>CM044395.1:39337500-39962500 GCA_024322285.1 Musa beccarii | reverse complement strand
TTCATTCGATGAAGTAAATTACTTGCAACTAACACTTATTTTTTCAATAATGATTTTCTCCAATTTTGTTTTAGTTTTAGACACTGTGGTACACATTCATTGTCAACTCAAACTGGTTAAGTTGACCCTTTATTGCATCTATTCCATTGTACCATTTCTCTTATGTCAGCATCAAGAAAGCGGATACCAAAACATCATCTTATGAGTTTATAGGTGGTTGCTCCATGAATCCAATTATTATTTTCTATTAATAGGTAAGGCTTGGTATTATAATAAGGTTGTTTCTTTGCAAATTTGTGACCAGGTTTGAGTCATGGAGACATTTGCATGTTAAGAGAAAACTGTGTATGTTGATCTCACCAAACCCCACATTGGTGGGGAGCCTTGATCATTGTTTCATCCTTTTTTTTCAACTTATTTTAACAGAACATGGATTTTTTGTTATGATAGAATGGTAAGTTGCTTGCTTTAACCCAAGAGGGCATTATTACCCAGGTCAAAAACAAACTTTGCCAACTTATTTCCAGACCAGTCTGCTTCCTTGTTCACCTCTGGAATTAATTGTGAACCTTCACATCTTACTCTATAGGCTTAGATCTACTTTTGAGGGAAATGGGTCAACTTTCTTTCTTTCTAAATAGCCATCTAAAATACCATCTTTATGTTTCAGGATATCATAAAAAATGTAAGATGGTTTACAGATCTTAAATGAATATCACTGAAGACGGATAGATAAGTCAATAATTTGACAGGGGCGCCAAATATACCTCCTATTTCTGCCAAAGTTTTCTCAGAAGTCTCCATTTTATATTGGCCGACTTTCCTTCCTAAGACTGTTCCACTATCTATAGCTACAAAACTCGTTCTTGTCACCTTATTTTGTGAATACGCAGGCATTTGGGTGGGTTTTTGACATAATGGGAATGAGGAGCACAATTGTGTCCTTTATATTGCTAAGTTTCTTGCTTCGGTAGCTGATATAAGCTTAGTTCGTTAAGAAAATTCTCGAGTGCTTATAATGCCCTATTGTGCTAATTTGAAGCTCTCAATCTTTCTAAATCCATTGGTTATGTGCCGGTGACACTCATTCATTTGGAATATCTTTTAAGTCTAACTTGATCGTGTTTTGCAGAAAGTGAAGACGTTTCAAGAACTGCGAGACATGACTGTTGCGGACCGTGTGGAGCTGCTGACTCAGTTTGCTGGGCTTTCTGACACTGAAGCACGTGATGTTGAGCATGTACTCGAAATGATTCCCTCGATTGCTGTAGACATTACATGTGAGACTGAAGGGGAAGAAGGCATACAAGAGGGTGACATTGTCACGATGTATGCTTGGGTGACGCTGAGGCGAGGTAACGGCTTGATAGGTGCCCTTCCTCATGCCCCCTATTACCCGTTCCCCAAGGAGGAGAACTTTTGGTTGCTGCTTGCTGATCCCGTCTCAAATGATGTTTGGATATCGCAAAAGGTGAGTTTTATGGATGAGGCAGCCGCCATTGCGGGCGCATCAAAGGCAATTCAAGAAACAAAAGAGAGTTTGGGTGCAAGTGTGAAAGAAATCAGTGCTGCCGTGAGAGAAGCTGTTGAGAAGGTGAAGAGTGGGTCAAGACTGGTGATGGGCAAGTTCCAGGCTCCCGCGGAGGGGAACTACAATCTGACCTGCTTCTGCCTGTGCGATGCATGGATAGGTTGCGACAGGAAGACGAACCTAAAGCTGAAGATTCTGAAGCGAAGCCGAGCAGGTACAAGGGGCCACGTCGCAGAGGAAGGACCGACAGCAGATGAGGGTATCGAAGAAGAGGAAGAAGAGGAGGAAGAAGAGTACGATGACTACGAGAGCGAGTACAGCGACGACGAGGACGATGAGAAGGAAAAGAAAGGTAAAGTTGCAAATGGCATTGCCAATAAGAAAGAAGAGTCGACTCCAGAAGGTTCAGGCAGTGACGACGACGAGTGAAGAACTCCATTTACAAGTTTTCATTAATTCATCCTGTAGATCAAATTATGTGCTCTTGTCCGAATCATGCCAACATTACTGCTTTAAAATTCACTTTCATATACACTGGTTTACAATTTTTGCTGTTGTTCTGGATGAAGCTAAATGCTGACGACGATGCATTTTACCTCTCAAAAACCACGTGGAGGTTCAACTGCAGCGTGTTGAATCGCCTTTTCCTGCGTGAACTTTGAACGATACCTAATTACTGATCGAGGAACATCAATCTCAATTCCAAGTGCAATCACAGTTTATGTAGTTCTGCTACAACATCTCCATGGACTGGATCCAACTAATCAGCATTCCCAGCGTAGCGTATCAAAACAAACAGATGGGCCGGATTAAAGCAAAAGAAAATTCATATCTATGGTAGGAATTTACACTTACCTCCAACGAATCATCATTTGGCCCAGAGAAATGGTCAATTACGAAACTTTGAAAGAAGACGATTAACAGAGATTTCTTGTATAAAGTATGAATCCACACAGTCTATGGCCATTATTTTAATATTTGTAAACTGTATGACCAAACTCGATGGCCTTAAAATATCTCCATACTTATAGCAACATACAAACTTTCCCACCATAGGTACCGGAGTGGTTTTATATATGTATTAGTCTACATTTCAACATCCACCTTTTAGCTCACCATTATCTACAAGGCTATAAACAGATATATATATATAAGCCAAGATGCATTACAATCCTCTTACAGACTCGGCAAACCCTATACTGTTATTGCCAAAATCAAAGACCGTGTGATAAGCGCCCATGAAGACATCTCCAAGAATCCTGCACCAAAGGCTTCTCATAAGAACAGGTTGAAGCAACTTAATGTATTTGTTATTAGAAAAACTAAAGAATACACAAGAATACAATGTGTTTCTTAATCACTATAATAGAAACACGATGAAACGAATGCGGAAACAAAATTGCGTACTTCCAAATATTGTTGTCGAGAAACTTCTACAAATAGCTTTCTCTTGATATTTTGGTTCTTCTCGACTCTAACTCTCCTTTAGATGGTGTAGGAAATTCTCAAGACTTTCTTGAGAGATTGAGTCAAGGGACCAAAACTTCTCTTTATATAGATGTTCTCCCATCAAGAACATTCATTACCACCAAATTCATAACGTTAAAGAATTAATTCAAGTTTTGTAACGTTTGGACCATCATTAAAAATTTAATGATAATGAATAGAAATTTAATAATAACGGTTAATTCATAATGAATGAAAACCGAAATAATTAAATTATAATAAATGGAGAAATGAATGATGAACTTAATGAGAACAGCTACAATTTTTAAAATCAATAAAATTCAATCATAATTATTAAGAAACGTTATTACATTCTCCCACTTGGTCCATACGCTTAACTTAATAACTTGAATTAATCTTATCAAACATTTTTCTTAAGAAATAAATACATGAATCATAGCGATAAGTCCTCTAAGAGCGTAGTATTATCATCCATGTATCACGATGTATTTAGTTTCTTAAGAATCAATCTTAATGTGGTAATATTTCTAATGAATAAACCTTATGTTTATTCTTGGTCCAAGAAAATTATATTTTCTCAAATTAATGTGCACATGAATAAGAAAATATCACAATGTATATAAGAGTTTCAATACAATTACAAAGTGGAACCAAGTCCCATTTTCTTTACATGATCCTTGAATTCGAGGTGGCATGCCTTTAGTCAAAGGATCGAATCATCAATTCAAGCTAATGTGCTCAATGACCACTTTCTTTTCTTTTACACGCTTCTCTTATGGCTAAGTACTTAATATCGATGTGTTTACTTCGACTTCCACTTTTATTGTTCTTAGCCATAAAGACAGCAGCTGAATTATCACAGAAAATCCTTAATGGCCTAGAAATAGAATCCATAATTCTAAGCCCTGAAATGAAACTCTTAAGCCATACACCATGCGAAGTAGCCTCAAAACAGGAGACAAACTCAGCTTCCATGGTAGAAGTAGCAGTCAAGGTTTGCTTAACACTTCTCCAAGAAATAGCTCCACCAGCCATCATAAAAATGTATCCTGATGTTGATTTACGAGAATCAACACAACCGGCGAAGTCTGAATCTGAGTAGCCAATCACATCCAGATTGTCTGTATGTCTATACATAAGCATATAATCTTTGGTTCCTTGAAGATACCTCATTACTTTCTTTGCAGCTCTCCAGTGGTCCATACCTGGATTACTCTGATATCGACCTAGCACCCCTACAGCAAATGCAATATCAGGTCTAGTACAGACCTGGGCATACATAAGACTTCCAACGATAGAAGCATATGGGATGTTTTTCATTGATTCCTCTCAAGGTTGTTCTTCTGCATTGGTTCAAATTGAACCTATCACCTTTCACAATAGAGCAACACTTGGTGAACAATCCTTCATCCGAAATCTCTAAAAGCTTATTGATATAGGTTTCTGTGATAGACCTAAAATACCTCGAGGTCTATCTCTATGGATCTTAATGCCAATGACATAAGATGCTTCACCCATATCCTTCATATCAAAGTTTTTAGAAAGGAATTGTTTCACCTCACTGGCAAGCAAACCCTTATCATTGGTTGCAAGCAAAATATCATCTACGTATAAAACAAGAAAACATATTTTACTCCCACTCGACCTTCCGATATATACATTGATCCATGGGATTTTCAACAAATCCAAATGATGAAATCACTCCATGAAATTTAAAATACCATCAAGTGAGGCTTGTTTCAAACCGTATATAGATTTCTTAAGCTTACAAACCAATTGCTCACCAACACTAGAGGAGAAACCTTCGTGTTGTATCATATAAACTTTCTCCTCTAGATCTCCATTAAGAAATGCAGCTTTCACATCCATTTGTTGTAACTCAAGGTCAAAATGAGCAACTAATGCTAAAATAATACTAAGAGAATCTTTCTTAGATCTCGGAAAATGTCTCCGTGATAATCGATTCCTTCTTTTGAGTAAACTTTGCAACAAGTCTTGCCTTGTGTCTATAAATATTACCTAATGAATCTTTCTTGGTCTTAAAGACCCATTTGCAAACCAATAGCCTTTGCTTCATTAGGCAACTCTATAAGATCCTGCACTTCATTGCTCTTCATGGAATTTATCTCTTCAATCATAGCATTGTACCATAAATTTGACTCTTTGCAACTCATGGCTTGTGAAAATGTTTCGTGATCATTTTCACCCAATATTATAGTCGATTCTTGTAGATATACAACGTAGTCACTAGGAATTGCTTTGATCTTTTATTTCTAGTAGATCTTCTTAATGTTGTACCAATGTTTCCTCGAGGAACTTGTGGTTCAACTAATTGTTCAGGGGTTTGTTGTAATTCCCGAACTGGTTGATCTATTAGAATATTATCAAAGAACTTGTGGAATCTCAATGATTGGTTGTTCAACACCGCTTGTACTTTCTGAGGAGTGTTATGAACTATAACCAATCTATCATTTGATGTGAAGGTTGAGATTCTATATGATCATGTGCGTAAACTATGTTCTGGAATCGATCGCTCCCATCGATCATGTCATCCTCAAGAAACTTAGCATTTCTTGATTCCACAATCTAGTCAGTATGAGATGGACAATAAAACCCGTGAACCTTTGGACTTTTCAAAGATATGCAATAAAATATCCACTAATAGTCCTCGTCCGCTTCTTCTCTTGTGGATTGTATATTCTGACCTCGATGGACATCCCCAAATGCGATATGTCGCAGCAAACTCGGTTTCCAACCTTTCCATAATTCAAATGGTGTCTTTTGGACACCTTGGTTGGAACTCGGTTTAATATATACACAAATGCCTTTAGTGCTTCAAATTAATAAGAATTTAGGAATATTGAGTTGCTAAGCATACTCCGCACCATGTCTAGTAATGTTCGGTTTCTTCTTTCTGCAACACCATTCGGTCCGAGAACCGTGCATAGTGTATTGGGCAATAATCCCATGTTCTTGAAGAAACTTAGCAAAATGACCAGGTGCTTGTCCATTCTCAAGATATATCTACCATAATATTCTCCACCTCTATCTCGATCTCACAATTTTAATTTGCTTACCACATTGGTTCTCAACTTCAACCTTAAAGACTTTGAAGGCATCCAATGCTTCGCTTTTGTTATGAAGCAAATAAATATACATATATCGTGAGTAATCATCTATAAAGGAGATGAAGAATTTCTCACTATGTGCGCCCATGTCCGACAAACATATATCAAGCATGAATGATCTCTAATATGTCTGAACTCCTATTAGCACCTTTCTTAGACTTGTTGGTCTGCTTTCCTTAATACAATCCACACAAGTTCTAAAATCAAGAAAATCAAGAGTACTAAGTACTCCATCATTAACTAATATTTTAATTCTCTCTTTGGAGATATGTCCTAATCTCCTAAGGCTATAACATGGAGGAGTCCTCATTAATATTACACCTTTTATAATACCAACAGAACATGCATTGAACTATAAGTGTCATTATTTTGTAATAAAATACGATAAAGACCATCGCACAAAATACCATTCCCAACACAATCATATTTATATAATAAACTAAATGATGTGTTTTGAAAATTAAAGGAATATCCAAATGGTACAAGTCCGAAATGTAAATCAAGTTTCGTGAGAAACTTGGTACATAAAAGGTCCTTTCTAATTTTAAAACAAAACCACTACTTAAAGTTAAAATGCATGTTCCATTGCTCCACACGTGAGCCCATCTTATTGCCTCGATAAGACACTTTGCTCACTTCCCACTGGGCTTCCTTAGGTTTTGCATACCCTGCAAAGAGTTTGCAATATGGATTGTTGATCCAGAGTCAATCCACCAGGTGTTAATATTAACATTAACCATATTAGATTCATAACATACAAACGAGGTTGGTTTACCTTTCTTTTCAAGCCATTGTTGGAATTTTAAGCATTCCTTCTTCATGTGTCCCTTCTTTTACTGAAGAAACACTTTGCTTTTTCTTGATATCACTGGGTGATATTTTACCTTTTCCTCGATTGGCTTGATTTTTATCGCTTTATTCTTCTTGTGAGTGGTTACCACCAATGCACTCTCACCCACTCCATCACTAGCCTTTCTTCTTCTTGAACACACATGGTCATTAATTCATTAATTGACCATTTATCTTTATGTGTATTATATGAAATCTTAAAAGGCCCATATTGATGTGGAAGGGTGTTCGTATATAATGCACCAGAAAGATTCTCACATATCAACCTCGAGTTTCTTAAGTTGAGCAAAGAATATCTCGATTTGCATTATATGCTCACGCACACCTTTTACGTTGGTGAGTCTAAGGGATGAGAATTTCATTATTAGGGTACTTGCTAATGCTTTTTCTGATGACGAATTGCTCAAATGATTCTCACATGTAGCAAGTCTCGACATTCTCATGCATGGTCAACAGTAACCACGTATACCAGCAATTATTTTAGGAGTGCATAAATCATAGCGATAATCGCTCCCATCGCTCATATAGCGCTACTTTTACTTTTGAGTACTAGTATTAGTGGACTGTAGGTGGTTCGCTTTTCCTAATAGCATAATCAATGTCCATCCACCCTAGATGGAGGAGAATCCTTTCTTTCCAAATCTTATAGTTATCACCCCTAAGTTCAGAATGTCACATCGAATATCGAGAAATTGATATTTTGAGAACCGCATAAAATCCAAAATGCTTATGTCAAAAATTTGAGGCTTAATAGTCTAAATTGCATGCTTTACCAATGTGAAACATGCCAAAAATTTGAATCTCATGACATAAAAATTGCCTGTGGCTAAATTTTTAATTCAAATAGATTCAATTAATCTTTATGATAAAACTATCAAATTATGTACCAATTCATAATCCCAATGGGGTAAATTATGAAAATAACTGATATTTTATCCTCGATTAATTATATAAATATAATAAAAGATCCTGTGGGATAACAATTATTATATTAAATATAATCAATCATAATTTTATGTCTAATTCCTTATGTGATCCTAATTTTAACTTTATATATAATTTTAATCAATTAAGGATGCTGTGGCTAGTCCCTAATTAATTAAGATTATATACATCACTAGACATTTTTCTTGAATAAAATTGGCTCATAAGCATAAATCAATATGACTAAATATTCATATAACATATGAGCAATTTTAACTATAATGAATGTATTATTTCATTAAAATTATTGAAAATCTTATGTCTTCATGATCTCCAATATCGAATACATTAAAAGTTTCGTAAGAGAAACCAAAATCAAGGCAGAGGTTAATTTAGGCTCTGATACCAAATATTAGAAAAAACTAAAGAATACACAAGAATACAATGTGTTTCTTAATCACTATAATAGAAACACGATGAAACTGAATGCGGAAACAAAATTGCATTCTCCAAATTATTGTTGTCGAAACTTCTACAATAGCTCTTGATATTTTGGTTCTTCTCTCACTGTAACTCTCCCTTTAGATGGTGTAGGAAATTCAAGACTTTCTTGAGAGATTGAGTCAAGGACCAAAACTTCTCTTTATATAGATGTTCTCCCATCAAGAACATTCATTACCACCAAATTCATAACGTTAAAGAATTAATTCAAGTTTTGTAACGTTTGGACCATCATTAAAAAATTTAATGATAATGAATAGAAATTTAATAATAACGGTTAATTCATAATGAATGAAAACCGAAATAATTAAATTATAATAAATGGAGAAATGAATGATGAACTTAATGAGAACAGTTACAATTTTTAAAATCAATAAAATTCAATCATAATTATTAAGAAACGGTTACATTTGTATCTCTTATATTGTAAACTTGGTTCATAGATTGCAATCGGCAAACATGGGGATCACATACCAGAGAGGTCCCTGAGGAGGAGGTATATCAAATGCCGTAAAGCCACTTAAACAGACTGCTGTGCCTCCTTGCTCGACTTTGAGAACATACTGGAACAGGAACGAGAAAGTGCAGTGATTAGCAAGAACGAGAACAAGGCAGCCCTAAAAGACTCAACAGTAACTGATAATGTGACTGGTAAGCAATCAAAAAAAAAAAAACTAGGCCAAGATTTGCTTGAGAGGCGATCATTTACATGAACATAATAACAAAAGCATTCTTTGTTTATGGTGAACCAACAGTCATTTGAGCAAGCTTCCTTTCTCCTAGTTAGACACGTGCACATGCACGCACAAGGTCACATGCATATATGCATGCAGTCACACATACATGTACACAGGAGTGCAGACACGTGCAATCAGACACAGCACACGCACACGCATATGCATATGCGCCCACACACGTGCACACATCCGTGCAAAGAAATGCTGGCTCAATTAACTAACTTTAACCTCTGATCAAAGTATCTTCAAGGTTCAAGGGATAAAAATGACAGCAGCAACATTTTTTTCCAATTCCTAGCAAATTAGTACAGAGGCCATAATTCCCAAGCCCAAAATAAAAATCTAGGTAATTTGGAATATTTAATAATTCCATTCGAAGTAACCAAGATGAAGTCTAGAGAGTAGAAAGAAAAGTAGAAGAAAGAAAGAATACATATTTCATTTGACCAATAAAAGACATTCATAAATATCTGAAGTGATGGGATCTAGTACATAAGCACCACACCTCTTTTGGAGTTAGACTAAATGTTCTTTTCCCAATAGTAAATGCAACATTTGGCATGCTTGCAATCTGATTGCAATCAACAACTGATTCTCCCAAGGGGCTTGGCAGGCGTTCACAAAGCTGGAAAATGTCAATACGAATCAATTTGGAACTATAAAAATACTACCAAATTTAAATTGACTATGCATTAACAGAGAAGCAACCTCATTTGCATAAGCTAATATGTGTTCTTTAGTTTGATTTCGTCGGAGCTGATTTTCAATCCATATAACAGCCATCTCACAAGAAGTACATAGAACATCGTGATTAACAGATGTTTTGTCCTTTTGCTTCTCAAGCACAGATTGTATGTCAGTGCTGCAAAGCAAAATTTCAATAATTTTGACAAAAGAAATAGTGGCATATGAAGAAGTTGAAACATTGAAAGAACCAGCTATGAAAATTGTTAAAATTACCATCAAAGCAACATTTGATAAAGTTTTATATAGCAATTTGTAATCGACTGCTGACCCCAAATAGTTTGGATATTGTGGCTTGTTGGTGTATTGCAATTGACTAACCTGACAAATTGAGCTCCATCAAATTCACACAGGCCAATCTTCCTGCACACTTTCTCTGGTCGTGTCTGCAGTCAAACATGTCACCAGTTATGAAGATATTGCAGAGGGCACTAAATTATATCTGTACTTATTAGGGCAACAGACGAGAAAACTAAAAGCATCAGAACAAACCTCTGCTATCAGTAATTCAAGTATCATTTCCCATATTCGTTAACAATTTCTTTACATTCCATGCTAACGATTCCTTCAGCACCAATGGCATGATTAACTTGGGCTATAATAGTCTAAAGCCAAAATAGTGAATCAGAAATTACATGTTGTCCACCTTAACTAAATAATAATATGTAAATACTGAACAATTCATACAAGTAAAATATCTTGTATCCTAGATGAACTTCCCTAGTAAATTTAACTGAAGAATGTTGCACAAGTAGAGGCTAACTTGTAAGTGACACCAAACAGTCCTGAAACTAAAGTAAATTACAATTAGTTCACTGTATTGTTGCTTTCCTAATGTAGCTAACATAATACACATCGATGCATGTGCAATTACATCATGTTGTATTATTCATAAAAGAATGCAAATTATATTTGGCTTCATGCAAGTTACCAGTAATCAGAAATATTTCTTTTCTTGGATATTGATAGGAAATTTTACATAACAATTTCTTGATACCCCTTTTAATTGAAACACTAAGTGCAATCCGAACATAGTTGAGCTGCATTTAGAATTTTATCCACCAAATGAATCATGCAAACTGAATGAAGTCCTTAACACTGAGGGTATGAGGATGGTCAAATTCTATTAGACTTACCTCCCTCATGTGCAGATAGATTGTTTCTAAGACCCAAGCCTACCATACAAAGACTACTGTGACTGTTCCAAAACTACATAGGCCTTACCCCAGAAAGGAGTACAAAATAGGAGATGAAGCCGCTCCACTTTCTTGATCAGTAGGCTAAGAAACAATGTAGCCATTGTTACCAAGTGTCTGATATTCATGGTTATGAAACAATGTAGCTGCCTCCACTTTCTTGACTAGTAGGCTGTGAAAATTAGATCATTGCTATTTTCTTGCTTCTTGTTTGTCATTTATTAACCAGTAGAACTTTTCAAGGGATCTTGAAAAACATTCTCAAGTGTCTGATATTCTAGGCAACACAATTCACACCCAACCGGTACAATATCCATAATCAACTTTTTTTAAAAATGTGGAAGCCATAACAATGGTCCAAAATTCTTAAGCATGGAGTACTAGTAGCAAGAGCACCAAACCTTATATAAACAATTTATCCATCATCAACTCTAGCCATGGCACCACTCTAGCATCATAAATATTCGCACTCAAATGCTTGACATCCTTATTAAGATCCAATACATAATTCATAATCCACTTATGGGTGTTGGACTACTAACCAAAGGCATACCATCAAAGTACATGTTAGCTGATAAGGAGTGTCCATGGAGTTGTTTAACCTTTTAGCCCAATAAGTTGGAAATAGTAGACTTTTAACCACATGAACCAATAATCCAGCACATCATCAATTCCCACTACATGACTATTAAGGCATTGAATTTAAATATATGGAGGCACAACATCAAGAAATATAAAAATCATGAGAAAGTATCACTTTGTGCACACGCACACACAACAGTAGTTGCAACAGCAGAGTGGAGAGAATTGGCCAAGAAGAACAACACAGCAGGTGCATCCTTCCTCTCCTTTTCCTCTTTACATCATTCTCTTCATCTTTCCTTCACCAGCTAGAGCACTGACAGTGGGTGGTAACAGGGACTTCTACTGACTTCTACTAGTCCTCTTCCTCTGTCCATTGACAGCAACAAATCAGCTAGAATTAGCCGAATTTGCAGATTTGGCCTTGGATCAGCTGAGTACAGATAAGTCAGATTGGGTCTGATGTGTTGAGGCACATCCACATGCATTGTGATAAACACAGGGTGTATACAAGAGCCCAGTTAACACTACAGAGGACAACTCAGGAAATTGAAGATAACCACATAGCATAAAAGGAGAATATAGTATTTGATTCACATGTGTATCTTTGATGAACAATTAACATTACTGCATAAAGAAACAACCATCAAAGTTGTCTATGAAGGTGCATTGGAAAACAAGACAGAATATAAACATGAAATTGTCCTAAGCAAGATACTTAACACATTGTGAACTGCATATTGCCATCCAACAATCTCAAACAATTTATCCTTGTAGCTACACGAATTAATAAGTCACAAATTTGTGTCACAAAGTTTAACTGGTAGAATAAATCTTAAAGAATCTAGAATAAATCTGCAAATTAGGTTCTTAAATGATAAATCATCTTACTAGCATCTAAAACTTGGAAGCACATTAAAAAAAAAAGCTTGGAAGCACATACCGTGGGACCAGTCAGCAAGGAAGTCCCAGAATCAACAATAGCAGCACAACCTCCAGAACAGAAGCCTAGAAAATAAAAGGACTATTGAAATAATCAAAAAGCAAGATGCCACCTGAAATAGTAGATGTTTGATGAAAGAAAGCTTTACCAGTAGACTGGCCATCAATTAGAAAATCACCCATCTCAAACTGAGAAAAGGCAAAAGTATTTAAGCACAAAGTTATCACTAGAATACATTAGGTGACTACTAATTTGCCTACACAAATCTTCAATTTCCTCTACCTGCCAATATCCTTTTCGAGAAACTGAAACATAAGTATGATCACCCTTGTAATGCTTCGAGTCAACACCTCCAAAAACAATTTCACCACCATTCATGTCATCAGTATCTCTATTAAGCCAGAAAGAAAAAACCTTATTCTCAATAAGTCCCTGCTTAGCCATGTTATACCTGCATAAAAGAAAACATAGAAGCTTAAAATATGGCCAAAAATATATGAAAACTTTGTTTTATGCACAGAAAATATTTGCAATCTCTTTTTGCTCAGAAGTGACTTAAGGAGAAGTTTCCTGGGATCATGCAAATCCATACCAAATGGGTGGATAATTGCCAACAGATATTTCTTGAAAACCAAGACCAAGAATGCCATCGAACTTTGCCAGTAAGAATGACAGGCTTGATTCTTTTGTTGCCTCTATGAAAATCTGAAATATGACAATTCCTATGATTGCATCTAGCAGGGAATCACACCTGCAAAGAAGAGGTGATGCAAAATGCAAATTTGGATATTGATACATAGAGAATACCCACCTGATCTTTAACAACTAGGCCACCAACTTGTACATTGTCTTGGCTGAAGAAACCAGAAATTGTCCCAGAACCATAAGTTATTTTACATGACTTTCCTGATAGGTAAAAAATATTATTGAATTATTCCTTCATAAAACATAGAGGATAAAAGAGAAATCCAGTTCAGCCTCAAATTTGTAAATTATGCAATAGGAAGTTTGTAACAGAAACTGGAGATAAGTTTCACAATGTTCAGAGAAGCGCGTGCTTCAATATCTTCTGGGTCAAGATACAAGGAATAAAAACTATACCATTCTTTCTGTAAGTGCTTGATGAACCTGACTTGTACTTATGGTGAAAATAACATGGCACCTGTAAATAATTAAATTCACAGACTTAAACTATATTTTCAATTGCATTAAAAGAAAAAAAAGCAACTGAATTGAACATATTAATCTATCATGAATGATTGTATCACAGACTTACAGAAAAGAAGCATTTTGATGATGGGACCCACAAGTTCGAGCTTCCAGTGTCAAAAATGACAGAAAAGTTTTGCGGAGGTGATCCAATACCAATCTCACCAAAGTATTGGGCATCCATGTAGTTTTTGAGGGATACTATGTCAATATCAGAATCTTCAAGATAACGATGAATTGCATTATTTTGACTATGCAAGTTCTCTTTCCTCACAATTGTTGCTGCATCCAGAGTATTGCGATCCAAGGGTCTCTTATTAAGTTTGATTCTCAGTAAACCATCAGATGAGGCATGGAGTAGGGAGCAAGTTAAACACCAGAAACAAATACACCACAACAAATATTTCTGGCCCATTTTAAATAAACCACCTGGAACCTGTAATAAACCAGAAAGCAGAGAAAAATATTGCATTAGCAAGTGCTGCAGATGACAACGTGTTCCAGAAAAAGACAAAGCTACAAACAAGAGGAAGTAGTAAATATCATCATATTAAGAATTTAGGATTCAACAGGATAGAGAGCATGAAAGAAAGAAAAATCAGCCCATAAGTTGCACAAGATACTTACAGCTTCTGCAACAATGAGGAAGATAGACTATTAATCCTATTTACTTTGTACCAAATAAAAGGAGCATAAGAGAAAAACAATTCAATTTATATAAATAAAACCCAACTACATGATACCAAAAAAGGTAAATGCTCAGTGCAAAACCATGTTGTCAAGAAGTGCTCAAGCTACGCAACGTTTAAACCAAGGATTGAAATTTTGTGCCGTACCAATGTTTCGAGCGTCGCTCGGTACAGTACTGTGTACCAAGTGATACGCCAGGGCATACTAAGCAATTTGACTCAAATGACTCCAACGGTCAATTTGATTGTTGAGCACTATTATCGATCAAGAACGGTTGAAATCAACCATTACCGAGCGGTAATGGCCGAAATCAACCATTATCGAGCTGTGTCGGGTGGTAATAGTTTAAATTTCGATCGTTACCGACCGAGATAACCTTGTATAGTCAAATATGGGGCGATGTTAAGCGCCCACCCGATAGCGGGCAGTCCGGTACCGGTATGTTGTTGGACTAGTACGCACTCACCCATACCAAGCGGTATTATTCAAAATTCAAAACCTTGGTTTAAACACCACGAGAGTTCTAGGAGGTGCCTTCAAATAGAGGCTGCCTTGGCAAGTGCTTCAATTGAGGCATAAAGCACTCAAGGCACTTGCTGTGGATGAAGTTGATTGTGACAAAAAATAGATTGTGAAGCATGAATCAAATGATAGGGGAGATGATAACATGGATTAAGCTGATGATGATGTATTGACCTTGATGATCGCTAGAGCTAGATTATCCATAATTTTTGAATTTTGAATTTTATTATTTAAAAATAGAAAAAATTAAAACAAGAACTTCCATTAGGACAGAGTTTTATTTAAAAGCAATTAGATGCATGTAATATGGTGTTTTGGTAATATGATATAAAGCTCCATCCTAATTGAAGTTCTTGTTTTAATAATTTTCTATTTTTATAATTAGTAGTGCCAAATCTAGCAAACTGAAGGAATAACATTAGCACCATGTATTGCCACACACAACTTCAGGGATGATGAATGCTCCTTGTTAGGAGCCATACAAAAACAAATAGACCTTCAGAAGCATTTAGAAGTACAAAATATAAGTCAATGAAAAAGCATGGTCAACAGAGGAATTAATAGATACTTTTAGAGAGGTAGAACTGAGCAAAACATACAAAGATTATTGGATTAGAGTTTGACGTTTGAACATCTGAAGCAGTGATAAGCAGAGTTACTGATACAATTTAGGGAAACCATAAGAACTTGATTCCAGTTTTAAGATGTCAGGCAATATCAAAGTCAATATACTGCAAGTAATAATATTAATCATTACCAGGATTTAAAAGATACCACACATTAAATACATTCTTTTGGACCTGACATACTCTGAAGGACTAAAAGATGAATAAGCTGTGAAGATGTAATCATAATAAGGGAAACCAATATATTCACTAGACAATAACTTTCTGAAAATGAAACTTAAAAAAATAGAAAGAAATTCAACAAGGAGACTTTGCTTTCATGCATAAAGATTGAAGAACACATGGAAAAAAATGTAGAAAAACCCTTTTAGTATATTTTTTATTAATTAAAAGAAAGTGAATCATTAGAGGTAATAAGTTTCTTTCTTCGTTATCTGAAAAGGTCAGACCAGACACTGATGCGAAAGTCAAATATGAGATCAAACACCAAAGCAACTGTCGATGCTATGGTGGGTTGCTGCTTAGAACCTTGCAGTTATGTAGTCACCAGAATTCTTATTCTTTTCCTAAGAAGAGTAGCAAGTCCAACAGAAAACAAAGAAGCAATATCAAGACAAGATAACATCTATAGCACCATACTCATGCGATCAAAGGCACCAAAAATTGCCAAAAGAGAACCCAGGGAGGAAACCCTAGGTTTTCTGAATTCAATCAAAGGTACAAAGATGCTTAGAGATGAAATCACTCAGAAAGCAACAACTAAAACATTCTTATTACTGAGAACTTAAGCGATCCAAAAGAACTACCATAAACAAGGAATTCTGATCCTTATGACAGTTCCCGGAGATCATGAGATGGTCCGTTCATACCTTGTCGGTACCTAAGCTATGGAAAGCGGAGATAAGAACTGAGATGGTAAAGAAATGGTAGAAGGGAGCGGTTGAATAAAAAGAGGCAGCAGAAGTGTAGGTTAGAACATCCACCCACCTAAAGTACCCCGACCGCCATAGAGTTCCACGCAGGCGGGCCCACAAGACACAAGTAACCCTCTCAAATCACTTTCCACAAAGGTAGATGAGACGGGTAGGAGAAGAAGTTGTCCTATCATTCAACCAGTCAACTACCTTTCATTGTGGGTTTGGAATTGAATTGAGATAGGTACCTTATTTTGGGCCGCTCCAACGTGAGCCAAAGCCCGACCCAAACCCAAAGAGTAGCTTGTTTACGTGAAGTGCTTGCTCACACATGTAATCCATGGGATTAAAGAGTATAATTTCGTTGTGATCTAAAACAAGATGTTTATTTAATGCAGTAGAATTTGCAATTGATCAGGTTATATAAATATGCCTTTAAAGTTATCGATTTTTGCATATTATTGCACTTTTTAAATTGTATATTTAATATAACATTAATATTCCTTCAAAATTATTGAAAATATAAGATGTAAATATAATAAAAGATATTTTACGTACTTTAATTTTTGATTTTTACAAAATTAATTATAACCATGATTAATATTAAGTAACTTGAGTTGTTGAGGGACGGGGACATATAAACTAATAAAATCCTTGAAGGATATATATATATATATATATATATATATATATATATATATATATATATATATATATATACCAAAATCTAAAATTTGGAAGAATATATATATGGAGGGGAAAAATATCCTTATTTTATGAATATTATATAATTAATAATGTTCATAAATAAATCCTAAGCTCTTAGAGTTGAATCTACAATTCCTCTCTTGAATTGGAAGATAGAAAAGAATAGATGGCATATCTCACTAAAAAGAAGCAAACGCTATAAACGTGACTTGTTAACACTACGCGGCCGTAAGGCCTTCTTCCTTCTCCCCAAAGAAGTTGGCCACGATGGTGGCGACATCATCGAACCCGACGCCGATACACAAAGGATTCGTGCTGGCATCAGTGCTGCTGCGATCCAAGACTCGAAGGTTCGGCCCATCCCTGCACTTGCCCATGCACTTGCACCCAACCACCGCTCCTTCCAAGCCGATCTTCTTGTTGAGCTCCTCCATCAGAGCCGGTGCACCAGAACTTCTGCACTTCCTCCCATGCACACTTCGATCTTGTTCATACGCTTCTCCACCACCGCTGTTCCGCCCTGTTGCAACATTCTGACACCGGAGTCTGCGGTGTCCACTCGGGTGCTGCAATTGATGTTGGTTTGCTGATTCTGACGACCTCCTCGGCGTTGCAGCCCTTCCTCCTGGCGGCCTTCGCTTCGGCTTCTCTTCGCTTTCTTTCGTCTCCTTCTCTTGGGCTCTCAGCTGATTCAGCTCTGCCAGCAAAAGCTCGGCTGCCTCCTGATGTTACAACACTGAAACAAGCCACCAGATGTTGGTGGACATTCTTTTTTTGGTGAAAAGGACAACTTGGTTGAGTGGAAACTAATGAAAAGCAATGCAGTTCATTCTTACACAATCTGATAACAAAGCCAGTCGACGCCTTCTTGTGTTAATCCTCAATCAATTATGATGCATCTTTGTTTCTTGAACTCATCAAATGGACTTGTTATAGACAAAAGATAGCAGTGTAAAACTAGACTGGATCCTTCTTTGGCCGGCAGGACTAGAAAAGCATGTATGGCAATTTCGATAAGGTCTCTTCAGCCAAGGTTCTAACGTGATCCTAAAGGCTGTGCTTCTTTTTTGAAGTATATTACAGGCTATGTAGCTGATGCAAGCACAACAATCAAGTCTTGGGTTCAGCCAAACACATCTTCACAAAGCCAAAAAGATGGGGAACCTTTAACTGGATCAAGAAGGCAGCAAGAGGGCTGAGCAAATTTCCAGCTTTTTTAGTGTTGCCAGAAAGCACTGCCATTGAATGCTCATGCAACATGGATTTCCTCTCATTGCTACGATTACATGATTAAATTTTAGTTGAATTATCACTTGCCCTAAAAGAGCAAAAAGCAACTGACATATATTTGAAGACTAACAACAACTAATATTCTAATATCAGGCTAGGCTGGAAAATTTATTATGCAGAGCATTATTCATGTCGTTAGTTAATCCTGCTACAAGTACCAGATTTCCACACCAAAAACTTTCTAAGGCAGATTGCACTCGTACACACTGCACTTGTGTATCACCACTGTTTTAACATATCTAGTTATCCATCTGAAACTATGGAAAAGGAGGCAGCTTTTAGTTCTCCCTTCTAAATCACTTGTCTATCTGAAATTAACTTACTAGAAAAGTTTCGATGGACAAACGAAGTCACAGCTTCAACACAAGCAAAAAATGATCCTACATGAATTCAGTAGCATAAAAAACTTACTTTCAGATTTAGAATTAAATGATTTTGTTCCAGAACTAGGATAATTATCAAAGAAATATCCCGTTCAAATTCCCAAATCTTTTTTTTCTGCTAAAACAGAAAGTTCATAACCAGACAGAGGGGTTACTTTCCTTGGCATGAACAACCCAGATTCAAGAGTGCATCACACATACTTCTATGAAAGAATAATTAATTGTGCAGTAGAACTTACGAATCAAACAGTAATGAACATTACATTGTGATACATACCGAAAATTATGCACATGACTAACCAAAAGAATGTCCTGACAATTATAAGGAAATGACCCTTTCGTTCCTCATGGCTGTGAATCACAATCTGTCAAGAATTCTTCCCCTAGAGATGGAGTGACTATTATCCAACATTTTAGCTTGCATACACATGTTGTCGAACTGACGTGGCCACCGGACGACGTGGCGGGTTGGCCTGGTTCAATTGCTGATGTTCGGGAGTGTCCTGACTCGGCTCGCTGTTGAGGCGACCTCTCGGCGCACTCAGTACCTGCAGGTAAGGCCTGGGTCGGGTTTTTCCCGACTTGGGCCCTCCAATGCTAAAGTTAGTGCTGAATGGTTTTCTTTTTCTCCTTCTGGGGGGGGAGGTTTTTATATGTACGCCTGGGGTCGATTGTGTGTACCTTAACCCGGTCGGCAGCTACGGTGTATGGGGCGGCGTCATACAGGACAGCTCTGTGTGGCACCGTCTCGGACTCTCGGGGACGGGCCGCTCCAGACGGTGCCGTCCCGGGTTCTTGGGGATGGGCTACTCCTTGCGGTGCTATCCTGGACTTTCGAGGATGGGTTGCTCCGTGCGGCGCCATCCCGAGCTTTCGGGGACGAGCTGTCACCTTTGACCCGAGGTGGCGGGTCGAAGGTGGCATCCTACGTGGGTGATGTCTTCTTGTTAACGCGTCCGCTGGCTGTTGCCACGTGAGCAGTTCCAAAACACCCTCCTTCTAGCACCAAAAATGTTGTCGAACCAACGTGGCCAGCGGACGACGTGGCGGGTTGGCCTAGTTCAGTTGCCGATGTTCGGGGGTGTCTTGAGTCGACTCGCAGTTGAGGCAACCTCTCGGTGCACTCGGTACCTATAGGTAAGGCCTAGGTTGGATTTTTCCCAACTTAGCCCCTTCGATGCTGAAGTCAGTGGTGAATGATTTTCTTTTTCTCCTCCTCCTCTCCTGGTGCCAGGGGGGAGGTTTGTATATGTATACCTGGAGTTGATTGTGCGTACCTTAACCTAATCGGTGGCTGCGACGTATGGGGCGATGTCATACAGGACAACTTCGTGCGGCGTCGTCCCGGACTCTCGGAGATATGCCGCTCTAGACAGCGTCGTCCCGGGTTCTTAGGGACAGGCTACTCCGTGCGGTGCCATCCCAGGCTTTCGGGGATGGGTTGCTTCATGCGGCGCCGTCTCATGCTTTCGGGAACGGGCTGTCACCTCTGACCCGAGGTGGCGGGATAAAGGTGGCGTCCTACGTGGGTGATGTCTTCTTGCTGATGCATCCGTTGGCTGCCGCCACATGAGCAATTCCAGACTAAGCTGCGACGATGCGTCGAGGCATCGCTCAGTTGATTAATTTGTGGATGGGTTGGACTGGCGTGCTGAGCAGGTCGCCTTGGTCACATGATGGGCTGGTGTGCCGAGCTGATCATCTTGGTTGCATGATGAACGGGTGCCCGAGTTGGTGAACTCGGGTAAAGAGTGGACTGGTGCCTGAGCTGGTGAACTTGGGCAAAGACTGGACTGGTGCCCGAGCTAGTGAACTTGGGCAAAGACTGGACTGGTGCTCGAGCTGGTGAACTCAGGCAAAGATTGGACTGGTGCCCAAGCTGGTGAACTCGGGCAAAAACTAGACTGGTCCTCGAGCTGGTGAACTTGAGCAAAGATTTGACTAGTGCCTGAGTTGGTGAATCCATGCAAAGATTAGACTAGTGCCCAAGCTGGTGAACTCGGGCAAAGATTGGACAGGTGCTCGAGCTGGTGAACTCGGGCACAGATTGGATTGGTACCCGAGCTGGTGAACTTGGGCACATATTAGACTAATGCCCGAACTGGTGAACTCAAGCACAAATTGGACTGGTACCCGAGCTTATAGATTGGATTGGTGCCCGAGCTGGTAAACTCGGGCACATATTAGACTGGTGCCCGAGTTGGCGAACTCGGGCACAGATTGGACTAGTGCCCAAGTTGGTGAACTCGGGCACAAATTGGGCTAGTACATGAGTTGGTGAACTCAGGCACGAGGTGTTCCTTGGGGAAATCTTCTGCTGTACAACGGACCCTGCGAGGTGGAGAGCTGGCGTGACGTGCAAGGCGGGAGCTAGCGTCGCGTGCGAGGCGGGAGCTGGCGTCACGTGCGAGGTAGGGAGCTAGTGTTATATTGGCAGGAAAACTGGGGTCATGTGTGTCTGACGGGGTGCCGAAGTCGAATGTGGCTTCTGGCGGGAGTTTCTCTTGGTGCGTACTAGGGCAGCCATTGGGCAGTGTGCTTGGCAGAGCGCCCCTCAATGAACGTTGTCTTTAATTCCTGCCTCAAGGAGCCCAAACGTCACCTTGGTGGCTGTGAGATTTTTCTTTATAAATCTGTTGCCATGTGTGGGGAGCTCCTTGCGCTTCTTCATTTGTCGTCGGGCTCCTTTCTGGTCTCCTGTTCATTGTCTCGGATTGTTGTCTTTCTCTGGTGTCCAGCTTAAGGTTGGGATGACTTCCTCCTCGTCTTCGTTGAGTCGGTCGATCCCTGAGGTTGATGAGTCGGCCTCGGATAGTTCTAGGGTAGAAGTGCTAAGCTCCTCCTCGGGTGGTGCATCTCCGATGGACTCGAAGGCCCTTGCGGCCCTTCAGGCGATGCGATCATGGCACGATGTGGACTCGGTGGTGACCGAGGTGCTTTTGGGGCTAATTCGGGATTGTTATAGCATCCCATTGGAGTACCAACTCCATGCCCCTGCATCGGGGCAACACCCTTATGACCCATTTCTGGGCGGGTTTGGGTTGACCATGGATGCCCTGGAGGCGGGACTAAGGTTCCCCTAGCATCCCGTGATCGTGGAATGCCTCCGGTGGTGGGGAATCTCCCCTTCCCAAATGGCGCCCAACTCTTGGCGCTATCTAGTCATCTTACTGGGGGAGTGTCACGAGGTGGGGATCGAGCCAACCCAAACACTATTCCTGGCATGCTTTTGGTTATGCAAGGGTCGGGGCGGCTACTATCTTACCGCTCGAGGTGGGTTCAAGATCAGTGGCACCCCTTCTAACAATAAGGGGTGGAAGACTCGCCACTTCTATGTGAGTTGTCCCTGGGAATGGGGGTTCTGCATGGGGTGGACCTCTCAAGCTATCAACAATATGTCTATGTTCTCAAGCCATCAACAGTCCATCAAAAACTGTCTGAACAAATGCCTCATGTTCTTTGACTGAGCGTGGAAATTACATTTCCATTATGGCCCGAACCTTCTCAGGGTTAGCGTCTATCCCCCTATGGTAGATAACAAAGCTGAGGAACTTCCCTGACTTGACTCCGAAAGCACACTTGGCCTGGTTGAGGCGCATATTGAACCGTCGGAGGCTTTGAAAGGTCTCTGCTATATCGGTCAAGTGGGCTGCGGCCAACCTGTTTTTGACAATCATGTTATCGACGTACACTTCCATGTTTCTCCTGAGTTGCTGGTTGAATACTTCGTTGACCATCCTTTGGTAGGTGGCTCCGGCATTCTTCAGGCCAAAAAACATAACCTTGTAATAATAGACCCCTCTGTCCGTAATAAAGGCGGTGTGCTCTCGATCTTGTGGAGCCATCTAGATTTGGTTATAACCCGAGAACGCGTTCATAAACGTGAGGAGCTCGTGGCCGGCAGTTGCATCGACTAGCTGGTCTATCTTCGAGAGGGGGTAGCAATCCTTGGGGCATGTCCGATTGAGATTAGTGTAGTCGACACACATCCTCCAGCTTCCATTATGTTTTTTAACGAGGACCACATCGGAAGCCACCGGGGGTATTTCACCTCGGTTATAAACCCTACGTTGAGTAGACAGTCTACTTCGTGGCCGATTGCTTGCTGACTCTCAAGGGTGAATCTCCTTGGTTTTTGCTTGACCGAGCATGTCTCGGGATGGATGTTCAGATTATGCTGCACCACCTTAGGGCTAATTCCTGATATGTCTTTTGGGGACCAGGCCAAGATGTCGACGTTCTGCTTCAAAAACTACACTAGTTGGACCTGGTTAGCCTCTGGAAGCATAGTCCCAACTTTGACGACTTGATCCGGGTGGTCATCTTTCAGGGGGACTTCAATAAGTTGCTCCGTCGGTTGTGAATGGGCTAGAGCTTTGGGACTATCCCAAGGGTCGAGGTGGGTCAGCTCGGGTCGTGGCCTCTTTGGTATGGACATGACCATCAGGTAGCATTACCTGGACTCCCTCGGGTCGCTTTGCACCATTCCGACTCCTGCTGAAGTCGGGAACTTCATAGCCCGGTGGTAGGTGGAGATGACCACTCTTATTTTGTTGAGTGTCAGGCGTGACGCCGAGGGTAGGTCGACCACCATGAAGGTGACCATGATCATTTTTGTCCTCGGCTCATCCCCTATGGTGACTAGGAGGGGGGTCGTCCCGAGCAGGGACATTGATTCTCTTGTGAACCCAGTGAGCATCGAGGCTATCAGGGAGAGGTCCTCATTTGTGAGGTCGAGTTTTTTTAAGGTGTCCAGGTATAGGATATCGACGGAACTCCCTGTATCGACCATGACACTTTTCACCTTTGCATTGGCTATGCGGATTGAAACCACTAGGGCATCATCATGGTCCGAGAACTCCACCTCTTCCTTGCCAAATGTGATTTCTTCCTTGGGTGGTGGTCTTGGGTGCTTTTCCACAGTGCTTCGAGCATATGCCTTTCTTGTCATGGCACTACTGTTGCCTGAAGTCGGTCCGCCTACAATAACGTCAATTTGTTTTTCAACTAGATCCTTTGGGCATGGGGATGACTCCCTTGGCCTGTTGAGGAAGCGTCCGAGGTGTCCCTAATGGATTAACTCCTCAATCTGGTTTTGCAGGTCACGGTAATCTTCTGTGGTGTGGCCATAGTCTTAGTAGAACCTGCAATACTTAGATCGATCTCTGTTAGTAGCCTTTACCGTGTTGGGCTCCCGTAAGAGCCCCTTCTCCCGGATTTGAAGGAAAATTTCAGTTCAGGAGGCATTCAAAGGGAGCCTCGGGTGCGAGGGCTCAGGTCGGTTGGGCCTTCTTCGCGGCGATTCTGGAACCGACCTCGGGGGCACTGTTCGGGTGGAGTTTATCCGGGGCCTTTTGTTGTCCTCACACCTTCCCGCCGTCAGGGCCTCGACGGCGACATGCTGGTTAGTGCGCTGGAGCATCTCGAGGATGATCATGGACGATCTCTCTACCAGAGACCAGAAGAGCCTTAAGGGGCGAAGTCCCATCAGGAACGCCTGCATGATTAGAGATGGATGGGCCTCGAGTATCCCTCAGGCCTCGGCGACGAAACGTACAATGAATTGAGAGAGCGCCTTGCCGTCATGTTGGGCCAGCATGAGGAGCGTGGCCAAGGAGGGTTTTGGCCGCATGCTGGCTAAGAAATTTTGCTTGAGTCCTTTCGTGAGCTAATCAAACGAGGAGATAGAAGCTGGTTGGAGACGGTTGAACCACATCTGAGCCGATCCCCTAAGGGTGGTGGGGAACTCCCTACACATCAGAGCATCAGAAGTGCCATAGAGGGCCATCTGGGCTCGAAAGGCAGCGAGATGCTCCGTTGGGTTGCCGTCGTCGTACACCTCAAGGGCAGCGAGCCTAAAGTTGAGAGGAACAGGCTTGTCCTGGATTTCGGGAACGAATGGGGATGCTCCCGGGGCGTTATCCCTGACCTCTCCCTTGGACTTACGGAGCTCACGCTGGAACTTGTCCAAACGTCGATTCACCGAGGAGAGTTGGGCTCTGAACGAGTCATTGACCGAGTCCGATGACACGGTGTTGGGCTCGGGAAGCGGTGGATCGATCGGGCAGAGATCGAGAACACTAGATTCAAGAATCACCCCCGGGTCCCCAAGTCACTCCCCTGCCTCGTCCTGCAGTGGTCCGTGGGCCACTGGATTTGTCAGGGGGTCGTCAAGTGGCTCCGGGACAAACATAGATGGGTTCGGCGCTTGAGGGCTCGCCAGGCGCATGAGCTGTGGGATGAGCGGGGTGACTGTTTGGATCATTCCGGCAAGAGCTTGCACTTGCCTTGACAAGTCGAGGAACGCTTCAGGGGAGACGGCTGAGGGTGTCAGGTTATTCCCTGGTGGAGATAACCCGGGATCATTTAATAGCCGCCAATAGCGATTCGGGGTCTGAACCAAAGCGGCTTTGCCCAGCTGTGCCGTGGGGGGTGGGCCGGAGGCAGCAACATGGGCAACTGGTTGTCCTTCGATGAGGCGAGCCGCTGCGTTGGCCATGGGACACTTCTGCGACATCGGCCCTCCTTCTAGCACCAAAAATGTTATCGAACCGACGTGGCCACCGGATGACCTGACGGGTTGGCTTGATTCAGGTGTCGATGTTCGGGGGTGTCCTGACTCGGCTCGCAGTTGAGGCGACCTTTCGGCACACTCGGTACCTATAGGTAAGGCTTGGGTTGGGTTTTTCCTGACTTGGCCCCTCTGATGCTGAAGTTAGTGGTTAATGGTTTTCTTTTTTCTCCTCCTCCTCCCCTGGTGCCAGGGGGGAGGTTTTTATATGTATGCCAGGGGTTGATTGTGCGTACCTTAACCTAGTCGACGGCTACGGCATATGGGGCAATGTCGTACAAGACAGCTCCATGCGGTGTCATCCCGAACTCTCGGGGACGGGCTGCTCCAGACGACACCGTCCCGAACTCTCGGGGACAGGCTGCTCCATGCGATGCCATCCCGAGCTTTTGGCGATGGGTTGCTCCATGCGACGCCGTCTCGGGCTTTCGGGGACGGGCTGTCACCTCTGACCCAAGGTGGCGAGTCGAAGGTGGCGTCCTACGTGGGTGATGTCTTCCTGCTGACGCATCTGCTGGCTACTGCCACATGAGCAGTTCTAGAATACCCCATATCACACATGTATTCAAGCTTCCTAGAAGGCAACATGTAGCAGGCACAACTGCATGGGCAGGTTGTAGAACATGTAAACATCATATTGATAGCAGATAAGATTTCCTCAAGCTGTATGAGGAAATCCCGCTGGTTTGTTGAGGGAAATCCTCCCTGGTTGTTGAGAGAAATCCTCTTGATTGTTGAGGGAAATCCTCTCTCCTAACCAGTATAAATATAACTCATATTGTACTAATAAAAAATAAGCTTTCATGATTATATTTTTACTTTAACGTGGTATCAGAGCCACTTGCCTAAGAGTAAGCTCTTTTTCTCGTTGTTCGACGATAGCAATTGATCGGTGTCATCTTCCAAGCTCAGCGAAAGGTGCAGCATCCGAGGAGTCTTTTCTTTCCTCCACATCGATCGGTGTTTTGCTCCTTCTCCGGCAGTATTACTCGATGTGTTCTTCTCACCTGCATTGCTACCAACGCAGCGGCGCCACAACAGAGCTCACAGGTCTCCCTCAACTTCATCTTTCCTCTTTCCGGCCGAGGAATCCATTGATCAGCCGGTGTTTCCTCTCCCTCTTCGCTGCCTTCTCTTGAGTCGCAACCGTAGACACTCTTCGCAAGCTTCCTCCTCCTCCTCGGCAACCGTGACACATCCTTAGTGGACGACGGCATTGTGATGCTTGTCTTAGCAATAAAAGTCATCGACTACCCTTTGGAACATCCTCCATATCTTGCTCTAAATCGTTTGAAATTATTTATACAGATGTTTGGGGCCCCGCCCCAACCCCTTCTTTTGACAAGTTTAGATTTTATGTCATTTTTGTAGACTATTTCACCAAGTACACATGGTTATATCCTCTCTACCACAAATTTGACGTTTCAACAATCTTTACCAATTTTTGGAAGTTGGTCGAGAATTTCTTTCAGTCTTTAATCAAAACGGTTTACTCTGATGACAGAGGCGAATATCAAGCCCTCACATCTTATCTCTCAGCTTGTGGTATACAACACCTCAAGTCACCCCCACATACTCCCCAATTAGTTGGTTATGCTGAATGTAAACATCGGCATATAGTTGAAACTGGTCTCTCACTTCTACATCAAACATCCATGCCCCCAACTTTTTGGTCAGTAACTTTTTAAACTGTCATCTATCTAATTAATTGTATGCTCACTCCAGTCCTACAATACTAGTCACCATTTGAAAAACTTTTCAACAAGCTTTCAAATCTTCAGAAACTCAAAGTCTTTGGTTGTTTATGTTATCCATGGCTCCGACCTTATACCTCACATAAACTAACACCCTGATCCAAGCCTTGCACCTTTATAGGATATTCTCTAGAATATAATGCTTTCCGATGTTACGAACTCCAAACTCAAAGAGTCTTTATATCATGTCATGTTACTTTTGTGGAGTCTACTTTTCCTTTTCACAAATATCCTACCGTGCATGCTATTCCACCAAACATACGTCACTGGAGTATCCCTCCGATCCCATCTCACGAACGTCCTATGACACCATCCAGTCCCTTACCTCAGGATCCATACTCTCTTGTTCTCCCAGTTCAACAACTTCTCACTCCCTCTATTTCTTCTCCTCTCCCTTCTTCACAAGCTTCTCCTACTATTGACGTAATGTCCTCGGAAACACAACATTCTTTACCCTCTTCTGAACACAATGATACTGAAGTACCTCAGCCTGCTCCAACCCATGTCAATGTCTCTCCACTACCTATACCAATAACACAAGCTACATCTCCTAAACATCTAATGACAACACGCTCCAAGAGTGGTATATTCAAACCACATCAAGTCCTCAACCTACATGCTACCACAAAATCCTCTTCTGAGATCAATGAACCTACCATTATTACTCAAGCCCAAAAATCTCCACACTGGCGTAAAGCCATGTGTGAAGAATATGATGCCCTCCTCCATAACTCCACGTGGACCCTTGTACCCCCTCATCCTACACAAAATATCATCGGGTGTAAATGGGACTTTCGAATTAAGCAGAACCCAGACGGATCTGTTGTTAGATATAAAGCACGTCTAGTAGCCAAAGGGTTTCATCAATGACCTGGAGTTGACTTCACAGAGACTTCAATCCTGTTGTTAAACTCACAACAATTTGACTTATTCTAAGTTTGATTGTCTCAAAAGGCTGGTAGCTACGACAACTAGATGTTAACAATGCCTTTCTACAGGGGACTCTAACTGAAGATGTCTATATACAGTAACCCCTTGGCTTCATTCATCATCAGTATCCAAGACATGTGTGCAAACTACAAAAAGCTATTTATGGACTTCGTCAAGCTCCAAGAGAATGGTATACTGAACTTGGCTCATTTCTGACATCAACTGGTTTCATCAACTCCAAGTCTAATACCTCGTTATTCTTACGACAACAAAATAGACGCACAATATATCTTCTCGTATATGTGGATGATATTATTGTTATAAGCAATGATCCCTTGGAGATTCAGACATTCCTAAAACAATTGGCTGATCGATTCTCCCTCAAAGATCTTGGACCCTTAAGTTACTTTCTGAGAGTTGAAGCAACATTTACATCTTCCAGTCTTCTCTATCACAAAGAAAGTATATTCAAGACCTATTATCCAAAACAAACATGCAGGATGCAAAAGAAGTTACAACTCCTCTCTCTACTAGTGAATCACTCAAATTATGTGATGGAAGTCCTGCTTCGGATGCTACTCAATATCGACAAGTACTTGGCTCCTTACATGCCAGGCTCTTACCCGTCCGAGATATCTCATTTGCGATCAATAAATTATCTCAATTCATGCACCACCATCTACTACGCATTGGTCCATGCGTCAAACGAATTTTGTGATATCTTAAAGGAACCCTTCATCATGGCCTGTTTCTCCGCAAACACACCCCACTTAATCTCCATGCCTTTGTTGATGCTGATTGGGTGAGGAACTTTGATGATAGAACTTCTACGTCAGGGTATATTATTTTTCTTTGACCTAATCCTATCAGTTGGAGTTCTAAGAAGCAAAAGACAGTCTCACGGTCTATGACTGAAGCTGAATACCGTGCCATCGCTATAGCTACTACTGAACTCAATTGGGTCACAAATCTCCTTAAGGAACTCAACGTCAACTCTACTCTTCCTCCTACAATATATTGTGATAATATTGGAGCTACTTACTTATGTGTCAATCCAGTATTCCACTCACACATGAAACACATCGCCATCGACTTCCACTTCGTGCGAGATCAAGTTGTCAGACATCAACTACGTGTCTTTCATGTACATACGGCTGATCAACTAGCAGACTCACTCACGAAGCCTCTTGCCCGTAAATTATTTTCATTACATTGATCCAAGATTGATATCCTTGATAGGAGCACCATCTTGCGGGGACATGATAGCAGATAAGATTTTCTCAAACTGTATGAGAAAATCCCGCTGGTTTGTTAAGGGAAATCCTCCCTGGTTGTTGAGGAAAATCCTCCTGGTTGAGGAAAATTCTCTCTCCTAACCTGTATAAATATAACTCATATTGTACTAATCAAAATAAGCTTTCACGATTATATTTTTATTACATGAAAGTGTTGCACTCAAAAACATGCCACCATCTCCACACACTCTTCGTCTACTTGGCTTTGGTGTCATTAATTCCTTCAGTTATCATGGTCTTCAAACTTGGTGACTTCCCTGTGATTGCCTTTTTTACCTTGGCAATCGACTTCTTCACCTTTGATAATATGCTATTTTGTGGGCTTTGAGATTTCTTACCAGAAACATCTGTTTTAGGAACCTCCCCATCTGTTTTTGTGTCACTATTGTCTTTGGTGTTTTGAGCTAAGCTTTGATTATCAACTTTCTCGGTCTCTTTCTTTTTATCTTCTGCACTTTCCTCTAACATTTTATCCAGAAGAGTCTGTCTGACTACTTGCTTTAGTTCTGTGTCTAACTTTTTAGGATCATGTTCTGGATCAATGGAAAATGCGTTGTTGCTGTCTTCAACTCCAAATAAATCAATTTCTCGAGTGTTGTTGTTCGAATTCAAATTTCCACCTTCCAAACATTCATTCTTCACCTCACCAATCAATACAACACCTTCAGAAGTCTTTTCTTCTTCAGTATTTCCAGCTACTTCATTTCCAACATTTAAAGCAGTTTCTTTCTCCTCATTTTCAACATCCACTTCTCGCTGCACAGCACATTCAGGAACTTCAGTGGCAGCAGTGGTATCAGAAACCTTTACAACACTTGTGGTTGGCACTTCTTTCTCTTCGGCAGATTCCTTGTTGCCCTCATCAGCATTGTGATCATCATCTGTTTTTTCAGTTGGCAATTCAGGAACAATGTTTTCTTCTTCAATCTCTTCAGGCTCACTTATAGAAGAAACTATAGCAATTCCTTCTGAACTTTCAATGTCAACAGTTTCATGAACCTTACTGATTGGATCTTCAGTAATGGGTGGTGTGGTTTCATTTCGAGGAAGTTCTTGGGATGTAGGATCTCCCTCTTGCGACTTTTCTGCTGTTTCATTTGCACCGAGGGTCACTTTAGCATCAGAAGCAGGTTCCTGGACTAAACCGACAGTAGGTGGTTCGACAGGTTTTTCATCTGTTACTGATGGATCAATGGAAGATGCCTTGTTGCTGTCTTCATCTTCAACTAAATCGATATTTCGAGTGTTCTTGTACAAATTCAAAATTTCACCTTCCAAATTCTCATTCTTCACCTCACCAATCAATCCAACACCATCAGAAACTTTTACCTCTTCAGAATTTCCAGCTACTTCATTTTCAACAGTTACAGTATTGTCTTGCTCCTCATTTTTAACATTCACCTCTGGCTCCACAGCACATTCAGGAACTTCAGTGGCAGGAGTGGTATCAGACACCTCTACAACACCTGTGGCTGACACTCCTTTCTCTACTGCAGATTCCTTGTTGCCCTCATCAGCATTGCGATCATCATCTGTCTTTTCAGTCAACAATTCAGGAACAATATTTTTTGCTCCAATCTCTTTATGCTCATATATAGAAGGAACTATAGCAATTGATTCTGAACTTACTGTTTCAACTGTTTCATGAACCTGATTGACTGGATCTTCAGTACTGGATGATGAGGTTTCGTTTGGAGGTAGTTCTTGTGATGTAGGCTCTCCCTCTTGGGACTTTTCTGCTGTTTCATTTGCATTGATGGTCACATTGGAATCGGGAGCAGGTTCCTGGACTAAACCGACAGTAGGTAGTTCGACAGGTTTGTCATGTGTTACTAGTGGAGAATCAGGTACAGTAAAAACTTCTGAAGATTCTTCAACACATTTTGCTTCTTCAGTCAGAATTTCTGAGACTGATGGTTCTTCTGGTGTTTCAATTGAATCTTCTGTAACACTTGCATCTGAAACCTCTGCTGGTTGCTCCACATGTTCCTTTGGTGATTCAGGGGTATTAGGTACATCAGTTTTGCCCATTACTTCCTTTTCTTCAGCTTCAACTGATGGTTCTGAAACTGACTCATCTATTGCTGCTTCCTTCACCTCCTCAATCACAGTGCCCTCTTCTTTTTGTTCCAGATTCTCTTCTGTTTCGGCTGTAGGTGCTTCAACACTTGCTGAATCCTGCACTCCCTTTTCCTCTTCATCTTTTCCTTTTAGATCATCGGGGTTTGGAATTGCATCATCAGCATTACTTATATCATCAGAAACACTAGTCTCAATCTGCTGTAAAAAGGTGTGAACTATTCAGGTAATATAGAAAATTAAAAAGCATGATGATATTTGATTAGGTAGCATATATTGATATTTGCTAATCGAAAAGCAAAGGCACCTTTTCCTCTTCATCATTTCCTTTTAGATCCTCAGGCTTTGAAAGACTTGGCCCATCAGCATTACTTACATCATCAGAAACCTTTGGTTCAATCTGTTATAATAGGTTTGATTTATTCATATATAGACAAACAGCACTCACATATAAATACAGAAAATGCAAAGGCACAATGATATTTTCTTAGTTAGCATCTTCTGGTATTTGCAAATGCACCTTTTCCTCTCCATCTTTTACCTCTAAATCCTCAGGCTTTGCAAGGCACACCTCATTAGCATTGCTGACATCATCGGTAACATTAGTCTCAAACTTCTGTAAAAGGTTAGAACCATTTAGATATCAACAAAAAGCTCTGACAAATAAATAGTGAAAATACAAAAGCACAATAATATTTGCTAAGGTAGTAAATATTTAAATGACATTTGCAAATGCAAATTCAGATAAACTTTTTCCTCTTCATCTTTCCCTTTTAGATCATCAGTCTCTGAAAGACTCATGTCATCAGCATTACTTACATCACCAGATACATTAGTCTCAATCTTCTGTAAAAGGGTTTGAAGTTTTAACTATTTAAGAAATATAACAAAAATGCAAAAAACAGAATGATATTTGCTTAGCATGTACTGTGGAATTTGCAAGGATACTTGGAAATGCACCTTTTCCTCTACATCTTCAAATTTTGGATCCTCGGGCTCTGAAGCACTCATTTCATCAGCATTACTTATGTCATCAGAAACATTATCTATCTGTGGTAAAGTGTTTAAACTATTCAGCTATCGACTAAAGCCTTTGATATTTGCTTAGAAGTCATATATACTACATCATAGTCACCTTACATCCACTATTGTCTAAAATTATTAGCAGCAAGACAAGGTATGGAATTTGTATTTCTTATGAGAATGTTTGTGATGGGCAATGTAAGTTTCGTTTCAAACTGATCTGTAAAATTAATATGATGACAAAATTGCACCGTCTGGTTTTCACTTTACATGCCTGTAAAACGAGGAAGAGTGAAATTACCTAGTTGCATTATGTCAATGGAGATCATATCAAAACAGGTCCGAAAAGCTTTGCAGGTTTGCTTTACTCTTTCTTTGGCATAAATCATACATTTTGACATAACGTGTCTGTAGAAATCAAAGTAACACAGTATCTGCTGAAAAGAATAAAGCTACAAGACCAATTTGGATCTTTCTAACACATCCTTTAACAAAATGCTTTCCTGCATTATATGACTGGATAAGCTGAACTGCAAATTGCAAATCCTTAAAGGCTGTTCTGTAGAAACTAAATAGAGATATTCTTAAGAACTGAGCAAGTATTTGGTGGATTGCAGTAAATCCTGTAGGTGTGCAAACTTCGGGACCAAATTTCAGTGCATACAACATGATTCTTGAATCATCTTGCCTGCCAGTTCTACCCATATTAAGTAGTACAAACTGGTTCCATATCAAATACGAAGCTGGTTATAATCTGTTCATTGGTGAAAAATGTAAAGTACACTTAGAATTTCTTATGTTCAACTTGTTTGATTTTGGTAAAAAGACAGATACAAGCTTTCCTGCCTTTCATATCACGTTTGTGGATACAATAATGAAGAAATAAGATAAATAATGGTAACTCATTATGTTCAGTAATTTGGTAAACATACCAATTATCTTTTGCAATCAATAACTAACTAAATTTTGTGCATAAAATTTGTAGGCACATCAAGAGAATATATAAAAATAAATATGATGGAGGAATACAGTAACAACATACAAGAAAAAGAAGACAGGCCATTCTCAAGTGCTAATGAAGACTACAAGATGAATAAGATCGAATTGATGCTAGCTAATATGGTTTTACTTGCAGGATTTCAAAATGATATTATCAGGGTTCTGAAAATTAGGAAATATTGCAGTATAGAGATAGTTGTCTTGTTCCAGAAACACAGAATCTAGAACAGATTAGCAGAGGCCACATACATAGGTATAGGATGCAATATTATACACAAAATCATGTATTTGCAAACATTAAACAACTTTTTTTTCTTATTTAGCCCCCCATTTCATTCCCTCTTCCCTTCTTTGAAGAAACTGGGAGAAACAACCACAAGAGGATTCATCCGAAGAACTTAATAGGGATCACCTACCAAGATACAAAGAAGAAAAAAAAAACAGAAAAAAAGGAAAGGATCGTTGGCCAGTGTAATTGTGTTTAATCACATCACCTAGTTGTGAAAGCTGTACTTACACAAAGCAAGAAAGAGAAGCGAAGTATGTAGATAAGTCATTTCTTTTTCACTGACCTCAGTAACCATTTCATCTGTCACAGAAGCTTCAGAGGCCATGGATCCAGGAGTTTGTATGGTGACAATGGACTCTGTGGTGAGCAGCAGAGGCAGGGAAGGCGTGGGAAGATGAGAGGAGACCGCAGCAGAGCTGGTCTGGGTGATGTATAACACCAGTGGCTCAATTAGGCAGCACACAGAAACATGAACTGGCATGTGTGGATTCCCATGCTAATACTACAGAAGAAGAAGGGAAAGAAATAACAAAGCATTAAATAAAACACTGCACTGGTTATGAGGTGGCTTTGAATGATTGGGCCTGTGTGGGATACATCAGTGGTAGAACCTTTTGCATTAGGGTTGTTTGCAGTTGTGCTATAGAGCTTTTAACCTTTTGCATAACATCAAATCATCTTTCTCTTTAGTTTCCAGTCTTTTATGACTGTGCCTCAGTATTTTGTGATGAAGGAAGAAGAAACCATGTTCTATGTTCTTTTTAAAGAATTGAGAGTTCCAAGAATGAATGAAGCAGTGTTGCTTTCAGTGGACAGGATGTGATCTGGCTTTCTCTGTCTTGTGGATCAATCGAGCGCGGTGCTTCTCTGACATAGGTTGTGTTTTGGGCATTGACTTCTTGCTAGTAGTTCAGGAGGTCTCTTGAAGATATATATATATATATATATATATATATATATATATATATATATATATATATATATATATATATATATATATAAAATCCTTCTTTCCACTGAAAAGACAAAATGCACACAGTATGTGCTGCCAACCCCCTCTTCGATTCCAATTGTACAGAAAAGCAAAGTGAGAAACTTTTTTCATATTGTTTATACGTTAAGCATTCAATAACAAATCCATTATCGAGTAGATAAATGACAAATGTCATAAACAGATTATTTTCTTTCAATTAGATCAGCTCGAATATGCACTAATAATTGTAAATTAATTTACGGAGGAGATTGTTCATCCTTGTAACCTGCCTACCCTAAATCCAAAAAAAAAAAAAAAAGAGGAAAAAGAAACCTACTCCATTGATCATGAAACTTCAGGAAAAACATTAAATGCTGTTCTTTGGAGGCTGAACTAATTGTCTTGTTTTCCTTCTTTCTGCATACCTATCAGTTAACAAAAGTTCATGATATTTTATGATAACATTTGCTTATTAGATTTAGAGCATGTCTCAGTGCTAACCAACTATCATGGCTTTGTCTTAGTGACAGCACAAGTACTTTGTATCATATATGCCAATCATTTTTTCTGCAACCACCACTCCATGGCCTAACATTACTGACCACACACACTACTTCAAGAACAAGATTCTTGGGACAGAGGTCCTCCCCTAAACCACTAGTAGTATCAAAGACCAACAACCCCCTACTGGTATCATCTCTCTGGCCAGGTCAATTATGGTTCTTAGTATCAATAATTTCTTATTTTCTTGATCAAATATTGCCACAGAGCCAACAAGCTATGTTAGCTTGATTCAGAGAAGTAGAAAAAGAATTTGCTGCTTTTGTTGTGTTAAAGTATTCATTTTGACATCAAAGCTTTATAGTATCCAAGCAATCAGAAACAAGTTGTTCAGAATTGTGTCAGAAATAGGAAGAAGCCATTATGAGCTTCCTGCTCAAGCTGAGACAATACTCAGTCTGAAAATTGTGGTCCTGAGATGGATTGTATGTGCTGGAATCTTAAATGCCAAATTCCTTTAGCAAAGACAGTGGTCCACCTACATGTTTCCAAAACAATCACTGAAAGAAGTGGTACCCACATTACTGGATGTTGATGAGCCACAGTCTTGGAAACTTTTGCTTGGTTTCTGAACATGATCTCGGTCCCTGACCTTCTCAGAAAAGATCTTTGTTCATAGATTCATCTGCTTCTTGTCCATGCCAAAGATGTATGAAGTGTTGCAGGTCCCATAAAGGCACCCTTTTAATGAAATGCATTGTCCTTTCTTGACAACAGAATATTCAATCACAGAATTAAATGATGATGAGTTGTGGTAATGTCCATTTCAGCCCCACCCTTTTTTCTTTTCTGAAGGACTCACAGTGACATGTTTATGTTGATTTCACAATGACAAATTAACTTGAAGAATTACATATGCCAACTCATGAAGAGTGTTATTCCTTTTATGAGGTCCAGCTGCTGTTTTTTCTATAATGTGCAGTGACTGAGTTCAGTTTCTTACCAATATCTGCCGAGCTCCACAAGTGAGCAAATACCATTAGGAGAGATGTCATTGGAGCTTTTGCACCATGCAATCCATCCAACAAAATACTTGTGCCGAGGGCATGATGAATGCTCAAATTCATGGAAATTAAAGAACCATAAGTATTGTATATATATACCTTTCAAGAAACATACATAACTGCATCTACCAAGTCCAAAGCGTTTCCCAAGCTGATATATGAAGGGAAGCACTGATACTTCCGCTCTACAACAACGCTACACCCTTCTTAGTTAATGATCTTTTTCGGTTGGTGGTTTAGATGACGTGCTTTGTTGTTTTGAAGAGAATTCTGCGATTAATTCGTCCATCTCCGCAGGGGTGACGCACACTCGGGGAGGGTCTGAGCGGGGCGCCATGGTCGGCTTCTTCGGCGGCGGCGGCGGCGGCGGGCACACGGGCTCGGGGATCCTGTGTTCTGCACCCCGCGGTGTGCTGGGTGCCTCGTCCTCGTCCTCTTCCGGCATGGCATCCTTTTTATCATTCATGGTGAAGGAGGAGTGATCGAGTGAGAGGCGATGGAAGTAGGATGAAGATCAATTTCGATCTATTTATAGAGATTAGAGCATACATTTTAATGATCACATTCCAAGGGCCATGCACCAATTCAAGAGTTCATGCACTAATTTGAAGGTTCATGAACCCTTCCTTATATAGTAAATTTGTATGCATATTTTTATGGTTTTTTTTTTTTTTTTTTGGTTTCGAACGTAAGGCACAAGATAATAAATTAGATATATTTGAACTTAACTTTATTATTAAGTGCTTTCACTTGCATAATGCATCGTTCGATTAGGTAGATAATGTTAAGCCATAGTTCAAGCTCAACTATCCTGTTTTTGGATGCTTTTTCATCTTAATATAGTGCATGTACCAACACATTGCCTTTGATCCTTTCCAAGTTTGTTGGATAAATTTGGTTCTCCATTTGGAATTATACTTTTTTTTTTTCTTTCCCTTCGATTCTGCTAGCAAATTACAAAATCATGTGCTTATCTTGTTTGTCGATCAATTGATATCGTATCGATCGAAGGTTCTCCAATTGCTATTCGTGTTTTATAACATCTTAATACAAGAAGTTTCTCTTTATTTCTTATGACCTTAGCTCCTGTTTTTTTATCAATGCACTCTCTCTCTCTCTCTCTCTCTCTCTCTCTCTCTCTCTCTCTCTCTCTCTCTCTCTCTCTCTTGAAAGCAAAGGATAGGTGAAATGTTTGGAAGTTCCGAAACCATTGGAACTCTTCTCATGCTCATGCTCGGAATCTTACTTTCCAACATATCCCATCTATATCATTTCCTTCGCAAGTATTCACTCTCTCAAGCTTATGATCTTTTGAGTATGTTGATATTAGGTAATTAAGTCTCTAGTTTTATTCTCTTTTTTTTTTCTTTTAACACATTTTCGATTGGTTGTACCTCTGTGTTCTCCAAATACTTTCTCTATTAAATAATAAAAAATAATTAGTAATACATATGCATAGGCTCCGTCATTACATTTTGCAAGCACATATAGCAATGTCCACTCACATACAAATAAGATTTTTAATTAAATATTCTAATTTTTATAATTTTCTTCCATAAGTCAACCAACCTAAAGTCAAAATCAACTCATGATTTCAACTTGATACTAAAATGATAAAAAAAAATTAATAATCATATTTTCTCGATATACTTATAATTTCTCCGCACATTGAAATATTATAAACTATCTAATCATAATGATTAGATGATAATATTCATAACCCTAGTCAAGACAAATTTTCATTTTTAAGAAGGTAGCGAGAAAAATAGAAAAATAATATTATTTATAACCCTAATTGTGATGCCTCATAAACTTCTCTTTCAAAAATCATTCATCGATTAAACATCTAAAATAGAACATAGTATAGGGTTAAAACCTTGTTACAGAAAAAATAATATTAAAAAAATCCATTTATTACAACCAATATTTATCAAGTTATGAACCATCTTATTGTCACTCCTAGCATTATAAGATATCACTTAACACTCAAATGCTTAGCTAAAGCCAGTGATTCCATTGGAACACCAGGGAACACCATTAACATATTCAAGATAATTACCCAATTATATGTCATCTCTTCCGATCCATGCAGTCTAATAGTAATGACTAATGGCCCAAACCTAGTGCAATTGGGTCACATCTCAATTGGGTTTATTAGATACGTCTCTAATGAACCAAATCATGTAATTATGTGTCATCAATGTAGCACAATTTTACTCTACATTTAATTTTGATCAAATAATCATCCGGACCAAACCTTTTGCTTGAACGAGTAAATCTAAACCACCTGAGAACTCATTCCATCATGAACAGTGAGAACAATTTCAGCAAACATGAAGTTGGAATCAGCCTTGCCTTTTCCTTCTAATTCTTTGGAGTGCCTCTTCTGTGTGGTTTGCATTGATGTAAGAAGAGTTCATATTCCATGGCCATTTGAAGGGCAAATCTATCATCAATGTGTTCTCCTTTTTCTCTCATTTAAGCTGACAGCATCTAAGAGTGAGCCAAATCACTCTGCAGTTCCAAGTTTCAACATTTCTTTTCCGAGAACACATTCCATCTGCCGAAAGAACATCAAATCGAACTAAACTTTTATGGTTCTGAAACAAATTTGGCAGGAAGAAGTTTGTATTGCAATTGCAACCCTTTGCTGCATTCTGCATCAGTTTCTAAATCAAATATCCAACTTCCCCAGTTGTGTGTGTGTGTGTTAGTCCACCCCTGGCATGCTAATCTCATGGAATCCATGGCCAACCATGGCAAATAATACTCGAGGACAATTGAGATTCTTTTGGATTTCAGCTTGTTCCTCATAGCAGTCATGCCCATCACTGTTTCTGATTCAGGCCTTCGTAGCATCAACCAGCCTTTCTCCTTGTCTTCCTTCTCTTGGCTTGGCATCACGCCCTGCTTGATATCCCCTTCCTCTTGCCTTCATGTCCCATCTCTTGACTGTATCACTCTCCTTTCTCTTGCTACTCAATTTGTCAATGTCAGGTCAATTCAATTAAAGTTCACTCTGCTATTTCAGCCTCCACCATCATGAGCAATAGAAGAATTAGATCTCCCTGTCCTTTTGATTGCATAAGATTTATATATATGCTCTTTCAACGTGCAACCATGTCGGTAAGCACCATTTAGTAAGGAGAACTGGAAGAATCATATCTTTTGAGCAATAGTCGGTGCGCTACTTGGCAATGATGCAAGGTCTGATGGCAGATGACTGTCATTTTACACTAAACAAGAGGGAGAAGGATGATTGATGAAGTATGGGAGAGACAACGGAATGCTTTCTTAAAGAGGAGGGTCGGCAATTGGCATGCAAGAAGATTTTAGGCGTTCCAAGATCCATCTTTTCTCTTGCAGGAGTCAATTGCCGTCGCTGATGTGCCTCTCCGTAGGCGTTCCCTTTCATGGATCGAAAGCTATCCGCAATTCTAACCTCCTCCATCTCGGAGTTCACGTGAAGCGATGATCACCATGGAAAGCTCGTCGAAAAGCTTCTAAGAAAAGGACCTCGATGACAGTCATGATAGTGTAATAGCTTCATAGCAGATGATTTGTGTACTTGAGCAGGTCTGGAGAAACACAGCATGATGAAATGATACGATGCAAGCTTCACCTACTCCTCTGCAGATACTGATCGATGAGGTCTTGTTTTGTCCTTGACAGGCCAGTCAAAGAACAAATCCTCAGAGGATCTTTGCCTTTAAGCAGGAGGCGGAGACAAAGCTGCTTTCCTGACCCGATTCAAGTCAGCTTAAAGAAATAATTGTTGGAGGAGATGCTAAGGAGATCAAGAAACTCTTGATGTAATGAGAAGCCATCTCTACAGAGAACACACGGCAGACGAAACTTCCAATGACATAAATCCAGTACTGGAATTTTTGTGGCTTTGATTGATGTAGAAATCTTGACAAAATTGACATAAATCTCTGTCAGATAGAAACGTATCCTCGAGAAAACATGGAACGTTTCACACCATATATATATACATATATATATATGTATATATATATATATGTATATGATATATGATATATATATATATATATATATAATCGAAATGATACGGATACCCAAACATCGTCACCTGGCAGCATCCCGATCGTTAAGTGAGCCCCAGGGCACCGTTGTGGTGGGTGGGAGAGGGCGGAAGAGTATGAAGATTCGTCGGGACGCATGGGGAAAGCAAAGGACGGGCCCATGTCAGAGCGACAACCAGGTGGGACCCGCGGGCGCCGACAACAAGGGACGGAGGGCCCGCCGACGACGGCGGACGTGTTGGCCTGCCGGCGGCGTGGAAAGCACCGACGAGGGGAGAGAAAGCGAGGGTCCTCAACGCGACGGCACGGGCGCCTGGTGCACCGGCTCACCTACCCGGCAAGCCGGCCGGCCCTTCTCGCGGGCCCCAGCGTCCATGATCTATCACTGCATTTCCCTCGTCGTCCTTCCTCAGCACCTGCATACTCCGACCGCACCTGCGCCTTTCATCCGCCCTAACGGAGCTACTAACGCACAACTACGGACGTCATGATGGTCCTGCGACCTGCTTCTTTAGATTGCTCGGATGATAATATTAATTATGACTGCTACCGTTTGCCTCAATCCACGCGCTTGATGTTCACGAAACCAGCGCAAGAGCGGTCGGTAAGGGAGGAATTCTGATCACTTTGATGTGCAATCCACTATCACATTTATTAGAAAATGATGGATCAAAGTGCACGTTAATGTCAAGAACTTAATTACAGGTAAAGATCTGGTTAACAGGTCATTTTCTCGAATTTCTTGCTCGGGATTATTACACAAGTGTGCATGCTAATATATCTCAAGGCTTCGACGGAGCGTCGGCAGCTTGCAGCTGAAAAACCAGAGATTTAACCATGAACTGAACCCGGAACAGTGTGAGTGATGAGTTGCAGATGTCATTTGGAAAAGGAAACGATCACGATTGACAGATGCGTCGGGTCAAGCAATCGTCCATGGAGAAAGCTGTTGGCACACCGTGCTCCACACGACGACGAACAGGAAGCTGTTCCCCTTCCGTATACCGATCGATTTGTCGTGGTTGGAATTCATCGCGTGTGCTTGCTTGCGGCTTTCATCTTCACATTTAGTGCGTGCCATGCGGGGATGCATTAGTTTTACGGTGAAGACAACGAGAGTCTAATTTTGATAGCATACTTATTGATCAGTAAATTAACGAAAAAGAAGCCATGTAACGTTCGTTACTTGCAAGGAACTCTTTGTTGAGGGCAGTGTAAAGGGGTGGAGTGAACCGAAAGGAACTGAACGATGAGACGAAGACTAGCCATATCCTCCGGTGGCATGTAATCATTCGGGAAAGGGAAGAAAGCACCTTTGTCCCTCATGCATGGCCTGCTGCAATCAAATATGAACGCCCTGCCGACCTTATCCGAGCACGCATGGTTGAGTGCAAAGTACTCATCTTGAAGGGAACATTGCATGAAGAGTGGTGGACCGTCCGTCTCACCTCTTTTGACGATTCCATGGGACAAAGGCAACCATGTGTTTTGGGACGCTGTTCCTCTCCGTGGGTGCACCAACCCTATAATTGCCTGCTCGTGTGGACTTGGGGTTAGGAGTTTGGTGCACCGCAAACAAGGACTCCTTTTTGTCTGGTTGCTCATTTTGGTCCTCAAGTCAGCCGTGGAGGACAGTGGACACGATTCCTTTACATCGATTCAGGGATGGACCAGAGAAGGTACACACTTGGGGGGAAGGACTCAGAGACTGTCATGCATGGGCATGGCTCTGGAGCACACAGTTGCATGCTTATAGAGCAAAGATGGACATGAACAATACTGTACGCTTGAAGAGTCAATTCATGTCCTATATACATACATATACGTGTAGCCTTATCTGCAAGTGTGTATCTCAGAAGCAGGGCACGCCCTTGCCAGGCATATCTGCCTTTCCCAAGTGCACTTGCAAACAATAAGGTGATAAGAAATTAAAAGAATAGGGTGACATAAAAAATATTGATATTGCTGCTATCTCAGATAGTTTAACGTTAATAGTTGATAAGAAATTAAAAGAGTAGGGTGACATATATTGAATTTAGGTTCAAATCATAATTTGAGCTATCCTTGCGAAAGAGGCAGATATGGATCGGTGTTAAATCTGATTTATATTATTCTGCCTCAGACTCGTGAATTTAGGCATTAAAAAAAGCACGGTGCAATTCTTTTCTCCTTGTCATCCTTCACTCGATCAAAGATACAAAAACTTGAAGCGCACACTGCACAATTGTCAATGACTGAGGACCCATTAATGACACACAAATGTACGACGGCAAAAAGCTGGGAACTACTGTCGTTTTGCCTGTATGAACAGTGGCTGCCGATTCCTTGTGTACTTAAATGCACTTGCAGACGTGCCTGTCAACCACTTCAGGCTGCTACTAACCACCGGTCTTTGATATATTTGGGTGCTCAAAATGGAGTGCGTCACGGTAGTCTCAAGCTTCGGATCCATCATGAACAGACGAGATGATCCATAGAACGAAGAACAGTGTGGTTGCAGATGAGCTGCAAGTGGGAGAGAAAACTGGGCATTCGATCTCGAGTCTCACGGACCAAGCAAACACGTCAATAATAATGGAGCACCAGAAGAAACGTAACGTTGACTTTTTTGTCACGCCCATCGAGCAAGTAGGAGACTCTTCTGCTGCTCTTTTGTCGGTCGGGGTGAGTTCTAGTGGAAGTTGACCTTTTTGTCACCTCATCGAGCAAGTAGGAGACTCTTCTGCTGCTCTTGTGTCGGTCGGAGGTGAGTTCGAGTGTCTCTTCCCTTTGTCCCCGTTATACGATCCAACTAAAGTAATCAAACATATGTGCGGCAAGTCCTCTAATTAATCCTCTTATTCGACTTGCTTGAGCCATCAATCATGACGTGGAATCTAACTGACGTAAAATGAAGATTACTAAATTGTCACACATGTTATCAGCTTCTGATCGTGCTATCATTAAGTAAGAGTCCAAATTCATCTTTATTCCCTCGTCAGAAGGGTTTCTTTCTCTCTTGGCTCATGATGGAGTCATCTGCTCTGCTTGTTGTGTTACAAGGGGCAATGTCCAGAGAAGAAAGAGGAAGCCTCAGCCGTCACCTCTTCATCAAGGAGCGCGTATCATCGCCTTCAATGAATTGGCTGTTTCAACCACCACAAGGGTGATTCATTGCATCAATTTGGTACCTCATCTAAAATATTGTCGTAGGATATAAACACTCAAACCAAAATAATGAGGATCTTAGCATCACAAGTAAGTGAAGAAAACGTGATTCTCATGGCAGTCCTTTTCATTGAAATGTTCATTTAGCAAGACACCAATAAAAAGTCATGATCACATTTCTTCTAGAGGTTAGCGAAACCTTTAATGCTAGAGCTGTCATTCACACGCAAATCCAATGTTGTATTATCTCCTAATGTAATATAAAAACCAGATGGATTAAGATCTCAGTGGATGGTTTAAACCAAATGCTGATGATGGTGCCTTTGATATGCACTGGACTTATATTTAGCCTTCCGATCATGAATTTCTACATATTTTTCAGGAAGAAGAGGAGAATGATTTATCTTATAATAGGCTAATTATATAATTTTTTTTGGAAAAAAATTGAAATATAGCATGGAGCTTCATATGAAATGAACTCAGCTAATTGATGAGATGAACGGATGACATTTGCTTCATTTAATAGAATGATTGCCACATGAAACTTTGTCCATCCATCAAATCATCTTGTTTTCTATCTCATGATGATGATGATGATGAGTAAAATTCAATTACAATAACCATGGTTTTAACTGGTCCCACCGGAGATTTCACACATCGTTCTTCTTTGCAAAAGTTAGGTCATTTGCGCTCCGATGTTAACCCTACTATTTCATGTAGCCCTTTATTCTTCAGAGTGGACCAAGTTAGGGTTATTGTGTCTTATTTTCAATATAATTTTTTGGTCACTTGTCCTTCCTATATTTGCCTACGTTAAAGTGTTGAATTTATTAATGGCCTACCATAGTCTCAAACTAGGTTTCCCCTACCATTTTTCTTTTCTTTTTGGAAGGGTACTGTGATCATCCACCTAGTGCAACTTGTAGTTTATCCCACAAACATGTATTAAATCCAAATTAACTGCTATTGAGTTACTCTTGGTGCAAAAACAAAATCACTCTCTACCTTTACCGCTTGAAATATAGAATGAGATCAAATCAAAGATTGGTTGATCATTTGAAATTCCATTGTCCATCAGTGCATAATACAAAACATTTGAGACCGCTATTTTTTTTCTTTTGCTGTAGATACCTCAAGAAAGGATCCATATGATGCACGTTGAAAGCATAATACACCAATCAAACCCCATGTCCTGAGGTCTTATTCCATTTGACCTTTTCTTAGTTTGGTATGGCAATATTTTTGAGCTATGATACACCAATCAATAGTATAAAATAGATAAGAAATATATATATATATATATATATATATATATATATATATATATATATATATATATATATATATATATATATATATATGGATCAAACCCATAAAAACACAAGTACAATTTTTTTACAATGTGTACCAATCTTTATGACATTGATGGCTTCCCTACAAATTGTATATTATGGTCAAAAAGGCAATGCATTCCAAAAATTATAAGCCTCTAAAGTGGACTTTAGCCACTATTTTGTAGATATTTTGTACAAAATGTCATCATTTGTAGTCTTATTGTTCGTGAGTTGATTAGATATGCTATGTTACATAAAGGTCGTCTCACTTTAGGGTCACATCGACGACGATTTATAGATGAATTTTAAAGTACATATATATATGTAGTATAATTGTATTTTATATAGATGGAGATAATATATAAATTGAATGAGATCGGTTATGTTGGCCCTCCCTTTCTCTCTATCAAAAGAACTCATATCCTAATTGATCCAATGTGACACCAACCAACCACCACCAAAAAAAAAAAAAAAAAAAAAAAAGGTGTTGGAGTTCATCAAATAGTGTGCAATTAGCATTGGCACTTTACGATCTCTTATTCAATTGGAGACTTGCATAGCATCACATGGACTCAATAATGCCATCATGCAATTGAGTCGTAATTATTGATGGCAGCAAAATTATACTGCCATGCACAAATCAATTTTTCATGAAATTTATTCCTAGAGTAAGGTTGAAACAGATGTTGGGCGGTGTTTCTGAACATGTTCTTTTTTATTTTTTTTAACGATAGCTATTTTTTTGAAATAATATAAAAAATCTTTCAGGCACCCAATGATACTTTTCTCATCAATTTTAAAGACTTCTTGCAGATTGGTCCATAGGTTGCATTGGTCTAAGTAGATATGATCTAATTCGTTAACTCAAATGGGCACCAAAAATTAATTTGTTATAATATTTTAATCATCATAATAAAAAAAATTATTTGAAAATATAATAAATCATTCAAATGAACTTCTAACCCTAAATATTATAATAGGTTTACTCACCCTAAAGATAGCATCATACTATCGTGTAGATCGATCCATTCACTTGGACCAGTATACCGGTGTCCATACAATGTTTTCAAGACTGAAGTATCATTGGGGTTGATAATAGATATTTTTAGTATTATTCAAAATAGAAGATATCATTTGAAAACTAATAAAAAAATAGAAATTATGCTTTGAGGGAAATGATACCTCTTAAGGAGAAAAGCAAAAAAGCAAAAAAAAAAAAAAAAAAAAGCTTTTCTATAGGGAAATCGCCATCATATGTTTCAATTTTTTCAACCAACTTTCCATGATAATTCCAGAAGAAGAATAGTTTTCCCGCAGTAAAAAAAGGTGCCAAAACTATTTTCCTTTCCCTTCCTGCAATCCAAACAATTTATTCTTTTTAATATACGAGTGAATAATATAATTGTTTTTAATTTATTCTTTTTCAACTTTTAGCATTTTAATTGCGTAACCATCGGATTGTCACTTTCAATCTGCTGCTTCACTTTTTACTCAAAGGAGAGTGTTGCATGAGAAGATGCAAAAGCATATTGGCTTTCAGAGGCTTCTGTGGAAATGCAGCAACCTGAGCACACTGCACATATTTGAACTGCCTGAAAGTGATAAAGCCATGGTGCTCCCTATCAATGTTGGGGAGTGAGGACCAGAGTGAGTGCTCTCAGTGGAAAAATATGTTAACATCCATCAACTGGATAATTACTTGGTGCCAGTGAACAATGCCTCTTATTTACTGAAACAAAGAATAACACACCCACTTCAGATTCTCTCGTCAAGGACAGAACAAAAACACAGCTTTTTGTCATGGGCACCAACAAGAAAGATACAGATGCCTCAGGACATATATTCCCCCCATGGAAGACAACAAATTCCTCCATGAAGTTTCCAAGAGGACAATAATGGTTGTCAAGATGAAAGGAAGATGCCATGTTATTTTATACTCGCATAATTTGTTTGGTCTCTGCCCAATGATGAAGCTTTTCCAACATGGCCACGGATTCGGGGATCATGTGGAGCTCAAGCAGGAATTTTATCTTTTGGCTTCTTTTGGACGGGAGGAAGGAATGCAGCCATTTCAGCAAACAGACCCAATTAATATAGGATGCATCTTTGCCTCCGCAGGACTCTCCGAGTCCACCTTTCCAGATACATCATGGTTGTCCTTGCATGAGATGCTTGTGGCAGGGAGCACCATGAATCGGTGGGATGGGTTGCTTCAATCACAATTCGGATGGAGGTAGCTCGGAGGATTGTTCTTCATGGAGTTGCATGTCTGCTACCAAGTTATTTTTACTGACTTGACCTTATGGCTAATCAGCATGGGAACATTCTGAGCTTTTTCACCGAAAATACCAGAGGAGCTGACCCACCATGGCTGCACCAGACAATTTATTCTGAAGCATGAACAATTCAGATGATTTGAGCCTTCCTTTCTCCACCTTTAAAAGAAGGGGAAGAAAAAGAGAGAAAAGAGAAGCCAAACTCGATCCCAACCACTTGATTGTGACTCTCCCTCTCCCTCTCTTTTTAGCTTTGGCCTTCTTCTCTTAATTCCAATTCCTTCTCCAGTGTTAGTTCAGTTCCTCTGCCTCCCTCTTATCTCTTTCCTCCACATTCTCGGGTTCCTCGTTCACTCGAAGCTCCTCCCACCGCCAATTCCGCAGGCAGGAAGTCTTGCTGCATTCCCCCTCACGACTCACCAGAAATGGGGAGGCACACATGCTGCTACAAGCAAAAGCTGAGGAAAGGCCTGTGGTCTCCTGAGGAAGACGACAAGCTCAGCAAGCACATAACAAAATATGGCCATGGGTGTTGGAGCTCTGTCCCCAAACAAGCAGGTGATGTAGTACCGGCCACCTAAGGCTGCAATGCGTGGAACTTCAATATCTTCTTCCTTCCTTGCTGTTCTGTATCTGATCGTTCTCCATTGTTTCTTCTGCATGCAGGACTTCAGAGGTGTGGGAAGAGCTGCAGGCTGAGGTGGATAAACTACCTGAGGCCTGATCTTAAGAGAGGGTCCTTCTCAGAGCAGGAGGAGAATCTCATAATTGAACTCCATGCAGTGCTAGGAAACAGGTAGAGGAAGACCCTCACCTCCTCATCTTTATCCATATCGAGCTCCCAAACGCCGTCAGGCTTCGGGCCTCTGATCGTTTTGCCTTCTTGTTTCTGGACCGGCAACATCTCCAGGTGGTCGCAGATCGCAGCACGCTTGCCGGGAAGGACCGACAACGAGATCAAGAACTTCTGGAACTCGTTCATCAAGAAGATGCTCAAGAAGAGAGGGATCGACCCCAACACCCACAAGCCGCTCGCGGAGGACAAAGTGGGGGAAGCCAAAGCCTCCAGGACCAGCGAAGGCGCGTCCGGCTCCGTCGACCTCAAAGTTCCCGCTGCAGCATTGGCGAGCTTGAATGACGCAGCACGCGGACCGGCGTCGTCTTCAATGCCGGTGTTCGATACGTGCGCCGTCGAGAGGAAGGCATCACCGATGACCAAAGCCATCTTCCTCGACCAATTCATTACCAGCCAAAGCAGCTCCGATCCAGTGAGTGTCTTCCCCCTTGCACAGTTGAGCTTTGCCACTGACTGCAGCAGCAGTGAGACAGCCCTGGCCGAGCTATCGGCCTGTCCGAATCCTCTCTGGCTCAGCCAGAACAGTAGGCTGCTTGAGATGAATCGGGACTTCCATTGCAACACAGTATCCACATGCTTACCATCAGTTCCAACCACAATCCTATCCACTTCAATGGATAATTCGGCACAGATCTGTGCTGGTATCGATGGCATGCAGTACAGTGATGCTGTTTACTCCGGAAATAGTAGTCAGAGCAGCATGAACAGTACTGATACAGTAGAGATGCAGAACAGCAGCTCCTTCTTCCACAATGACATCTTTCTTTGGCCGGAGTCAACGCCGGACAAGGATGACCAGGTCCAGCTTGAAAAGGAGCCCGAGGACCTCAAATGGTCGCAGTATCTCGACGGCTCCTTCCCGATGTCAGCAGCCACCCAAAGCCAACCTCTGCATTGTGACGTCAAGACAGAAAGCCCGTCTGTGTTCAGTGATCTGGTAACCTGGCACCAAATCCAGCAGCAGCTACAGTCTTCAGACATCCACGGCAAGGATTTCCAGATGTTATCCGTGGGATTCGGACAAGTATAGATCGTTAAAGACTACACAGAGCATGGAAAGAACTCAATTTGCAAGGTTTGGGTGATAGAATTTTCCGGATTTTTTACAGGTCTGTGTGCATTGATTTTTCTTGTGTGAATAGATATGGTAATAAGAGTGCAAAATAAAGCTTGTTGCAGTCCGAGTCTCTGTACTTCTTCTAATGTTCTTCTTGCTCCCAGTGACTTGCAAGCTCATATATTAACTTCTCTATCCTTCAATGGAAGTTTCCACTTTGGTTTGCTTGGTCGTCTTTTGTTCTGCTTTCCTTATCTCTCACAAGTCTTGGCTTCCTGTCGGCAGCTCTTGGAGATGCATTATAACAACTCTTTTCCAGCATCCAACATGGATTAATATACTTCTGAAGCCAATATTTCTTGCTGTCCACCTCTTTTTCGTACATCTGATAGTTACTCGTGTAATTCTACCTCATTTTGGAAGCATTTAAAGATAAGGAACAGGGAATGGTTTGGCTAGAACTCTCAAGCATGGCAGTACTGCCACTTGCATCATCATGAAGCAGCGGAACAACCAGAAAAAAGATGTGCGTGCCAATCTCGCATAATCTATTACTGGCCATAGCCTTCTAGGCATTACCTAGAATCTGAGGTCTTTCAAGTCTAGGGAAAGTATGAGACACATGCCGATGCTGTGCCAGTTTCAGGTAAAGTGTGGGCAGTAGATGAGAAGGGGGGAGAGATGAAGCATCTTGTGGCACTGGTGCATACCTAGTGTTTATTTTGGTAGGGAGCCACCATCTGCATCATCTGCATCATCTCTTTAATAGGCTCCTCCTGATGCTGATACCTTGGCAGCAGAGTGGGAAAGTCAAGTGCCTTTTTCACTTTCCCTGCCTTTTTCTTCCTTTTTGATGTGTGTGTATTCTCTGGCACAAGAACAAGTTATGGAGAAAAAGCTAAAAATGAGAGAGAATGAAAGAAAGAGGGCAGAGGGACCTACTGTCCCACAAAGGCGTTTTGGTCCCGAGGCTCATTCTTACATTCCTGGCATTCTTCCTTTCTTTTGCTTTCAACAGAGCTGAGTTGCATCAACAAGTTGAACTTTCTTAACCTGCACACTTGGTTAGGGGCCGGCTGTTATGTATACTGATCACTTGAGTAGAAGAAACCCGATGTTGACCTGGATCATCAACAGCCAAGGAAAAAGAATAATGCAGATTTATATATAACCGATAGTTCTATCAATAAATATACACACATTATACAAGAGAAGGCAGTAGACACACATGCGACCCATACAACAAATCACACGAAAAGAGGACTAAAACCTCCAAATCAGTGACTATTTAGAGAGCTAAACACCTTCATTATAGAGGACAACATAAAATTCAGATCAGGTAATAGGCATTTAATGCAAACACAACAATAACATGCAGCCTGGTGGCCTTGTAGCAGAAATATTGAGCTTGGCCATGATACTATTGCAAATACTAGTTAAAAGGAAGGGAAGAATAGAGAGACAGTACATAAACATGACAGTGGTTTTTTAGCAGAATCTTTCAGGAAGTAGAAGCACAAGATAATTAGATTGCTCGCCAATTTCCAAAGCAGTACTGCACTTTCAGAGCGAGAGAGAATGGCAAAGAGAACTAGTTAGTAAGAAGCATTGATCCTATAAAGCAGGTTAAGATAGCAAAAATCTCCTTCCAGTTGTTGCACCACCAAAACTTCAGTGAAGCAAATTTTGAATGTGCTTTTCACAGGAAAGAGTAATATTTTGGAAGTGCCACGGGCTATCTACATATCAAGACTGATAACCATGAAGCCTATCAATTAGATGATAACCACCAACCATTTCAATGACTAACTCAATTTCATCGATTGTGCACAGAAACCATAAATGAGGATACAGCAATCAAGGAACTGTAGACTAAATGCAGACTGCCTATGAACTAGCTAAGACAGTAAGAGCAGACAAATAACATGTACTTATGCAGAATCTTCTCAAAGAGAAAAAACAAATCTTCTATAATGGCATAGGGAACAAGAGACAAGCTTTGGCATCTCTGATAACACATGATTGTGGTATATTCTATGAATTAAGTAAACAAACATCAAGAAACAGTGCCAGGAAAAACATAGCATAAACAAAAAAGTTAACTGCACCAGGAACAAACCAAATTCATGTATTCTCTTGACAGTTAATTTGTCTTTTGGAAAAGAAAGACAATTCTCATGAATAAAACAAACCACAGACAGAATTCAGATCATTTTAAAACATCATGTTTTAATGGAAGGACAAGGCAGCACATGCATCAAGCAAATTTATATGAAATTACCCAAGGCAAGGTTTATCTAATTATTACAGCATACTCTCAGGAATTTGCCGAACACAGGTCAATAGTTTGAAGTCTACTTTAGGCTAAAACACATGCCTTCATCTACCAAATTGTTTAAAAATTTGATGATGTAAAGCATTTGCCTCCACACGTTTGATCACTAGAACTTGAGAACATGAACCCATGCACACTAGTCAACATGATTATTATATGTCAACTCAAATAGGACATTCTGAAATCATTTCTGTTTAACAAATTTGATGAAGAATAGCACTTCTTTATCAATCTAAATCCTTATCCACAAGGATGGACCCAAATTACAAGTTGAAAAATGTACTCGATGAAAAGTACTACTGCAAAATTGTGGAGAAAGAAGCCACAGAGATCAAACACAACAATAAGTACATGGTGAATTATACCAAATCTTAGAATAAATGCATTTACCAAATACAAAGCATATGAGACATGGCAGAAAGAAGAGAACAAACAACCAGACTACTGAGACTTTTTGATGGCAAAATACCACCTTCTTATAGTGAGCATATGTGGATGATCTCCATGAATGAGAATAACAGCGTAACAACCAATTGATGCCAAGATCCATAGCCATGACTCACGAGTGAATATATTCCAATGGCTAGTTAACATAAACTAGTTGAGAATGATGGTTGTCAGCAAAATCAATATAGTCCACTGTCCTTTAGACAGCAACTAAATGTGATTGATATATGAACCTAAAAAGACATCACCAACAAAGTAGAGAGGTTTTTTATACATCAAAATTTCAGTTAGCGAGTAAATACTGCAGATCAGTATATTGCATCTCTTACAATCAGCTACACTTCTGTATTTACTAATGCTCCTAACTCCATGATAAAAATTGAGAAACATCATAGTTCTGCAATTTAAAAATATAGCCTAAGCGTAAGGGTAGAACGGGATGCACATCTAACATAAAAAAAAAACAAAACCAACAAATTCTTACTTATAATTGTGTAACTTTGTCACTATGTATTCTATTTTACATAATTGAAGCTGTTTTCTTCCCTATCTTACATGCAAAATTAATTGATAAAAACAACTGTCAGGATAATAAAAGCCATAGGGATAAACAATAAGCCTTTCACTCATTACTTTTCCGCCATTCATTACTTAATACTACCAGTGAAACCTAGTTTTTACTACAATCTGAGAAAAAGAAACTCTTTTATATAACCTGGTTGGTATCCTGCATTTAGAAGTAGTATATCTAAAATAGTCTACATTTTTGTAGAATATGTTGCAAGCTAAGTAGAAATTTTCTTCTGCAGTATGATTAAAAGCATGTAGAATTGTTATGAGCTAATAAATGACATCAGCACAAAGTAAGGAAACCAGAAAAAAAAAAAACAAAATGGGTTTTATATACAAAATTAGCAGGTTACCAGAGAAACTAGAACTATAAAAGTCAGAACCCTTTTTCAAAACTAAATCAAAGAGGACACATCACAGCATTATCAGATATAATTCTTTACTATACAATATAAGAGAAGAATTTCTCAAGAACAGACCATTTTTCTTATAATAAATAATGTCTAACATAAAAATGACACTAAAAAAAATATGATGTTGTATACATTGGATCAAAAGTTGATAGTACAGATGATGAACCTCAATCATTTAACTCCAAGATAAATGCAATCTTAGTCAGAACTTGTGTTTACCTTCATCTTCTAGTTATGTTTTTCGTTATACACATTTCCTCAGGTTACAAAACTAGAACAAATTCTAGTTGATCTCAATGTTTTGCTATTTACAAGATGAAATAGAATGAAATAATATTTTATAGATGGCCAAAATTCGTTGCTTCTCTTTCACAAAACTGAACACTTTAGTGTCTCTCACTTGACAATCACAATGGTATGAAAGCATTACAAGCTAGGCCCTCCATGCTTAGAGTCCTATACAGAAAATAGTATATATCTAGGACACTTAAGGATGTAGAAGGAAATTGTATCAATAAAGTTTTCATGGAAACAATTATTTTCCCACTTTGTTTGCTATGTTTTGTGGATGAGCAAGTTGCAATGTTCCTCAGTGATGAGGACAGACCTGAAGGAATTGAATGTACTAACAACCAGGCAGAGCTTGAGCCACTATTTTAATAGTTCTCAGAACCAATTGTGCTTTCTGAGATAAAAAGATGGAATAACATAATAGAGAAAAGAGTTAGGTCCTTGAGGGTTATTTGGAAAATTCTCCTTAATCAGTCTAGATTTCAGAGTTCAAACTTCAAAGCATAAAGAGAATTTACATGTCAAGTGAGAGATATGGCCTCTAAGCTTCAGCTTACAGATTCTGGAATTTTCTTGCAGCCTACATAGTTGGAACGAAGTGGGACAACTTTGTCACACCAGGACATGTTGAACAAATTCAGACAAATATTGCATTGAAGCCAATTTTTTAAATCTCAGACTTACATGTTGGCAGCCTGCAGCCTGCAGCTTAGACCCTATGTGGCTACAGAACTATATTTCATTTATTCTGATGGAACAACGAACCTAAAATAGTACTTAAGAAGCTATAAAATTGTCCACAAAAAACTATTTAGAACATGATGACCAAGTAACAGAACTGCAAAATAAAAGCAGATTGGATAAAAATTTGGCACCACTTCATAACTCTTAGGACATGTAGATTAAACAAATAGCCAACTGGATTGGGTGTGCAACACTTCATGCATCTTATGATATGGATGAACTATCTTATGAAATAGAAAAATCATTGATGAAAATTTTGCACCAGAAACTTCATTGAGAAGTTATCAAATGTCATTGCCTAAAAAATTGAGCTCGTTAATTATGATAATAAAACTTTATAGACAAAAGAGGAGAAAAATAATATATACAAATATGACAAATGAAGAATGGCTTCATGGAAGGCTCTACAAAATAGAAAAAAGATCAGATATAAGCATCAGAAAAGTTACCAGATGGAACCAACAATTGATCAACTATTATAAAATAGAGGACTAATGTGACTGGTGTTCCACGTATATTCACCATGCAAAAAATTGAACGCGCCAAAGGAAATGATACTTTAAATTTTGTTGCTTCCCATACATTTTTAGATTTCTTTTCAAAACATATCCATCACACCCTGCACATGGACAGGCAATCATTCATAGCAGTGAACAAGCCAAGCAACTGGCATTGAACAGTCGTAACATCTAAGAGTGATCGCATTAGCTCTATCACTCTACTGCAGACCACATGATTACAACAACAAATCAAAACTAGTGAGTCAATCTTTATATCACCAAACTTCAAAATTCTTGATGGCAGCAGGACCAAAATGTACAGATTGTGATGTGAAGGAAACATCTAGGAAGAAAACAAATCAAAAGTTGCAATTTCAGAGTTCAGAGGCATGCATCAATAGTTCACATACATTCTCCGACGGACACACATGTCTGTACCTGATATAAGTTTCGAGCACCAACATGACCTATATTTTAATCCCTACTTTGGTAGTTATCCTGAGATTGAGAAACTTATGGAATAGTTGGTACATTAAATATGATCGTGATGTTGTGAAAGCTACATTTGGGAATGTTCAAATGGAACGCCGGCAGCATTACCAATTTTATTTAACAAGACGTTTTGGTGAAAGAAATCTTAGCCATTCAGTGGCTTTCAAGGATCGGAAGAAGCTCCCTTCCCAATATGGTCTTGAGAAGCAATAACAGTACAAGCTTCTGGACGCAAAACTGAAGGGGAAGGTTAAACCTTTAGCCTCTCTATCACCTAAAATGGAAGGAAAACCATGGCCAAGATCATTTCTTTTCTCCCATCATGCACAAAAGGCAACTAACTACGATATGATTTCGCCATGAGTAATCGAAATTTGGGAGGGTAGAATGCCAAAGTAAGGATTTCTTTTTCCTGACCGATAAGAATCGCAAACGAATTACTTACAGGCTTTCGATTGTTTCTCCCCTGACTTTTTGGGCTTTAGATCGAAGAGCAGGAGTGCCTCTCGCGACGGCGTGATCACGGGATACACCGTAGGTGCTTCGGCATTTGCCCTGCGACTTAAGGTACGAGTGACACTAATATCCCTACCATATTGTGTCAGCTTGTAGGATGACGAAATGCTGAGGGAAGCGACTTCTACGAGTTCCGAAACAAGTGTCACCAATAGCACTACCGCATGCGGTGGCTGCATCTCATGCATCGAATCATGTAATAGGTTGAGCTACTACATCAAATTGATAGTTAATCTATTTCTAGGTTAAATTAGGATCATTTATTTATGTGCATGTCTCATTTATGTACTTTCTTTAATATTATATATATATATGTGCTTATTTATTTATTTTATTTATATTATATAGGTTATTTTCATGAATTTTTTTTTTAGATTTTCTTGAAAGGTACATCCAATTTTCACCTTTCTCGTTTTGGGTTTTTTTTTTCTCTAGTATCTTAAATATCTCTTAAATGGCTTATCGTCTTTGTCTCATATTTATTTTATTTTATTTTATTTTTTTTCACGTTCTAATTCTTTTTTTCTTCACGTCTTATTTCTTGATCCCCAAAAACAACAAACCTTGTGATAGGACAAAAATAGTCATCATGGGGTCTCATGGAAAAAAAAATAAAATCTTCATAAAAACAAACCCTTTGGAAGGGCGAAGAAGACCAACGACAATAAATTATATTTATGATATTAAAAAAACCAAATAGAAAAACTAAAAAAATAAAATATATTTAAAAAAAGTCCATATGTTTGGTTTAAAAGAAAATGGATATTAAAAGAAAATGGATCACTGTTTGGTTTTAGACATTAGAAGAGAGCTTACAATACCATCTTAATCTCACCCCTCGTTGGATGTGCAACTCATCAATGTATTTTATTTTCGTCTAAGTAAATAGCTAAGCAATGAAAATTGAGTGTGATTTCTGATCAAATCAATTAGGTTGTATAGAAAAAGGATTCAAATATCTTAAATTATTAGGACTTAGATGCATGCATCATTGCACTTGTATTTGACATCTACCATATCGTTGCTGTATAATCTTGAACTTTCTGGCCTTCAACAACTCCATCGTCGGAGGGGAAGAACCCAACAATTTCATAGATTGAACCGGTCAAAGAATGTTGTGAAAGCATCCTCCCATATCATGTACTTATAATAATCTATTTTAGGTTGAGAATACTTATATTTCATTATTCTATAATTGTTGTGGTCGGTCAAGCCTAATCAATCTATATTATGATAAATTATATGAAAATGGTCCTTGTAGGATTTTATTTTTTGGGCAAATATTCAGTTTTCTATAAAATCACAATTGAGTCAATATTAATTGAGTATGTTAATTTTCAAGCGCAATTTAGAATTATTCCTAATTCTAAATTATTGGTTGATTCTTTGCTTAATTAAGTTTTTTTAATTGATGAATATCATACTTACCAAGGAGTGAAGGTTTAAAACTTCATCCAATATATTTTCTTAAAAATGTCAACTAGCTTAGCCGGTAAAGAGTTCGATAGTTTATTGTAACGCTGGGTACGAATCCACCTTTATAAAAACATTATACTTCAATAAATTTTAGAATACGACTAACATAATATCTTTTTTCCTAGGATTGATTTTTAATTCTCTTTGATATACTATAAAACGTTAGTAAATTTATCCAGTATGATGAGTTAGTGACTTGTTATATTTTCTTTAGCCTTAAATATTTATGTAAGATCCAAAATCACATCAACGGTTTGAGTAGTATATTGTCCATTTGACTTTCAATCTTATCTAGTTCTCAAAAATATTTTATTCATCATTCATTCACATGTGATCCGATTTTTTTTTTATTTTGAATGATGCAACTTTTATTTATTTATTAATAAAAATAAATATTGTGTGTTCCTCGTCTTCATGTGTTATTCAATTTTATAACCATAGAAGACTTGACGAAGAACAAAAATGGTATTCCGAGTAGCATTAACGAACTAATTGATTCAAGCAAGTGGACAAAATAATATCCCTAGACGAAGTAGTATTAACTACCTATCGTCCTTCTAAATGACTGTCTTCTCAAAATAGTCAAAGATTAAGCAAACAACCACCACTTTTGACCTAATGTCACTCCATGCTATTATTAGGCTAATAAAAGCCAACAATTCTAAAAGTCCTTTGGGTGATCTCCATTAGGTATACTTCTCCAAAACCTCTAATTTCTTTCTCTTCTAATGAATCTTCCACAAAGGCCAACATTAACATTGCGGTCAACGAAGAAACGTTGTGAACTTACACTAGCTTTGGGAGAAGACAGTTAGCGTTTATTGGAGGAGCTAAATGGCAAATGCATGTCATATTGTAATGAGGTGCATAAGAGATCTGATATTTTATCCTCCCCATGCACTGCGTCCTTTGCACTGGTAATTATAAACTTGATTAGAAGAAGAAGAAAAAAGAAGAAGGCTAATCAACTATATAATATATATATATATATAATATATATATATATATATATATATATATATATATATATATATATATATATATATATATATATATATATATATATATATATATATACACATCTCGCCAAGAAACACCTCAAGGACTTGCTCACCAACTCTTCGTACTTGCTCACCAGCTCATGGATGATTAGTCGTCAAATACCTCCAACCAAGCGGCCCATTGTTTTCGGAGCACTGTCACGGCTGTATGCTTCTTGACGTGCGACACGTCCATGACTCGGGTGCCCTAACTCGGGGCACCAACTTGCAGAACTCGTCGCGTCGCCCTTATGAGCTCGATCGGCCTGTCCATTACAGTAGGAGTCAACGTTGACTTCACCAACTAAGGTGGAAGTCTCTTCGCCACCGCTATATAAGCTTCCGATGCCGCACATGGAGTCGTACCACGACCAGCCCTAAGATTGCAGGCATGAAGGTAAGTGGTGACCTCCTGCGACCGAAAGGGTTCATGGTATTTAATACGTTGTGTTCTTGATAGTTTTCTTGGGGTCCAATTGCAGAAGATCGTGTTGAAGGTTAGCGTCATGTGCACCAAGTGCAAGATCTGCATCATGACCATCATCTCCAAGTTCGACGGTCTGCAGCGCTGATTGCTTCTGTGGTTGGGTTATTTGGTGTTGCATCAGACTGAAGCTCGATCGATCGATTGATTGCAGGGATTGTTTCGATCGCGATGGACGTGGAGAAGAGCACGGTGACGATAGTGGGGGCGGTGGACGCGGTGGCCGTGGTGAAAGCGCTGAGGAAAGCGAAGAAGCCGGCGGAGATCGTGAGCGTGGGCGAACCGGACAAGAAGGAGGACAAGAAGAAGCCTGAGGACTGCAAGTTGCCGCCGTGCTGCAACGCCTGCCGGACCACCGTCGTGTGGCTGGATGAGCCAAGCGCCTGCACCATATTCTGAATCCATGCACACTGCTTTTGCTCGGCTCTTTGGTTTGGCTTAATCATCTCCTCGTCACTTCCTCATGTACGCAGATGCTTCCAATATCTACTTAATTTCTCGTTTGTACTGTAAGCACGCAGCAGATTGTGTAGAATGAATATATATTTGCTCTTGATTAATCCTTTCGATCCCAAATCCCACATGATCTGCTTAACCATGTGAAATCAATTCCAATCATGTTGCATTTGGTTCATGCACTAGAATCCTGTTCTCCCGCGAGAGAGAGAGAGAGAGAGAGAGAGAGAGAGAGAGAGAGAGAGAGAGAGAGAGAGAGAGAGAGAGAGAGAGAGAGAGAGAGAGAGAGAGAGAGAGAGAGAGGAAAAAGGTTGAATGCCCCTCAAGTGTCTACAGAATTGGAATCAACAGCACTTGAATCTCCTCTCATCTCCCAACCTTCAACAGCTCGATGAGACTACTGCGATCATGAGTCCACGTACAAGCCTTTTCACGCAGCTGAAACTGATTGTAGAATAGTCAACGTGCAAGCCTAATGGTCGACCAATGCAATCTATCTAATTCATATACAACTGGTGTACTACAACAACTCTTTGGATTGACCATGTTGCTGAGTGCAATTTATAAATGGCGGCGTTGATTTGTATTAGACTGTAAATTATATCTTGATCTATCGAAAACGCAAAGACTTCAAAGGAAGGACTCTGATAACGCAATTTCTGAGGCTCGTCGGACGTCAGAGGACCCCAACCACGCTGCAAATAAACTAGAGGAACAGGTAGGCTTAAACATGGCATTTCCCTGAACTGTGAGTATAAGATACTGCTTGTCTTCATCATCCACCAGACTACTACTGCTCGTGTCACTGTCCCGAGCAGGAGGAAACAGCTCATCTCTCTATCACGCCATTGGCAGCCTGCTCCGGGGAACACATTTTATCTCTTCTCTAATAGATTTATGAGGCAAGAGAACAGGAACAGTTGATGCTCACAGACTAGGATTCCGTCACGACCATGCAAGTTGAATCTTATGCTCATTTCTTAATCTCTTCACCTAATATAAGGTAATAAGCCGTCATCTAACTCAACTGGGATCTTCCATGCTAATCCCAAGGTTTGATTTAATATTCTAATAACAATCAATCATTATGCTTGGAATCAAAGGGTTTGTTGTTCTGAATCCATGTGCCCTGTATCATGTTCTTTTTACCCAAGAAGAAAACTAATTGATTCACTTGCTTTTAAGTTAATTTTCCTTACTTTAGTGGATTTGATTCTGATGGCAGATTTTATTTGCTTGCATGAGTGTTTGATGAAGCATAAGAGTACCAGAAACAAGGTGCTCATCAGGAGAACAGAACATACGGCGAAACAAAATGTATAGCATCAATTGAAATATGCAACTAAACCTTGGCAAGACTCATCAAGAAAGAGCATTTAAACTCATTAAATTTTTTTAAGGCTTCAGTTTGATGCTACAAGAAATTATCTCTTCTATAAAAGACTGGGAAAAAAAAAAATGGAAGAAGCTATTCAAATGTATCAGAATTTTTGGTCTCTCAAGCTAATCTTCTTATGGCTTGTCTCACATCAAATATTTTTCTTCCCTGGTTCTACTTCAGAGCACCTACCTCAGAGATTTAGCTTGGATGTTTCCAGGATCTCATACCTAACCAACAACACACAGCACCAGAGAATTTGATGGCAGACTGACTTGTCAAAGAAAGATTAGACCAAGTTTATCAGCCCCATGTTCTACAGATTAGACTAAGTTTATTAAGGTCCTTCATGGAAGCTCAGCATCACATGATTCCAGAATCCCTCTTGCATCAGAACATTAAATCTGCATCATTCACTCTTTTTTTTTTTATCTAGTATCAAATCATTCCCTAACCACATCTCAACAAGTAAGGTTGATCTTCAATCAAAGGCTGGCTATATATATCTTACCATTATAATATTGTCTTAAATATTATCAGCATCTTATAAGATCTTGCATGACATCTTGGAAAGACAACAACATGGAGGCATAATAGCAGCACAATACATAAGAATCTCTTTCTTGAACTGCTAATTACAATACTTCTCTTTGCAATCTCCTTCCATGTGTCTACCACAATATAGAGAGACAAATTAATAGCACAACACACAAGAATTTGTCTTCTTAGACTGCTTATTTCAATACTTTTCTGCAAAGCTTCTCTTAGCATGCCCACAACAAATTTGGCTGGTTTGGGTAGCACAAGAGTAAAGGCTTCTTGGCATTGTCATCAGTAACACAAATTTGGCTGGCTTGTCTCAACAAGCAGAGGTCCATCTCCTCATGAACCACAAACAAAAAAGCTCATTGAGTTGTTTTCAATCACCATCCATCAGACCCACCTTCTTCACAGCATCTAATCTAAGTTATCTGGCAATATATCTAATTGTCTACACTGAATGTGCCCTGTCAAAACAGGCCACCAAAAGGAAACAAGATAGCAGAGTACTACAAAAAAAGAGCCAAATCCTTGATGCCCCTCACAACATAAAAAAGTAAGAACAGAGCTCATCCTCCACTGAAACTTATAGGATCCTGCCACATGACCAGAGTCTAGCAAACATCTGCTGCCAATTTTCCAAGAGGAAGTTAGATCCCAAGTTGGAAGCAGCCAAATTGCAGCTTCCAGCATGGTTAATAGCATGAAAAGACAGGTAGTGGAGGAAAGCCACAAGTTGGACTGCCAAGTAAATGGACCTTGCAGTGGCGAATTCCATGAGGGTACGAAAGTGTGGTGCTGTTGTCTGTGTCATTTGTACTACCTCTTTCCGACACCTTAGTTCAGTCTGTGTGGGTAGGCACTTGGATCTGTGTGGGATGGCATTACAGACAGAAAAAGCAGATCCACTGGATCATTCAGAGGACTGAAGGATATATGTATATTCTTCTCAAACATCCCACTGGAATCATTGCAGGTGTCATCTTCTTCCATTAGCCACAAATCTGGGTTCCTGATGTTGTATAAATTTAGCCTCTTGAGACACCAATCTGAGCATCCAGCATCACATTCTTTGAAGGTAAAGATATGTATGCTTCTCTGGAGATTCTCATAGTTCTCATGTTTGTTTCAGCTCTTCTTGATGTCCCTGTGAATTGGATCTCTCATGTCAGCTATAAATTTTGATCTACTGACCTTTCCACTGCTGAATTATTTTCTGTTCTTTACATTATTGTTACTGTCCAATAATAAACTGGTTTCATGATGGATCAGTCTTTACTATAGATTGGTATCCTTGGTGATTCTTTGGGGATTCTTAGAAAAGTTTCTTGTCACAAGTCTTTTCCTGATGTTGATCAGATCACACATAATTATAATATCATATTTGGTGTAAATTGTTATTTCACTAGTTAAATCTTATCCTTTCTTTAACATGAAAGCAGCCTCATTCATATCGAAGTAAGGAACTCCACATCTTTATATCAAGCTAATGTGTTTCCATCCAAGCATATTGTAGACAAAAAAAAAAAAAAAAAAAATCAATTTCCTGGAGTCGATCATCTCTTCCACAGAATTCCTGACAGATTTCATATTTGCCAAAGCTGAACAATTTCATCATAGGTTGATCTTTTGCCATAAAATCTTTCTAATGGCTGACCTGCTCTTCTTGAAGGAATAAGATTTGAGCATGGAAACTGTTGCACATGAAGCCAAGTATGAGTGTCTGCTCTTTGGTGAGTTCAGATTTCAGGCATATTTATACATGTGCATCTGTTCTTTCTTTACATTCATATGCACTGATCTCAGATATGGATGATACCTTGTATCCCTTGAGTTCTGGCCTCAACTTAGCTTGCCGCAAGAACATAGAAGGTGAGTTCGGCTCTGGTGACATTTGAGTTGATTTCAAGCATGTAGCCTCTTCTAATTATCTATGTACATGAATCACAGATTACATGCTTCATCATCTCCAAATTGAGGAAAGCCAAGTCCCAAAAATGTGCCTGGAATTGTACAAGGAATATGGAACAACAATGGCTGGTCTTAAGGTGCTCCATCTGATTAAGAAGCCTGTACACTTGGAATCAGCTTAATCCTTTTTGTCTTTCTGTGAGCAGGCATTAGGGTACGAATTCGACGACGACGAATTCCATGCTTATGTTCATGGGAGATTGCCGTATGAGATACTAAAACCTGACCCTTTGTTGAGGAATCTACTTCTTTCAATGCCGCAAAGAAAGATAGTAAGCAAATCTGGTGATGAAGAAGAAAAAGAGCACCAATTATGAATAATCACAAACAAAAGATAGAACTTAAATTGCTTAGAAATCCCATGCTAATGATTTGATCTATGCCATTCTTCGCCAGATTCTCACAAATGCGGACAAAGCTCATGCTGCACGAGTTCTCAGTAGGCTTGGCCTCGAAGACTGTTTTGAGGGTGTCGTATGCTTTGAGACGCTCAATCCACCGCCAAAGCAGAATGGTTCAGCTGATGGTCATGGAAATTTTGGTGAGACCGATTCAAACACCGATGGAGAGAGTGATTCAAGCGCTGATACCGCCAGTTGTGTTGGTGGAAGGAAGCCGAATTCCAAAGGCCGAATACTCTGCAAACCATCACTGGAAGCGATAGAAGCTGCCATCAAGATCGCAAACATGGATCCGAAGAGAACGGTACGTCTTAGTTTAGAGATCGGTTCTCCGTTCTAATCACAAATTGGCCACGTACTGATCGAAAATGTTCGGGTTTCAGATCTTTTTGGACGACAGTGCAAGAAACATCGCGGCAGGAAAGGCAGCAGGTCTGCATACTGTTCTTGTAAGTCACTGCTCCCTCCATCTTCTTCTTCCTATTCGTGCTATTCTTACGGAGTCAGACTCAAGTTGGCATGATCATAACTTGAAGAAAACAAACATCACATAAGATTCATGTCACACAACATGTCGGTGAGTGCAGGTTGGGAGCCCAGTGCTGGTACCAGGGGCTGATGTTGCACTGGAGAGCATCCACAACATGAGAGAGGCACTGCCTGAGATATGGAAGGATGGAGATAAGGTGGAACCAGTTCTTGCTGCCACTGCAATAGAAACAACAGTCCTTGCCTAGACCATGCGCACCATCTTGACTTCACTTGCATGAAGCAAAACCCACAGTTGTAGCACTTTGTATTGTTGAGATCATAAAATGGTGGGCGTGCTTTGTTCCCGTGCATTCTCCTCCTCTGTTCTGATTTCCTTTCCGCACAAATACCAAAAGCACTAACATCTATCATAAGTCAATCTAAATCTTAGTTCACTTAAGATTACATTACGATGTTATATACATACTACTATATTTTGAGGATGGTGAGCGCATACAAGAAGTCTTCAATTCCTTAGGCGACTCGAAATTTATTGATCAAATCCAATTCAATTAATTAGTAGACGAGATTTGTCACATCAAACTAGATTGGATTGGTAGGTGAAGAATGCGTCATGCTGATTTATGGTAATGAACAAAAAAAAAAAATTGAGGTCAAGTCATGAAGGTGTCAGCTAGCTGGTAAAACTGATGGTTTATCGTAAGCTCTTAAGTTCGAATCCAGTCTTCACTATTTACTTTTTATAGTTTTGACGCGATTAGTTCTCTCGTTGAGTTGAGTAAGGTAAGTCAATTTGGGCACAGCCCAAAAGGCCAGGCCCAATATATCCTAAATGGGCTCGCACTTGGCTCAGCCCAGCACTACTCCTAATAAATAATAGATCATAATTTGGGCTGAAAAAAAAATCAAAAGTACCAATAATTGCAGCCTTTCAATACAATTTTGTCTCCACATTTAATTTTTTAAATAACCAAAATAGTTGTTTCATAATATTTTTAGGCATAAAATACACAAGTCAACTTCACATCTCAAAAACATTCAAATTGATTTTCTTTTTCAGAAATTTTGAACATGATTTCATTTCATTGGATGAAATATTTTCCCTTTTATTTTTGATCATCCTATGACAAACATTGCTGATCAAATATATAAAAATAAGATTTTAATAATTTCATATTAAATCGATTGCTGAGCCAAAGTGAGACTCATGCAGTATAATGTTAGTGTAGTGGATAAAAATGTTATTCACATGATCCAGAATAAAATTTTGTCCTCTCAAAATATTAGAGAAGATATTGTCTTAACATGTAATTTACTAAAATGGTATGGCTATTTTTATGTCATGCCATATCGCATGGCACCAACTAGCTTTGTTTATATCAACAGTAGAATTTAGTGAATCAATAATCATTGCATTTTGATTCATGTTACATTTTAAAATTTTCTGAGTGTATGTAATATTGGAGGAAACCAAAAATGCATAAACATATCGAAGAAGATATAATGTGCAGATGAAAATATTTTCTTTCTCTTTGCATTATGATACATATAAACGTGGTGTACATGTTCTATCTATACACCTATCATCCAACACACACATCAAAGAATCAGATCAGGAAAAACTCATAAATAGTATCTTATTCTTCTTATAATCATAACCTTCTATAAAAGAAGGTATTTTTTATATTCATGCTCCTTGATGAGGGCATCCAAAAAAACATCAAACAGAAAGAAGAATCTCAGGTTTTGAATACAATATGTAGACCTCAGAATTATTGAAAGACAAAAATAATAAATTAATTAGTCTTACTCATAATGATATCTTGTTCTTCAAATAACGAAGTATCACAGATCAAATTCTATCTGCTCCTGGTCAACTAATTATTCAAATTATTGTATTATGCTTTATTTTAATATGGGTGTCTTGAAAATATAAGAAATGTCAAAGGCAATTAAATTATTTTTAATTAGCTGTGTAGTAGATGAAAAGAAAAAACCGCTCTAATATTTAATTGAATCGAAAGATATTCTTTATGATTTTTACTATCAAAATCCAATAAACTGAGCTATAAATCATATAATCTCCATCCTACTGTATTACTATTATCTAAATCCAATAAATTTATGGGTACAAAATAAAGATTTAAAAGATATATCAAATTTGATTCTCTCTAAATTTACAATTTTTCTGGATTAGTTTGGATCTTTGAACTATATTTGTCTCCCGCGGCATCAACAGACCGTTCTGAGTCGATAGCTTCAACCACTGTGTTTCGGCAGTTGGCGTGTAGTTTTCTCGTCGTCCTCGTTTGCAAAACGCCAACGGCAGCGGCCGCGACAATTGCACGCTATCCTTTTTGGTTGTTGGCTCGTGTGATTCATATCACATGCACATCAACTGTTCGACTTGCACGCTTACCTTCCATCCAATGGGACGTTATCCTTCGGGTAGGAGAACGGCGTATAGTATTCTGGGATGATTTTATCTCAAGAAGTGCCACTTTTGTGATCCAGCTTGTTAAACGACTGTTACTCTGTCTTGTGTGTTTGGTGGTGCCACCTGCTGCAAGCATCAGCTAGATCAAGCCACTCCAAATTGGTGGTTCCATTTCTTTGTTACCAGAAGCCTTGAATTCTGTCACAGGTTGCTTGCTCCGATTTGGCTGTGATGGATAAGCTGAACTTTTAAGGGAAGAACCTTATCCGACATCACCAAAACCAAATTAATGTCGAGTGCCAGCGTTATCAATTTTCGTAAGGTTGCTGGTTGGCAAGATTAAGTTACAGCCTGGAAGCATCTCTGCTTCTTTAATGCACTTCACGTATGTATCTGTTGAGTTAGAAGCTACACATAATATTTTTTTTTCCATTGTTTAGTTGATTGATGGCACCTTCCATGCCTCTTTCTCTGGTCTTCTCTCCCTCATTTCTTGACTTGTGGTCCTCCATTTCATCCCTACAGCACCACAACACACTTCCCACCAACCCCTTATATATATCCTAGGATTAAAGTTTTCCTCGTGAATTATAGTATGCATGTTAGCCTTTATGCTTACATCAAAATCTAATAAATTGAGCTATAAATCATATAATCTCCATCCTACTGTATTACTATTATCTAAATCCAATAAATTTATGGGTACAAAATAAAGATTTAAAAGATATATCAAATTTGATCTCTCTAAATTTTACAATTTTTCTGGATTAGTTTGGATCTTTGAACTATATTTGTCTCCCGCAAGTGCATCAACTGACCGTTCTGAGTCGATAGCTTCAACCACTGTGTTTCGGCAGTTGGCGTGTAGTTTTCGTCGTCCTATAGCACCCCATTTCCCTCCCAAGTTCACCGCTGTCATCTCTTCTGCACAGTCTCCCACGCAAGCCAAGCACAGCGACGTTGATGCTACTGCTGACCGCCATGACCAAGCCCTCGCTGTTGCTGCTCGCCTTCTTCTCCCTCCTCGTTGTTCCTCCCAGCCTTGCCGCGGACCCCGACATGCTGCAAGACATCTGCGTAGCAGATCCTGGCTCAGGTAACACAGATCTATTATGCGGAGAACAGAGGCTGTTCTTTCTCCTGCAAACTGACCACTGCGTGCAGGCGTCAAGCTGAATGGATTCGCCTGCAAGCCGGCGGAAAACGTGACGGAGGCGGACTTCTTCTTCAAGGGGCTGGCCACGCCGGGCGCCACCAACAACACCATGGGCTCCCTCGTGACCGCCGCCAACGTCGAGAAGATCCCCGGGCTGAACACCCTGGGCGTGTCCATGTCCCGCATCGACTACGCCCCCGGCGGGCTGAACCCGCCCCACACCCACCCGCGGGCCACCGAGATCGTCTTCGTCCTCGACGGCACCCTCGACGTGGGCTTCATCACCACCGCCAACAAGCTGATAGCCAAGACCATCACAAAGGGCGAAATCTTCGTCTTCCCCCGTGGGCTCGTCCACTTCCAGAAGAACAACGGCGCGGTGCCCGCCGCCGTCATCGCTGCCTTCAACAGCCAGCTCCCCGGCACCCAGTCCATCGCTGCCACCCTCTTCACGGCAACCCCGTCGGTGCCCGACGACGTCCTCGCCAAGGCCTTCCAGATCGGCACCAACGAGGTGGAGGAGATCAAGAGCCGCCTTGCGCCCAAGAAGTGAGGGGGCAATGGATCGAGTCAACGAGACGACGTAACCACCGCTGTGTGTTGTAATCTTCAGTCAACATTTGTTTGATGTTTGTTTGGAGTCATTACGTGGATGAAGAATAAATTGGCGTGTAATAGCCACTTCAATGTGTTGGGCACCAGAGCCTTTGCTCGATGCTTATTCAATCATTAGCTAATAATAATGCTCAAACAAGCTTAATCATTTCATTTCTCTTCCCTTCTGAAATGATCTATAGACTTTGGATACTACATGAGTTTAATATTAACTAAAAAAACACCTAAATGTTACTTCTTGGGAGTTTGACACATTTGAGTAGTGTGACTAATTGTGTACTCTCATCAGATTATGGCATTCATGTATTTTAACTGCAGGAGACCGTAATATCCTGATCAGAGATTAATCATATATCTAATTAGGTGAGTAGTCTTGATTAATATGTGAATATTTTTCTTTGGGCTTGGAGAATGCATGCATGTCAAATAGAATAGAAAAGGAGAGTACCAAAACAAGCGTAGAATAGTTGTCGCCGGTGCCACATTACAGCTTAGGACAAGGGTGAGCGATTAGAGTGGGCCAACAAGAAAGGACTTAATGCACAAGACAGCTGGAAAACTAGTGTTGACTACAATGGCTGAGGACAAAGAGATGAACATTTGTGATGAACTACTTCATATGTGCCGAAGAACAGGCATGGTAACTTGTACACTAAGTCACCATCAGACCTTCCCCGTAAGTATGGACATAGACAACCACCATTATTATCCTTGTCCAATATGAGGCTCTGTTCAAGATTCTGGACTATAAATTCATCCAGAAGCATATCAATTTCCTGTATAGCTTTGACCATTCAATTCTATAGTTATCAAAATCAGATCGGATAGACTGATTTAAAAGACAAAAAAATCTAGAGGGGATACTAATTGAATTGGAAAAGTCAAAGAACTAATGTTGAACCAATTGAATCTGTCATGTCGATCAAGATTACCCAAAAATAACAAAACAAAGTGTTTTTCAAACAGCTTTGGCAAAGATAATCTGTCCTTTAAAGAGTTTATAATGAAAAGAGAAAAAAAAAACATCTAAAAGAAAGTCTACAAGACTTTAGAATCAAGCCTTATTGTCTATATTGAAGCCACAATTATCAATGTTTTGAATTTTTTTTTATAATAATTATACTTTTTCCTATATTTTATAAAAAATAAACATGTGGTCCTCCAAGATTGGCAAATGCCTCTCTGCAGATTGACTTTGAAGCCACTGTTTGGTTGCCAGTTTGAATCAGTCGTTTAAGCTATTCCTTTCACCAAGACCCAGTCCACTGGTAGAAGATCCATGTCAGGATAGAAGACCATTTACCAAATGCTTATGACCATAGAGCTCATCATGTGATCAACAGTCTATTTTAATCAAACACTACAAGCCTGAAGACACTAAGAATGACAGCATGAATCAGTCTTGATATAGAACGTGCAGAGAAATAGAGAAAATGGAGAGAACCAACTCTCCTCCATGCCTTCTTTGTTTACTCCCCTCTTCAAGAATAAGAAGATTCAGAGAGAGAGAGGGGAACTTTGAGTGTTTCTTTCTTTCTTTTTGTCTCTTTGGTTGCTTCTTTACTCCTCTTCTCTGCACTCCTTTAGTTATCATCCAAACAGATCAGCAACAGTGCATTTCGTTTTCTTTACATGGGGCCTATGCTTTCTTGGCTCCCCTGCATGAGCAAAGAGCCTTGCTTTTTTCTATGCCCTTATTATAGTCACTATGTACTAGGGCTTAGGTTTATCATTGAATATAAGCTGCATTTGTTCTTAGCTCCGCGAGCCTGGTTGTCTGTATCCAGCTATTGAGAGGAATAATGTGAGAGAATCATCACGATAAAACTAAACCAAATCACTAAAAAACTCAAGTAGATGCTCCCAAATAACATAATGCTTGATAAGCTAGTCATACCTACTGATACATAAAAAGAATGGAGAACTGACTTGTTCTTGTAGATCAGCCAGCCATAATCCCAGAAGACCATGAAAATTGGATCAAGAAGAGAAGAACAACAATGTAAGCAGTATCCAAATATCTCTACAAACTTGAAGGTCTCAATCAGCAATAACATGATAAAATCCATAGACAGTTTCATGAATGATAAATGTCCATGATCTGCGATCATTCTTAGTTGATGGGAAGGAAATAGGAAGTATCTGATTTCATTTCAGTGGGGACTGTCACTGGACCCTCATATCCTTTCCTTGGCTATATGGAATTTTGAGGTGTTGATTGAGCAGAAAATGATACGACAGAAAGGAAGTTAGACTTTAACTCGCTTAGACCAGAATGATTTTGCTGTGATCCGGAGAGATGGATGGTTTGTCGACTAAGTGGCACCACTTTTGCCTGTAACGATTTGCTTCTTTGGGCACCGCGGCTCACGTTTGCTCTATGATTATTTACTATAATCTTCATTTTCCTGAATGTTACATGTAAATCCAACTCCCTGTTACCAAACTCTTGTCATATAGTGCTCTTCCAAAATCAATATAATCCTTTTCTTATGTCACATAGTGCTCTTCCAAAATCAATATAATCCTTTTCTTATGCTATGGTTTACTAAATTATCATTTCGCAATTAGATCTGTGCTCGTCTACTTCATCATTGCATTTGCATTCTCCACAATATCCATCTTAAAATTAGTTTTGTTTAGCTCTTGATGTTTGAAATAGATGGTGTTCCTTTGGTTTAGACTAGCACTTAAGAAGGTTGTGCCAAATATGTTTGCATTTGCTTCATCACCCAGTGTTTCAGTTCGTTTTTATTTACATATCCCTGTCAATTTTAAATCTACACAATACATTTAGTTCTATATTCTGTGATGCCTGATCACCATATTATCTCAGATGGTCAGACCTACCGTTGTTGAAAGTGCTCGGCTTAAATGATTCTATATTAAGAATAACTAGTCTTATTAATGAACACCAGTTACAGAAATCACAAAGTTAAGTAGAGCTCAACTCAATACATGGGTTCATCCCATAGTATAGAAGGCTTTAAGACAATAAGCATAAGGCAAGTCATCAATGTCATGTAAAATGAGGTTGAGGCTCATATATATAATTATCTTAAAGTATTTCGGTATTGCTTAAAGCCTTAAACCATGAAACAGTTACCTAAAGTGTTGGAGGAATTATATTGAGGATTTGTAATAGACACAGAAATTACATGTACGATGTTGTGTTTTCAAGAATGGAACTGTATCATGAAACAGTAGACCTCTGACCTCCCATATATTAGTGTAAGAAGTTAAACCAGTATTAGGTCTTGTATCATACAACAAAGCCATTTCTTTGGCATCATCAAGAGACCTTTATTTTGCATAAAATATTCTGTATTGTCCTGTGGCCTAGGTAAGTATGGGCTAGGCCTTTAATCATGCAGATCATGGACATTTATCATTCATGAAACTGTCTATGGATTTTATCATGTTATTGCTGATTGAGACCTTCAACTTTGTAGAGAGATTTGGATACTGCTTACATTGTTTTTCTTCTCTTCTTGATCTAATTTTCATGGTCTTCTGGGATTATGGCTGGCTGATCTACGAGGACAAGGCAGTTCTCTGTTCTTTTTATTCTGCTCAATCAATACCTCAAAATTCCATATAGCCAAGGAAAGGATATTAGGGTCCAATGACAGTCCCCATCGAAATGAAATCAGATACTTCCTATTTCCTTCCCATCAACTAAGAACGATCTAAGATGCATCATTCCAGAATTAATTGCTCGTCAGTCAACTAGTCCTTGTCCAACAGAAACAAGAAAGGAGCAATATGCAAAACCCTAACGTAATTGAGAACTCGTCTCCGAGCATTTTAATCTGAAATTTTCACCAATTATTGAAATGTAGACAAATGGATTAATAATAAACCAAAATTAGGGCATTGCGAATATCCGAACAAGAGATCTTAGAAGATCACCTGGCATTCCTAAACTACTCGAGGCGGTTTGGGACTCACCATAGGCGAGCCATTCTCCGTCCGCTCATCTCCATCCATCCTTGAAGAGCATTACAGCCTTCCCGTTCGTGACACTCCGGCATGATCCCGCAGTATATGTAGAACCGGCTCTTAGGGTTCTGACAGATGATGATCATCACGAACGACAAAAGTGGCTTCTCGGTAGGCTTTAGCTTCGGCCCCGAGAGCACCACATCCAGATCCTCTTTCTCACCGGCGGGGGCTTCTTTCCTAGGAGCAGAAAGTTCCTCCAAGCGAACATTTTGAACTCTCTCGTCGCCGCGAAGTATGAATACATGTCCACCACAAAAATTAGTTTACGTATTATATGAAAGGGGTCATTTTTCGAGCTAATTTCATGTTATTAGAGTTAATTATGATATTAGACTTAAAATTTTTATATTAAAATTTTTATAATTATAAAAGTAAAATATGTAGATCTATTTATCCTAATACCATCAATTTTACTAACAGAAATACGAAGACAATGAGTAAAAAAAGAAATTTTAATATTCTAATTGATGATGACAGAGAACGATGTCACTGTAAATCGTTGGTGACTGTTGTGGATGAAAAAAATGGTGACGAGAAATGAGGGTCACTTTACATTTACGTTAACATTAATGTAATTGCTAAACAATGAAAAGACCACCAATATTGATGTTAAGAAATCATTTTGTCGCTCAATAATTATATTAATGTTAATAGAGATGTAAAGCGACGAAAGAATCGCTCGACAATTATGTCAATATCGACAATAATGTAGAGTGGTGAAAGAGTCACTCGATAACTGTATTGTTATCAACACAGATGTAGAGTAACTTTCATCTTTTACTATCGCTCTCCTTATCTACAATAGTCATTCGCAATCATAAGCGACACCATTGTCCGTCACCATCAAATAAAATATTAAAATTATTTTTTTACTATTTTTTGTGTTTCTGTCAATAAAACTGACAACGTTAGTGGTGATGGACAACGACGTCATTGGGAGTTGTAAATAGCTATTATGGATGAGGAGAGCAACAACGAGAGATAGGGATCACTTTGCATTTACATTAATGATCCAGAGCAATGAAAGGGCCACTCAGTAACTGTGTTAGTATCTACGCAGACGTAGAGCAACACTCATCTCTCGTCATTGATCTTCTTATCCATAGTAGCCATCTGCGGCCCCCCACCGACATCGTCGTCTGTCATCATTGACATTATCCACCACCACTAACTCGAATATTAAAATTATTATTTTTATTATATTTATGTTTTCATCGATAAAACTAACGACGATAGGGTAAATGAACCTAGATGCTTTATTTTCATAATTATAAGGATTTCTAAATTTTTTAAATCTAAATACCACAATACTAAGGAAGTCTAACTATAGGGGATGATAAGTAATTAACCCTTATTTTTCAAAAAATTAGGGCCCTAATTTCTAAAAATTATCATATAGCATATTACAACTTAAAATAAAATCTCATATTTATTTCCCGATGTTAGTTAGTATTTTTGTAAAGGAGCTTATGAACATTTTCAAGTGAAAATTAATTTTAGAAAAAAAAATTAAAGAGGGGAAAGCTTGTCTATGTCATTTTGTCTAAGAAAATTTCCACAACAAAAATAGTACTCGGTATTTGTTCTCATATATAAATTACTAATTTTTGTATATTATTATATTAAAGATTAGGGTCATTTATCGAAAAAATTTGAAGTATTTACTTTTTTCCCGCACAATGCTATGAATTCTATAAATTATCACGGAGACAAGACTAACCCTCAAAATTTCTTATATATGTATGAATTAGTAGTATAGTTTTTAAAGGTGAATTAATCATTGAGTGTTTGGCCCAATAAAGGTACCTTTGAAGCACCTTTTATATTTTCTTTTTTAGTATACTATAAAAAGACAGTAAAGATGAATAAAAAATCTTTACCTTTGGTATAAACTTTATATAAGAAGTAGAATAATTCCATCAATAAGTGAATTTTTTTTATTTTTTTATTTTTTTGTTTAGGGCTCATTCAGTGAATTTTATTTTCTTTTAGGGCATTGAGCATACATATATAGGTTGAATACGGAACTAAACTATAGTGCTCATTGTAACATTAATGAACACATTGATGACTACTTCCTTCTCATTCAAGCCACCAACACATTGATTACTTTTCATAATTTTGCAAGTGTCATGCTATAGGCTGTAAAGCAGTGGGCAGGGAATGAAAGGTAGAGCACCCACCAGCATGATCTTGTGGAACAAATGCTTGGGTCTACCAAACGAGTATTGTGGGAGAATTTACTGTAAACAATCTGTTCATGACTTAAAAGTACAAGAGAATCCTTCCTGAAAAGATGATGCTCTTGCTGAATCAGATGCTTGAAGCCTTAATAATTGTCAGATGCATCCACCAGCTCCAGTATCCATACACCACAATTGACTTAATTCATGCACAAAGCTGCAGCGTGCTTGGGGCATTCAATTCTCCAGTTCAAATCACCACCAGCAGCATAAAGTTTCTGATACGAAGGGGTGTTGACTCATTATCGACCAATAAGAATCTAATAATAATAATAATAATAAGTCAAATTGATTATATAATTTTTTATCATCATTAAGATTTATAAAAAAATCATATGCTTGTTAAGTTCAGATTACTTAAATTTTATTTAAATATTAATATAATTAGTGGATACATATTTTTTTTCTCTAAAACACACTATAATAAATCTCTAAAAACTCTATTATAGATTTTCTCTAAGTCAACAAAAATCATGTATAAATTTTTTTCTCCCTATACTTTTTATTAATTATCTTAATAAATAAATAGCTTCGATTGATCTTCCAAACATAAAATTAAATTGAATTTTAGATTCATTTGTTTGAGGCCTTATATTATTTTTTATAACTCTTTTCTAAAATTTTATAATATTATAATAATTACAAAAACGAAAATTTCATAATTTCAAGCCTTAACAGGCAACAAGAATCTCCCAGAAAAAGCCATCTATTAGATGGCTGACAACAATTACAACAACTATTCTTAGCTCTGTTCATCGACTCATAAATTAGTGCTTTGTGATTCAAGCAATAAACTACCTGAGATTTCAGAAGAACCATAAAGACACATCACTTAATCTCAGAAGAACCATAAAGACACATCACTTGGTACATGTCATTCAAAAGTGAAAATTAGATCTAATGTTTGGTTGGTCGACAAGTTATTAGCTGCAATAATGTTCCAATTATTAGCAGAAACATACAGTTATGAAAGTACCTACTGTGCTGTCTCATACATCAAACCCTTCTGATAGTAGTGCCATTTTGAAGATCTTCCAAGGTAGTAGTTCCACACTCCTTCAGCCATGTTATCTACCTTGAACAATTCAACACCCTCATCAAAAGCACCAGCACCATTTCCTGCCTCTAATTTCCCTGCAAAGCTGACCGGCTCGCCGTCTTCCCCTGACAAACTGTTAGACCATCCAATATCTGACTTGAAGAAGAAACAGGCCACTCTAAGTTTGTTGTTATATACACCGCAATTTATTTCATCATAAACCTTGATCACTCCAGGCGCAGAATTTTCTCCATTGCTGAAGAAGACTTCTTTGGTTGCCTCTTTACCTGACAAAATAAATAGATACACTGCCATGGAACATACTGAGGTAGAAATCAGAAGAGGAAAGAAGAAGACAAGGATTTTTGAGAAAAGTGGACAAAATAATGACAGAAGAATGGCAATCAAGACGGACGAGGCAAACAAAAAACTATTATGCAATCCAGTCTCCCAGCGAGTATGGAGGGCTTTCATCAGTGCGAAGAGACTGCTAACCATGGCTACTTAAGATCACAAAATGAGCCCGCAGAAGTGAGCTTATAGAAGGGAATATATTCTCTAACTTCATGGTGCACCATTCTTACAGGTTGGAAGCTAGTGGAAGTAAAGTTTAAAGGGAGAATCTTCCTTTATAACTGAAGAATAAAACTGTAGTGAAGAATAAATAGGATGCTTGACAACTAAATTAACAAGAACCAGCATATCTTCAGAGGAAAGTCTCAGGACCTGATGTGCAAAGATCTTTTTCAAATTTTTTTTATGTAAATAAAAATGGCACTCTGTTGCTACAGTATAACCTTCTAATTTAGACTCAGTGAAATAAACATATTATCTTCCAATTCAGGTAATTGAGTAGTGTTCATTTTCATGACACTTGAGGAGAAGGAGACAACATAATTCTGAATCACTTGCATGAGATTCTTTCATGATATGAGCCCTTCATTTGCACAATTTCTCTCATTCATGATCAGATTGTCTAAGTATGTTTTCTCAGGTATTTGTTGCACAACATACAGCTTGAAACCATACAAATGAATCTGATTCTTACAAATAACACATATCTACTCTAGTTGTTCCTCAACCAGAAGCTATGACTGCTTGCAGAAATAACACAATCAGTAATGGTGAATTCTATAATGTAATGGCCCACATCATATTTTACAGCACAACAGTCTTTTTCATCATTCACTTTGTGCCGGTTTGATGAACATGCAGAAGGTTGCAAACCAATGATATCTGGTCTCTAAGCTTTTTGAACGTTTGATGATATTAAATGTAGCCATTTTTTTATCCGAGGATATATCATTGAATTTTCAATTAGTAACACCAAAGCATTATCATTCATTTAAATTTTGGGCTCTAGCCTTTGTGTATGTAAGGTAATGAGAGATAGCATCCTTTGCTATGTATTATAATATTATATAGATAGCAAGTAACTTAAATCTTGAGGAGACCTGCGGTATAGTCTAAGCACAAAAGCAACAGTTTAGTTCTGTCACCAAGGCCCATATGGGGTTTTTGTCTAATTTGAGGAGAACCTTCAAACCCACTACTGTTTGGGAGAAATTACAAGGAAATCAGCTCACATTAGGTTTTGATCTTCTTGCACTTTAAATGTAGCCAAGCCGAAAAGCAACATCAAGTCTAAATAGTTGGCAGAACTGAGACTATTGCTCAAAGTTCAAGATTCCTGTGAAACTGTAAGATCTATTTTTAAGGGGATAAAGATTGGATATGTTAAAAGAATTAAGCCTGAATTAGAGGCCACATTTCAATTGCCTGATTTAATACAAAACATCAAGGTCCAATTATCCATGATGAAGAGGAGAACAAGTAAGATAAAACAGTTGTAAGAAATTTGAGTGCTTATAATTATTTCCTCTACTGAATGTAAAATAAGGTACAAAATCTTGAATTCAAGAATTTGTGCTTATTCAAAACAATCTTCTTGAATCAACACAATCTACCAAGGACCAATTATTTGTTTCTTTCCAAGAATCTTTCTACTGGTTTTTGTGTTAATTCAAGATTGTTCTCCGATTAGGGTTGAAGCACATATAGTCTTCTCATATTCCATCAGATTAGCCTAATCACCCGTTCGATTAGTTCCACTACAGTTTCGACAGGAGAGGAACGATTGTCCAAAGATCTCCCATGTTTTGAGTTCTCCAGTTCTGATATAGCATTAAAGAATTCCCTTTCTCAGGAAAATCACCATATGGCCAAGGAATCCATCAGGAGCGTCCAACTCGAACTGTTCGATTGGCCACTCCGAACGAGATCGATCTTCTATATGAAAAAGGAAAGGTTTGCCGGCCAGCCATTACAGACGGCGAGGACATAAACTTGATACCAAACGAAGCGAAAAGGAGGAAAAGAACGATGGATGGCGCCTTGGGCATCAGAGAGAGAAGGGAAAGAAGGGAGAGGTAGAGATACCTACCATCATCATCATCAGGGAGGGAGTCTCATGTTTCCATTCCTCATCCACACCATTGATGAGGGATACGCGCATGCCCGGCTGCTGCTCTGCCGGTTTCGTCTTCTTCCTCCTCCGCCGCGAACATCTCCCGGATGGGAAGAGGAAATGACACGTCACACTCTGAAGTGACCGTTAGGCTGGGCAAGCTGTTATTCGAACCCCGCGCGCTCCTTCGGGATTCAAAAACTATAGCCGTTGGAAGCCCGCAGCTCGTTTGTGACCGTTGGGAATCGATCGCTGTTTTAACAGCCTCGACCTCGACAGAGAAGCAAAGACAGCACTCCTATTCTCTCTCTCTTTCCTCGTTCTGCTTCCTCCTCCTCCTTTCTCTCGGTGAAAGAAGAGCTCGACAGAAAGATGAACGACCTAATGACCAAATCCTTCTTCAGCTACGCCGACCTCAAGAAAGAGGCCCTCAAGGACCTGGAGTCCGGCGCAGCCGACGACGTCGCGATCGAGATGGCCGCTGGCGACGCCGACGGTCACCTCCGGCACTTCTTCGAGGAAGCCGGGCTCGTCAAGGAGGAGATGGCCGCCATCCGAGACCTGCTCGCTCGGCTCCAGGCTGCCAACGAGGAGAGCAAGTCCCTCCACCAGCCGGAGGCTCTCCGCGGCCTCCGCGATCGCATCAATGCCGACATCGTCCGGGTACTCAAGACGGCCCGTGGTATCCGCGGCCGGCTCGAGGCCATGGACCGGTCCAACGCGGCCAACCGGCGGCTGTCTGGCTGCCGCGAGGGCACTCCCGTCGACCGGACCCGGACCGCGGTCACCAACGGCCTGCGGATAAAGCTCAAGGAGCTGATGATGGAGTTCCAGGCGCTGCGGCAGCGGATGATGGCGGAGTACAGGGAGACGGTGGAGCGGCGCTACTTCACGGTGACGGGGGAGGCCCCCGAGGAGGAGGTGATCGAGCGGATCATCGCCAACGGGGAGAGCGAAGGGATGGTGAAGAAGGCGATGCTGGAGCACGGGCGGGGGAAGGTGCTGGCCACGGTACACGAGATCCAGGACCGGCACGACGCGGCCAAGGAGGTGGAGCGCAGCCTGCTGGAGCTGCACCAGGTGTTCCTGGACATGGCGGTGATGGTGGAGGCCCAGGGGGAGCAGATGGACGACATCGAGCACCACGTCGCCAGCGCCGCCCACTACGTCAAGGACGGCACCAGGGAGCTCAAGTGCGCCAAGGAGTACCAGAGGAGCAGCCGCAAGTGGCTCTGCATCGGCATCATCCTGCTCCTCCTGATCATACTGGTTATAGTCATCCCCATCGCCACCAGCTTTAGCAAGTCTTAGACGCTGAGGCACCGATTTCTCCATTAGTGGGTGAGGTTCTTCTTTTGGGGTCTGGAGTTCTGCTCAAGCTCCTCTTTTGGGAGAAGTCAGCTTGGCTTTGTTGCAGTCAAAGTTTCATGAAATGTTTGTGGATGTTTATTCAAGTGTCATTCTAGAAAAGAAAACAACAATAAAGTTACAATTCCTGCAATGTATACTGATGTTTGTGCTGCCTACATGGGGAAGGGATGTATAGAATATGTTGATGTTTGCAATCTGGTTGAATTTAATTCTTTCATGAAAGATTCTATTTTGTTTGGATGATGATGATGATTATGATTGTGTTTAAATGAGTGATGTATATATATATATATATATATATGATGATCTATAAATATATATAGGAATTTTTATTAGTAAATGTGTGAAATCTATGAAAAGTTTACTGCTTTGGATTATATTATTTAGTCTACCATAAGGTGGAAGGATGAATGTGATGTTGGAACAGTAGAGATCAAAACTGCACCAAATTTGATTAAGAAATTTAGAAAAATAGAAGAGTTACGGATGATTTGTCGTCTAGTCACAAGATACCATGAAACACTATTCTCCCGCACGCACGAACATAGAGAGCGAACAAAATATCTCTCATCGATCAGAAGAATAGTAATTCAAGACAAAAACAAAACATTATTCATTAAGATTGGATCATAAACATATGTCACATGTTAATCGGATCTTAATTAAGCATATGAAATTTCGAGAAATAAAATAAAAATTAATCATAATAAAGGGATAAAACAATTAGTTAATCTGCAATCATTAAATATAATCATATAGTATACGAATAAAACGGTTAAACCAATTAATAACAATAAACGAGTCGAATGTAATGTCAGAATGTGTGAGAAATTGCACGTAAGACTCGATAAATGAGCCTATAAAATTCTCATTTCTGACCGTTGGCCATCAATGTGCTACGTGTCCTACAAAGAATGGTCTTGTCCATAAGCGTACCACGGCTCGGGTGAACAGATAAGATGGGGACGCGGGGCCCGAGGAAGCGCAGCGGGTGGCCGTGGAGGAGGGCGTTGGAGATGGGGCTTCTGCGGCTGTGAGCGTGCGCAGCTTCTCCCCCTCCGTTCCTCTACCCTTTAAGCCCGTCGTTACTCTCTCTCTCTCTCTCTCTCTCTCTCTCTCTCTCTCTCCAACTTCTACCCCTTCATCACCTGATTCCTTTTATCTCCTTGTTTGCTTCCACTCCGTCCGGGCAGCTTCCTCTTACAGGTTCCTCTCTTTCCCTGCTTAGTTCTATCCACTGCAGTCCCAGCAATCTTTGTTTAGATTTGTTTGATTCGTTGTGCAATAAGGAAGAGGATGCAGATAGATTATTAGTGCATGATACGCGAATTCATTAGCTGCACTGTAGGAGCAGATAGGCTATTCGTAATCTTAAAGCATGCACATGATGCAGAGGTTTGTAGGAAAGATTTAATCTTTAAGTTTAGCTCTCTCTGTCTCTCTTCCTTTTAGCCCTGTAGCTATTGGCTTTGATCATCCTAAGAAGGCATTATCCTGTTATCAGGGAGTAGGCTAAGCTGGAATTAGTGTCCTCTGAGGTTTAGAGCAAGGAAAAGTTGCATTACTACTTGTGTCGATATGAATCACCTGTTGTTGGGCAGGTGTAAGTTTAATTAGATATGTTAACCCTTCTCTTCATTCAAAACAGTTTCATGCTGAGACCGGTTTCTAGTTTCAAATGGCATGTACTGCATACTGCAAAAGGTTCGGATGTCTCCAAGTAGGCTCCTTTGGAAGGAATTTAGTGCTCATCATGCATGACAATTGCTAGTCATCGAGACATGGAGCATTTTAGCTGGATGTTGTGTTGTTTGTGTTGAACAGTAGGTTGACTGATTAAGCATTTGGCTGCAGATGAGCATCTTAAACCAGTCCATCAGTCCAAATGGGCAACCGGCACTCCCCCTTAAAGGTTCTACCGCGCAAGATGCCTGTCAAAATGTTCAAATGGCCCTGCCATTGCGTAAGACTTCCACCCTGAGGGCATACCGATCGAGCTCCATGAAGAAAGCTTCCTCTGTTCATGGTGCATCTGGTGTTGGATCTCGGACTGATCGACACAATGACATATTAGATGGATCCACCAGCAGCATTCGCAACCTGCCTCATCTACTCCAGATCGAAAACCAATCTGAGAAAGGAGAAGACTGCAAGATATCAGTGTGCAGCGTGAAATTCCAGCCCTTCAATCCAAGTTTCATGCATGCCTTTGTGGAGAATGAGGAGTTCTGTGAGACAGAAGATGTTGGCAAAGAGTCTGATCAAGGCCTCTTCAAGCCAAGTGATGTTCTTGTCGTCTCTGTTTCATCTGCTGTTCAGCTGGATGACCGACAGATGGATCTCATCACTAGGAAGATGCAGAGGCTGACAGGATTCAGAAAGTTGAGGCTGGAAAACATCGTTGATCCATCGTTAATTGCAGGGTTTGTCATCAGTTACTGCAGCGATGGGTCTCACGTTATCGATCTGAGCGTGAAAGGTCAGTTGGCTACACTAGCAGCTCGACTCGAATCGTCAGATCAGAAGATTGCCAACACTGTGCAAAGCTGGAGTTTCCCAAGCAACATGAGCTAAACTGATCATATACAAACTCATTGAGTCAGGACAATGAACTCAAGGAAGCAAGGAATCATCTTGATCTTGTTCTATTCAACTGTAAATTTTTGGTTTCAGAGATGTGGATACGAGCAGGCTCTTACTACCTCTTTCATGTATTGACAGTGAACCTATTAATGGAGTTGTTATATGCATCAAGTTTTGGCTGTTTCTTGCAGAGTTTATCTCAGTTTAGATCAAGATATGCGAATGCCAATTAGCCTTGTATGTTTTGGCCTAATGTGTAAGATATCTGATGCATCACCTTCCCACCCCAATTTGCTTTGGTTGTTCTTCAAACCCAGGTTTTTGAACTGCTGCACATAAGAGATTTCAAGGTCGATAAGATTTAGATGGCAAATGCATGCTGATGCATAAGCCCAGATGAATCTAACAGTTCTTGTGAATCACATGGTGTGCAGAACCCAGTGTTATACCGGGGAACAAAACACTGTTTACTGCGATTCATGTACCATGAATAATGAAACTATAACTTGGGCTGTGTTTGCTGCCCCAAGAGGCCTCGAAGCTTTAAATGCTGTTGATGCAGAAGTACGTTTCTCATGCAACATGTGCTTCCGTCTGAAACCGTATCTGTGGCAGATGCAATGCACAATCCATGTGCTTTCTTAGCCGGTTGAACTTGGAAGGAAGACGAGATGATGGTAGTCGTGTGAGAAGTGCAACTTTCGGGTGGCCTACTTCGGGAGACCCATGAACGGGCGCCCGACGTCGACAGCGCGCGTGATCCTATCTGTTCTTAAGCATTCATCGTCGTCTCGATCGAGCACCGAGAGTGATGTCGATTCAGCTCAGCCTTGCCGTGCCGCGACTCCGAGAGGCCCACCTCCGCAGTCCTCGAGGAATCGTCTCCAAGTCATCGCCGTGTGCCTAAACGCGCGACGGAGTCGCCCACGCACGGCGGATCCGAATTTTACTTTTGAACTTGAAACAGCATAATCTGCCAACGAGAACAACCCACGTCAGAATTAAACGATGGGTCGGACGGTTGCGACAGCAAGTGCGACTCGATTCCCGCAGCCGATCAGGGCATGGTGGCCACATGGGACAGCACGAGGAAAAGGCCCAAGGCGTGGGGGAATAGAAGACGGACGCGGTGACAGTTTTGACTGCACCTGCCCTCGTCCCTCCTTCCCCTCCACCTTCCTCCGACCGTAGCGCCACATCAGTAGCCATAAAAGAGGGAGCGGGGAGGCGGAGGGAGACGGCTATCGATCCCGCTCGATCGATGGCATCTTCATCTTGTGCCTTGGAGCTGCGTGCGGCAGGGCCGGCCAGGGAACTCCTCCAGTTAAGGGAGAAGCAAGGCGGCGCTTCGAGCTGCCATCTCGCGCCATGGGGAAGGAGGACGATGGGTGCAAAAGCTAGCCTGAGGGCCGCCCAAGCGGCGGGACACAGCGCGACGAAGGGGATCTTCTCCTCCTCTGCCCGCCTGGTGCGTTCTTTTCCTGAGGAGCAACGGAGGGCGCCTGTGACACCCGAAAAGCTGGACCAGTTGATGTGGGAATCCATCGGGGAGGTAGAGATCGCATCTGCTCCCTTCTGCAATCTTTCTTCCTTGTTTGCTTGGCTTTTGCTGACCTCAATTGCAATGTTGTGCAGATAGTCCGGAACACAGGGGAAGAGCCCTTTCTCATGCGCATCTTCTCCAGCGGCGGCGCGGCCGGCGTGCGACTGGAGAGCGAAGCGGCATTGCCGGAGAGCTGGCCGCGGATCAAGAAGAGGTGGGACCGGGAGAGCCGCACGCCCGACGCGGTCATCCTGGTTGAGGTGCTCGAGCAGGAGGAGGAAGAGAGCGGGGCGGCGGCAGAGGAGGCCACGGCAAACTGTGGCGTGGCCAGTGGCGCCCGCAGGACGTGGGGGCTGGTAGTGCAAGGGCGCGGCATGGACTCCGCGGCGTGCTACATCCTCGACACCACCCGCGTGAAGTCGTCGCTGGGATTTTGCACTCACTTCTGCCTCGCGAGAGCCAAATGTTTCGGAGAAGCCGTCCATGTGCAGCTCAGGAACGCTTGGTTGCAGGGGAGGGGGTAGATGAACGTGATAAAGATGTTCATCGAGGTGGGAGGTGGAAAGTAAATACGAAATGATGACTTTGAATTTTAGATATTTTTAATTTATTTATAATTAAAAATTAATTATAAATTTAAACATATGATTTAAGTATGTAATTTGAATATGTGATTAAGAAAAATTTCTCCCTTAAAATCTATATAAATATATATTATCTTAATAAATAAAATAAAATTTTTAATTCTTCATGATATCAAAGCTCTTTTCGAGTATAAAAAATAAAATAAATAATCATTTCTCCCCTTATCTCTTTTCTATCGCAGTTTGCTAATCTACCCAATGATAGTAATCTTTTTGTCATATGCTGTCATTGTTGTTGTTGTAGCACTAATCCTTTTTCTTTATGATTTGCACAAACATCTCCTTAAGGGCATCTACTCCCTTGTCTTTCTTATCGCTAATGATCTTTATTTATCTTATGATTCTATTCAATTATAACTCATTGTTATTGATCTTACTATTATTGTCATCGCAACTTCTCTTGTGGTCACATATGTCATCACTCTTGTTAGTATCACCGATTAGCGCCACATCCGATTATTGACCTTCTTATCGGTCATGAACATCATTGTCAACTTCGTTGGCGTCCTCGGATGCCTCCTTCGATGCAATCACATATTTGTGGATCATTGGTTAAACCAACAAGATACTTCTTTGTTTATGCGCTCTCCTTCACTTGTTACTACTACCGATGTTGCTTGATCTAATTTGTCATCTTTTGTGATTGTGATTTATAACTTGCCCTTTGTATCTTGTTGTCACTGTCGATGATCGACAATGTCATTCACATAAGTATGAGGGCCTTCTCTTCCTTACTACCCCAACAATAATGATTCATCTTCTTTGTTGATCTGCTCTAGTGCTAGTACCTCTTCTCTGATGATGAATCACATCGCTAAATGAACAACTTGACAATTATTTTTCTCCCTCTATCACAAAACACCAATCATCATCATCGATTACTTTACTCAATGCTCTTCATCCCAAATTTGTAATATTTAGCATAGACCTATAATTTTCTTCCTCCCAAATCTATGCATTATCATTACTATCATTGATTGCAATCTTCTCTACTACGGCTTTATCATTGCCACTACCCACTATCTTTGTCAAAAGAAGGGCTTTCTCTAGATCTATGATTTCTAGATCTATGCATTACTATATCTTCTTCGTCCCTCAATCAAAAACACCTTCTTAAATAGCAATCCTTTAACAACACCGCTCTCCTTATTAGATTATCCCGTGTATATCTCAAATATGATCTCCTCCAATAATAGATTAGATCATCATATTATATCAGATCACCATATTACAACATGTTAGCATATTTTCCTCTTTTATATCTGATACTCTAATTATTATTTCCTCGAAAAATAATAGTTTATCTCAATTTACAAGACTTATTTCTATCAATATTGTAACTCTGATTCTCTTCAAATTATTCAAAAGTGATAACTATGCATCTTAGCAAGCATAATTCACTAATCTCTTTTTTAGATATGATCTATTAGGTTATATCTATGGTTCTCTTAGTTGTTCAAAAAAAAAGATTCAAATATTAGAAGAACTCATCCTAATAGTAAATCCCGATTATAAGTTATGGCTACGACAATATCATCTTATTCTATAAGTCATTCAAGTCTCAGTCATTAGCTCTATAATATTACTAATCTTTTCATACAATACTATAATAGAAGCATGATTCAAGTTACAAATCACCTTCACCAATCATTCTCGCACTCATATACTAATTCTTTTATCTACTCTGATAAAAACAACATAAGAGGAAAGTACTATTACTAATTATATATAAAATCAAAAGTTATCATAGATGATATGACTTTAATAGATCATTCTTTGAGTAATAAAGAATTTATTATTCATATTCTTAATGGCTTAAAAGATGAATATAAGGAACTGACGAGAGTAATTTGAGTATGTTACTCACTAATATCATTTGAAGAATTGTATGATAAATTAATTGATTATAAATATATATGAAACAAGAAGAGAAGATGATATGACTAACTATCATAACTAAATTCAATAAAAAAATCTATAAAAAAAAGCAATCAAAGCAATACAAATTTTAATAAAGGACTGAATAAGATATCTCCTAGACAAATAGGTAACACAATGTCATCATCATCCATTATAGTATCAACTCTTTAACCACAGAATCATAGCTTCAATCCAAATAACAAAGATAATAACTTTAACTATAACTATCAATAGCTTTGACATCTCAACAATACCAATCTATAAAAGTCATTTGTCAACTATATGACAAAATTAGATATGTAGTAAAAAGTTTATCGGTCTTAACCCAAGCCTGCTACTACATCCAATTGGCCTTAAACATACATTATGATTACTCCGACTACTTATTCAGAAAATTAGATTATTGACTATAGTGCTTCTCATCATATTACTTTTGATTTGTAAAACATATTTATCCATAATGATTTTAGAGGTAATGAAGACATCATCATTGATAATAATAATGAAATCCTTCACTCATACTAGTTTCATAATACTTAATTTACACAAATACTTTTACACTTGATGATGTTTTATATATACTTTATATTAAAAGATATCTTATTTTTATTTTTCTAATTTAATAAATAAAATAATATCTCTATTGAATTCTTTTCGGACTTGTTTCTTATAAAGAATTTGAGCATGGGACATCCTTATTTCGAGGTCAGAATCAAAACAATATCTACGAGTGATCGTCAACTTCATAAATGACCTAACTAATTACTCTTATTTTAGTTGTAGCTCAAATCGGCATAGCCGCCATAATCATCTATTATCCTCCATTCAATAATAACTAATTTCCATTACTCCCAACTTCCAAATCAAATAGAATTGTAACTCATTCTAATGCTTTCCCTAGCAATAAAAATCATAGACTATCTTTTGGAATGCCTTCTATATCATATTCTAAACCACTTAAAAATTATATATACCGATATTTGGGGCCCTAACCCAACCAATTTCTTTGACAATTTCAGATTTTACATCATTTTAATATATTACTTTACTAAATATATATAGCTATAACATCTTAAACATATATATGAAGATAGTATAATCTTTGCTCATTTTAGAAAGGTGGTTGAGAATTTCTTCCAATCTATTAATAAAATAATTTACTTTGATAGAGGAGGTAAATACCGCACTCTAACAACTTACCTCTCATTATATAATATACAACATTTCAAGTCACCACTATACATATCTCAACTAGTTGGCTTTATTAAACGAAAGTACTAACACATTATTAAGACTGGTCTTACCCTCCTACACTAAACATCTATGTTACTAACCTTTTGATTAGTAACCTTTCAAATTATAGTCTATCTCATTAACTACATGCTCACCCTAGTCCTACAACACTAGTCATTATTTAAAAAGTCATTTTATAAAATCTTAAACCTCTAAAAACTTAAAGTATTTGGATATTTATATTATTCCTAGCTATGCCCTTGTGCTTTACATAAGTTAATACTAAAATCCAAGCCTTACGTCTTCATCGAGTACTCCCTTGAATAGAATACTTTTCGATGCTAAGATTCTCAAACTCAAAAGGTCTTTGTATAATGCCATACTATTTTTGTTAAGTCTATATTTTCCTTCTAAAATCTTGCTCTTTCAACAATACAAGCTATTATTATCCATCAATAGGTTCATATGAGTATATATAAAACCCCCTCAATCCTACCTCTCACCATATCAACCACATTAGGCTTGTACTCCCTTATTACTCTAGTTTAGCAATACCTCACTCTCTCTGCAACCTCTTCATCTATCTTTCCACCAACTGCTCTGTAATGCACGATGAAACAACACCCTTAGCACCACAAATGATGTTTTTATCCCCTCTTTGACCAAGTGATACCAAAGTTGATCAACCTAATCAGGTATATGTTACTAACTTTTCACTAATTCTTATACCTTCAAGACAACTTAATAATATCATTTAGCTTGGATATCACATGACCACATGACCACATGCTCCAAATATGATATCTTCAAATTACGTCAAATCATTGATCTTCATGCTACCACAAGCTCTTTATGTAAACCTACTAAACCTACAACCATCATTCAAGCCTAAAATTTTTCACACTAGCGTAAAGTTATATGTGAAAAATATAATACCCTACTTAATAGTACATATGAACTCTTATACTATCTCATCTCATACAAAATATTATTGGATATAAGTAAATCTTTTGAATTAAGAAGAATTCGGATGGGTCGCCATATACAAAGTACATCTAATGGCTAAACAGTTTCACCAACGACTCAATATTGATTGCATAAAGACCTTTTGGTTGTTAAACCAGTAATAATTTAATTCATCATAAGTTTAGCTATCACTCAAGTTGACATATGAGACCTTAACTGAAAATGTCTTTATGTAGCAACCTCTTGACTTTATCCACTCTTAATATCCAAATCATATTTATAAATTATAAAAAGCTATTTGTAGATATATTAAAGTTGGCTCATTTTCTATGTCAGTTTGTTTCGTTAGCTCTAAGTCTAATATCTCTTTAGTCTTATGATAACAAACGAGATATGTTATATATCCATTGGTTATGGATGATACTATCATCATATGTAATAATTTCATAAGATCAAATAATTTCGTAAGTATATTCTGAATTTTTTTCTATATCAGAATAAGTACATTCGAGATTTATTCTTAAAGATAAATATACAAAATACCTAAGAAGTCATCATCCTAATCTAATTGTTTATAATATTTATCTCTCACATGTTAAATAAACCATCCAAAATATTCAAAACACTCAATTTTCTTATATTATAAATATATTTAAGATTATTTTTATAAATTTTTATTTTTAAATTATTATTAATTTAAATATGTTAGCTTTCTCTAAATATAATCACCATTATTAAGTATCACTTAGTTGATCATTGCTGTCAAATTAATTATGAAAGCCATCACATGACATCAAGATATAATAAACGATAATGCTCATTTTAATCTTTTCATATCCCTTCGTGCGTTTCTGATATATCAAAAAAATTTAAATTCTTACCAAACCCAACAAATCTTAAATCAAGATGTTACATTTTTAATTTATCTCAAGAGAAGCATATGATAAAAATCCACTATACTGACTTTTTTATTTTTTTTTTCTTTTATATATTCCTATACCAATTTTTAATTCTCCTTGGCAGATTCACATTATCCGCAGTTAGTGATAATCTAGCAAAAATTCCTACATATACAAATCCGAAATTAACAATTGTTTCCACTCATTTTTGGGTTTGAAATCCTTACCAAAAGGTTATGACATCTCAAAGTAGTTTAAAAAGCTGTTATCTCAAATATTAATCTTTCTTAGAGGTTTGAGCAGCCTCAATTTCTGTCAGCATTTTGTTGTTTATCTCTGGCAATTTACTGCCAAAAGAGTGATTCTGACTATCATCTTGTCTTCATAAATTGAATTGGGTTTTAATTTTGGAGCTCTTGTCTCTGTCTCCTTGCTAGTCTCTCTCCCAAACTATATTGTATGAGTGCTCTTCTGATCAGTAAGGCCTAAGCTTAAGTATGAGATGTTATTGGGACATGGCATGACTTCCATGCACCAAGATGGGCCAAACCACTAGCATTGTGAAGAAGATCTTTAGTGAGGGTTCAAGGAAAGGCTATAATTTTGTGTCAGCAATAGAGATGCTACTTAGATGGGCCTCAGCTTCTGTTGCTCATTTTAATATGTTGCATTAGTTTGCATTCAAGATGAATATAGAAATTAAAAAAAAATCAATGTACTTATTAATCAAAAGAGTTGCTTCCTGTTTTTTTTTTTCCCTGTCATCTATAGTTTTTGATGGAAGGGAAGAGAATATTGTAATGGTGGTAGAAAATAAAAGGAAAAGATAGCAGCATGGGTTATTTATTCAGTCCATATTAGCTTTCTCTTACTCTGCCTGATTTGGATCTGATTTAGCTTAATGAAATAGAGACAGTTCCAATTATTGGATTGGATTAGAAAAGGATAGCCTATTAGAAAAGGGCCAGAACTGTGCTGTTTTGATTTAAAGGATACTTTAATGTAAGTGCTTGAACTACCATTCAGCATAATAACAAGCATTAACATGTGTTTTGGCAAATCCATTTGCACGGTTTGACACTAATTCATGCCAGTTTGTAAATAGTTCTCCAAATTAAATTCTCTAATCCAAGTTGGTCAATCTAATTAAAATTTAATTTTTAGTTGATTTTTTTCATGAAAGAAAGAAGCATACCAATCTGATTTGATTCGTTTCCGAATAAAAACTTAATTGTTCGCTCACAACTAAAGAAGATCATGTCCAATGAGAAGATTCTCCGTGTAGGTAATTTTGAGATGTAAAGTTTTTGTAAAACTAGTATTAAAATTATATTCGATTAATCTCTTCAATATTTAAGTTAGTTAAGACGATGACAGTGATGACGGGACTAGCATGGATTCTCGGAATGAATACAGCAAATAAGCTGGGCCAGATATGCTTTGGTCCTTTTCATGTACCATCAAATCAAGCATCTCAATGTGATCCAAGCAGAAAACCACGTACCGAAATGGGTGATTGTGATGCCAATTGATGGCACTCAAACCAACAAAAAAAAAAAAGAAAAAAAAAAGGGGGAGTAAATCAATCATCTGGTTTGGAACACCATGGCCATTCATGTCCCTTTCTTTGACTCACTGGAAGCTTTTAAGACATGATTCACAAACCAAAAGAGAGATCATAAGGACAATCATTAGAGTCAAAAAAGGTGAGATGTTTGGAACAATGAACCGAATGAATCTCTTTTTGATGGCTTTGTCGTCAGATGATTGTCAAAAGGAGCCTGCAAATTAAAGAATCAAAATACTTCTCATAATGCTACAGTGAATCCAATGTCATTTTTACATGCACATGGTCTTTTGATAATTTTTTTGTTTAAATCATAAAAAGAAGATAGGTTTTCTTTTTACAATCTTTTTCTCGAAAGATGTAAATTGGCTCAACGATATCGTATTCTATGACAATAATAAGTCGTAATATCCTTACTACAACTTGTCGATATAGACTAGCATTATTTTAATTTTTTTTCAATATATCAAAATTATTTTAATAAAACCAGATGATCTTTTAACATAGACTGCTCCATTTGCTTTTTCTTGAACGTCAACCCTTTTTTATAGCTAAAAATAACCCTAATCACATATATGTTAATAATGATTATAAATTGCTTCAATACACACCAAAATTGTAATGGGACCAATGGAAAATACAAGTGTTTCGATTCATGAACAGTTCAAACCTAATGCTAGATCAAGACACCAATGATTCGGAGCCTGCCTTCGTCTAAAAGCATGTGAAAAGCTCATCACACCTTTTCCTCTCTTGCTCTACATCCCTTGTTATCCGATCCATGGAGAGATCCTTAAAACAACTACAAGCCCAAGAGCTGCGCACTTTGCCACTTCCATCAACATCAGCACCAGCTCACCAAAGAGGAAGCCTCTAAATGCATGGCCACAAAACAGAGGTCAACAAGGACAAGTCCTCCTCAATAATGTCATCTCAAAAGCTGGCTTTGGGCCACACCAAATTGGACCCATTTCCCACATGGGCTCAGCATGGGGCGACTTACCAAGCCCGGACCCACCCAATCCATTGCTGTGCCATCTGCAACCACACTTGCAGCTGCAACCCTCCCTGCTCTTCTCCAGCTTCTTGCTCCTGTTGGATCCATCCCGTCCTCAGGAATGCGATCAGCTTCTTCGTCCTGATCGGCCATCCGTTAGGAAGAAGTCGGCCGCAGAATGTCGCTGCCGCCGTCGAAAACATCTTTTCTCTCTCGGGAGCAAATAGACGAGATTGCCTGAATTGAGCTGCTCCATGAATAATTTGCTTACAGGATAGCAAGAATGATGGTGATATGCCTCTATTTTTGTACTCTGGCAACATGAACAAGGAATCAGGAGAAGTGTTATGAGCCTAACCAGTCCTACTAGCACAGAATGTTTCAGCAATGGCATGTTATCATCTGAACTTGATTAAGAACTTGAGCCCAAGATTATGGTTAAACTGATCATAGCTAAGAAAATTATTATTGTGCAGCAATATGATCGCGGTGAAAAGTTTTTCGTCGATAACTTATGGTGTTGTTTAGGAGAAACAACCAGACTTGGATCAAATCAACCTTAGATATGTATGCACTCCATCTAATTACATTTCTTGTGTACCTCATACACATTTGTAATATCACTTTGAGTACTATAAAAATATATATTTTGTGGTATGTTTAAACGATTGTATTCTAGATCAAATTGTGTCACTAGATTGTTGGTCTATGACAGCTAGAATCCCCCTATAATATATATATATGTGCCATAAGAGTTCTTATGCTAGTTTGGCTAATTATGGTTAACTAGAAACTTAAAGATTGATGTTTGCAATTAGGAGTGAGAGAGAAAGGCTCCATACCTGAGTGAGTTCATTATTCTTGGATCCATGCAACCCATTAACATGAACAAGGAGCATGTATCTACGTGTGTATGTTGGTCCCCATCCCCACATAACCCATCTTTCTCAGTCATCAACTAGTTGACATATGAGTAGTTTTCATTGTTGCTGCATCTGCCTGGACCATTGTAATTAATGATGCGACATGTACTGTTGTAGTAGGCAATAATTGACATTAACCTTCTGTGATGGAATTTTTTCTTGTAGAGAGAGAGAGAGAGAGAGAGAGAGAGAGAGAGAGAGAGAGAGAGAGAGAGAGAGAGAGAGAGAGAGAGAGACATTGTCTGGTTATATCCAAGCAGTTCTTAGGGCAGAATAACCCAAAGTTCCTGCTCAGAGAGAGACATGCTCAAATCAATCAACATGTAGATAAAAGGAATGAACTTACCCCAAATCAATTTGATGTGTAGTGAATGGTATTGTGTATTTTTCTTCATTGAGCAACAAAGCATTGAAAGTGTATTCAGGGAAAAAAAATTCAACATAAACACTGATGTTAGCTGAAGAACTATAATTCGAGTTCAAGATAATTTAATTGGGTTTGGATTCAGATAGCTATTCAAGGAGTGACACCTGTACCTGCAGCAAATCACTTGATTGCGTGTGTTCCCCTCCAATCCCACAACGCACGCTCCTGGAAGCAGTAACAGGTTGCGCGGGCAACACAAACCCACGCTTCCCGGCAATTATTCTCATGAAGCCCAATCCCCAACCCACACTCTACGCGAAGACGGTAGACTCTGCTGCTCCCCACTGCCATGTCCGAAGAAGGAGCTTACATGCCGCTTCGTGCTGCGTGATGGGAGAATGTTGCCGGTAGCATATGCTGCTACGGGGGTGACTTGATCGGTGACGGGAGGGCGTGGAAGTGCGGCGTGGGGCTTGAGAAAGTGACGTCCATGCACGACTCCTTACTATTGGCCTCCTTTTCTGGCTCTCAGCTTTCCGCCTCTTGTCCTCGGTCGATGGCTTCTTTGCCATGTGAAGTCCATCGTCTTAGCACGACAGGCAAAGATTTCAACTAGTTCTTTTTTTACATCATCATCCGGTTCATCATCAGATGATATTGTTTGATGGAGTCACTACAACGCAAATATAGGAAGTAAAGGCACTTGTAGCCACTGTCAAATGAGACCACCGGGAAGAAGACAGTCCCATTCCATGCACCAACACATGGACTCCCCATGTTCACCATCTCTTTCTTCGTAATCGACCACCGCGCCCACTGCTCGGTTTGATTGGTCTTTCCACACACGATACAGTAGTGCAGCACACGGCCCTGTTCCTGGCAGGAGTAGGAGCTCCCACACACGCTCATGGCCGTGCCTCTGGACCACCGGAGGGAGGCACACGATGCCTTCGCTGTCGTGGTGGACCAGCATCCATCACTGCCTGCACCCCGATCACCATGCGTCCCACCTCCTGCATCGGACTGGCAGCATTCAAGCTGAGCTCAGTCCGCCCCGAAGATGAGCTCGCGGTGCTACTGGCATCCCGATCCATGGCCTCCGCCCCGACACCGCGACGGGACGTGTCGTGTTCTGGTGGGCCAACAGATGCTTCCCGTTAGAGATCGACACAAGACAAGGGGAGCAGGACGATAATGAGCGCTTTTGCAGCTTTGCTGCCCCTCTTAAAAGATGGTATATATTCCACGCAAAAGATGCTTCGAGTCATTTGCCAAACGAAACCTTTTTGCATCCGAAAGCAGACACTTGTCTCGATGACTACAACTGTAGTAATAACACAGAAAGCCAAGCTAACGGAGAAAACATTTCTCAGTTCTTTTACTACGAAGCCTTGCTCTGCTTTCTTCCTCTGGAATAGAGCTAATAATATTCGACGCCATTGCTGCACGGAGAGAGTTTTAATTATCCACGTACTAATACTCTTCACGTGGCTGCGTTGTTTCCGCGCCGGTCGAGTCGGACACGGGCGGGCGGGTCACTCTCTCTACACCTTTTTCCTTGCATGGACGCGTAATGCTGAGCCGTGGGGGATCGTCGTAGAAGAAGCCCGTCACAGTCCGAGGAGGATGTAGTAGACCAGAGTGATGGGAAGAGCAATCAGCATGCCGAATATAACCCTGCAAGTTAGGAGATAACCCTGCTCAGTGAATTCACGAAGACCGAGTACTTCTTGTTACTGTTCGCTTGTCTTCTGCTTACGCCGTGCTAAGGATGGCAGGGTGGACGTTGTACTCCTTGGCGAACACGAAGGGCACGATGCCTTGCGGAAGTGCCGCCTAAAACACACACAAACAAGAACATTGCATGTGAGTCTCCCCCCTGTGGTCCAAGCCACAGCATGTAGACGTGTGTGCACACGATCGACGACCGTACAAGGAGAATAGACAAGCGACGAGATCGCAGTGTCAGAAGAGATCAGACGGCAGTGGTGACATGACAGACACCGAGCCCTGTTCGTTCCATTCCCATCCGGTCAAATCGGACAGTCGAACAGCTCGTGGCGATGCCGAAGATGGAAGAGAACACAAGAGCGGAGCAGTAACCTGAACGATTGCCACGTGGAGGAGGGTCCCACGCAGCCCGACGGCGATGGACGAAGCGGCCATCACCGCCGGCCCGGCGAGGAACCGTACGGCCATCGCGAACGCCGCCGCCGTGTTCCCGCACGCTATTATCCGCGGCTGCAGCGCCATGAACAGCCCTGCCAGTTCAGAAACATTAGCATCGGATACAGCCAGTTTTCACTGAGCAAGCCGTGGATGTAACTCACCTAAGCTAAACATGGCCATCCCGAGGCCAGCGTCGGAGAGTATGGAGATGGACTTCTCTACAATCTTCGGCATAGCTACGTGCCATCTGCACGCCAAAATTAGCGACAACAACTTTAGACAGTTCATTACCAGGTCGATATTTCAAGCACTGCGTCCTGCTATCATTGTCTACCGATGGCGTACTGTAAAGGCGCTCAGAAGGTGGTGGTATTGACGCTAACCGGAAGGCGACGAGGGACCAAATGAGGCCGATGAGGCTGGAGTAGGTGTTGGGGTTGCGAATCAGCTTGCGCCACACCATGATCAGGATGAGACGGGTCATTACGCTGGCGGGCGGCATCTGGTGGTGGACTGCCCCGCCTGGCCTCTCTTCTCCTTGGCCTCCGACGACCCTCTGCTCCAGCTTCTGCAGCACCTCAGGTGTGATCACCTCCTTCTCCTCGCGACCGTCCTCCGCTCCCCTCCGCCCGTCCCCGAAGCTGAACTCCTCCGCGCGGTAATCCTCACCGGCTGCTGTAAACCGCTCACATTTAAATCGAGATTAGTAGGGAATATGGTCGGGATTAAGGCTCAAGTAAACGGGTATTAATTGGTGTTAGGGAGAATATATTAGTAACTAAACCTTTGGTGGTGGGGCCGTTGAGGGGTAGTTCGGCGGGCAGAAGCATCCGGATCTCCTTCGCTCCGTGATCGGCGCGGCCGCCGAGGTCCGACGCGGAGAGGTCCTGACCGCCGAAAGCGTGGAGGCCGGCCACCTCCGACACCGGTGACGCGCTCGAGCTCCACACGAACATGTGTAGCTCCTTTGCGTCCGCCGCCGCCCCCGTCGCCGTTGCCGTTGCGGCACCTGCTCGGTTGTGGTGATGCTGGTGGTTGGGCTGGGGATAGGGCTTCTTCCCCGCGGCAGAAATCTCCGGCGGCGGGTGGTGGAGGTGGCGATGGGGTTCGTCGTCGAAGTTGGAGGGACGCGGGGTGGGGCCGCGAGAGGATTGGAGGGAGTAGATGTCGGCGGCCCCGAAGCTCGAGGGGCGGAAGGTTGGGGCGGGTGCGCCCCCGCCGACCATAGCGAAGAACTCGGCGTGGTTGAAGTTGGACCCCCTCGGGGTGGGGTTCCTGGAGGAGCTGAGGGAGTAGATCTCGGCGCCGGTGAGGTTGGAGGGGCGGGGGGTCATCATCGCTGACCTCCTCGACGACGTCGACTTGCGAACCGTGACGTGGATCTTGCCGTCGCCGCCGACCTCGGCGGCAGCCTCGGCGGCGCCGGCGTCGAGCGAGACGACATCGGGGTCGATCCGGAAGGAGACGATCGAGGCGGCGGTGTCAGGGAACTGGTCGGCAATGAGGAGGCGGGCGGCGCGGAACTCGAAGAGGAAGAGCATGAGGGTGTACCAGATGATGCACTGGAGGACGACGATCTGGACCATGAGGGAGCCGGAGTAGGGCCCGTACATGGCGATGAGGAGGGGGATGCCCATCACCAGCGTGTTAGGGAGAGAGGAGAGGGAGAAGACCGTGATGGACCAGTCGAGAGGGGCGGCACCGCCGGGGAGCGGGCGGCGGTGTGGGAGCAGGTTGGACCAGGCGGCGAGAGCCCCGAGGACGAGCAGCTTCTGCAACGTGTCGGCGGCGACGAACCGGAGGTTCATGGCGTAGGGGTCGTTGGTGGAGATGAAGTGGAAGGAGAGGAGGGGCACCGCGAAGATGGCCACGAAGCGGTTGATGCCGGAGCACTGGTCCGGCGTGAAGATGCCCCACCACCGCACCGATCCGTACGCCAGTATCATCGCCACGTACAGCGGCACCACCGCCGCTAGCACCGTGTACAGGTCGTGCCACGAGATCATCTCTCAAGCTTGCAGCCCTTCTCACGTAAATCTCTCGCTCACTATCACTTCTCTGCTGCCGCTGCCGCCGCCGCCGCTTCTCTGCCTAGCTAGGGATGGTAATCATGTTGATGATGGCACAACCAAAAATGGTGCAAAGAGAGCTGCACACGGATAAATTTGCTTGGAGATGGTTGTCTTTCAAGCTGAAGTTGATTGGCGGTGACTCTCTCTCTCTCTCTCTCTCTCTCTCTCTCTCTTCTCCCAAGAAGTGAGGGAAGGGAAAGAAGGGGAAGTGAGATTTCAGTAGTCGGAAGTCTGAGGATGTCTTCGAGTGCGTGTTAACTATTGCTGTACATCTGCCCTCCCTGGTGGGTATTTATATATGCCCCACAAAGGTAGCCTGGAAGATGACAAGCAGAGCAGTGCTGAGCTTGCTGAGCTGGGATTGCTCCTATCTTGTGTTGGAGACGAAAAGTGAGACTGGATGAGGGTGCAGCATGCATCCTGTGTTTGATATGCGAAGCATCTGAGGGATCCATACGTCGCCATGAGGAAGAACCTACTCGATTTATGCTTGTCGAAAAGGGCTGGTACTCCTTTACACGCTGGACAAAGTCACAGGTATGAGGTAAGTTGTATCCACAAGATCCATGATTTCTACATGCATCAAGTTCATGTCAAAAGCCTCGATAATTGTTATTCTCCTTTCAGATTATCTTAGAGATATTTTTCAGCAGAAAGCAACCAGACCTGTACCAAACTGTGGCATCGACGTGAATTCCAGCTCTGTTCATGTTTCTCATGCTGAAGGAGCGAGATTTACATGTTTCAATGGTGAGTTCTCATTTGAAGTTGTTTGATTCATTTTTATAGACCTCTTCTTCCACTCAAATATCTACCTGAGTCGCCTTTTGGATTATGCTTTTATGTTTGTACCCAACTGAATAGTTACCGTGAGTCGATCATTTGACATGACAAATCTCACACAGGTGCTTTATATGCATGCCTTGTGAAAGCGATCCGCTTGCAATCACCTGCATAGATACTAGATAGAACAGAAGCCTGTGGCCATTGAGGCCATTAACATCTTACAGGTTGCAGCTGAAACCTTCAGTGGACTCTGAGCTTCCTGTGTTTTGGAAATACAAAATGTCACTGAAAGTGTTGACAAATTCTCAACTCCTAGTACACTTTTGTCAGCCTTAGGAGGGCGCCATTGGGGGTATTCACATGTGATGAATAGTCTCACATGATGTATTTGTTGGTGTGATATATGAGAGCTCTTGAATTAATAGATTGGAATTTTAGATCAGGTGGTGCTACTCTTGTAGATGTGCCCATTTCTATCTTCCTAACAAGACCTAATTTCTCGAGACCTAACTGGTTCTCAAACAATGTCGAATTAGTAATGACTACCTTTGTCATTAATAGCTTGACTCAATAACTTAGGCTTACAAATACACCTTAGAGGAGGGAAGAACTCTATGAGACTAAAACTGAGTCATTTCTAAGGAGCTTGATAAACTGGCCTATCAAAGTTTCATCCAGACATCTTTGAGAATTTATTATTCTTTGCTCAAGCTTGGAATGTTCCCTCAACTCATATTATCTAATCACATCTCTAAGAATTTCATCTGCAGCATCTGCAAGTATCATACTAACAGTATACGATCAGCGAATGAATTAGACATAATAAGCAACTTATCTAGCATAAACCTCCATTGATATTGACTTTAGGCTTTTTTTTTTTTAAAATACACCTGCTACAAGTATCTGATTTTAAGTTATGTTATGGTTGATTGATGGTGGTGGTGATGATGATGATGATAATGATGAGAAGAAGATTTTAGGATCGATAACTTCCGATTTTATTTAAATCACAATATATCAGTTGAATATGACAACAGAAAATGTCATAGATCTGTTCAACAGTTGTAAAAAGAAAAAAGAAAGAGAATTAAAATAAGTTTGTCCTATTATTCTCAAAGACACATCTTGCTAAAATGCTTTTGTTATGAACAAGTATATGTTTGAAGTGATCATACAGAGGCCAAAGGTATCATATGCCAGGCACTTCTCCAAGGTTGCATAATTCAACATAGCAACATAAACGCATGCCAGTGAAGGGTTCTCTTCACATTTGCCTTCTCTCATATGCTTTTCAGCTGCATTTACTCCATGCTGCACATGGACCAGAAGCGATGACACCTCCGGTGATGGACCACTACAGTCAAGGTAACCATGCCAATTGCTAAAACTCGGAATGAGTATTCATGTAAATGTGAGCATGGGTTACTGCAGCAGCTTGGAGGTGACTGGGACTGCTCAACCGAAGAGCAACATGGAGTTGCGTAGCATCGATCCAGCTCCAACTCAGAGATACATCACATACAGGTAACAGTTATTCTTCTCAATTCGATAAATTGTTGAAGTACATATTGAGTCCTTTTTCTTCACCCTTTAAGTTGTTAAAATTAGTGGTCACTCAATTCAAAATCTTTAAGATAGTATTAAAGTAGATCGTGAATTCAAATCTTGTATTTGTCTCTCTTTCCTAAGGTAATATGCATTCTTCGTTTGGACTTGTACCACACACTTGACGCGTGAATAAAAACCAAGGCATATATTAGATCCCAAGTCTTTCAGATTTATAATCAGCATCTCTTGAAACATAGGTCCTTATGAAAAGTCAGAACATCATAGAAACAGATGTGGTTGATCGTGCAAGTCCCCTTCGCTTTATGTCCGTCCAATAATAAGTGGTATTGCGAAGTCCATGAACAACCAAGCCAGCATCTTTAATGTACTATCTTCTGATCAGCTATTGCATATGGCACCTTTTTGAGGTGGCTAAAAGTGAGATGGTTGATTGAAAGCCTCGAAGACACAACCCATGTGCCCTGGCTGTTTTCACAAGGCATTTTCTCACACATAGGAACACTCATAAGAGCCAAATAAGCAGTAGGAAACACGGCAGAAAGACACATAGATCAGAGAGAGAGAGAGAGAGCTTCAGCTTGTTTGCAGTAGTTTCTTGTGAACATCCAGTATCTTTCTTGACAAACATGAGAGAGAGGGAGAGAGAACTAATCCGATCACAAGAAAATTCGTTTGAGCATGTAGTAGTAGTTCTCTCTCTCTTCTTCTTCCTCTTCTTCTTCTGATCACAAGAGCGTTGTTCTTCGTGTCTAAGAAGATGATGATGAGAAGGGCCAAGAGCGGTCGCCATCGTGGTGGCTGGTTCCAAGAGCTGAATCAAAAGAGGAGTCAAAGTTGATGGATCTTGTTGTTTGGTCTTCACTTTTCTCGCTCGCTTTTCCGAGCCTCGTCGTGAGGTCGGGTAGGGCTTTCGATAGCGACGAGCGTCGAACGCCACTCAGACATTCGGCTCCGCCCTCTCTCTCCCTCTCCCTTCCTTTATCTTCTACGTCGATCCTTGTTGACTGTCATCGTCACTTAGAAATCCAACTCGCTTTCCAGCCCATCCCATTATTCCCTCAAATTTTGTGGAGTTCGCATTTACATGGTTTGAGATCTTTTGTTTGTTTGTATATGCCATTCCCCATTGGCAGCCATGATTACCAATAAAATTTAGAAAATACTAAAGTTTAAAACCACTTAGTATACCCTAGAATATCATTGACTACTTAAATTTGCAGAGATAAACACAAAATTTACATTGTGTTTATCAGAATAAACACAATGTTATGATGATATTTAAGTTTTTTTCAGTTTTACAGGGATACATATGTTTAACTTAGATTAGAGGAGTAAATACAAAAACCATCAACTTTGGAGGAATATATAATATGGTATATATATACACACACACACGCACGAGAGGCATCGAAACCAAGGTTTGGGGAAAGCAGCAGTCAACAGATCTTATCAAGCGTATCAACGAATCTACAATGCGGGACGAAAGGTCCCCATGAACAGCATGTTGGGCGCCGCCCTCATCCATTGCCTTTAGCATGCAAGTGGGTTGGGCAGAAGGATCCTGTGGCCCTGCTATTGAAATCATGTGACTGTTTCGATTCAAAGCCCGATCTGACGCACATGAAAGTGTAGCTTACGCAGCTTTAATTTATGGATGTTGCAAGTCCTTCTTTATTCGAGTTTTGCTCGCTTGACTCGGTGTTTTATGTAGACTTATATACATAAAGTCATCATCGTATGCATAAGATGAATATTGATGTTACAATCCAGAGTTTTTTTGTTTTTTGGTTAGCGTATCGTTTTACAAATAGTAGGTCCGTAGGTTTGAGTCAATGGGTGAGTGTCATAAACATGTTTTAGATGCAATAATTTTTTAAAATATTATTCTAATCTAGAAAAATTATAACAAGGGTTCAGTTGTTATCTACAATTAATTGCTTTTTATGTCGCATTTTTGTTGACTTTAATTTCAATCTTAAATATCAATTCGTCAGAAAATGAGAATTTTAATACCACTGACTTTTGTAGAGTAAGTCATTATTAGCATGTAAAATCTGATCGAAACATGGACATCATTACTCATTGTTATTATCGATTTTAGTTGTAAGCTTAATGTACTATGATCCAATTTCCAAAGAGTTCTCTTTGGACATGAATTACTAAACTTTGAGTTATCATATTATGGAAGCCTTGAGTTGCTATTGTGGTTGAACTTATGTGATTTAAAAACTAGTTAATATCTTACATACTTATCGAGACCTTTTCGATTAAATGTCCGGTGAGAGAGAATTTATTACTATAAATATTGATTGTTTGAGGTGTTGGGATTCAAAGCCAACTTGTCCTTGTTAGAGAGTCGCAAGTTTAGTCTCTAGAAATATTAATTTCGATAGTTCTAGAAAGGATTATGTCAAGAGCATGCTGGACAAAGATCCATATGATACCTACGTCTTGATGAATAAAAAGATTCAGAGAATTTTATAAAGTTAAAAATATATTGGACTATCTCTCTTAAAATTATGGAAATAAACTCGAGACCTTTATAGTGGGGCTTAATAATTGCAAGAAGCGAGTATTAATTCATGGGAAGAATTATAAGAAATTGTCAAATATTACTCGAATGTAAAAAGTTAATCGAATGTTTGAGCATTACAATTAATGTCGTCGTTTGTCATGCTAATCACATGAGGTGTTTGGCTGATGGGACGTCTGAGTTGGTGTTGGATTGATAATATAACATTCAGATGTTCGGATCCCCTATCATCTATACACACCCCCCTACATTGTCTTTTAGTATACGGACGGTGTTGAGACAAAATTATAATTTAGTTATGTCAAAGGGAGTGAGATATGCTTCACACTTAGATTCGATTGTGTTCAAGTGACACAAAATGCTTCATGATCGAAGTTGAGAATACTTCAAGAATAATCTGGTTCAACAGTGTCGAGAGATAAGAGGATGCTTCCTAGCTTGGGTTCGACCACATCAGGTGAAAAAAAGGACGCTTCCTAGTTGGGTCAGGAGATAGGGGATGTTTTCGAGCTTAATAGCATTAAGAGTTAAAAAAGGATGATTCTTGGTTGGGTTCAATCATTTTAGGAGATAGAGGGGGCTTCATGATTTAATTTGATGATGTCAATCGAGGCATAAATTTGATTGTGTTATCTAATTTTATCTTCTTTTTTTTTTGGTGTCACCTGTCATAATCACCTCTGAGCTACTTCGATTGTGGTGCCAAATTTGATTTGATTTATGATAATTCAAATCATGGCCTAATATTTGATCATCTCTAGCTAATCAAGGGCCTCCGTGCCACCTATCAGTCAAATCGTTAGGCAACAAAGGAAATCATGAGTCTAACATTCGATCTTTTGTTACCAATTTAGGGGTTTCTATATCACCCATCAGTTGAAACATTGAGCAAACCAAGGGTTAGGCGATGAAGGTTAAACCGTGCTCAAACCCTATAAAAGGGGTATTTAAGCCTTTGTTCCCTTGTCGTATATTCTTAATACCTTTGAACTCTCAAGACTGCTAGGCGTTTGGCCTATAGAATTTTTCACCCAAACCCTCGGCTTTAAGGTCTAAGATGTCTTCCATCATCTCCTCTTCTTCGTCTTCTAGGTCAGACCATCCTTTAATTACTTCACCTCTCTCAATCTATGTTAACCTCAGTTCCACCTCGAAAGATGTTAGAGCCATCATGTCAAGGAGTGCTATTCATTTGAAGGCAATTTCTTCTTCAAGCAAAGGAGTGTTATAGTCCGTAATGCACTTCTAGAGCCGGTCTTGAGGTTCTTCACCACCTTAGGTCTCAATTCTTCATGCTGCTCGAGTATGAGCTTATAGGTGTTTAAATTGGTGATCGATCATATACATTGAGCCACTACTCCTATATATATATATATATATATATATATATATATATATATATCAACCAATGAGACATCCAAGTTGGTGTCGATAGTGACTAATATTCGAATGTCCATAGATCTCCTATGGAGTATCAAATATACAACGGATATACTGAATCATATCAGGAGAGAGGTCTCTTTAACATGGTTATGTATATCGCTAAAGAATCGTTTGGAAAGATTTGACGTATCACATTTGATTGTGAGGATCTAGTATTGATGTGACAGATGCCATTAACCTATCTTACCAATATCGAGACCCACGTACCGGACTTTGATTAATTGAGAATATTCGCCATATCGCTCAATAAAATGAGCAATGGTTAGGTGAGAAATGGCAAATACGTCCTCCTAAAAATGGGAGCAGCGTGCCTGTCCCGCATTCTTGAAGGAAACCAGAGTCTTGTGCAGGGACATGGTGTCTGATATGTAACACAAGCCTGGGCTGTAGTCCCTGCATTCTTCCATCACAGGTCTTCACTCGTTAGAGAATGCCAACGAATCTCCTGACATACCAAGACATGCTGCCCCCACTAAGCAACATGCATGTCGGACAGAAGGACGTGAGCAGTGCCCCCGTGTCTCAGCATTTGGCTTGCTGCCTGTTTGAGTTGCATTAGCTGCAAGTGTTTGTAGGATGCATGGCTGAGCAGATGCTCCACCATAAAGTCTGTTCTGGCACTGCTGCATCGCAATAATTTCCAATGTCGAAGGAGGTGGTGCTGCAGATTGCTCAACACGGGGGCACAACGTCTCTCACCTCAGAGCCTCTTGCCTGTCCTTGCCTCAACAATAATGTAAGCTTTCTTCGAGAGTCAGGACATCTCCATCTGCATCATGACATGCATGTGAAAAGCAAATCTGAGGCCAGCAGAAGATTCAAGTCAAATGAGCAGCTTCAATAGCCTTCTTAATCAAGAACTGGTCCAACTTATGGGTGGCCTTGAAGTTTAATTGTACTCGGTTGTAAACATAAACGGTGAGCCATAAATAACCAATTCCAGAACCATAATATCTCACCACCGTCTCAATGAGCAAATGAAGAGGCAGCTAGAAACTAGATGATGAAAACTTACTAGTTAAATTTTTTCTTGACACTCACTTGTATCAATGCATTTCACATGTTCAGTTGTTCATCTTCAACCTGCATCATAGCAAAAGTCAATCGATTTATTCATTTCTGGAAAATTAGGTCACCAAGCAGTTAATTTCGGTGTAGAGGAACAAGCACACAAGTGGCACAAGACAGACTCAGTTTTAAGTAGCAGGGATAATAATAGTGTAGTTAGACAACTGAGGAAGCACACAGTTTCAAGTGGAAAATTAGGTCACCAAGTAGTTGTTTTTAGTGTAGAGGAACAAACACATAAGTGGCACAAGACAGACTCAGTTTTAAGTGGCATGGATAATAATAGTGTAGTTAGACAACTGAGGAAGCACACAATACAGGGAAAAACAAGCATTTCTGCCCTCAAAACTCCAAAATTTTCAAACTAGCAAAAATACATTAATTGTTAAGCAGGGCAAAATGATTATACAGTGCACAGATTTATAAAAAAATTAAAAAAAACATATTTCAGCCTACCTGCTTCAATGCAAAACAAGCTCATGCTAATGATGAGCAAGCACAATTCCAGATGAAAATACCGTAAAATAATCAGTCAGCACAAATGAATAATTCCCTATTCAGAGTTCCCTCTCTGTATATCAGATCTTGCAGTTACCGGAGCAACGAGTGCAAGAATAACAAACCCCCCAAGAAGAACGAGCAAAATGCCCAAGGAATTGATTAAGAAGGCCTCATTTGAGTAGCGTAATATTGTCTTGCTGGCTTGAAGAAAAGTAGCCTTTTCCAAGAGGCCAGTTATAGCCGTAACCACGGCAAGAGCATATATGTATGCCCCGACGAATACATGCCAAGGAAGCAAGAAAGCTCTGCTACTTCTTGAGCCACCAGGATACCAGAAGGTAGCAAACCCCATTCCCCACTGCACACAAATCAAGTTAAAAATCACTTGGTAGAAGTGGTAGAAAAGAAACCCATATGCTCACGAGGTTAAATGGTAGGTTACAAAAGCATCAACATATATAGCACCTGGATAGAAAATAGCAGGATGCATGCAAGCCCCAACCATGAGTGCAGACTGTAGAAGTTATCAATGCCCTTGTCATTGTGGAACTTTAAAGCAGCCCATGTGCCAATTAAGCCCAAACATAAAGCAAGGAACTGAATTGATAGATGCACTGCCTTTTTGAAGCTCTTAGTTCCTGGCATCGTCTTGTATGCTAAGATAGCTGCAATATATCCACAAATGTTACTGAATGCAGAAAAAAGGGAGAAAAAAAAAAAAGAGGAATAGCAACACAAATACATATCACCATCACAAATTTCAGTAATGGCTTCTCCTGATATACAACTTCAAATTATGGTTGCCAATAAAGATATCAAATAAATGCTACAACACCACATTTGAAAATCCACTAAACTTCAAGACGACTAATATATAATTTAAACCATATTTTCTTCAGTCTACTTGATATATCAAAATCTTATTCTTTCAAGTCATAAGTCAGGATGCAACTTGGGTGAGTCTACTCAAATTTAATGAAGTGACTTAAATGGGAATGGTCAAGCTCCGGAAAATTCCTGGCTTGACTCCATTTCATGCCAAGTTTGTGTGGTTTGGTAACCTGAGAAACTCGACTTGCTTCTGATTTTTAATCTCCCCATTATTTTTATCACAACACATTCTCCTGCTTTCCCTTCTGACACAGTACATTGTACACCCAAGTTCCTTTATGACTCTACCGGCACTATAAGGCCAAATTCTCTTTTCATGAAGTATTTGCTTTTGGTTCCATCACCCCTTAGGACATTAATAGCAATAATCATCATTAATATGTGGTTCCAGTAATTTGAAAATGGAAATGCATAGAAATTATGACTCTTAACTGTCAAGTGTCATGGTTCCTAACATTCAAATTGCTGACACAAGAAAGAGAAAAGGAAAGAATAAAAGGATGAGAAGAGAAGACAAGAAAAAGGAAAGGTAGACGACAACGAGAAAAGGCTGCCTAATCTATGCCAACCCATTGTTGGTGCCACTGCCATCACTCTACTGCTCTCATGCGATTGAAATTGCACCACCGCTCTTTGGGAGGAAGAGGATCTAGATGTCTGCAAGAGTCGATCAAAGTAAAGAGAACTTACGAAACAAGTGAAATATGAAAGGAGTGAACAAAAATTGATGTCCCCTAAAGTCCTAGCAATACAACAGACATGCACTGGATGAAATAGCAAGGAGGAATAGGAATGATATTCAGCATAAGCCTCGATCCAAAAAGATGCTGAAACATGTTATTAATAAGCATGATTTGTGAAGTTGCCAACAGATCAAAAATTGTCCTATGGTGAGCCAACCAGGTATTCCAAGAGACTGCAGACAAGGCATCTAATAGCTTCCTTTGATATTACTAACTTCAATCGATCACCATGTTTACAAAAGTGTTCTTCCGTGCATCAAACCTCAAGTCAATTTTTTGCAAGTTGAAGTAGTCATGCAGTCTCCCACTGTTTCCAACCACATGACAAAAAAAGACTGAAACAATCAAATCCACCATGGATGATACTGGTATGCTCGGCTATATCACATCTGAATCAAGTGATACCATGAACTTTGCATCAGACTGACTTTAGAGTACTCGCAAACAAAAATGCCCCATCAGTGATGAAACAAGGTCTTATGACAAGCTTCAATATGATATCACCCCTGAAGTGCCAATTTCTACTCAAGCCGGTGAAGAAAGACTTGACTAACAAAATGAATTCTAATAGATAGATAAAAAGATCAACTGTATTGGTTGTTATTTAAGCTCATGTGAATCAATAAAAAATCAGCAGAAGTTTCCTAGAGCTGGAGATGCCCAGAAAACAAAAATGACAAGTTTTAATTCAGGGAAGAATGTTCATCTTCAATACATAAATAAGCAAATGCAATCAATATGACAAAAAAATTGTTCATTGATAGATTCCATCTTGCAAATTCTTAACCAACATATGGTATAAAGCCAGAAGACGTACCTTCACCATTCAGAAGTATAAAGCCAATCACCATTAACACAGGGTGCACCTAAAAAGAAAATACTGAATTGTTTAGTTGGTGTAAGTATCAATGCAAAGTAATTGTACTATTGTAACTCATTTTTAATGGAAAAGTCTCAATAGTTATAAGAATGAACCCACAATCCAACAATGATTTGCTCAACAACAACAAAGTGAAATAGTTAACTAAATATAACTTAATATATTTTTTTTCATCAAATAGATTATCAGCTAATTAATTTTAGTGAACAACCTATCAAGGAAAATTTATTTTGTAGTTCCTGCAACATTCATATTGTGGGTTATTGAAGCAACAAACAGGATCTTCTCAGATAGATTAATCACTGAAAATGAGAATGAACAACAACTGCTCCTTTGACGTTTTTTTTTTACCAGTTGGAAAGAGAACCTGAAGTTCTGACCTGGGAAGGTGCAGCATCAAGAGAGAAGACGAGGAAAGACAAAAAGAAAGAGAAAATAGGTGAAAGAGAATAAGGTTCTAAGGCTAGTACCAGGACTTGTATCAGAATATTACTAAAGTAATATGGCATGGTACAATATGATTCTTTTTTTTCCCTAATATGATACATCTTGAGAGGCCAATGAAAGAATACTAAAAATTATCTAATATGTTGAGGTTGATTGGGTTCTGATACAATTGGTGCATCGATAAGCTATCGGGGATGTACAGTATGGTCAGCACTGTCAATGCAGAATGGTATTTCAAATGATTAGAGAGAATACTGTGAGATATGAAATTGATATGGCCAACCATTTTTCTTCTGTGACATATAGTAACTTTTTTTGCCTGACTTGATCAGTCAGATATGTTCTCCCTCTTATCTGATACCTCCTTAAACTAAACTATTTTAGTTAAATTAACTTATTTAAATTAGTTAAATTGCATATACACTTGGATATTGTATCTGATCTTTCTCAATCAGACAAACCGACTTCTATGGTGAAGACCATATCCAAGTTAAATTAGATGTTTTCCAACCCATCACAGAATGCATACAAGACCCTGTACTGAACATCATTAATTCGACCCATCTATGTGTGCTATCCATTGACGTTCAAATCATTAACCCACAGAAAACATTGAACTACCTTAACAATCACAACCACACGATTGACTCTAATTGCTATATCCTGTGCTGCAAGAACACGGACACAAGATTTCAACTAAGACACATATTCAAGTGTTAGCATGGAAATAGTAAGGAGATGTGGGACAAGCAGAACTTACTTTTGTATTACCATATGCAAGAATGAGTCTAATAAGTGAATTTCTTGGAAGCCTCAAAACCCAAAAGATTCTTTTATCATGTCATGGAGCTGGGTTTTGAGGCGAATAATTTTAGTCAATAATCAAAACATATAGTCAATAGGTTGACATATATTGGTAATATGGGTGCAGGTGCCATGATTTATGAAGTTGGCCATTAGAGGTCAAATGCCAGTGATCATATTTGCAATCAACAATACATGTAATGAATCAAAAAAAGTTACCTGGGAATCTTAGGCTGAGTACTTGTGGCTGCTTGTTTTGGATAAAAGTCATCTCCAAGTACATTTAGAATTGAGGAAACACCTCTTGTTTCATATAATCTTGTGATCTGGTGCACTCTTACTCAAGCTCCCAATGCTTCAAGAAGGTAATCAATCATCTTCTCACAGACTCGCTTCATTCAACATAATGATCTTTTCTATGGATGGAACGTATATTTTTTAGTAGTTCAACCATTTTAACTTGTGTAATGCTAGTACAAGGGGCATCCTATTCCTTAGGAGAGTTGGCCCGTCTTTCATCACATAAAGTCATGGCTGTTGTTTCAGTGGAAATACTGAGAACACTTTTCAATTCTCACCATAACCACTTGACAACCCGCATGTCACAATAAGACATTCTGGCATTAGATAAGAATGGCTTCATTCATTCATTTTAACTCAAGACTCAAATAATCTGTGTTGAATACAAAGCAATGAAGAAACTAAATTCTTTTGATTCTCAATACATCCACTTGACACACTACACGTCAAAATAGAACATTCTAGCATTAGCTAAGAATGGCCTCATTCATCATCTTTAACCCAAGCTTCAAAACAACATTTGTGGTGGATCAACCAAAGCCGAACCACCCAAAGTGAAAAGCAGTAAAATCTTTATCACCTCCTGATCATTGAATGTTATTCTTTCAAATTTTCTAGTAAAAGTGCAGATAGACATGTCTAATTTAAATTGATACTGGGCTGTTCTAATACAAGCTGAAAAATATTCTAAATTCTTAAGAGTTGTTTTGTATTCCAAAATATATGGACAGCCACAATATATGCAGTTGATTTATATGCATTTTGCATATATTACTTGTCTCCTATAGGGCCATAGCTACTTGATTATTAACATTACCATTCCCTTTACATAAAAATTTGTTGATGTCATCGATTTCCATAATTCTATTTTCTTTCTGTTTACTCCAACTAAGGATGCACTACTGATATTATAATGTAATTATATTCCATGTCTATGTCGTCCGTTATGTTCACTGGCCGCTGTGCTTAGAATGCAGATATTGGTGCATTATTGCCATGGGTCTCAAGACTATCAGATATGGGCTACCCACTTCAATCTGTTCCCATCATTTGTCCATTTGAAGGCAGTCCTATGGACATCTTATGATATATACATTCTTTTTGCACTCTATCCAACCAATTAACTTTTTGGTATTCCCCATTGTATTAGTGCAATTATTGTAATTTTTAAAAATTTAACATCCTTAAAAAATTAATTTCATTTTATTCAGGACATCATATGCTGCCATCTGTAACATACCAAATCCAATCATTCTTTATCGTTTCCATTTTAACAAAATTTCTAATAAAATGATACTACCTATTAACTTTGCACAAATATTTGAGTAAAAAATTAACAGTATTATCTACTGTTGTTAAAGTAGGTTTCCTATCACAAATTCACCAATTGACATGTAGGTGTTTTCAAATTGAAGTATCATTATTTGTCAAGAATAGAATAATTCCTTATCTTCCACTTTTTTGTAACTTAAGTAATGGCTATAGATTGACACAGGCTGCCAACAAAGTGGGAACAGAATCATAGAGGCTGATGCACAGAGAAAGAGAACAATATTCATATATCCCTTCAAGATCACAATTATTATCCTCACTTGAGGAAAGATCTATGATTCTAGTATCTTCAACCACAGTTAAATTAATCACTGGCACTTTTGATGCTATGCAGTAGCAAACTACCATCAATTAAATACCAACTAAGAACCAAAGTTTGGAGTCATAGTATTTGTAACTATCATAATAATCTTTACAACAATTCAAGAGGATAACATTCAGCTAATACTAATGATCACAAACTGCTAATATTGGCCTTTGAAGCAGTAACGATCATGATTTCCCACCAGAACATGTTCACAATGTTCTATTACAATAATGATTGTCCACGCTATGGAGTGGCTGAGTGTGGCAGCCATGTCATTCTCCGTTAGGACAAGATTCACATGTGACTCCTGTGTGGCCAATCTGAGTTCTGAAAAACTATGTTCAACTGCCATGTAGTGAGCACCATGTACTGACTATCAAACTATTCACCTTGAGTCGGTTTTAGGATGATAACTAAGGGCATCAACATATCATTTTCCCATGGCAAGCACCACCTGCCAAGTTTGTGTAATGTCACCTTAATTCCGAAACCCCACTACATTTTGAATAGGGGGCATGGGGGTTATGGGTGACTGGAGCTGCTAATAGACGGCCAAATTGCAACCAAGGGCAACCACAATTTATTTGTTGGTGTAGCACCATCTGACCACAGGAACCACCAGCACACAAAGCACTTACCAAGAGATATGGAGACCCTCCATGCAGAGAAAGGAAGCAAATTCCCAATATTAGCTTCCACGTTACAAGTGTTGCAGCACTTAACTCTCCTACCTTTTGCTGACCTAGGCGTGAAGGGTTCCCAGACTCTATTCCGTCTGCCCTTTAGGTGTTCCCTTGTTTTGTGGGTTGCCTATCCCTCTCTCCTTCCACATTCTGATGGACGTCCAGATCACCTCAGCGCAGGTGAAGGAGAAGAGATGCGACACACCTATCTTTTTCCACGAACAACTTATCTCCTCTACAATTATTGAGACAAGCAGATGAAACATGCCACTGTAACCCAATACAAATATGGAACTTTAACACCTTGCTCAGAATTCATTGTTGCCAATCATTTTGAATAGAATCACAAAGCTTCAGATAATCTATGAAACCTTTAAATTGTAATCATAACCTCAGATTCCATCCTCCTATAACCATAGTTAAGAGCTTGCATTAACACCTGGAATACCCCAAATATTTCGACCCTAACAATTCTGAGGAGCTACCCACCCAAAAGAAGAAAGAGAACACCTGCCATATGGAAAACAATAAGACAACACATTTCACACATCCTTTTCTGTTCGCTACCATTTTCGACTTGCCTTAACCATATCGCTAAATAGTCAAATGCAGTATATTAATCAAAAGCCATTATGCCACTGCAATTAATCATCACATGAATCAACGTTCTTCCATATCAAACCTTTGGGACATTTAACGTTTGATTGCGCATGTCTCACCATCCAAACTCGGATTAACGGGAATCAATCAAGATAGTATCGGGAAAGGAAAAACACCGCACATAGACACTGGTTCCTAAAACGAAGCAGTACAAGTCCGATTACGGATCTCATCCAAGAAAACAGAAGGGCAATCGAGTCAGAGAACCAACTGGATTCTAAAGATACAAAGCCGATTGTGGATCTCATCCAAGAGAAAAATGCAGGAAAGTAATTACAATAGCATCAAAGGAGAGTAACAATTAAAATTAGGGCAAGAAGGTGTAAGGAAGTTACGTTGAAGATGAGATCCTTGTTGTCGGAGATGAGAGCCAATCCCCCCCGGAAGTGCACCGCCCAGATGAGGACGAGAGCCGCCGCCGCGGCGCCCGTCAGGCGGATCAGAGGCACGATCGGGAACCGCACCACCGGAGCGCCCATCCGTTGCTTTCCCCTCCGATCGGATGAAACCAAGCACGGATTGAAGTGGGTAGGCAGTACGAATGCGACGACGGTGCTGAAGCCTGAAGTCGTCGGAGATCGTGATGTGTTCGGCCGACCGAATCACCCTCGAAGATTTTAGTTGACGTGGCTAATTATATATTACATTCGTTCCTAGTAATATTCCAATGAACTTTAAAAAAATTTATATTGAAACTCATATAATTTTAAAAATAAAAAAATCATATTTATTTTAATATTATCAGTTATATTGATGAAAAATATAATACATGACAGTATTAAAATGATACGAAAGTGATAAATAAAAAAATAATTTTAATATATTTTTTTGTTTTCAACATGTGGGAGGTTGAAAGTATATTTTTGCCTATAAAATAACTGGAAACAAAAATATTATTAAATATATTTTTTTCATCACTTTTATATCGATCTAATACGTGATCTAATACGTGATGTTAAGTGTTGTGTTTTTTGTTAATACAGTTGATAATATTAGGGTAAATATGATTATTTATTTTATTTTTAAAACTAAAGGATTCAAATATAAATTTTTTAAGTATAGAGATCGTAATATTAATAGGGTCTAAGTAAAAAGGATAACATGTAATTAACCTCTTTCCCCTTCGGTCCTTCACATTCCCCTCTCTCTTTCTCATCTTATCTTATGCCTCCATCCATCCTTTTCCTTCTTCCTCCCATCCTTGGTTGTCTCACTTGACGGATGTTGCTTAATAACTTGACACAAGTGAACAAGGATGTTGTCCAACATCACTTCGATGCTGCTCATCACTTGTCACTTGTGAAGGGCTTTTTGGAATAATAAAAAATTTTAAAATAAAATTATAAATAGTAAATAGAGATTATTTTTTTCAAATATATATTCTTATTGATTTAAAATTAAAAATATGAAAAAACCCTTAACTTCTATGATTTAATAATAATGTTAAATTGGATTTAAACATAAGTATAATAGGCCCAATTAATACAAATGGCTTAAATAAACTTCTAAGATTCGATGGATATACTTACCACTATCTTAAATTTAAACATCTTGGATGAATGATTTGGACTAAAAAAAATTAATGTCAATCATACTTGGAGCTAAATCATGACAAATGTTTATCAAGATCCATTTAATATCGAGCACAGTAAGAAGGTTGAGTATGAAAAGACTCTCTTTGATCAGCATAACGGATGGTGGGAGGATTACGCAAAGAAAGGACAAGCTACAGATTATAATTATTTTGCTCTTCCTGCTGCTTGATTCACTCATCATCTCCAAGCTTCACCAGGTCTGCATGATCATATAACCCAACTTGAAGTTTCCACTGAACTGAAACTTCAGTTTAATATTGATCATCAAATATGCATCAGCACATAACTAAATCTGAAAACACCACAAACAAGATTTAGCAAAGTATTGATGTGTAAAAGAATATGTACTTTGATGTTATAACGAGGCATGCTTTAAAGCTATAAACTATATGGTTCATGAGATCATCACCTTTCTTGTTCCTTCTCAACTTTTAGCTATGGTTAGAACTATGCCAAGCAAAATGAGTGAGCAACCGAGATCCAATTACAATTAGAAATAGGAAACAATCAAAAAGACAAGGCAAGAAAAAGTATATACAATCTAGCAATAACATGTGAAGGATGCTGAACTGATTGCTCTGTTAATGCAATTGCCAGAACCTTACTCTGTTTTGGTGCGTCATAAGTCCAGCTTATTCCATGAAGCTTATCATTAAACTCTTTAGGAATGTGATTTGTATTTGCCACTTTGAATGCTGCCATTGCAAAACAATAATGTTGCTGCAATTTGACAGCAACATAGCAGAGTTCCAAAGTTTGACTAATTCTATGTAATTAATCCCTCAAACTCTCTGATGATGATGTCTCAATTCAAATATAAAAAGCACAGCCCTCATAAAACATGGAAAGATCTTACATTGTTTAGCTGTAAATGAGGCCTCATTGCTGCATACTCTGTCCACCATGTCTTTCTTTGTCTCAGCAATGTTCAGCAAAGCTGAAGCAAATGCATCAAAATCCATCTTTTCCTCAACTTGTCCTCTCTACTGTAATCAATCATCAAATGTAATTCAAGCTCCATCCAAACACCATCCACTTCCGTATCACAAAAGCCAATCACCACCGCCACTGTTGTTTGACTATGTTTGGCTACTTCATTGTTTTTGAGATTGTGATGATGGATGGACAGCAGAACAGTGCATGAAAAAGATAACAAGTTATTGTTCTATGAGAGACCTGAACAAGATCACCTTCAAAGATCACTCGATCTGCGGTAACATTCATCCATAGGACACCTTAAACTTCTCTCTTCCGAAGAGGAATATTGCACTACATGACTTGATACTGTGCATACTTCATTCTCGCTCTTTCCGAGCAATAGATTCTGCCACAGTTGACCAGCATTACAAAGTACATACACGCGGAACATGAAAGAAGAACTATGCATAATGGCATGCAGCTAAAAATGTAACGAGAGAAACAGCAGGTGGTGAAGCCATGCAAGAAAAGAGTTGTCATCAAACTCGAAGCAAGTAAATGGTGAGCTCAGGGCCGCCGCTGCTGTCGGGATTCATCATGTAGAAGGCCTCGGAGTCTTGGGAACCCACCACGCGCTCGAACTTCGCCCTCATGTACATCACCTCCCCGTCGGCGCCGCCGTCCGCCGGCAGGACCCCGGCCCCCATCGTCACCGGCTCGACCGCCCGCAGCACCCTCCAGTCCGCCGGTCCGCACTCGCGCCGCGAGGCGTGGCCGTGCTTCTTGCCGTTGCAGTAGGCCCGCCACAGCGGCTCCTCCAGCAGCCGCCGGTTCCCGGTCCCCGCCCGCCGCTCGCACTCCAGCGCGATCCTCACCAGCCCCGACGCCATCTCCCTCACCAGTGCTCGGGTGGAGGTCGCGAGCTCGATCAGCATCGCGGGGCACGCTCGGGGATCCACCTGGATCGCGAAGTGCATGTGGCCTCCCCGGCGGCCATACAGAGTGCCGGTGACCCGGTTGCCGAGGCCCAGTTGGCGGTGCCGACTGCCGATTGCAAACGACAGCACCGACCGGAGCCTCGACACGGCTTTTCCGGCGGCTGAAGCCGAAAGCACCTTCTTCCTCTCGGACTGCGGCTGAGCCGTCTCCAGCTTCACCGACGCCTCGTCACTGTAAGCATACCGTGCCGAGCTGACGCCGGAGAACGCGAGGATTCCCTCCTCTTCCTCCTCCTCTTCTCCAAACCTTTTCCCTTCGCCTCCACCCAGCTTTCCAACTATCCAATGGAAGTGTCTCCTGGAGAAGGACAAGGACTCGATGGGAGATCTTGCGGTGATGCTCCTCATCTCTTGGAGATACACGCCGATGAGACAAGAAACAGATGGTGATCAAACAGCGAAGAACGACGAGAAATACATGCCGTCCTCGGAGTCCATTTTATCAGCCCTCAAGTACTAATCGATGACTGGATGACACTGACACGAGGTGGGAGGTGAGCAGCTCACCGAACTGGTCTCGAGGAGAACAAGTGAACACAAAGGACAACATGGTGCCCGAGAGAGGGGAAGAAAAAGAAGAAGGTTGACTAAAAAGGATGCTGTCGGCGTGCGCACTCGGGAGACGAGGAAGAGTGAGAGAAGAGACATTTGACAAAGCTGAAGCAGTCGATTAGGACAAAAACAGTAGTAGCAACAACCTGCGTTGACAAAAGCTACAGTAATGCCTGCCCTGCCTCTGCTCTCCGGTTTGTCTTCCTCGATTTCTTGGGAGCGAACATGAAGCATGCATGATTCTACTGGGGACGGAAAGGTTGCAGCAAGGCGACGTACTTGCAGGTGCTAATTACTCACAGACAAAAACAGTACTGAGAAAGAGCTGATCAGCGACTCTACCAAGATGTATGATGTAGCAACAGTGACCAATCGATTTGACTGATGGCAAAACGAGGGGCAAGAAGGCCCAACCTTGGGGCTGCTTCTGACACTACTGGTGTGTTCTCATGGACGGCCATCTGGTAGAACCTGAATGCCATTTCCAGAATGAGATCTCTGCCATTTTCTTCAAGAAAAAATTATCTATATTATCGAAAGGGATCGATCTATAGAACAACCATCAGCACTCAGAAAGGAACAAAAGAAGAGCTCCTTGTTGAATCAAGCAATCTACGTGTCTATTTCCTTCTCTATAGATATTATAAATCTTAACCTTCAGAAAGAATTTGATCAACTATTTTACATTCCTTAGAAAGTTAATCAAACGTCAAGTTAGATCCAAAGAATTGGGTGATGGCTATACCACCTCGTTCGAATTGGACTCAATCTCTAGAAAAATAAAAAAAAGGGATTGTGGTGTCATCATTCAAGAGCAAATAATGCATTGTTGCACATATTTTGAGAGAATAGGATATCATATGTATCATCCAGTAGGCTGGGTTCCTACCTGCAACAACTATAGAGGTAATTGAACTGCCATTGTCAATCCATGACAAGCATATGGATTATTTGCATTTACTTTAAGAATTTGATGGCTGTCACTGTTCCGAGTGTCCACTGGCATGAAGAAGACAGACAGTCTGCCAAAAGGCAATCTACTAATGATAACAAATGTATTTTTGAAGAATCTAATGAGTGTGTGGTTTTGTGGGGGCTTTTTCAGATGGCAAAAAGGCATTATTTCATGCAAATATTCTCATGCCTTGTCAGCTTTTTCTTCCCAGCTCATCATTTTCATGGCCACATTAGACTTACCATGAAGATGAAATGGGAAATTATTTGATACTGTAACCTTAAATGATGTGGTCTATCTGAATGCTCTGTTAGCCTCCAAAGAAAGAGAGTAGCTAGGAAGGGAGGAGACAGGTTAGGTTACCTATCACCCCCTTGTGTTAAGTTACTAACCAAGGAAGGACATGGTGTTTGAAATCAGGATCTTTGTTATAATTAGCTTGACCAATAATGCACTTGAAACCATAAGTCAAATTCAGAGCTACATTGTGAGATATAATTGACTTCTGGATTTTTAGATTTAAAAAACATTAATTATTGCAGCAGATTGGTCTCATGGCCATGAATGTTATTAGGTATTAGTTCGATACGGGATAAGATGGAGAATCGTTAAGATGGTCTGAACATCGTATCATTTTTTGAGAATCGTTGTTGTTTCGATGATAAGAACATTAGATTGCCATCTAATCTGGCTTTGAGCAGGCTCTTGGAAGCTGCAGCTCTCATTCAGTTTAATTTCCTTGTGCCATCATGACCATCATCTCCCATCCATCTGTTCTTCTTTAGCCCTTGTGCAAACAGCTCACACATCTAGCTGTAACATTCTGTGTGACAACAGATAGCAGGAGGAACCTTCCCCTCGTGTGCCTGCAATGTTAGGACCAGTTTGAACAAAGAGATTTAATCTCTCTTGCAGAAATCTAACATATCTTTTCTGTTGTTTTTTGCTTTGAACTTGTTTTTGCTCCTTGTAAATGTTTTCACTTGTTCTAAGATCCATCCAACATACTTAGTATGCTTGAACTCATAGTTATGTGGCAGATCCATTTGGCCTTTATCAGTAGATTAAATTCTTCTTTCACTTCCAATGTGAGATTAAAGCAGGGTATCTAGCAAGGATCTGTAAAGATTTTACTTCGAGATTGGATCAGTTGAACATACCTCAGACTATGAAGTACCAACACAGATCAAGACCAAAAATAGCAAGAGTATTGTCTTTGACATGCATGATCAACCACCTTAGATGAGGTATGATGCATGCAAGTGGCACCCGAAAAAAAAAAGGGAGAAAATTACATGCACATCATAGCTAAATACCTCATTCAAGAGTGATCAAAACGCAAGAAATTTTCCTTTTCCTCTTTGTATTTTGGGTCACATAAAATGAATCTAGAAACAAAGATTAGGCAGACAACTGCAATCGGAAATAAATTCATGATCAATCCATAACAAATACGCATATCTTCTATTAACGCGGTTCCTACCTGCAGGAATAGTATACAAATAAGAATCTCAGATAGAAATATATTTTGTTGTAGTGTTCTATTTATCCCATAAAGATCACGACAACAGCTACCTCCACAGAGAAGTCATGAGAAACAAATAATAAACACAGCACTGCGAGCTATCCATCCATCCAAAGAAAAAAATAAAGATGGATGACTTGCTGAATCTGTAGAAAGACTTACATCCGAAATCCCTGACAACAATAGTGGCAAAGAAAACCAAAACAAGCGTGGACAATACCAGGAACACCAGAAAGGAGCATGCATCAACCAACAATAACGCTATTATGGTACCCTATTAGTAGGTACAGTGCAAGAGAGGAATTTTTAGAACACAAGGATAACGACAAGAAAACACTCAAAAGGCGACACACCCTCAAGCCAAAATATTCATATAGATTAACGTAACCATAGAAGTCCTCAGCACAGCATCAATCCACCGCTAAAGCAGACTAAAAAGTTGATCTGTGCATATCCTATAATTGAACATTTTTTTAATTCTTAAAATTACATGAAAAAAAGATGAGAAGCGGACATTGTAACAAAGGAAGATTGGTCAATTAATTTATATCTCATCAAGTTCATGAATCTATAATAAAATATTCTTCCAATCAAGTTGATCAGATCTGATCTTCTAAAATAAGTCAATCCTCCCTCCTCTTTTTATCCTCTATCTAATGTATGTATAAATACATTCATCATAGGTGAAGATTGTGTTTTATTTAATTGCATAAATATATTATAAATTTCATTATATTCTGATTATGATTATCAACTAATAGAAAGAAAGTTCACTTATGATAAGATTTATTAGGAGATAATCTTGATAACTTATTAATCAATTAGAAGAGACTCTCAAAATTATTTATCATACACTCTTTGTTCTTATTTATAAATAGATAAGACCTTCAATAAGATATACACATACGAGATCTCTTCTTAATCTCTTATAGTCTATATTTCATCGTTTATAATAATCATATGAAGGATAGGAAAAAAGAAAGAAAGAGAGTAGTTCATTTTATAAATCTGTGTTATTACTATATGTTGATTAGATTATAAAGTATGTTCTCAAATGTGATAAAATTTTTCAAAATGGCATCGGAAGATATGCACATTTAATTTTTGATCTATTGTTATTTGATTTTAGTTCTTGACATTAAATTTTTTACATAACAGAAGTATTATTAAACTTTTGTGCCTATAATTGATATCATTGTTTTGAAATCAAATACTTTATATCATAAAAGTGTATTAGATCTATTTTATATTTATATTTGTTTGTGAGCACTATTCACTTATGAAAGGACATTATCGATCTAATTGTTTGTCACATCTGCCTTAGTTGTCTCCTTGCGATCAATGTAGATTTCCTTATGTAGAGGATCTACGAACGATAGATATGAAAGAAAATGATGTGCAATACTACCATCAGTAGCTTGTTATCGACAACAATAGAGACAACACATCTCGTTCGTGCATAAGGGAGAAGCCACCATAAGAGAGTAGGAAAGTTAGTTTTGAGGAAAGCAGTTAATCAACTTTTTCAATTCAAATATGACCAATCAATGCCATATTTTGATTGATTTAATTTTGATCAAATTTTAACTTCAGTCAGTGTCCTATTTTGACCTTGAAACATTGTGAAAACCTTAATTTTTGATACCTCGAACAAGTTTTGACCAAGGCTTAATTTTGACAAAAATTAAGATTTTTTTTTATAAGCTCAGATTATTTTGACTTCTTTGAATTGGACCTTGACCAAATTTCATATTTGACTAGTCTTACTCAATATTAATTGGTTATTGAGACAAATTTGGGTGATCCAATTTTGAGCAACCCAATTTATTTTAGGGATGTCTAATTAAATAGAGTTGATTGGACCAATTTAGGATCTTGTATGAAATTAAAAATTATAATTAAATTTTTTTAATAATTTTCTCGTATGATATATTCATAAATTTTTTTCTTATGATACTTAATTTTAATTATCTTTTAAATCTTTATATAATTATTCACATGCATATATTTTAAATTATGAAATAATATTTTATATAAAAGTTATGATTTATGTTTTATCATAATTATAATTATCATATGAGTTTTTTTATGTTAATTAATATTTAATAATAATTAAAATTATTACTTTATTATTATTGAACTATTTTTGCATAAATTAGATTAATAAAAAATTAGTAAATATTATTTATAACTTATACCTAAGTTTTATCCAACTAGTAGTTGTCAAGGTTACCTAAGATGATAGGTTTATTAGATATGAATTATAATAAATATTTTATTATTGATAAAATATTTTAAATTATATTATTATATTATTATATTAGTCTTGTAGTCATCAAAGTGGTCTAAAATAATAGCTTATAAAATTGTATTAAAAATTAGTTTGAAATGATATTAAGAAAAATAATATTCATAATGACACACATAATTAGTAAATTTAGATAATTTCAAAGAAGAATATATTTTAAATAATTATGTGATGAGAGTATGATTATACTATTTTTGATATTATTATAGTTTATGCTTGTATACCAAAAGATAACAATGCTATTCTATAAGAATGATATTAATTATTCATAAACAATTTCGAGTAAACACCGGATATGTCAATATTTCACTCAAAGATGAAATATGAATGATATTAATTATTCATCATATTTTAAAATTTTAAAATATTAATATTATTTTATATTTTATAAGACTACTTCCTTCCATATACTCTCATATTTCTAGTATCCATATATTGTCTAATTCAAATTATTAGAAAGGTTAGAGCATATACAATTTACACTAATCGTATTAGATTTTGGCCTAATATTATTTGTTGAAAGACATACAGACCTAACTAATGAAAATATTATGAAATAAATTAATAAAATTAATGTTTTAGAAAGATCTAATTGACTCAATCTAATATTTAAAAGAATGATAATTGTAAATAAAATCAAGCCTTCATTATCATTTGCAACTAGCATATAAGAATATCTGAGAGCTATAGAAGTTAGATTTAAATATATTAATAAATCATTAGCTGATATATTAATGAAAGAACTAGCTATAACTTAATATGATGATACTCGAGGGATTCAAGATCACATCATCAATATGACTTATAAGGTTGCAAAATTTAAAGCAGTAGATATAAATGTGGATGAGTCTTTCCTCATATAATTTATTTTTAGTTATCTTCTTCCTTAGTTTAGCTCATTTAATATTTTGTTAGAATACAAATAAGGATAAATGGAACTTGAATGAACTGATTGAATGAACTGACTAATATGGGTGTTTAGAAAGAATTAAGATTAAAGTACAAAAGATTTCGTAATGTTTTGACTACTACTCAAGGAGTTGGTAATAAGAAAAAAATATTCAAGTATCATTCACCAAATAAATTTGTTGATTCTAAAAATATTAAGCAAACTAATAAAAAAAAGCTTTCATATTAAAGTATTTTTCTTATGGCAACAAAGGACATATGAAAAGAGACTACGTTAACTATAGGATGTGGTTCAAAAAGAATGGTACAAACTTAATTTTATGGTATTTTAATTTTATGGATTGATAATGGTATTTTAATTTTATGTTACCAATAATATGCAAAGATTTTTTTTAACCTAAAAACCAAAAGAACATGAAAAATTTATTATTATGGGAAATCATCTTAGAGCAAAAATGATAGTAATGAGAACTTATTGCCTATGCTGGGTCATCTGATAGATTATGTGAACCCATGCTATATTTTTATTATTTTTAAAAAAATTAGTTTCTCTATCTAGAATTGATAAGTTAGGATATTATCATTTTATTGATGATAGTAAACTTAGTATATTTTAATATTCAATAAAAATTAATTCTAAAATTTTGTATGATGATTTATATAAAATTAATTTGAATCTTGAGTTTTCAAAGACATTGGTAACCTTGTAATTAAATATTAGATTAAAACATAGTTTTAATATATATATCTCGAAGAAAGAATTAATGAATTAATGAATGATATTATTTTGAAAGATTTATATTATTGATTTTGATGTTTGCATAGATTATATCAAAGAAAAAAACCTAAGTACATAAACAAAAATGCCATAAGAAGTAAAAAATTCTTTGAGATTATTCATACTAATATCTACATACCACTTCATATTTAATGTTTCAATAGAGAGAGATATTTTATCATAATTATATATAAGATAGCGAGATATGATTATATATATCTAATACATAAAAAGTTTCAGGTTGTTCACACTCTTGATGGGTAGATAAATGAAGTTAAGAGATAATTAGATAAAAAGTTAAAATTATCAAATATGATAAAGGTGATAGATTTTATAATAGACATAATAAATCAAGTCAGAATCCTAGTCTTTTTGCTATATTCTTATATAGGCAGGTATTTATACTTAGTATACCTTAGTGGGGTGTGCCATAATAGAATGACATTCTTATAAATATGATTAGAACCATGATGAATTATTACTTAATACATGAGTTGATGTAGCTCTTATAATTGTTATATATATCTTAAACAAGATTCTTAGTAAATCAATTTTATCAACTTTATTTGGGTTATAGACTAGTAGGAAATCTTGTTTGAGACACTTACATATTTGAGCTTGTCTTGCAAAGATAAGAGTCTTCAATTCATATAAAAAGAAATTAGATCCAAAAATCATTTTTGAGTATTTTATTAGTTATCTAGAAAATTTTAAGAGATATAGATTTTGTTATCCTAATTGAGGATAGTAAAATATAATAATATAAGATTTCATAAAAATGATGAAATTAAGGAGAGAAAAAAAACTTTAAAAATTAATTTTGATATAGAGGAGATAAAAATTGATACTCTTTTATAATTTTTTATTCCAAAAATTATTGTTCCTCAAATCATTAAACTAATTGATGATGGTGAATAATAAAATAATATTGAAAAGCTCCCACATAATATTTATATCATCACTAATGATCTTATAGAATAACCACAATCGATAGCTTTGTGAAGATCTTTAAGAGAAATGAGATTTATCATTTTTGATAATTATATGACATATCTAAAATAATTATATTATAACATAAGAATCAAAATGAATCCTTTATCATTTTTACAAGTTATAAAAAATAATATTTCTAAAAGATGATACAATGCACTAAAAAAAGAGTTAAAATCGATAGGCTCTCGAATGGTGTATAGAAACTCATTGAATTGCCCAACAACTATAAAAGAGTCAAAGATATAAAATTGGACTTGTGATCAAAGATTTTTCTCAGAAAAAGATACTAACTATAACAAGATATTTTCTCTATTTTCTAAAAATTTTTTGTTAAGGATCATCATAACATTAGTAGCTTACTATGATCTTGAGTTATATAAAATAATATTTTTAAATAACAATCTAGATGAGAAAATCTATATGAAATAACTTGAAGGATTTATAGATAAGGAAAAGAAAAGTTCGGCTTGTTGAATCTCAGATTTTGATAATGAAACTAATTGATTGTGCTTTATTGTTTAACTACGTTTTGAGTTACGCAGGTCTACTATCGATCATGATTAGACAGTTGATGCTGGAGGAATTGACGTTGTGCCGGGTGATTACATCTGAATATTGGATGTCGAGTCGGAGGTTCGATCGACAATCGGCTGAAGGCTTCGTACGTCGGGCATCGGGCCAAGATGCATGTTGCGCCAAGGATATCGGGGTTGCGGAGGTCATCCACCGATTGGGCAACGGACCACAAAAGAGGATGATGTGCCAAAGGATCGGACGAAGCACCGACCAATGACGTGCCGGGCAACTGAATGTCAATTCGTGTTGTAATAACTGTCTAGATCAAAGTAGAGTGTTTGTTTGTTTGTGTGCAGGATTAACTACGATGACGATAAAGACATAAAGCGACACAAAGTGCCAGAAGACAAGTGGGATGAATCATTGGGAGTTCGAGAGTTTGATGGAAGTCCGAAGATTTATTGGGAGTAGTTGCCGGAACCGACCGAGAACGAGTAGGGAGCTTGCCGAAGGGTTTTCGGAAGTTCGCCGGAAGGTTTATCAGAAGTTTGCGGAGCTTACCAAGAAAGATCGGAGCTTGCCAAAGAAGCTCGATGGAATTTGCCAAGATCATCATGAAGTCTGGGAGCTTGACGGGAGTCCGTAGAATGGTTTCCGAGGGTTCGTCGGAAGACCGCCGGAAGTTTGCCGAAAGCTCATCGAAAGAAGTCTTATCTTATGGACTTTGAAATAGCTTAAAAAATATCTTTAAAATTTATATTTAGCATATAATTTGGTTTAGGATTAGGTGTTAATCCTATAAATCAAATTTGAGCCAATTCGGACTTCGTTTGGACCGATTTCGGTCGAGTTTTCGACCGAAACCACTGTGCTGAAAAAATGACCTGGTCGGTTGAACCGCCCCAAGCTGGGCGGTGGCACCACCCAGAGGCCGAGACCTAGGCGGTGGAACCGCCCCAGGTAGGCGGTAGCACCGCCCAGCACCTGCTGTGTCAGTCTGCCAGATTGACAGGCGTTAGAACCGCCTTTGACAGGCGGTAGCACCGCCCGACACCGGGAAACTAAAAAAAAATTCAAATTTGGAGCTCAAATTTGAATCACTTTGAGGCCTATAAATACCCCTCACATTCTTGGATGAAACGAGTCTAGAACTGAAAAAAAGAAGGGGAAACTCTCTTGAAAGTGTGTCAAATATTCCCTTTAAGTCTTAAGAGTGTTCTAGCCCAAGAGTGGGGTAAGAGTGCTTGTAAGGGTTATCTTCTAAGCCCATCAAAAGGAGAAGTGTTGTAAGGGAGTTCATCCTCGCCCGTTGGAAGGAGAATAGCTAGTGGAGAAGCCGGTGGCCTCAAGTGAAGAGGAATCGGGAGTGGACGTAGGTCGGATGACCGAACCACTATAAAAATCTGGTTTGCATTTACGTTCTTGCTATTTACTTTGCTGCAAACCCTTTCCACTTGCTTCCTTATTTACTCAACTTCATCTTCATCTTATTACGTACACTTTAAAGTTAAAACGTAATCTTTCCGAGTTCAAACGAAACATTGCTTTCATTGTACGAAGTTTTCGAAGCTTGATTTAAATCGCTGAAAAATCTATCATTTTATCCGCTGCACTAATTCACCCCCCCCTCTTAGTGTCGCTTGATCCCTAACAATTGGTATCAGAGCCACGTTCTTTCTCTTTTGGATTTACACCCGTGAGAAATGACTCTAAATGGTTTTCAAGAGGGCTTTTCGGTTTTTCGTCCATCGTTCTTTAACGGATTGGACTACACTTATTGGAAAACTCGAATGAGAGTTTTCATACTTTCAATGGACTTAGATTTGTGGAACATTATTGAAAACGGTTTTCAACTTCCCTCTAAACCGATGGACGAATGGTCGGACTTAGAGAGAAAATCTTTTTCCTTGAACGCAAATGCTATGAATGTCTTATTTTGCGCTTTAGATAAGAACGAGTTCAATCAGATTTCAATGTGCGAAACGACTTTCGATATTTGGCGAACACTTAAAATCACGCACGAGGGAACTAGTAGAGTTAAAGACTCAAAAGTAAACCTCTTATTGAATGATTTTGAGCTCTTCCGAATGACACCAAGCGAAACTATCGGCGATATGTACACCCGCTTCTCGGATGTCGTCAATAGCTTGAAAAGTCTTGGTAAATGTTTTTCGGACTTTGAACTCACTAACAAGATTTTAAGATCCCTCCCAAAGAGTTGGGATCCAAAAGTAACCGCAATACAAAAGACTAAAAATTTAAATGATTTTTCATTAGAAGAATTAATCGGTTCACTAATGACATATGAAATGAGTTTCTTCGAACATTTGGAACATGATGAACATATGAACCACCTTCTAAAGAACAAAAAGGATTTGGAACATCGGACAAATGAATGCCACTTGAGTGATAACTCAAGTGATGAGGACAATGAGGACATTGAACACATAACAATGAATGTTAACAAGTTCATTAAACAAAAATTAAAAAGCACAAATGAACTTGAATGGAGAAAGAGGTCAAAGAAGAAGAAGAAGGGTTGCAAAGAAGAATCAAGTAAAGAAGAGGTGAAATGGGCTTTGACGGTTTTTGACAATGAGGTAAGAAACTCACCCAAGTTGTTCTTACCTTACTTTGAAATTACATGATCCTTTCATGAGTTGCTTGAAATAGTTGGTAGGATTTTTTTAATGCTTTTTCATTCCTAGTATTTTTGAAAAGTAAAAATTATGAATGATATTTGCATGATTTGTGATATTGCCTAGAATTAATCTATGCATGTGTATCTTGATGTTTTATATTTCATTTCTAAACATGATGCTTGATGATTTTGTAGCATGCATTAGTTTTTGAAGTAATGTTGATTTGACTCTATGTTGTGGATTAACGTATTCTTGGTCTAATTGTTTTCATGACAAATTAAGATGACATTTTGAGATGATAAAATTTCATGTATACTTTCCATATCGGTTTTCAATCTTAAATATGATACATATCTATGTATGAATTTCTTGAAAATCTTTTGATGATAGATGTATATATCTTGATTATAATTTGAAAACTTTCATCTTGGCTTAGTGGGTTTTAACCCTTTTTAATGATGAAATTTTTATTGATACATGTCTTCATGAAATCAATTATAAAGACCCAACCCATAAATTTTCAAAATGAAAGAAATGTGGCTTTGATGTTGCCTTGCGTTATATTTGGACTTAATGGGTTTCATGACGAAAGTTATTTTTCAGATTTTAAAAATGATGTATGATTTTAGCAAAAGTTTGAACATTGATCATCTTATTATAACAAAAGAAAGAAAGAGGTGAAATGATTTTAATGATGAATTTATTTCTAAATATGATGATGCTCTCATGTTTAAATATGATGCATGACATTGATCATTCTTATGAAAGATCAAATCACATAAATTGAAATTCTTAAAAATAAGAAAATGCACTATCATAATGTTTTATTTTTGATGTGTTTGGCCTTAATGATCTTTATGACGAAACTTACATCTTGCTTTGAAAAGTTGATACATGCTCACATGTAATCAATTTATATTGCTCTTATTAAAATTTTCGAATGAAAGATTTTGATGCATTTGATCTTAATGGGTTTAATGACAAACTTGTATTTTGAATTTATACAATGATGGCTTCCGTATAAATATTTGAACATACATTATGAAATCATCATTGAAATGAAAATATTAAAAGTTTGTTATCATGCTTAATGACTTTGTGATATCATATCTTGATGACAAACTCATGTTTTGGTCTTAAATTTGATACTCATCTTTTGAAATATGAGCACACTTGTTTGAAACAAAATGAAATACATTATCATGAAAAATTGAATATCATATCTTGAAATAATATGTTATATTTTTGTCTTGATGATTTTTATAATGAAGTTTGCCTTTTGTTTTTTAAATACTTATTTTGATTTGGTATAAAAAGATAAAGGTATGCTTATATAAAATAAATGAAAATCACTAAAAGAGAAATGTATGTTTATTGAACATCTCTCTTTCTCTAAAGTTTTTGATTTTCCATGTAAGACAAGTGATAAATTCATTTATGATATTTTGTGAATCACTTAAATTATGAACAAGATTTTGATAATGTGTTAAAAGAATCACTTAATGCTTTTATCATCTTATCGAGATTAATGATTTCACAATATCTTAAGAATCTCATAAATTATAAAAGTGATTTTGATGAATTGATTATGAGTTGATAAATTGAACTAGAATGAGTTTTATTTATATCGGGATTTTGATAACTTGAGTTTTTCATGATCTCTTACTTTATACTATGATTTTCTTATGTTATTAAAGAGAAATCCAAATGAATCATAAGTTATTTTCTCTTGACTTATTGATACTCAACTTGAGAAAATGTGTTTTGAATGTTGAAACATTACATGTGTAATTTGAACATTTCTCTCATGTTTCAATACTACTTTGTATGCTTCATGACTTGATGATCGAAATATTGATGTAGACTATTGATGTATCACTTGTCATGATTAATGCAAATTGCTAGCATTTTGAATCTTGAAAATGATTTTGATTTGATTATGGGTTTCAAGTTGTCAAATTATTTTGAATGACATATTTTCAAGTGAATCATGAATTCTCTCTTAAATTCTTGACTTGAGATATCTTTGCGAATCAAAATATTTTTCTCTATGATGCTTCCTTTTACCATTAACTAAAGAGAAATACAATCCAAGTCTTGATATCTCGATAATTGATACTTGAATGAATTCGTGTACTTGATATTTGATACTTGAAATTTCTCATGAAATGTAATCTTGATGAGAATTCCTATGATCTTTTCAAATGAATCATGAGCCTTGACATCATATCTTACATGATATTAAAATAACAAGAATTCTTTGGCTTGTATGCCTTATGTGGCAATTAAAGAATTGATATAAAAGAAATTTGCCTTATGATGAATCAATGAATCATGATTTAATCCTTAATATTGATGTACTTTTATATATCATGATTCTTAGTTGTATGACATTTATCTTGAATTGAAAATTGATAAATATGAATTTTGATCTTGCTAAAAAGAAAGTTATGAATCATGAATGATATCTTTTGGTTTTGATCCTTGTTGAATTTTCATATTGATATCCTTCATGACATGATAACTAATGTATATTTTGATGCAAATTTATATTGATATGAGAAGTGGATGAAATTGAAATTTTTTAGCAATTGAGTCCTCCACTTCTTTTCGATAATGATAAAAGGGTGAGTTAAATTGCTAGCTTATGCATTAAAAGAGAAATATTTGCTAGCTTAAACATTGAGAAGCAAAAAGTTGCTGTCTCAAGAGAGGCAAAAATCTTGATTAACTTCACTTTTTCAACAAATTGCTTGCATCTTTGTTACAAATTATTGTTGAATTTCATGTAAGTTTATTTGAAGTATTAATCCTCCCTTTCTTTTTGACATTGATAAAGGGGGAGAAGGCTTTTGCTAGATTTCATATTACAAATGAATGAAAAGTCCTAGCATGCAAAGAAAGCAAAACTTGCAAGCTTGCTCTTCTCAAAAGAGAAGAAAGAAATTTTAAAATTGCATGTATATCGCAAAAGAAGTCAAGAAAATGCACATCGTTGAATACAATTTGCTTGCACTTCTCAAAGGAACATAAAAAAACTTGTTATCATCACGACAAGTGCTATCTTGCCTATCATGATAAACTTTTGATGCTTAAATATTGTATGATGTGATTAATAGCTAGTATAATTATAAAATTTGCATATTCTTTTAAACTAGCTATGATGTTACTTCTCCTTTTTGTTGATGACATAGGGGGAGAAGTAGATTGATGACATCATGCATTGATTGAATATTTTATATATTTGCATAATGGTTCGATTGATTCTTTTAACATTGTGATGAATGTTGCTTGGATTTGAGATAATTCAAGTGTTTCTATCAATGACATATTGATAGGGGGAGTTTGGTTAAACTCCGGGGAGTTATGGTTAACTCCGTTAGTCATCAATTAGTTGTCATCATCAAAAAGGGGAAGATTGTTGAATCTCATATTTTGATGATGAAACTAATTGATTGTGGTTTATTATTTAACTGCGTTTTGAGTTACATAGGTCTATTATCGATCAGGATTAGACAGTTGACGCTGGAGGAATTGACGTTGTGCTGGGTGATTACGTCTGAATATTGGATGTCGAGTCGGAGGTTCGATCGATAATCGGCTGAAGGCTTCATACGTCGGGCATCGGGCCAAGATGCATGTTGCGCCAAGGATATCGGGGTTGCGGAGGTCATCCACCGATTGGGCAACGGACCGCAAAAGAGGATGATGTGCCGAAGGATCGGACGAACCGCCGACCAATGACGTCTTGCAACCAATGTCAATTCATGTTGTAATAACTGTCTAGATCGAAGTAGAGTGTTTGTTTGTTTGTGTGCAGGATTAACTACGATGACGATGAAGACGTAAAGCGACACAAAGTGTCAGAAGACAAGTGGGATGAATCGTTGGGAGTTTGAGAGTTCGATGGAAGTTTGAAGATTCGTTGGGAGTAGTTGCCGGAACCGACCGAGAACGAGTAGGGAGCTTACCGAAGGGTTTTCGGAAGTTCGCCGGAAGGTTCATCGGAAGTTCGCTGAGCTTACCAAGAAAGATCGGAGCTTGCCAAATAAGCTCGATGGAACTCTCCAAGATCATCATGAAGTCCAGGAGCTTGTCGGGAGTCCACAGAATGGTTTCCGAGGGTTCATCGGAAGACCACCGGAAGTTTACCGAAAGCTCACCGAAAGAAGTCTTCTCTTATGGACTTTGAAATAGCTTAAAAAATATCTTTAAAATTTATAGTTAGCATATAATTTGGTTTAGGATTAGGTGTTAATCCTATAAACCAAATTTGAGCCAATTCAGACTTCGTTTGGACCGGTTTCGGTCGAGTTTTCACCAAACCACATGGCTTGAAAAAAATGACCTAGGCGGTGGCACCGCCCAGAGGCCGAGACCTGGGCGGTGGAACCGCCCCAGGTAGGTGGTAGCACCGCCCAGCACCTGCTGTGTCAGTCTGCCAGACTGACAAGCGGTAGAACCGCCTCTGACAGGCGGTAGAACCGTCTCTAACAGGCGGTAGAACCGCCTCTGACAGGCGGTAGCACCGCCCGACACTGGGAAACTCAAAAAAATTCAAATTTAGAGTCCAAATTTGAATCACTTTGAGGCCTATAAATACCCCTCACATTCTTGGATGAAAGGAGTCTAGAACTGAAAAAAAGAAGGGGGAAACTCTCTTGAAAGTATGTCAAATATTCCCTCTAAGTCTTAAGAGTATTCTAGTCCAAGAGAGGAGTAGGAGTGCTTGTAAGGGTTATCTCCTAAGCCCATCAAAAGGAGAAGTGTTGTAAGGGAGTTCATCCTCACCCGTTGGAAGGAGGATAGCTAGTAGAGAAGCCGGTGGCCTCAAGAGAAGAGGAATCGGGAGTGGACGTAGGTCGGATGACCGAACCACTATAAAAAACTGATTTGCATTTACGTTCTTGCTATTTACTTTGCTGCAAACCCTTTCCACTTGCTGCCTTATTTACTCAACTTTATCTTCATCTTATTACGTATACTTTAAAGTTAAAATGCAATCTTTCCGGGTTCAAACGAAACGTTGCTTTCATCGTACGAAGTTTCCGAAGCTTGATTTAAATCGCTGAAAAATCTATCGTTTTATCCACTGCACTAATTCACACCCCCCCCCCCTCTCAGTGCCGCTCGATCCCTAACACGGCTTACAAATTTAGAAAATTCATTTATGACATTGAAAAAGCTTTCAGATAATGATATATAAAGTTTCATAATACCATTATTTTCTTCGGATTTAATAAAATATTATTGACTAGTACATATATTTGAATGTAGGTGGAAGCAAGTTTATCATATTGGTCTTATCCATATAATATTTTATTTGCTAGTAGTGATCTTGGTTTATTGCATGAAACAAAGATGTTTTTCACTAAAAATTTTAAGATAATTGATATGAATAAGATAGCTTATGTTATTAATATTGAGATATTCAGAGAAAGATATTAAAAATTACTAGGACTATCCCAAAAAGAATATATTAACTAAGTCTTGAAAAGATTTAGTATATAGTTTTGTTCCACTAATAATACCCCTGATGGTAAAAATTTAGTGAAAGCTAATGTCCTAAAAATGATTTAGAAATAAATCAGGACATTCTTTATGCGTGCATAATTGAAAGTCTATTGTACTCAAACTTATACTAGATTAGATATCAATTTTATAGTTATAATATTGGGTAGATACTAAAATAACCTAAGAATGAAATATTAAAAAGTTATAATGAAATTATTGTGAAATCAACAATAGATGAAAAATTATATGCTCCCATATAAGAGATCAAATAAGCTTGAAGTGCTAGAATATTAAAATATTGATTTTATAAATTACCTCAAATTAGAGTCCACTTCAAGATTTATATTTATGTTAGCTTGAGAGATATTTTTTTTAAAAAGTATAAAATAATTATTTATTACATCATTAATAATAAAAAATAAATTTATAGCTTGGTTTAATGTTACAAATCAAATTTTATGACTATAAAATTTTATCTTAGGATTTGATATAGTAAAGTTAATTATTAGGTTATTAAAAATATTTTGTGATAATACCATAATAATTTTTTTCTTTAAGAATGATAAGTACTCTGTTGGTTCCAATTAAAAAAAATCTAGAAACAACAATTGTTAACTATGAACCAAAAGACTATATTGATGATTATTAATCCATTTACTAAGACTTTACATCCTAAAATGTTTAAAAGAATATATTTTAGAATGGAGCTTATAAAAAACTCATAAAATATGATGATGTATGTTTAAGTGAATATTTTTTTATTTACTTATTTGATCAAAGTTATTTATTTTTGTTATCTTATGTATATGTATATTTATGCATATTATAACTAAATATAATAATAAGATTATCTTGACAAGACTAATTACATAAGTCATTATGGATTAAATTAGGCAAATCCAATAATGTTATAGTATATAAAAGAGGATATGATATTAATGATATACAACTATTATAACTCACATTGAAAGTCAAACCTAAGGAAGTATTATTGTATTTATTAGACCTATTGACCTAATTTTAAAAATTCATGATCATATATAAAATATTTTTCAAAAATTTTAAAATCTAATTGGGTAAAATTATTTTCAAATAAACTTTATATTTTATTTATTTTATTTTTAATTTTTTTATATCTCATCAATTAATGGATCAAAAGGTAGAATGTTAGATTATGTGATTTTGTTTAATTAGATAAAATATATTATAGTTTTAATTAAATTCTGAGTATGATTATTAACTAATAGAAAGAAATAGATTCTTTAGAAAATGTTCATAATAAGAACTTTTTGATTACTTATCTTAAATCATTTGCTCTTTTCTATCAGTGGATAGGATTTTCTAGAACCATATACAAGATTTATTCTTAATCTTTTTTATCCTTATTCCATCGATCCATAGAAATGAGAAGAATAAAAATATAATTTATTATGTTGATCTTTATTTTACTGATGATGTTTCCTGATTGAATTAGTTCTTTAATCTTATAAAATTTTTAGAATGATTAAATTTTTTAATTTATTATTATTTAATTTTAAAATCTGACATTAATTTTTTTATATAAAAAATTATGTTTACAGCTTGACCACCTCCATCCATTAAGAGAACATAAAGAATGCATCGCCCTGTCCTCTCTATCCATCGCTTGCATCTCCGACGCCTCCACACCGAACGAGCCATTAACGCGTTCGCCAACTCACTCTCTTGCTCTTGGACATAAAAAAACCAGCCTTAAAACAGCGTCCGCCCCACCTCAAACACCTATGAGCCTCAAACAAACTACCCAAAACAGCCACCTTTCCTCCTCCTCCTCTTCCTCTTCCTCCTCCTCCTTCCGATCCTTCACGACCTCTGACGCTACCAGCGGCTTCGTTGTTGGTATCGCTTGACGAGTGACGACATCGATGGGTCGTGGGCTGCATGGCGAGCAGCGGAAGCAGCTGCGGGGCATATTCGACCGCTTCGACATGGACCGGGACGGCAGCCTGACGCACCTGGAGCTCGCCGCCCTGCTCCGTTCCCTGGGCCTCAAGCCCACCGGCGACCAGATCCACGCGCTGCTAGCCAACATGGACGCCAACGGCAACGGATCCGTGGAGTTCGACGAGCTGGCCGCCGCGCTCGCGCCCGTCATGACCGAGCAGGCCTTCGTCGACCAGGAGCAGCTCCTGGAGGTCTTCCGCTCCTTCGACCGGGACGGCAACGGGTACATCTCGGCGGCGGAGCTGGCGCGGTCGATGGCGCGCATGGGCCAGCCGCTCACCTTTCTCGAGCTCACCGAGATGATGCGGCAGGCCGACACCGACGGCGACGGCGTCATCAGCTTCGAGGAGTTCGCCGCCGTCATGGCCAAGTCCGCCGCCGAGTTCCTCGGCCTAACCCTCGTGGCATCACAATGATCGTCCGAACCCGCTCGTTGCCTGTTCACCATTTTGTCGTTTTAGTGGTCTCCTTTTTCTACCTCCTTTTTTGTGTCTGGAGCTACAAATGGATCTGAATCCAATAAATGTACAGAAGATGATGTTGGAACGGAGTTTAGCATTCTTCAAGCAATTTGTGGCACCGCACCATCTGTGTCCTCTGTTCATCTTCTTCATGGTTCTCCTCCGATCTCCTTCAACCGTTGGCATTTCATCATGTCCATCATCTGCTCGTCGTTGCGTTCATGCTTGGTTGGACGCGGTGGGGGAAGAGCTCAGGACCCATGTGCTCCTGTGACATGGTAAGGTCAGAAGAAATTTCTTGGTGTGCTAGTTTACGACTGGTGGTGGTGGTGGAAAAGACAGCTGCATGGCAACTGGCCACATGCCATGGCCACCTCTTATGACCTTCATGTCAGATTGCAACTAAAATAATACTGTTTCTTCTTCCTTGGAACAAAAAGAGCTTATTTATAAAGAGCAAGAGTATAAAGTGGGATGAGCCCAATTTGATCTGGGAACAGAGCTCAGCATTCTACAATGGCATCACTGGGAACAGAAAAGGGAAAGAAAAGAACAAACAAACTGCATTATAAATTCAAGTGGAAAGTCGAGAGGATCCGTGTACTTTGATAAAGTTGATTATAACACAGAGATCAGATGGTAGAAGATCACAAAATGGGTTCTTGAAAGTTGACCATTTGTCCACTGAAAGCAACATTTTGAGATTGACTGACAACAAAATCCTTCCCCTTCCTTCTTTACCTAAACCACCATCTCTGGACGGCGGAGATCGGGCTGTTTAGGAAAGGAGCATAGCGGTAGATATATGGATTCACAGTCCGACCGATCCTGGCCCATGTGCTCTGGTGATAACCAGCGGTAACTGGAACATGGTACATCACCTTCAGCAGCTGCATCAACCATCAAGGAGGAGCAGAGAATTAGTCAACAACAATGATAATAATCTACAAAATTTAAATGACTTCTACTCGGAAGACAGATGTAAGGGAGAACAGGGATGTAAAGTTTCTAATTTAATTCTCTGCAAAAGTTGGTCAAAGGTGAAAATGGATTAAGCCAATATCTATTTCCTTCCCTAGTATCAGTAGAGACTCCTCTTTTTCTGGATGCTTGAATACAACCCACATTGGCAAGATGTACCAATGAAACAAACAATCGCAGCAATTGATACTAAGATATGGCAGCTGCTCACCTGTCCATAGCATTTTCCTTGGGATTATTGATCACAGTTCTAAAACAGGTCTTGGTTGTTTAACATGTAAAGGTGTCCGCATTTGGGCTACCTCCAGATAATGACTAAATACTAATGTGATATTGGTTTTGTGTGTTCACAGCCAACAGAACTAACCTGCCAGTATATGAACGTCTGTATTATGTTGCGCTGCCACCTGCATCAGCAAAATTAGAAATTCTAAAAATAAGAATTTGAGAAGATGAACAACGGAAACAACAGAATGATGTAGATTGACTGACGAGAATAGAGATATGATTAGAAGAAAGCCCATTCCAATCTCAGCATTCGAACTGAGAATGTTCAATGTCGTTCCATTTGCCTCTACCCATAAACAAGGTTCCTCCATGTATTTCCTGTGCATCAAACGTGTAACCATTACTTTAGTTGATTACTCTTATCGTTCATTCTCAAGAAGCAAGTAAAGCACCTCACAAATCTAAATCAAACAATAAAAGATGCACATTATTTTGTATATGATATAAAGATCATAATGACGGATCAAATTACCAGACTTGTGATCAATAATGACGAATTTTGAAACAAATTTTAAGTAGATATGGCATGTCAGAATCAGAATGATGCACAAGAATAACAAAAATTTGCACTGTCGCATTATAAATTTTGATATAACTACAAGCTCATTCAATAGACACCCACTACATACCAAGAAAATAGCTCTGGATAAAGCTTAAAAATAACCAACCCAGTCACAGACAAAACACCTTCAGTATCGCACTACAACGGGAGACTCCCTTAAGATACTTATCCTTTGGACTGACATCATTAATGATGCTCAGACAAACTAAAATATGCTTGGCATATATATATATATTATCTAATTGAAAACTAAGTTTATACCAGAGCTTTGCATACAGCAGAAACTTAACCACACAATAAGGAAGATTGTCCCTAATACTATCTGATGGAAGTATACTGATGAGCTTGTGTTGTGATCCCCCTAATCAACTAATATACATCTCTTATGAACAGGATACAGCCATGACATGAGCTTCCATCCAGTACAAATATAATCCATGTTCAGTGATGCCCTTAATACCTGGTATTGAATGTTCATTCTCACACTAAATTATACAACTAAATGACAAAATAAAAAACCAATCGTGAACATGACAGTTGCTCTCAGCAATCATGAAGTAGTGATGGATCATTTACAGAACATAAAATTCCACATTTGATAGTTATATTAACTTTGTTTCTGTACGAAATCTGTTAAGATTGTCACCCGTAAGTGACTGATACATCAAAGTTAAGCTCAATTACCTGTATAATGATGAGCGTGCAAAATTACGCCTTAGGAATCTGGCCACATGGTCAAGAGCCCAACAAAACACAGGAATGAGAGCAACTGCAGCACAAATTGCCATCACAGGATACCAATCAACAACACGATATAACAATGCCTCAAATATTAGTGGTTTGAGGTTAGGAAGTTCCAAAACAACAACATATTAAAAAATAACTCACACTTAAAATGTAGCTGCAATGTAACAAGTGTGATACAATATATCAAATGGATAAAATCCTTCCCTCCAACCACTGTCTGAACCCATGTTTGAATAGCAGGGAGGTTCCATGCCCTTGGTTTCTGTGAAGAGAAAAAAAAGTAAAGGATAAATCTGTAATTATAAAGGATAAACTACCATGCTTGACCAATACAACTAACTTAAAACTCTGTAAGTCTTTATTTGTAATGACTATAATCTAGAACTCACCCCATAGAGAGAGTACACTGAATAAACTGAGGAACACGCAGTACCCAGCAAGGACAAACGATACGCCTTGTTTGAAAGATTTCTTGAAGCAACTGGAAGCATCCCAAGCACAGCAACCACTAGTACCTAATATAAGATACATCAGTTTATAAAAGATGGGCAGGAAAATGCAGCAAGCAACTTAAAGGGAAAAAATATAAATACAAATAAGCACAAGCACTAAGTCATACACACTAAGACATTTGTGATACATGCATGCACCCACCATGGTGGCAACAGCATTTCCACAGATAAGCACAAATTTGTGTTTATATAAACCAAGTGACTGCAAGGACAATTTGACAAACAAATGTACAGGACAAAGATTAAGATAGTTGTCTTAAGAGTCCCAAGAGTTTCTACAGAATTAGATGGTTGTTACCAGCTTCTTTGACAAACATGAAATCTGTAAAAGAACTCGAGATTTTCATCCTATATGGAAGATACCTTCAGTGTCCATGGCATAGTCTCAAAAGCAATTTTACAGACATGCAAGTCGATGTACATAATTTCTATCTAATATCTCTCAAATTATACAGTTGAGCCCCATGGACTGAAATACATGATGGGACATTGGTGCATCCCTAAGTGTCCAAACATCATAAAACATAGGAAAGTCAGACCAATACCTCCTAAAGAACATATGAGCAGCAACAGCAGAAATATAATATTAAGGAAAAAAAAGGAACAAAATTTGCAGTGGTTGAAAGCAAGAATATAGAAACCAGTCGGACTCGTAAACATTGATCCAACCAAATATGCGACCAGAATAAGGCAAGTTTGCCAAATCCAGCCTGAATCAGGGTTACCGCCTTGTAACACTACCAAATTGGCTTACCATCCAGTTTTGATGATTGAAACTGGAGATCATAGGCGGTATGCCTATCATCTGGTACCCCTAATGTGTGTTTATTTTTTTAAATAGGACAAATTTTGCAATCCTAATATCAGAGAAACTCTGATCAACTGAATTTTAGATTCAGTGATCAATTCCATAGCCTGGTTCTTTCAACTTGTTTTTTTTTAATTTATTTGAGGCCATTTTCTCTTAAGATGAGGTGATATCATCAGTAACAAGCTTTGTTAGGTTATTAAACAGCAATGATATAGACAACTACAAAATCAAAGGATATAACAAAGTAATAAACATCAGATTCCATCAAGATATTTGCTCCAAGGGCCCAATCCTATCAGTTCTAGACATACAGACATACAATCAGGCATAAAAAACTGGAAACAAGCCTGTCTATTCCTGGCAATTGAACAGTACTAGGACATTATATTTTATGTATAAAGAAACACGAGATGAAATGTTTTACATACCCAAGCATTGACAGAAAAATGTATAGATCGTTGATCCAACCTCAAAGGATTAGCATTCCCACCAACTGACGCAGCTGTTCCCGTACTACCACTACCAGACCCTGCAAAAAATGTCAAGTTTAAAGGTATAGGTTTTCTTTTCCAAAAGGAATCTAAAGTACTTTTTGTAAAAACTTCGAACTTCTATGGCAGCATATTAGTTGTAATAAAAGCAATGAAAAGGTTTCAAGTTTCAATCGACCTGAATTCTGTGGCCTCACATTTCGAGCAGTTGACTGTGATGGTCTCTCTGATGCTCTTGAAGACTGAGTTGGTTGTGATGAAGGTCTGTCTGATGCTCTTGATGATTGAGAAGAACTAGTTGAAGACATGGCCTCCACAACAAGATCAGGATCCTAGAAGTTAATTATAATATCAGAACATGAAAAAGCAAAATGTAGAAGTACATTTTTGGTGACATCTAGAAACATCAGCTGCTTTTGGAAGAAACTACAAGCCATCAAAACCAGGGTACTTGAAAAGTAGCTTTAGTTAAGCCAAGATTACCAAATATAGATTTGATATATCAGATTATAGAATACCATCAATTAATACAAGTAGTGTTCCATCGTGGAAAACTCAATCATTTGACTAAAATTAGTTATTCTAATTCCCAAGAACACCAGGATGCACTATCTCTGTAGATATACCAGATTCGGAATGGACGTGTCAATTCACATCCAATCTAACTTTAGAAAAAGTAAAAAAACTATGTTAATAACCAGCAGACAACCAAGATGCCAACCAGGTTTGGAATCCATTAAAAAGTGGTCATAAATCTGATCCAAACCGCTGATTCCTTATACTTAGAATTTGAAACACCACATTTCAGAATGAAGGATGAGGCATAGAACAGGTATAAGTGCAACAAGCAGTGGACACTGAAGGATCACCTGAATAGGCACACAAAGAGAGATATGTATGCTTCTAGCATTAGTCCCAGGGCAGGTTGGTTGGAAATGGAAGGGTATGAGTTGTCAAGGCTGGATGCCAATTATGCAGGTTGGTACATTGGAAGCGGCACTAATGTGGAACATTATTCTTGGCATCTAAATCTGGCTGGCTCTCCCCAGTGCTGACTGTGCATGCATGAAGTGTTATGAGTGTGGTCCATCATTCTTGGTTTCTAGATCTCTAGCTGGCTCACCCCATTTGTTGACTGTGCATGTATGCATGTGTCAGTGTGGTGTAAGTTTATGCTAGCTGTTAAGAAAGAAAAGGATAGGGCAGAGAAAGGGAAGAGTTTTAACCATTAAATGGATGAGGAAGAAAGGACGAGGCAGAGCGTGCATCTGCACCTCAATCAATCAAAGAAATGAATTGTAACCATTGTATTGCTAATCACAAGCCACATCAACAAAATCACATCCTTCCTTCCATATGGAGACCAAAAGACTGAGCATAAACTGCCGAAATAGTTATCAGGAACTTGATCTCCATCAAAAACCCCACAAGGGCAGCATTGAAATCGAAAAGCCAACAGATCCATATGACCATGAGAATGAAATGATCCATTATTCATGAAAAAAGCCAAAATTGAGCAACAGAAAATCTGAGTAAAATCAATAAATTCACAAAAAGATCGAGGAAGAATAACAAGTACTAAACGCATTAGAAGACGACAAAAAAAAAAAAACCTAAATAGGAACTTGCTGGCTTCGAGGAAGAAAAGAAGCTAATGATTGACTTTCAAAAGCACAAATTACTAAGAAAATTAGCAGAGTACCAATTGAGTTCCCCAGGAAAAGAACCAGGAAGAAATAGCTGTACAAAGAACTAAGCTGCACCTCAGCAAAAGTGAATGCTAATGAACAAAAGAAAACTTCTACAAGTTGTAAAACGAAATGTTTCATAAGATAACAAATAATTAACCAGAAATCCGTCCATATTAAAAATAAAAATGCAACTCTTTGCATCCATAGCTCAGGAGAAGAAAAAGAACACGATCGAAACCCTAATTTGTCACACTACTATATTTCTGACACAACCGAGACCAAGAACGCGGATCGCGCGATCTTTGCCTCATCTTAGGCATTAATAGACCACACCAGAAGACGGAGGCGGGTCACCAAATCGAACGACAAGACTCGGAAAGAAACCTACGATGAAGCGCTGGTAGAACTTGCGCTTGAAGTGGTCAACGACGTCGGATCGGGCGGCCATGTGAGGCGGGATCAGGACGTTGGAGTAGTAGTCCGCCCATCGGGGATCGTTGTCGTAGTCGTACGCCGCCGCCGCGATCCTCTTCAGCCGCTGTGGATCCCTCTCCTCCTCTCCCATAGTCGGCCAGCCACAGACCGAAGACCTCCCTTGCCTCACCCACTTATCGCTCGCTCTTCTCGATAAGGTAGGAATGCGCGTGAAGCGATCGATGGAAGGCGAGGCGGCTTCGCTGAGGACCGAAGACGATTCGTTACTTCTCTTTGGTCTTGTCGTCGCGGTCGCGGATCTTATTCGGGGGTACAGATTAGATCCGATTAGAACCGGACATGGATCGAATTTGTGACCCAGGACACCCCATGTGACTCACTGGATCGGATCCAACCCGATTGGATCAAAATTTTGACCCAAAACATGGGAGTGGAAGCAACTAATCGGGCGCGAACGGATTCGATTAGAAAAATAGGCACCCGAGTTGAGTTCGTAGTCAAATTCAAGTACCTAAACACTAGAAATTCTTGGAACATGTTCAGTGTCATAGCTTCGATCTTACCATGGAGCTATAGTACTACATTGGCTATCAATAATCATAAAGAGAGTACTTGTGTTCTTCCAACTTTGAATTTACAAGTTTGCAGCTTGCCAACAATGAGATTAAAAGGTGAACATGGGGATAAGGGCCTACATAACCCTCCTCAGAAAACCATGCAACTTATGGAGTTCTTAATGCCATTTCAGTAAGACATGTCTGCAATATAACCACAGATTAATAGAGTAGCCAGTGATCATTTCAGGAAAAGTCAAATGTAGAACAGGGTAGCTCAATTAATCGGATTATACAGCTAACAAGTAGAGAGTTTAATGGCTCGATGAAGCAAATCTTTTAAACCATCTGACACCAAACATTGGTGTCAGTGTAGCACACAGCAAATTTGCTGCTAAGAAGACTTTACAAAGACAGCCTCAACAGATGCAAAGAACCACCTGCAGTTTAGGAGGAAAAAGATGTAGGATTTATTCAATGAAGCAAAAAAAATTGGTTGAGACTATATATACTTTTACAATTATGTTTTGGATCTAATTACAACAAAATTGATACAGAAAATGATTGAAAGGGAACAATCGTTTAGCTAGTTCGACTGCAATCACCACTGTAATCCTTGCTGGCAAATCCCATCCTCTGAAATATTCTGATTTCTTCAGACTGTGGAGATGAATTAAAGGTTTCACTATGGCCTGGCTGGATGCCATTGTTTATATCTAAATCAGATAAACCATCAAGAGCTCTCGCCACCTAAAATCATTCACAATTTACAGAAAATATCAGTGTGCAGTTTTTCTTCTGGTGCAGAGATAAGTATTTTTCGTATTTCATATGTTCGCTGTACAACAATCTTCACTGGACCCTCTCACTGACCGGAAGACCACATGTAGTGGCACAACCTGTCAGTGGCAGGATGTCAAATTAGGTTGTCTGGAGAATAGGTGTGTCAATTATTTATCTTGGCGAGCATCTCTGCAATCATAGTTTATTTGTCTTTACTAATCAGACCTTACCTGACCCATTCGAGGCCTCATATCTGATGAATGACGAGTGCATGCAGCTGCAACTTCGATCATACGAAACATCTCATCTTTGTTATAGTTTCCATCGAGCCTTGGATCTGGCAGATCTCCAAGATCTTCATTTTCAAGTGCTTGAATAAGCAATGGTCGAGCCTGAGATAAGATAGCAGTTGAATTGAGAATCTTGAAAATGTTTTTAAGATCATTTCAATGCAAAATCTCAGGCTGCACAACAGCAAAACAAGGAATTCTAAAAGAAGATTGGAAAAGATTGTTTTAACACAGTAATAGTTTCTACAACGATGTGCAGTTGACCTTGATGTAGACAGAAAGATCACATGTTAGTAGCATAAGATCCATATGTTATAGATATGATAAACAGAATTCAGACTGTTGATATATAGATACGAACCACATGAATGCAAAATCCCTGTGTATGAATAAAATATCACAAAACTTCACCTTATGGTTCCTTAAAGCCCACATGAGCAGTTTAGGCCGATCCTGCAATGATCATTACAAATAGAAAAAACATAAAGGGAACTCTCACAAAATAACATCACAATCTCCTAAATTTCTTAGTGAAACATGTAGACAAGATTTGATATCTATCCTTCTAGTCTGAAACTCAGGTTCTCATCATGTTTTCAATGTGCTGATGAGGAAGCAAATTGAACAGAAGAAGCTCTCAACCACTTCATACCTGCTCATAATCACTATCAAATCCTAATTCATTCCAACATCTCCTGAAATGTAGTGTGCCAAATGTAATTTGTATCTTTTTCCACTATGTCACTACAACACCTGAGGTTGACAGGCTATCGTAGTATACTCTTACGTGTCATCCTCTCATGGTCATCCACAACCAAACAGTACTTGGTTCATGCCTCAGCCTGCAGACAAAAGCTCTTTCCATTTTCATTTTGACTTGGACCCACTAGAAAAACTCACATGTTCTTCCTCTTCATTCCATATGAGTGTAAGAAACAGCTCCAACCACAACACCAAAAGCAGGTGACACTTCTCAAAAAATGAATGTGAACCACTTAAGTATGCAACATTTTTTATATCCCTGTACTTAGGCAAGGATGCATTAAGACAGAACATTAATAATTATGTCTCGCCTATGAATGAACTAAAGCTGAGGAAACTAATAACACTGCAAGGGCTGCATGCTCCAATATGCAAAGGAACATGATCAGCCGAAGTGGAACAGATGTGGATATCAAGATGAGGAGATTCTGTAGAAGACTGGTAATAAGGAAATGTTATACTTCAGGATTAGAAGGAGATAAAAAACAAGACGACAAAGAGAAAACCATCAATTACAATTATCCTGCACTAGTATAACATGAGGAGAAATCTTGTCCTATTAAGCAGCAAAGATACCAAGACAACTTCTTGCAAATGTAAAAAAAAATTTGTGCAAGAAATAGATTAGGTAGTATTTATTACATACAAAGAGAATATGCAATGCAATACATGAGAGTGTGAAAAGAGAGCCCTGGCTTTAGAAATAATGAATGTTTCTTTTCCAAACTGAATGTTGCAGTATTCTAGCTGCTAATGTGCACTTGATACTACAAAAAAATGTGAAATGTTGCAGATATAGAGTTTACCCATTCAACAAGACTCTCATCTCCCAAAGGTTGAGATGTATCAACAGGCTTCCGTCCTGTAATAACTTCTAAAAGAACCACACCAAAAGAATACACATCAGATTTAGCAGTTAACTTTCCACTTCTCACATACTCTGGAGCTAGGTATCTGCAAGGACAACACATCATCAATTCTGCTAGTGTTAGTGGAGCTTCTAGCCTATAGGATAATAAGGTATCCAAGTTCCATAAATGTTCACCTACCCAAATGTTCCCATTACACGTGTGGTCACCTGTGTGTTAGTATCCATAGCTGACTTTGCAAGACCAAAATCAGAAACCTAATGCACCGGAATGAATCAGTTACAAGCTTGACAAAAAAAATTGGGCAACATTAGCAGCACTATATGTTCAGAGCAAGTATGTCGTGGATAACCTGAGCTTCATAGTTGTAATCTAATAGAATATTTGAGGACTTTATATCTCTGTGGATTATCCGAGGATGACCTGACAGAAAAAATTAAATTGACCCAAGTTGCTATGTTAGTGCATATTCTTCAAGGAGAAATTGTACTATGCAACAAGAAAGGGGATAAGAAATTACAATCTTCATGAAGGTATGCTATTCCACGAGCTGCACCAGCAGCAACCTTAAGCCTTATTGTCCATTCCATTACTGGCCTTCCTTTCCCTGCATAAACAACTCGATCTAAGAATGCTCACTGCATGTGCAATTTGATGGGGAGATTCTAGATGTTTGTGCAACTTAATCTGAGGCTTGAAAAATGGTTAGCTGATAGGAGAGAGAATATTTCTCACCATGAAGATGATGATAAAGAGTTCTATTGGGCACATAGTCATAGACAAGCAATCTCTGGTTCTCTGATATACAGTATCCTACAAGTGAAACCAGGTGGCGATGGTGTACACGACTAATAATTTCAACTTCTGCTTTGAATTCACGCTCTCCTTGTGCACCATCAACTTTGAGCTGCTTCACGGCCACTTCCCTTCCGTCCAGTAAGAGTCCTTTATATACACAACAAGATCCACCTCTACCTAAAAGATTCTGAGTTGAAAAGTCATTTGTAATGAGTGATAGCTCCTCCAATGTAAACCACAATTTTATGTGACCTAACCCTGGTTCCAGTGCTGAGTAGGGGAAGCCATAACTCACTCCAGAGCCATGTCTTACAAGAGGATTTGATGCAGATCTTGAACGGGATAACTCTAACAAGGAAAGGCAAAATTTGATTAGTCTAACAGCTGGTCCCAGGATGGAATTCGACATTTTCATGTAGTAACATAAGATTTGTAACTTGTGATTATCTAATGTTGAAGTCACAAATAACATGTTTTCCCTTACACATGCTCATTCTTGAGTCAATAAAATGGAAACTTCAGGCGTTACCTGACATATGTGAAGATACCATTGAAGCCATAGCAAGATTTCCACCATGTCGAAGAGGTTCAATTGGCTTCTTTCGCTTCTTCACAAGCCACACAGCTGCTCCAACAAAAGTAAGCATCACAAGACCTGCTACAACAGCAAATGTTGCAACAGATTCAGCAGTACTTATGGTGCCTCTCAGGGTGCTGCTGCTACGTTTTATGGAACCTGCATCTTTTGTGGGATTGGATGACCTTGTGGTGTTGGGCTTAACTGAAGTAGCTGAAGGTAGTGCCGGCGGGTTTCCATGGGGCACAGGAGAAGATACAGGTGGAGTATAATCGCTAATAGATGGAAAAGGAGAAGGTGGGAACACTTTAGGTGGAGGTGCCAATGAACTCGACGGTGCAGAGCCTGAAGGGGGAAGAGACGGTGGAGCCGGTGGTAGCGGCGAAGAACTCGAAGGTGGTACACGCGATGGTGGTGGTGGTGGTGGCGATTGATAGTAGATTGGTAATATTGGAGGCATAACAGCTGGTGAAGGTGACAATGGCAGCACTGGCGGTGGAGGCGATGACAACGGAGGAGGAGGAGGAGGAGATTCCGGTGGTGGCGGCGACAAGGCTTGTGGTGGTGGGGAAAAGGCATCAAGTGGAGCAGTTGGTGGCTCAGAAGCTGGCGGTGGTGCAGTTGGAAGAGGTGGCGGCAGGGGAGGGGATGAAGGGGAATCGGCATTGGAAGAAGGCGACGGGCTCGAAGTCGGCGATGGGCTGCAATGCCTACTGGGCTGAGTTTGTGGTGGTGGAATGACATCCGGTGGCGGCGGCGGCGGCGGCGACGCATAGTGGAAAGACGCCATCTCTTTCTTCCAATGCACCATCATGACAACAAACAAACTCCGGTCTCTACCAGGAATGCTCAGAAGAGCATCAGCAACACCATTTCCATCAGGAGTCTTTCTCGAAGGCTGGCAAACTCAACAGAGCTTCATGTCTCCATGAATGCAACAGCATTTCTTCGCACACCCACAACCAGAATCAGCGAAGCTCTAAGCCAATTCACCCCATCAGAGATCATCATCCCAAATCTTATGGTGCTGCAATGGAAATGCTCTGCTCCAATATGAGACCAAGTGACTACACCACTCTGAATGCTCAAGATCTATGTCCGCTTAAAGGTCAACACGTTCCAAAAAATTTCAACACCTACTTGTGGCAGCAACAGCGAATCGCCCAAAACCTACAACTAAGTTTAGCCAGAAAACAAAAACTCGTCAAAAATCATCTCTTATGTGGAAAATCGTCACGAAAAGACCAAATCCACACCGTACGGTTTGTTTTCAGTTCCAGCAAGAAAATGAGGGAGATTCCCCAAAAATTTCTAGTTTCTGCCCCCCCCGGAACTCATCAAGATCCAACCTTTCTAAAAGGTCCTGCCTCCAAAGACCAGTCGGGGCATATTCCGGATCTAAAAAATGCCAAATCTCAGTGTAAAAACCACGTCGCCGCAAGAACAAGCCACTCTGAGAAAGAGGAGGAAGAAAAAGAAAGAACCCGCCTTTGCAGATCCTTCGGCTCCTCCCCGCCTGGATTGGAAGGACGGCTTCAACAGCGGCCCAATGTACTAGTTTTGGGAGAGCGCGAGATGCAGGTAGCAGTTCCGGAAGCCGCGTTTGGAGGTATTACTAGCTGGAAGCCAAGACGAGGAAGCTTTTTATATTACGGTGACGAAATTATTGTATCCTTTTTCTCCCCGCCAATGGCAGCTTTCTTTAACGAGCGTGAAGACGAACTTGATATGATCAGATGGTGGAAATTTTATCCCCGTTTTGGATACCAAAACACCTGTTTAAATTCTGTGTATTTGAAACAAATACAATTATATATGTGAATTATGTGAACAATAACATGACACCAAAACACCCTTTACTGTTGATTCATTGAGAAGGCAAAGACTGGATTTCTTGGCTACTTCATTGGACGAAGACAAAGAATCCCCACAGGTTTCTGTTGTGTCTGATCTGTTCTGACTTTGATGGATGGAGAGACCACTCTTCTGCATTATGTCCTGCAAAAACTGTTGATATGCAATTTGAAAGAGTCATTTATCACATAGCAGAAGAAAAAAGAGTAATTGACTGCAAATCAATTATGAGCATAGGATTAGCTCTTTTTTTTATCTGTGAATTAATCAGTCTATATACTAAAATTTAGCCACCAAATAGACTTAATTCCAAAGCTTGTTCCTGATCCAATGTGTTCTTAACTCTCAGAACTGATGGATGCACTCAATATGCTCCTTTCTGTGTGCTTGGATTCTCTTATCATCTTTATTGCTTCGACTCATCATCTCCATGGTGATTAAATACACAGAATCTGTACTTTGTTTCACATGTCCCAGTCATTCCTGTCTGGTCCCTTCACAGTCTTCTAAGATACGTATTCTCCCCTCATCCTCAACAAGTTCTGTTCTGAAACTCTGTGAACAATCCATCTTGGATGCCTTGCAGAAGTCCATCTTGGAGCAGCAGGGAGAGCATCAGAAGGTGCTTGCTTGCTTCGACAAAGTCCACTGCCTCACTGTCTCGATTCACTGCCAGTTCATAAGCAATCATTGCTGAACCTCACACACAAGCAATCATTGTTGTACAAGTCTTGACACATTCATCCGGAAAAGAAAGCTTAACACCTTTGAAAACATCTCGGGATCTCAATATTTTATTGGACTGATAAGCTAACGAGATTACTGAAACCGATATGTAAAATCTTGATCTAAGGCAACACACTATCAAAGGCTGAATGGCTGCTTGGACTGCCCCATGAAATTGGAGGATCGGATTGCCAAATGCTCGTTAATTTTCTTCTCATTTTCTAGGATTAGGTTTGACCAGAGCTTTAGAATTGATTCAAATGCCTACTAGCTGGATCGACAATGATATGAACCACTTGTCAAGAAGAACAACGTAGTAATCTGCCTGCCAGGCCCTTACAGCCCTGGTCATCAAGGAAGGCGAGAAGTCAACTCCGCGGCAAAATCTTCTTCCACTTCTTTAGATCTGACTAAGTATTCAGTTCCTGGATAACTTTTCTACGGAGAAAGTCTCAAAATATCGGGGAATTCTTCTCCCATGTGCATTAGTTTACGCGTACTTTGAACAAGTCGAATAAGGACCAGGAATTCATTTAGTTAACCATGCAGATACAGAAATAGTTTGGATTGAGAGTTCAGGCAGGAAGAAGAAGAAGAAAGCTGCTTGGCTAACACGACTCCGTCGTCGTAGTCAAATACGTATCACCTTGTGGATTGACTTCACGATGTATTCCATTCAACTGTCATCGGCTACTCTGTTCCTATTTATTGGAAACGGCAAAGCCGAAGAAGAGAGAGAGAGAGAGAGAGAGAGAGAGAGAGAGAGAGTTGTGCAGTTTCAGCAATGGCGAAGGCAGAGCAGCAGGTGGTGCTCTCTCGGATTCTACTATTGTTGCTGGTGTGCCACCCCCTGGTCAACGTTCTCTCCAACACGGAAGGTATTTGAGCTCTCTCTCCCTCTCTCTCTTTCTCCCGTTCCTTGTTCTTAATATCGCCACACGCTGTTGACTGTAGTCTTCAGCGTCTTATTGGGATTCTTTGATGCTTCTCTACTACAGTTTATATGTTGTAATCCCAACTTGTTCGTAATGATTGTGGAGTTTCCCACTCAACAGTTGATGCATTGTATAGTCTGAAGACCAAAGTCATTGATCCTTACAATGTTCTGGAAACTTGGGAGCCCAATACTGTCAATCCATGCAAATGGTTTCATGTTACATGTAACAATGAGAACAGTGTTATAAGAATGTAAGCACACAATTTGTTGGACCATTCCATTTCTTCTGTTCATCCTTTTTCCTCAGAAAACATAATGCAAGCACAACTCGTTTCAGTGATCTTGGACATGCCTCATTGTCTGGTCCACTTGTCCCGCAGCTTGGTCAACTTAGTAATCTGCAATACCTGTAAGTTGATGCCTCTTGTTGATTTCTATGATATAAGTGACATTTAATGTAGTTGTTACATTGTTCTATTTAGTTTTATGTTCTTGATATGTAGATTTTATTTTTTTGAGTACTGTCTTTTATTGATTGAAATTGCAATATGAAGAACACATAATAAAAACATCCCACATGTATAGAAAAACCTATTGATCTTCACAGAGTTTCACACCTTGGATCTCTGAATCCTACAGAATGAGATGTTGTTTCAAGGAATTACATTTCTGAAACTTAGGTTCATGTAAATTGATTGCTTTCTCTGATTACTGAGTGAGAACATATCTTTGACTAAATCTATTGCTTATTATATTCTTTGGAATAATTCAATTTCATCTACCGTTTCTTGACAGGGAACTGTTCGACAATAACTTTAGTGGTGTAATACCTGGTGTGCTTGGAAATCTAACCAACCTTGTGAGCTTGGATCTTTACTCGAACAATTTCAATGGTGTAATACCTGCCTCTCTGGGGAATCTCTCAAAGCTCCGAATTCTGTATTTGCTCATTCTTTGACTCGTTCATCTGATAAATTTTCTTCATTCCTGCTTATTCATGCTCCATAAATTTTATTTCTTAACATGCTTGATTAAGGAAAAAATCATTTGAATTTTCTTTTCAGTTCCCAATAATTAATTAGGACAATCAAACAAGTATCGCCTCTTTAAATTCTGCTTATATTATCAGTAGATGTGGTACTACTGCCAATATTATTGAAGTTCTTTACTTTGTCAGTGTAGACTAATTTATCTGAAAGTTAACTATCAATTAATGAAAGGCATAGTGTTAATGCAATGCTGCAGCATATTCTTTTCTTACAAAGGAATTTTGCAACTACTTTTACTTATTTCTAATAATTGGAGTGTTTTACTCCATGATTACCCTTTACTGTGGGAATTCAAATGTTTCCAATGCCAATGTTTCTGGTGATATGCTGGCTTAGTGCAGTAAATCAGCAGTAGTTTGATATGTCAATATTAACTTGGTATCGTCAATATACCATGTACCAGTATTATATCCTTAATATCAACCATCAAGGTCAATAATTGTCAATATCAGAGAGATTAGCTGAATCTAGTCCTGATATGTACAGCGAAGGCTATGATCTATCAAGGTCAAATTACCAGGTTTATTTTACCTGGTAATATCTGTTTCAGCAAATTTTGAGATGTGTTTTAGCTATTTATTAAACATCAATATACCATGTATCAGTATCAGAATAGGTAAATACTGGTCGGATTTGGTTGGTCCAGTTCGATATTTGAATCCTTGGTATCAGCAGCAAGGTTAGAAATTGCCAAGGTAAGATGGATTGGCTGAATTGAATTATGATCAGTACAGCCAAGGCCAAGATCGATCAGGATCAAATTAGTACGAATAGTTCACCTGGTATCATTCTGTTTCGGCACACTCTAAGGTGTTTTTCATGCATCCCATAAAGATCAATATATTCTGGTCATAATTAAAACTAATTAGTGATCATTAGTTATTGGCATATTGAATGTTAAGAATGCATGCTTTTTATTATTTTTCTCGCTTTCCTCTGACATTATGAATGTATAATTCATATTTTTATTTTCTTTTTTGTGCAAGGATAGTCGGCTAAACAACAATAGCCTCTCTGGTTCTATTCCATACTCTTTAACCGATATCACCTCCCTCCAAGTCCTGTAAGTTCATCGATGCATTTTGTGTTTGGACTACATAATTCTTTTGTGAATTCTGTTAATCTTCTGGACACTACAACCTAGCATGTATATGCAGAGATTTATCAAACAACAACCTAACAGGAGAAGTTCCATCAAGTGGCTCCTTTGCTCGATTTACCCCTAGCAGGTTTTTGCTGATGAACAATACAAAGATCCAAGACTTTCTTTAGAAATTTGTGAAGATAAAACAAGTACTTACCGCCTATATATAATTTTGCAGCTTTGCTAACAATACTCTACTATGTGGTACTCTTGCTGCAAAGCCTTGCCTGGGTGCTCCTGCATTTTCTCCACTTCCACCATATGCTGTTGCTCCTACACCAATGTCATCATAAGTATGCAATGAAGAGCTTGGCCAGATTGTGCTATTATAGAATCACTTAATAAAGCATGCATCTGCTTATATATGTAACTGCTTATTCTTGAATAAGTTGAAGGGTTCTACTATTAGAATGATTTAAATTTTTGTGCCATGTAACTGGAAATTATCCTGAAATAAGAAAGCACCATTGCATTACAAACTCGAATATTATTTGATGGAGATGCATGTATGTTGTGTTTATGTTCTTCACTTGTTATGAATTTTTTTTTGTATATTTCCTGTTAATCTCTTTTCAATTGCTATTTTCCATGATGTCTCCTAACATTTGGGGTTTTTTTTTCTCACTTCTTTGCTTTAAATTATTTCTAGGAATGTAGGAACGGAACTTCCTGATTGCAGGAGTTGATATTGGCAAATTTTAAGACTTTTCTACCTGTCAGACATTTTTGTTTTCTGAAAATAGAAAAAACTGCTCAAAGCAGGATGCTCAAACCAATGTATGATCCGAGAAGGATTGGCCTATGCAGTTGTTTTCCGTGACTCAATCCTTGATGATCCAAGTAAAAATTGAACAACCTTATCACGACAAGAAGACTTGTTCTTTTTTAAAAGGATAAATACAAGAGCAGCTTTGATTAAGATGATGAAAAATTCAAATCCACTGACTGCATTTTCTCTTCAACAAGATGCACCTCAAATTACTCAAATCAAGGAACCAACTCATGTGCCTGGCAATCATTACCACAGTAGAAACACTTGAGATCTTGCTTCATGTTTATGAATACTCTTTTAACAGTTGAGATGCACCTATTTCCATTCTGTAAGCTGTAATGCCCATCATCAAGCTTCCAACATTTCAGCCTCCACCTATCCAATCTTAGGTTTGAAGTCAAGATTCTCTTTTTTTTTTTGGTCTAAACAAGTCAATAGGATCCCATGCTTATTCATGTGAATCCTAGAAGAAATTGCTCATGCTTATTGATGATGACTAAAACCATATGAAATTATCTTTTGATGGCCCCACAAGTGGGTCCCACTTGATCCAATTAGAAAATGATTTTTGTATCTATGTCCTTGCAAAGCTCAAAAATCTACATATTTAATATCCATATTATTCCTACAATTTTAAAATCTTATTGTGGTAAAAGAAAGGGGTAATTAAGGTATTTAAATTATCTTTGTTTCAGGTTGGCTACTGAGAATCATGATTGATAATGATTAGCTAAGAGTTTCGACAAGTGACTTAACCCTCAAACAAACCCATTGTTCGGACTTTTCATCTGAAGATTAATATTAATCTTAGGATGAAACAAAATCAAGAATAGTAATGATGGTTGGCATCATGAAGATTAATATCAATCTTCCAAAAAATGGAATCATTTAGTATCTTGAAGTCAAGATTATGCATTAGGAGGATAACTGATTTGAGACAAAATAAATAAGTAAATAAATGACTAATAAAATAAAAAAATAGTATTATCTATTTAAATATACAAGAAATGACAAATTATCAGTTTTAAGTCCCTGCACAATGTTCTCATCAAAATCTTGCTATGGGCTTGCTTTAAAGTGCAAATTTACATTTAGTAATAATCAACATTGAATAATTTGTCATTTCTCAAGTAGGGACATGAGCTGAACTTTTCTAGCAATAACAGTAGGCTTTTGTGGCTTCACTTGGTTAAAATAATGAAAATATCATATATTCCAAAGAAAAAAACAGGCAATCATAATTTTTAGAGTTAACACAACAGGTCAGATAGCTAAAAACACTACTACTAATCATTTGTGAAGCTGCTATTGCATCCCTCAAAACCTATGAAATCTGTAGCTATCCACTAGCACACAGCACTCAACATTTGCTTTCATGAAAAACACTTATTCCGAAATATCTTGATGCTCTTGAACTTAAAATCATATTAGGAGTTTCCTCCTTTTTCTTTCACTTTCTTATTTCTATATCAAAACTTGGGGTTTGGCCAACCCAGGGCCAGAATGACAACTTGAGAAAAGCAAAGATGCTAAAGTTCTAACTCTGGAGTCTTATATATATGACAAATAATGAAGCAAAACCTTGTTAAATTAACAGTGAGGGACATCAAGCAGACAACTCTTCGATGACATACTTATTTCTTGTAGGCAAACCCTGACATTTTTCATGAAGGTCTAATTAGAGCTCCCTAGTGCCTAAATTGTTTTCACCAAAGGAAAAAAGCATACTTTTCTGCAACAAAATTGATATAAAGCAAGTGGAAGAACTGTGGGGTTTGACTGCATTTTAGATCCACTTCTCTGAGAGCTCAAATCTGTTTTCAAATGTACAAAAAAGAGCAATTTGGTGGAATCATGTTACTGCAGTTGAACAAGAATAATTGGAATTGAAGTTTGCCAGCTGTTCTCAGTATAAAATAGTTTCTGCTCTGAACTTGAAGGATAACAACATTATACTTGTTGCTGTATTTACAGATCTTGATGCATTTGTTTCAAGAATGCTGTTAATAATTCCATCAATCATTATTATGTACTTGATACGATGTGCATGAATGTGCACATGGAATTTGAATTCAAGAATCTTATTTACATGCAGGAGATACTTTAGAAGGTTTTGGCCCAATAATTGTAGTACATATTTTTATATGACTTCTGATATGAAATATAGGAATACACTTTTCACTGTTTGTACTCCATAAGTTTGTAACAACCAATTCCTGATCACCTAATGCTTTTGTCACATGTTATCTTTGATTTGTTCAGAAGAAAGTTGTCTAATCCATTGAAGAAGATTGATTGTCAATGAGCTCTGCTCATCGTGGTAGTTTTTTCACTTTGTCGATGATTAATGAATCATGTGGACCCAATAACCATTGCAAAGTTTCCTAGTGAAATTTCCAAGGATCACTTTAGCCTACTTATAGAAGAATTGTCTATCAATGTGCTAAGCAAAAGAAAAAAAAGAAACAAATGTGCTAAGAAAAGTGATCTATGGCAAACCGTGGTGTTAATGATTATTTGACATGGGAGCTTGTTTTGATTTGTTGTATGTAAAAGAATGCTTCGAACCCATCAAGGATCAAGAAATCAAGATTGCAATCATGCAAGAGCATACCTCAGCAACTCAAAATGTACCTTTACCTAGTCATAAGGTGTTATGTTTTTTGTTGCAGCCAAGACAAAATTTGCTATAATTTCCAGAAAACTATTGTGGGTTCAGAGAAACTAAGGCCAAATTCTGATGACACATCAATGAGATTACTCCTGAAAATTACAGACCAGAAGCATGCTCTGAAAGCAGTCAAATTGCTATAAGCAACATACATATTAGGGCTTGGAATAATTAGAGTTGAATTAGAATAAAGTGTGCCTGTTAAAGACTACAATTATAGAAATGGCTAAATTGAAGCACAGAATAATGGCTTATCTCTTCACGTCATCACAAAAAACTAAACATTCGAAAGTATCAACAACTTGATGAATTCTCTCCTAATATGGCTTTGATTAATAAAACCACATTGTCAAGAAAGCAGCAACAAGAAATTTTATGCATCTCCCTAAAGATGCAATGAAGGGGTACTTTGTGTCTTGTGCCATCTCTAGGTAGCCTGATAGAATAAGAATTCTTTGTTCCTAGTGTCTGCAGACTCTGCTTCATGTAGCCCGCTCTGATGCTTCATGCTGCAAACTGCAATCATATTTCCATAATTGTCTCATGTCAGAAAAGTACTTGTTATAAATACTTAAGAGTATCAATGAACCAGCAAGTTGATGATTCAGCTCACCGTGAATCGTCTATGACAAATTGTATCATGTTCATGACAAGTAGCTTATTTCTCCTATAACCATGAACATCACTATTAACGAAAGTAGTTTCATTCTCTGTGCATTTAATTAGACTCAATGTGCAATCTTTTCTGACTTGATTCCGACAGTGCAATGTGGGGATAGACAGACCTGATATCATATTAGAGTAACCAAGGTAAAAGTTAGCACTTTAAACTAGGTTGCTAACTTTTTCGCGACAACATGTCGAAGAGGCAATTGGATTGACGAATTGGTTCACACATCCCTCAAAGAAAGTTGTGTTCTTTAATCCAAGAAGGAGGCACTGCTAGTTTAGTAACCATGGACGCACAGACAAAACCATACTAGTGTTCTCAAAAGACCTTAACAAGGTCCCTAAACAGCCTCTGGATAAGGGAGAACTCAAATACCATGTTTCACATGATGAATTTAGAATGATTAACATTGTCCTTACACGGTCGCAGAAGGTTATCAAGTTGATATTTGTAATAGTACTGATCAAGTTGTTTGATCCAAGTGCTAAGTGGTCTCCAGCTGTTGTTGCTGGGGGTTGTGAGCTCTCTCCTTTCTGGGAGTTAGTAAACAAAAGCTTGTTTTAAATGGAATCTCAATGGCTGTTCTTAACAGTGACCACTGGCTCTGGAGCTTGCTTACTTTAGCTTATCAATCAAAACAGCTGATGGGGTTTCTTCAAGGAGCTATTAGCATATTCTTAGCGTTGCTCAGATCTCAACATGAGCAGTCATCAGGTGGTGCAAGTTGTCAATAGTTTGGAGCTATATGCATGTTCTTAACTTGCAATATAATCTAAGCAAGAGAAACTGAGTGAAATGCAATTAAAGAAAAAACATGCACATCAGTAAGATCATCTCATTATTTCTTGTGTGTTTAGGTCACTATTTCTTTCTTTCTTTCTCTCTTTCCGGTTCCCAGTATCAATCGATAAAGACATACTCTCAAATCAATATTGCAGATGAGGTACCAGGTGGGTGAATTAACAGCAGGAGTGATTGTGTTCATCGTATTAATGCAGTGGTTCCTCATATGCTTATCAAGATCAGACAGATGCTTGGTGATACTGTTGAGATGTATGATGTCTGGTTCCAACCCAACAAGATCAGATTATCCAAACAAAAGAATTCCTCCAACATAAATCAATCAAGCAATCCTTGGCTACCTGTTCCTACAGAGATTTGTGGCTCCTCTCTTTCCCAAATGGCCATGATTCAGCTTGTTGGCTGTTCATGGAATCATTGAGCAACTCTCTCATGGTCAAAGAGTTCAGAGACAGATTAAACTACACAAGAACTCAGAGCTTTGTCCCCTGGGAGCTCATCAAGCAGCGTGTAGTGGGGGGAGGAGTGCACATGCTTCATGGTGGCTCCTCGACAATGGCTTTGGATGTTGGACCAGCTCACGTCTCACCTTCCCCCTGCTATAAAGAAAGCCTCAAGCCTTCATCGCTGCACAGCAAACCAATTCAACAGCAATCTTTGAGCATTGCAGAAGGCAGTTCAAATCTTGCATTAGCTTCTCATCGGAGTCATGGCCAGCATGAAGATGAGCAGCCAAGGAAGAGCATCTCAGAGAGGAGGAGGAGGGCTCGGCAGGATGGTGAGGGAGCAGAAGGCGAGGATGTACATCATAAGGCGCTGCGTTGTCATGCTCCTTTGCTGGCATGACTAACCTTCTCCCTTTTCTTGCCTGTTCTTCCCTTTCCACTGCCAAGAAGAAGGTGGCGGAGTTTTGGTGAATCCCTCAATGTGTGTGTGTGTGTGTGTATATATATAGATCACAAGTCCATAGTGTAGGAGGATCTCGTTCTGGTAGGATCAAAAAATCCTGAGATTTTTGGGGGTGCAATTACCATGAACATGTCAAAGGATTTCAGGAAGGAACTAATGCAACTCTTGTTCAGTTCATCTCTTGCTCTCTCTCATCATGTTTTTTATCCTGCAACTGAGATGATGAGTGAAACAATCAACTCTTAGACAAATGTGGTGGCAGAATTCACAAGGATTTGGGATAGTTCTCTACACAATCCATATTCCATGGAGGTGAAGAAAATGGTGCCATTTGATCCTATCCAAAATCTTTGTAAGCATACAACTTCCATCTCATCTCGAACTGAAATCTACAATTGATGGAATTGGGATCTCAGGAGTGGCTTGGTTTCAATTGCCATCTGATGATAGTTTCTGGGGTGATTCAATCAACCTAAAAAACAGATATTTGTTTTAGTTTAATGACTGTCTTTGTTTTATTCTGCCATTGTGAAGCTTTCGAAGTGGAGCATAACAAAACAGCTCAGATTACTTGTTTCTCTGAGACATCACATGGTTGGATTGAAGGCTCGAGTTGGATATCAGACCTCATTTCTCAGGCCGTTCTTCTCATTATATAAGCCAGGAAGTAGAATATCTTCTTTAAACAAAGTTTTAATGATCACAAAAAGGGAGTTCCGTCATTGGGGAAGAGTAGTATATTATCATCCTAACATATGTGGTTTAAGAACATCTCCAGAATCATTGGAAACTGGAGAAGAACATGTACAGAATTTGTTCAGTACTTGGTAAAGATACAAGCAGAAAATGCAAACATAAGGATATCAAAGTCCTTTCGTAAGCTGAACCTGCAGAAGTCGTCAAATATTAATACTTCTTCATTTTAATCTGATGTTGAATTGTTGGGGTAAATTACACTTTTCAAAGCATCTTTTAAGAGTGTTCTTTTTACTTTTCTAGCTGTGGTGGTAGAAAGGACTAATTATTACTGTACGTGGTTAGTTATCTTTTATCATATCGATATTTATATTTTAAAAATTATATTTATATTCTAATAATTACGAAAGTAAAATATATTTATCCTGACATCGATTTCAATTTTACTAACATAACATAAAAATAAAGAAAAATAATAATTTTAACGCTTGTCATGGTTGATTATGGACGGTGCGAATGGTAACACGACGACGCCACTTTGAGTTGATAAACAATTTTAAATATACACTCCCAATTGACGGATAAAATATTTGTATCCATGTTTTGTTTTGCAACCCTCATGAGAAATGGCAACCAATGTATGTCCTGACAATTTAAGCTGCCTACACATTGGACGGCAAGAGCTTGAATTAAATCTCTGTAGGAGACTACTTTGCTGAAAGTGCTGATGAAATAATTGAGCTGAAACTTTGCTTCTCTGCAAATAAATGATCTGCACCTTCAGCCAACATGTTTGGAATTCATAGTTCATGAACTCTTACATACCAACAACTGGAAGTCTCATATACACTAACTGCAAGCAATCCTTTATACCTGATCAGGTTCTTATTAGTGATTACTGCAACAAATCAGGGATACCAAGTGTTTTGCAGCACATATCCGGCAAAGAGAATATACTTCGAGCCTGTTGGAAAAACATACATCAATATATAAATTCAAAAAACTTGTTTTAGTAATGCATCAAGACAGTTTGAAAGAAGCATCACAGGCACCCAGAATATTTTCTGAAGAGGCAAATTCCTTGACTAGTGTCCAAGGTGAATCGAGCAGAAAAAGGAGGATTCAACAAGCGGTTAGCTCTTCTGATGCACAGCAATCACATGGATGTCCATTTCCTTCAGCATGATAGCACGGCCGCACGAATCACATGGTGCGGTTCTGGACCCACAAATACTCTCATGTTCAAAAAGTCCTCTGAGACGATCCCGAGCATCTGCTGGCGTACTGCCAGCTTGCACCATATCCCCACAGAACCGACACATAATCAAACGCAGTGGGCAGGTCGACGACTGGTGTTCGATCTGGAAAAAAGAACTTATTAGGACTTTTCTGAGCAATATGCATCTTAAGCTCCTGGTGCAGATTATGCATCTAAGAACTGAACTTAAAGATCCAAGACTAGAAAACATTGCACGATATCAAATCATGCAGTCTTGTTGCTTGCATTGATATAGGGGAAAAGAGAAGCATTTCACAAACTAATGCCGCTGGCCTCATACACAAGTCCCAATACCAAAAGAGGGATTGAAGAACCAAGGCAGCCAATTGACAACTGCCAAAATTCTAGATTTTTTTTTTTAGTACAAATCATGAAAGAATGTACATTGCGGAGGTAACAAGAAACAATCAATCAAGTTAGAGGAGGGAAAACTTGGTGCAAGGAACAAAACATTTCTAGATTTAGTTCCATATCAGCTATTGAAGCATGATAAAAAGAGATGCGGTGAAGAGATCAACAAATCAGCTATGTTTACACTTGACGACATTCCAGATATCCATTAACGTGTGATACATTAGGCAAGCAATAAAACTACAACTACTGTGTTAGAGAAGAAATTAAACTTGCATGATTCAGAAATCTATTGATCATAGTTGAGTTCACAGAAAAGGAAAGCAATAGAATTTCAGGATGCTTTTATATTTCAAATTGGAACCTAACAGTTTCACCACAAACACAGTAAAAGAGAACCCGAAAAGATGCAAGGGTAGCATGACTGTGCATCTTAAGCCTTCAACAAATTTTAATATCATGAGTACTCACTAAAGGATGTCCATATCATTAAAGAGATGTCATAAAAGGTAAATCATTTACTAGTTAAAAGAGAAGAAAATGTGAATAAACGAAGATATGTCTTGAAAAGAAATTATGCTGACTAAGATGCAGAAATACTATTGAAGTAGCTGTAGAAATAGTTTGACAAAATTTTATACATAGGTTAACAGCAATCCGAAAGAGTCACCAAATAATTCACCCACCATTTGTTCCTTCTCTAGTATCACTCCACATGGGCAATGAACTGGTTCATGAAACACCTTCATGTGCTTCTCAATCTGTCCCTGTTGGAAAGCTTGTCCACATTTGTTGCAATGCACATGATTCGCTGCTTCCTCCTTCCTAAGGACAACTCCACAGCCATTGTGTCGACAAAGAACATTGTGCCGTAAGCAATATGCCTCATGGAGTAAAATGGTCCGGCTGGATATAAAATGTTTACAGTTTCGGCATTCCACAGATTCCATATCAATTGGTGATGAAACAGTAGCATGTCCCCCAATCTTTTGCTTAACATTGTCTTTGAAAGCCACAGAGATATGATACTTTGTCACACCTTTGAAACCAAAGACACCAATGCTATATGTACCAGCAACCAGGCTTGGATCCTTCGGTCTGACTGTCAAAACCTTTGAACCCATCTCATGAGATGACCATTCATGACGATGTTGAGTTGGGAATATTAATGGATGTCTAGATAGATAAACATTGGTATCACCATCACCTGCATCTGCCTCAATCTTTACTTCAATATTCATACGACCAGATGCAACCTCATCAATCATGGCCGCCTCAACAGAAAACTTGTAATAGTTGAATGTTCCTTCTTCAACAATTCCTTCTTCAACCTTTCCAATAACAAGTGGTGCAAGTACAGGCTGATTCCTACTACTCTCCTGAGCAGAATCATGCCCTTCTATATCAACTTCGATATCTGTTTCTAGGACAGAAACACTTGAAGCAGGTTTTGTTTCAAGAACCCTCAACTTGTAGTTCAGTTCTCCATAGCTGACAGTGATGATGTCACCTTGAGAAAGAGTTGCATGTCTGCGAAGAGTTGTCTCAAGTACAGCCTTGTGGTTAGGAATGTCAGAGAAGCCCATCCCATCTGGTTGTAATTTTGCATATGTACCTTTGGGCAAGCTAACATAGCGCACCTCAACAAGAGGAACATCTAGACTGACACCAGAGAGTAAATTGCTCCATACATGTGAAGGTAATTCTACTGAACCCTCTCTAGCCGTAAATTCCAAAACTCCTGAATGAGTTGCTCGGTGTTCCCCTTCGTTAGTAGCATCTGAAACTGATGGAACAGATTCATCAATCAATGACAGCCTGAAATACATGGGGCCCTTATCGAGGGCCCCTTGATCAGACAATTCTTGGAAACAAGAAGGCGGCAGTTTGATCTTGTCTCCGAACCCATTAAAAGGTATAGCTTCAAGAGTTCGATAAAATATGACCCCTTTTCCAAGAAGCATGCTTTCCTCCATTCGGTGCTCTGCCTGCAAGATTAATTAGGTTTCACCTTAAGAAAATCAACAAAAGAAGTTCCCAAGGATCAACCAAAAAGCAAATATGTCTAAACAAGAAAAAGGTGCAACTTAGCATTCTTCGATAGAAAGCAGATGAATTTAGGCATTCTCAGCATAGTTCCTATATTACTCCTCAAAATTTATTAATAAACTTGATGAGTTCTACATCCACATAGAGACTGATACAACACGCAGGCATCAATGCAAGCCACCACATGGTGACCTTGGGAAGCAATATCATTAATCAGTTAAACAAACATCTCTAAAGAGTAATAATGATGCCAAGCAATAGAGTCACAGTCGGAAAGTAGACAAGTAATTTTTCAATGATAAGCATTTTACTGTTGAAGATGGTAAATGACCATGTCGAGGGAACAAAAATTAGTTATAAACATTGTATGAAGCTTCAAGCGGATATGGACTTCCAAGTTACAACCCCTATCACTATCAAAACATACACAAAAAAAGAAACTCTTCATCCTAAGCCGTTGATGACCCAGAATTTCGAACAGTATCATCTGATCCAAAAGCATAAAGATTGTCCAATCCAAATAATCAAAACTAGATTTATCTGTGGCCAAATCTCAAGGCCCAAAAGTCTATGCATGGTCCTTTGAGCTTTAGAGCATCTTAAAAGTGAACAAATGACTTTATTATGGCAAGAATCTGCAAATTGAACAAATTAAAGGAATTTTTTTATTGCTAAGATTAATGATCAAACATGTTCAGGAACCCTAGAAAGATTTATCGACTGAATGGATGATCAACAACCAAACCAGATTAACGACATTATTATCCATAAAGATTAGCATCTCTTATTTCTTTTACAAGAAAACTGCACTTTCGATTAATTGGGTCACCATATCATCCCTTGTTCGCTCAGGAGGAAGGACAACTCAACCAATTCGCACCATTCCCTACCCCTAAAAGACCAACTTTTTCAAAAGCAGACCCCAAGACAAATTTTCCCCATGAAATCACTAAATACACTAGATTGGCTCCCAAAAATGGAAAACAAATTCTTCTCCAGAATACAATCATACCTAATTTACATTGAGCAAATGCTACGGACATTACATGAAAAGAAGGAAAACTTTTTGCCTAATTCACAGATTATAGACCCAACACAACCAAAAGAATCCAACAGCAAAAGAAACAGAAGGAGAGATATGAGACCTCGATTTGTGCGTGCGCGGCATCGAGGCGCTTGGAGCGCTGGGCGGCCTCGATGGCGTCGCGTTGGCGGACGGCCTCCGCTTTGGCTCGCCTCTCCCGCTCGCGCTTGGCCTTGGCCCGCTCCTTGCCCGCCCTCTGCTCCCTCTCCAACTTCTCCCGCGCCACCCGAAGCTCGAAATCCATGTCGATCGGATCGAATCAAGCCACTGTGGGATTCACCCTTTCCCTTTCAATAAAGGATCGGATCGACGGAACACGAAGAAATCGAGGCAGATGTGGATGATGATGACGAGGAGTTGCTGCAGCTGCTATGAGACGTCCTCCCTCTCCGTCGTCGATGGGACCGCGAGGTGGGCTTAAATCGGGGAACCACCAAGTCCGACTGCTTGTACGCCAAGGCAAGCCAAGGGGCGCGCTTACGTGTGCACGTGCGTGCTTCGGAATCGCGAACCATCGAGAGACTCGTGGAGGTTAAATACCACCTGACTCGCCCGTGCGGACACGTGTGGGTGGAAAGTCCATGATCGATCCTGTGGACGGTCCCGATCGATCGTTCGTCTTCATTCCTATCAATCATAGGCACGAATCCTAAAGATCCGAAGTCCTATCTTGTTATCATTACATCTCGGTCAAGGTAGATAAATGGTTTATTTACGTAATGAGAAATAAATGAAATGGACAATAAGGTATATCTCTATTGTACATAGAACACACACAAACATATAATACCATATTTTACAAGGAGGAAGCCAACGAAGGGTGTGGCAGTTCAACATTAGAAGGCTCTGAGCTCATGAATCTTCCTCCATGGCTGCTCCCTCTGCGTCCTCAGCTGCTTGTAGAAGTTGCCAATGAATGCCTCACACTTTGTGAACAGCTCCTGCGTGCTGAGCTCTCCAATGTCCTCCCACTTCTCCTCCTCCTCCTCCTCCTCTTCTTCTTCTTCGTCACCGTCCTCTCCATCGTAGTCCTTCAAATCATGGAAGGCACAATCAAGCATATCTGCTATGGTCACAGGAGTAGCAATGGACGTCGTTATGTTCTTCTCGTCGTGAGGCTCAGAAATCATTTTAAGGAAGCCGGCCTCGACGCCCAGAGCAAGGATAAGGACGTTGAGGAGAAAGAAGAGGTAGCAAGGCCTTATGGGTGCAGGCACAAAAGGAATGAAAGCGAGTAAGAGGAGGAGGAGCACTATCTTTGCTATTTCAGACTTCAAGTGATTCTCCATATATATTATTATTTGAAGATGAAGAGTTGTAGTAAGTTGAAGCTCTCGGTAGTGTATTTATATATAGTCATTTGAAGGTGATCAGCTGTACTTACATGAAGGCCAAGAAGAAGATCTGAGAATGGTGGCCACATCAAACAGCTGAAATCCTGTTCTTGCCTTCCTTATCGCCCACTTGCTTGGTGGACTGGTCCTTTCAAGACACAGAGTGCCACTACAAAGAAAAGGTCCAATCGCTAGGTCATGCTTCATTGAAGCCCCCACATCTATCAGTGGTTTTCGCTGCAAATGGATCATCGGAGGACTCTCATTTCCTTTCTTGCTCAGCTGGCAGATCCAGTAGAGACTCTCCACCTTCACCATTGTCTCTGTTTAGTGGCCTTGGAGTACATGAAAGAATCACTCCTTTGATCAACTTGTGCCATGCTTTCATCTTTGTCCAGAGAACCAGCGGAGCACCAATCACACAAACCATTTGCGCTCAATCTTGCGGACTCGAAACTTCTAATGCTGTCAGCTCTTGTTTGTCCGAGGAATTAGTTTGGTAGCAGCTACATGGTGCTCCAGCTCAGCATGATTGACTTGATTGAAAAGAAGCTGATGCTGAATGAAATGATATCTCAAAAGACAACATTTGTATGAGTTTAATGCACTCATCACACTTTTCAAACCCTCTTTAGTTTTCGCCATGGTCCCCATGGTAGCGGCTCTTTCTTGAAGCATGCGCGAAGCTTGAAAATTTTCTGCTTCACAGTAGCTGATGCAATCATATCATTCTCTTGAGACCGACTGTGGACGCATCATGTTGCCTCAATCTCTCTTTCCTTTTCTTCCATGAATCCCATAGGACCTACAGGACCTTCTTGCATTCATGAAACTGGCTGTTGATGAACAAGCAGAGTCCATTATATGGCATTTGTAGGTCGTTGTTCCGAAGCTAGCAACGTTAATACACAGCTAGGGTTGGTGAAGCATGGATATTTGAATATCTTTTCTCCAAAAAGAGGGGAAAAAATAGATTAAATGACATCATCATTCTCTCCGTACTGACTGTTGATGAACAGCTGAGTCCATCTCTCTCTTTATTTTTGTCTCCGGACTTCATAATTCATAGGTCGTTTTCCCTAAGAATTTTGTGAAGAATGGATAGACAGTTGGTCATCTAGTTTTTGACTTTTAGCTTATGGAACGGAGCAGCAGAAGGGCATCTCCAAGTCATCGAGTGGAACTGAAGGACATGAAGGTGGAGAGACCAAAAAGAGCCATGTCAAATGTGGTTCCTTTCCATCGTTTTCTTATGTCCCGTGTCCAGGTAAGATGCTTCACCTGCTCTCATTGTTACAAGCGTAAAAGTAATATTGAATCAGATTACAGTTAAATTCGAATACGATTTAGAGTTTAAGTTTGATTAATGTGTGTTTTAAGTTTTGCAGGAAGATATAGAGGTTTATGGATTGTGTGGAGCAGAAATCAGAAGAACGAACCAGGCTGAATCTTAGGCAAGCAATCTGGAAAGCCTTATCCATACTTGCATCATACCAGGAAAGATGAAGCCTGAATCCAACAAAATTGGTTCTGTAAGAATGTTAATGTACAGTATCATCATAAAAAAAGCAGTTTCATGCAAGCAATCTATTGGGAAGGAGTGCTTGATGAACAAAGCATGTGAAATGCCTATCAATCTATACCTTGGAAGATGCAGCAAGAAACTGAGTCACATCTATCATAAGGTAGTCAAAGATAATATTGAGATCATAATGAAGTAGCAACTCACAACTCAAAACACATACTTGTTTGTAAGAATTATTCATTACTGTCAAACTGCACAAGAAACATGTCTCACACAACCCACAACACCAAGTAATAAGTACCACAAAACTAGCCCTCGTAATTAAGCACCCCGATATATCAGATGATGGAACAGCAGGAGAGACTTAAGGAGACAGCAAGTGCGGCCCCATCCAGGAACTGAAGCGAAACCAAGCCAATTCAACAGCTGCAGGGTCCTCATCAGTCATTCCCATTTCCTTCCTCCTTTTGATGCCGTCTGGAGATGCGTTCATGAAGGCATGCCCACAGCCTGGATAAATATACACCTCATATGGAACTCCAGAGGATTTTAGCTTCTCTTCCAATGCTTTTGCTGCCTGGCAAAAGAAAAAAAGAAAAGGGAAGTGGATTAGTTTTTGTTTCTTGAGCGCTGGAAACACTATGGGTAGAGTACAACCACTTTATACTTGGGAAAGTATCTGGAATCAGTCAACATTAGATGCTTTAGACAATGAAACAAAGTTCTTGTATATATGGTTTTTTGTGACTGCATATTTGACAAAAGTATAGCGTGACCAGAAGCTGAAAGAATGGCATGCTTCAAATCTCTAAAAATTCGCTATGTATTTATCACATACTGTGAGTAAAAAACTCTAATCATATTCTAAGAACTCATAGAAAAATAGTCTCACGATTAAAATAAAGTGAATTAATGAAAAAAATTGTAAAAGATGATCGATCATACATTCCACAATTATCAGAAATATGCATGTGATAAGATTCTTCCAAGATAACGAGTCTAGGGAAAATGTTGATGGTCATATGAAAAATTTTCTTATCAGTTTACAAAGCAGACAAAAAGAAGAAAATTAAGACATGTGAAAGAGAATCATACACTGATATCAGAGAATCCAACTATGTTATCCAGCTCCCCAAAATGAGCTTGAATAGGTGCCTTAGCCAATGATGGATCAGCAAGTTCAGGTGGAGGAACTCCATAAAAGGCTACTACAACATCAACTTCAGGAACCAGAACTCCACTTGCAATAGACAGGGCGCCTCCCATGCAATATCCAGTCACACCAACCTATGAACAGACAGCGTAGCTAATAAAAGATAACGCTTAGGCTTAGGTCCGATTCAGAATGCTTGATGCCTTTCTCACATAAAAAGGGAAAAGAACTTAGATGCCATTTTACCTGAAACTCAATAACAAGGAAGAGGGCCATTCATATGTAACATGCACAATTCATAACTTAAATATGATATTCAGTAAAAGTCATGGCCACCTAACCTAACATATGAGATAAAAGAAGAGCAAATGGTACAGGATATTCATCAAAACTTGAGTTTTCCCTCATGGATAGAAAAGTACCATTACCAGATAGATAGCATGGTTGCCAGAAAATTTCTGGAAAGAGTGAAAGAAGTATTCAGAGCCTTCATTAATGGTGCATTCGACAAGGAATGCAATCCTAAGTAAAGATAGGTCATAAAGTTACAAATATGTCAATCATAATTAAGATATATCGTGACCAGCTTTTATTTGTAAAGATCCATGGTTTTGGAAGGTGGAGTGGCAAGCAACATGGAAGGTGGAGTGGCAAGCAACAAGTAAACAAACACCTAGGTCCCAAATGCACTAATGATATTTAATTTGTAACTTTCATTAACCAGTTGTCAGCATCATCAATTCATTAAGCACAAGTTGTCAACCAGCACCTTTGATGAACCAGTTGATTTAAGCCAATTAACTGAAGCACATATGTCCTTAACAGCACCCTGCAAGTCCAAGCCTTCCGTCAAGTGTTGTGCCTCAGCAGCATCCAGACCAAGCTTTCCACGATACAAACTGAAAAATGGAAGCAAGAGAAGTCAAAGCACAAACAATGTCCAGAACTAAATACAACAGAGATGGAAATTCAACTTCTGAAGATCATACAATAGTTATGGAACACCAAGGTCTGGCCAAAGAATGAAAATTCCATCACCAGAAAAGGGAAAGGGTATTAGATTTCTTACTCTGGAATAAGAGTTCTATAACCTGGATTCATTTGTGCAATGTGTAAAGCATGGTTCTTGATCTCAAAATCAACTCCCCACCACTCTTGCAGCACTACTATCCCTGGAGCATTATCTTTGCCAGCTACGTATGCATCAAATGTCTGGAGATGAAGAAACAAGAACCAAACAATCAATGTTATAGCCAACCACAAAAATTCTACACAAATGTGAATTATATTCAGGAAGCATGTATCTTAACTACGTAAGGCATTCTGACTTAGACCAGTTACAGTTAAGGTCTGGCCAGATTCAGGAGTTTCTCAAGCGAGGGTAGGTTTCATTAATCATAACACCATAATCCAAATCTGGCATTAACTTCGATAAACACTTGCTGAAATAGCTCCGTTTTTGACATAAAATAGAGAAGCCACTGCAAGTACAATAAAGCTAAAGAAAGATAGAATCAAGTTTCTATGCAATTCCTCAAGATATCTGTTGTCAATATCATTTTTTTTTTCCAGTAGTATAATTAAGCAAATGAAGACCAAGGTTCGATTCATGGAGACGGCCTTTGGTAAGGTCGAGTACATTGACCTCCCCATACACCGCATTGGTGGGAGCCTACGCCCTTTAGTATAATTAAGCAAATAATATAGCATGCACTCTATGTTTTTAATTGTCTTTCAGCTAATTCTCACTCCAAAATTTCATCTGACCGTGGATGATTATCATATCTCAGATGAGAAGGGAACATCAACCAATCAATCGCATACTTAACCCTCTCCAAAGCAGTCAGGAATTTCATCAAACACATACCGTGCTGAGTAATACCAAACTAAATGCATCAGACAACAACTAGATCCCCAACTTCGTGCAATATATCTAGACAAAATTACAGGAAGAATAACCTAGCAAGATTCGATAACCTCGGAAAACCCTGCGTAAAAACGAACAAAACAATTTTGGAAAAGACCAAGACGTTTCCCATTCTACACGCCTCGATCGCCCTCCATGGCGGGCTCCGGAGGACACAATCAGCAAAGGGAAAGGAAAAGGTAACGAGAAAGAAGGAGAGCACTCACGGTGTCGTCTCTTTGGATCTGAACCTTCCGGAAGGGGCCGGAAGCAGCGGCGGAGTCGGCGGCCATGGATCGAGCGAAGAATCTGCAAGCAGCGGCCCCGACGAGAGGCGGTAGGAAGCGTCGGGTTCCGAAGGCAGCGGAGCAGGAGGAAGCAAGCGACCTCAGCACCAAAGACGCCATTTTTGCTCCTCCAAGCTCGCACTTTATAGTGGAAGGTCTCCACGGGGGGTGGGTTGGAATGGTAGGTTGACTTGGATAGGTTACTACCACCCACATCGCTCGTTCTGGTGCTCCGATCGTACAGTCACACTCATCACAAAGCATATCTGACGGTCAATCACATGCCCAAGTTTCCGTTCCAGTGGGACCGTCACGAAATGTCATTTCTTGTTGCCGAGGTATCCTCCTTTTCGCCATAATCCTTTTTACATATTTACCCTTTTGAAGAGTAGAAACAACCTATTTGCCACTATGTATATAAATAATAGTATGTATCTTTTTGGAAATCAATTAGTGCTGATCTCACTTCTCTCTTTGCGAAATATCAAATGAAGAAGGAAAAGGAGAAGAATAATTACAAATTAGAAGTCTTTGTTAGATTAGAATCCCTTCATCCAAGGCATTATTAGGCTTTGAAGAATCCCAACAGAAGCAATTGAGACTGATCACCAAAGCACTACCAAGAGTGATTGAGACCAATCACCTTCACTAAAAGACCTCTTATGCCTTTTTAAGCTAGAAGACCATTTTCTTAGTGTGATGTGAGGTCCTCATTTCAACTAATTTTGGTGATCAATCCATGTTGGCCTCATTCATTAAAGCATCAGAATAAAGTCTCACCCACTGAAGAGAGCAGCTCACCAGCAGATCAGTGCATGTCTTCCCTGAGTTGGTCACTTCTTCAATGTATGTACTCATTCATTGCAGGCAAAAAGGGTTTTGATAGGTCCTTTCTGCACAATTACAGACTGCACCATGGCAGCATATATTTTATTATTTTTTACTATATATATATATATATTGATGATAGTACATTATATCTATGCATATGTATGTTTACTACAAATATTAAAATCCTTCATGTATGCCACTTAGTTAGAAATTATTTAGAAAATCTAAATTAATCACTTTCAAACATGAGTAGTTGGTCTATATAAAAATTATGTAATTTAAAATTATTTTGATATTTTTAATAACATAATGAGCTATTAGTGAGTCAATATAACCAGGATTTTATTCTTTTTGGTGCACAATCTTTTTCGACTAACTATTCAAGCAATGAAATTGTTATATATACTTCTAAGTTTAATTTTAACATGTATAAATGCACACATAAACCCAAAAAGTCACAAATTCTGGCAATAATGTTCTTTGACTGTCATCGAACTTTTATCATTAAATAAAGTCTTTATTTCTTATGATGATAAGAATTAATTAAGCATATTTTACGTATTTTAATAAATATATACAATGTTATAGTAGTATTTTCATGTGGAAATATCATAGAACTCCACAACATTTTGCCTAGAGAGAATATTTTGCATGGCTTATTTACATTTTCTTTTATAACTTACAAAAAATATTGTAAATCCTGAAAATGATCCCATGCTCATTACTTTATCAACAAACAAATCTTTAGCAATAAATAATCATAATTGATAACATAAAAAACAGATCTTTAGCAATAAACAATAAGAATTGATAACAAATTATTGATCTCTATTACACCTTTTAGAATACAGAAAAAATCAATCTTAATGACAAAGGAACTTTGATCACTGCAGATATTCTTTAGTGAATCACAATGGATCAATAAAATTTTATTGTTATACTCAATAAAAAAAATTTATTTGATTTTTTATTCTAGTGTGTTAGAGAAAAATATTGTTGATGTCTTGATGAGTACAACGTGATTTTAATCTATATGCATAGAATCGTCCGAGGTGAAAAGCACCTTCTTCTCATGTGTAACTTTTATAACAAAAAATAAAATTATGAGGTTTTCTAAGTCGATTTCTTCGACAATCAAATTAGTTTCGATACTTACTTCTATTTTATTTTCTTTTCTAATATAAATTTAAAGATATATTTTAATATTAACCTTGATGAGAAAAAATATCTCATAAAAATTTCATAGGGAGGCAGTTTGTAACTGATCCGAGCTATCCTCTAGACTTTTAAAAATATTTTTATAAATATTTCATAGAGAAGATAATTCATAATCGATCCAAATAGTCTCTTAGACTCCCGAGAATAATTCTATAAATATTCTATATCAGAGGTAGCTCATCCAAGCTATCTTTTGAACTCCTATTCATATGAATATAAGGGTATAAAAAATGTCCTCCTTCTAGCACTAACAGGATGTATTTTCAAAGATTTTCTAGGTGTGTCTTTTTTTTTTATATTTATCCTATTTCTCGTTGCAGCAACCTCTTTTGTTTTTCTGTGTCAAGCCTGCTCTTCTGTATTCTATTAACTGCAATAAAATCAAACATTCATTACCTCACAAAAATAAAATAAAATAAAATACTTAGATATGAAAGTGACTGACATGCGAAAAATGGTTACTACCTTACCGAAGCTTATAATGATTGAAATCAGAATGTTTGATCCCAACTTGCCTATCAAAGACAGACAATACGAACCTGTGATGACTAGCAAAGACATAATATTAGTCATAAGAAATCAGAGAGAATGATGGGAAAAAAAAAAAGGCAGAAAGGATGAGTGCCAAGAACATAATTTTAATCATAAGAATAAAGAAAATAAACTGAAAGAAAGAGGAGAGGTGATCATGATCGTAAGTTTGCACAATATCTTAGAGAATCTATTTGATCCTCTGCCACATCTCACTGCAGGTGATTACTTCTCATAAGTATCAAATAATTGAATGTACCCAAATAAAGATAATATACAAAGTAAATATACAGGCATCCGAACGTGGACTAATTATAAATTATCTTATGTACTTGGACCTTATTAACATCACGATTTTTATATTTAAAATTTTATATTGAGATCTTTATAGTTCTAAAAATAAAGTAAAAATTTTATCAATCCTAATTGTTGAAAAATCTAAGGACGATATCACATGCACACAAGAACAAAAAACAAAACATCTTATATTTTCATAAAAAAAGTTTCATAATTATGCTGCGTAAAATTCACGAAATCAAAAATTACGTTTATGAAAAGATAGTACCTAAAGAGATCGTATATCTCTGATATTCCTGTAGATCCATGGGGGAGGATGAAGGAAGTCAAATGTCCTCATCTCTAGTAGTGATCCACACGACAGAGGCTTTGAAGATGCTCTTCTCTGGGGAGAGAAGAATAGGAGGTGACCACCAAAAAGCCTTAGCCTATGGGCATTTGGTTTCCTCCTATTTATAGAGGCCCCCCTGTCAACCCTAATGGATCATACCCTATTGGGTACTGAATCTTCATCCAATTACCTAAGCCTCTTAGATTAATGAGTCTCTGCCCAATGATTTTTTATTAGCTCTTATTGGATCTCATCCATGGGATCCAATAATGCAGGGGCTTATTGGATATCCAATAAGATAAGGGCTTTAGCGGATATCTCATATCTGAACCTCTACTCGTCGTAGCACCTACCATATGTATGTGACCCTCTATGCTCAATATCGAGCTGGCCGTAAGTCATACCTATTAGAACTCCTTCTAACTTAGTGAATTATTATCTCTATAATAATTCACTCAATTCATCGATTGTAGATGTATTACGTCACTACGTTGTAATCCCCAAATGATATAGGGGAATCTAATCCTTTGAAACTATTTGTCCTTAGTTATCGTGTACCTATAGTCTCTCATCCATCTAATAACCTAGAGATTGTATATCGGGCATGGTGCTATCAGACACATACGGTTTCTAGTCGAGTCTCGCTCTAATCGGATTCTTCTGGAGAACTCTTTTCCTCTCAATCCGAATGATCATAGCTAGGGATTTGTTTGAGCAAGAACACATGAGATATTCCTCTCATGATACCGAGAATGGATGATCCTCTGTTGATACTCAATTACCTTTGTAACGTTAGCTACCATTCCTAAGATTCAATTGTATCAGATCTGAAACTTTCAAATATGTAAGTCCGACATAAAAGAATGGAGTACTCATACAAGACATCTTTGTTGTCTCAAGTCTAAAAACGAAATATACTACTGGGACTACGAAATCACTATTTGACATCAGGTATCAATAACCATTCAGCATTCTATAAGCGGATTAATCAATGAACTTATTCTCCAATGAGTACCTACATTGTACCCTTAGTGTCCCCACACGAGTAGTTATGAAATCAGCCACCTCCATCATATGAATAGGTATAAAGTACACTAGTATATTCGGTTATCTCGATGTCCCTTTAAATAACTTATGACCAGAATTATTTAGAGTATATGTTTAAAGACGAATCGGTCTCATTATCGTGATCTCATCACGATCCAATTTCCATTCCACAAATCCAATAATATCACAATATACATTCAGATAATATAAGAAAATATCAGTAATTATAAACAAAAAGATTGATGCAGCGTATTACAAGTGTCATCACTCACGTGATTGACTTGTAGGGTATCTATAACTAACACTAATTTTATTAGTTATATCGATGGAAAATACAATATGTAATACCATATGTTAGATCAATATAAAAGTGATGGATAAAATGATAATTTTAATTTTTTTTATTTTTAATAATTTTATTAGTAAAAAGATAATTTTAATATGTCACGTGCTAAAAATGGATGAAATATTAAAATTATCTTTTTATCCTTCACTTTGATGGTGATCAATTGTAAGTGATGTCACATATTATATTTTTCATCAATACAACCGATGACATTATGACAAATGAGATTATTTATTTTATTTTTAAAATTATAGATATCTCAATATAAATTTTTAAATATAAAAAATCATAATACTAATAGAGTTCAATTATAAGAGATTAGCATTGGTGAATCTGCGGGTGGTGAGTTCTATTATTGTTAGCATGGATTCCATCCCCTTAGGTATAGGTAGTATTTGATTCCTGTGACCCAGCAGTATAGGATTTCTTACTCCGGAGAAGCAAAATACGTTGAGATGGACTTGGCCATGAGATGCCGCTTAGCAGATTCATGATCAATAATATATTATTGATCCTCAATTCCTATGCGTGCATGTTGGTATTCCCTTTTTTTTTTTTTTCTTTTTTTTTTTTGGGGGTGTTAGGATTCAGTTTGATCATCACACTAATCATTCAAGCAATGAAATCGAGAGAAGAGGAACTTGTGATGCTGCCCAATTTTATGTGGTTGGTGAGGGATAGAAAAACTTAAATGGTCCATCGCATATGTGAGTGGAGACGACATGAGTTTGCTTTCTACAGGATCTGCACTTATGATGGAACAAAACCTTATTCGATCCTTTCCGTCTTGTAAATGTATAATTTTGAGGCATCTTGGTTGACAACACACACTTTTCTTTTTTCAACGAAGATAGTTTAGGACACCGATATCATTGGCTGATCATTATTCAATATACGTGCTAAAAGAATAATTCAAAAACTATTTTCGACAAGATAAATAATTATGAAATGTCTTTGTCCTTCAACAAAAGATAAAATTGAGATTATTAAAAATTGTTAAAGATTATCTCTTTTCATAGAATATTTTATTCCTTTATTACTATGTAAAAATTAAAATTATTGAAATAATTAGAATTGGCTAGGACCACGAAGAATAGCTAACTACTAATTGATATACATAATTTGATTGTGATCAAGGAATAGTCGATAAAATCTCGTGCTATAAAAAGGTGAGACACTCTTGATCTAGAAAGTCAAGTATCATCGAGCATAGTATTGTCTAATTAACGATTGCTTATATCACATGTATTATATATATATATGATTAGATATATGTTTTATGTAATTAACGAATAGGATTGTTCTTGGAACTATTATTGTTTTCTTGAGTTTAAATTTTCTTTATCCATTTTAAATGGCCGCTTAATGGGCTTTAATCAGTGTGTAAATTGGTTATATGGCCTTGGGTAAGATTACAAGCTTAGAATTGACCCAACTTGACTCATTTGATTGATCCACTACCTAGACGTAGACATTTTGAAGACCCTTCTAAGTTTATGACCTAATCATTCTATCCTTCTCGAATAAAATTTTCTAAAACATATCACACATTCGAAGACATGAATGCAGATTTTATATACGGCATTCAAACATAGTAAAACTAGAGAGGGTTTTTCCAAAATAGCAAATTTTGCATATAAAATATCTGTTCTCTTTTAAATCAAAAGACCATAGCTAGCACTAATAATAAAGAATCAAAATAGTACTCCACCAATATTTTTCTCAATGCTTGAAGAAGTCATGTATTCCAAGCGGAGGAAGTTTTGGGTTGTACTGTGCTTTCTTTTATTACACGTTAATGCATACCATATTACCTTTAAAAAAAGCATTTAAATGTCCTAATTCATTTTGATTAATATATCCTGCATTCCACCAATTCATACAACCTGTATATTCAAAACCCTCTCGATGTGCCGAGAACATTTGGAAATAAATGACACAAGTATTTCCAACCAAGGACAAATCATTAGCTATGTAATGTTTGGATAAAACACATCACTTTCCAAGTCACATCCATGCATGAAATAAAAATGTTGCATGTGTTCATTGCACATTGGATAGGGTGGACCAACTAGCCATGTACTCGAAAGGAATAATATGAAAAATTGAACCTTGTGGAATGAAGCAAAAGTTAAGTTTGCTTGTACATCTAACAATCCTCCCATGCGAAATAAGGATGAATGCATGTGATAGATGCCAAATAGGGCACACCCTCTTTTCGTGCAAAAGTTTTTGTTCAGAGTTGAATTATAATAGTCAAACTATTGTAATTCATAAGAGTGAAACTACCCCTAAGTAATGTTTTAATTATTGGGTCAGAGTTGAATTAGTTAAACTATTATGATTCGTAGGTGATTTAGCCATAAAAGTATATTTTCACAAAAGAATATGATAATGCTCGAAACTCATCTTCATCACTTATTTTTTTTTATATTTAAAAAATATATTATTATTTTTTAAGGGACATATGAGATTATCATCACATATAGGATACAACTAATCGAAGTTTAATTAACTATCTTCACTAGAGCTCACAATTTAAAGAATATTTATTTTCATCTTGTCATGGATCTAATGAGGAATGTAGAGGTAATTTTTAGGGGTGATTAGGTCACCTTAACATTTTGATAATGATGTTTGCATGCAATCCACATGAATAAAAGTAAAACCATTAAACAAAATATTTATAAAAATAAAACTTCTTGCATGACCTTTTTTTCGTTTTCCATCTTCAAAATCTGCCATGCCTATTTTCCAAGCATGCATGCATGTGAAATTGTAAACTTGGAAATTGATTTCGTGGTTTCTTGGTCAATTGTCCAACCAGTGGAGTACACGTTTTGCCTCGTCGTTCCACTCGAAATCCATCACATGGTTCAAATACAATTATTGCGTGTTGTTGTATTCCTCCATCTCACTTTCACCATCCTTGTCTTCCACGTCAGTATGCCGCGCGAAAACTCTTCTGATACACGTCACCAGCCACGTCGTCGGTGCCAACCAAAACCCACCCCCATCAACACCATCCACATAAACAAATCCTTTTTTAAAATATTATATATGTAATTTTAGATAAAATACTTTAAAAACTCTTATTTTTATTTTTATTAATATTCTCTTTTTTATTTATTCTCATAAAAAGTCTTATTTCTTAAAAGATGAAATAACATGTGGGTCAAGGTGAGAACGACAACAAGAATAATTACAATAAGCAATCACGAGAGACAAAAGCGATGATCGATAGGATGAAAGTCTAAAATAATTTTATTTCTTTTAAAAAAAATAAAAAATCAATCTATGAGCACTAATTGTGAAAAAGTAGCAATAATTATAAAAAAAATAAAAAAAAGGCACTTCCGAGGAATTTATCCTACAATTTTCATATTTATCCCTTTAAATTTAAGGTTAGCAGTTATATTTATTACAAAATTTGATGATTTAGTATCAAATTTTAAGCACCTATTATGATTATAATAGTATTAAAAAAATTTTAAGCATTTATCTGTGATAAGTTCCTCTCGATGTGATTCATCTGGAAGCATGAAGATGATGCGAGTTAATGGTGGATGTCGAGGAGCTTTTTCTTGCATTTTTTTTGTGTCATAATCATATATGGATATTTGATTGTTTAGGAAAAATATTGATGTGATAACCATGTCTATCAATTTGATCCCGAGATCTTAGATCATGCTATGCTAATTGATATTTTAATAATTTATTGATTAATATTTAGCAAGTGAATCAACATTGAATCTTGATAACTGAACCTAATATATCATTATTAGATTAATATCTTAAATATTATCTCAAAATATAAAAAAGGTAAATGAGACTAATACACATCCACCATATCAATATATATATTGAATGAGATTTAGGCCAGTCACAGTCGATGCATCACCATTCGATTGGTGTAAAATGTTTCTCATGTTGCTTAATTATCTTCTTTATATGTATATATATATGTTGATTAATGCGAAGATCCTTTGGTATATCCATCAAACATCCCATTATTGGCTGTTGTCGATGACTATTATGATGTGGAAACAACACGCGGATTTGTGGCTGTTGATGAAGCGGATCTGTACGTGGATCGAGCGTTGGACATACCCGTGGTTGACCAACGCCGACAGGTCCATCAACATCCTCCACACGCACCCACCACATGGAAAGGGTCGTGGACCGAACGATTACGCAGCCAACACTGCCCGCACCGTCACCTCTCTCTCTCTCTTTCCACCAACGTGAGCATATTCTGGTGGCAATGAATCTGTAGGCGACACTGACAGCTGGGGTTGTTCTGGAATCCATGCCGTTCCCCATAAAATATGATCAAATCAGTGGTGCTTGCAAAGCACAAAATCCAAGATTTATGTCTTCAAAGCGGGCCGAGAGAAGAGAGAGAGGGAGAGAGAGAGAAGCTTTTACTGTTTTTGGTTTGGTGATAAGAACGACACCGCTGTCCAGGGAGGGGAGAGGAGGGAGAAAAAGGAGGGCTCGATGATTTCTTCGGACTTCGCCGCGGCATCATCTTCCACTTCCTCCTTCTATGGCTTCTGCACTTATGCAGCTGGAATTGCTGGTGAGGTTTTGGTAGTTCGTAGTGATGCTTCTTGAATCAATGAACCTGCTTCTGAATCTTAGCAGATGAGATTTATGAGTGACCCCTGACAAGCGTAGAATTGTTTGTTGTCACTAAAAAAATATGCAGAATTAATTGGGAAAAGAGGAAATATGGGTTCATATTTCTGAAAGGGTTTCGTCTTTTAGCAGGATGAAGATTACTCCAAAGAGTATATACTTGGAATGTTTCTTAGGACCTCTTTTTCCTCACCCTGTGCCCTGCACCCTGCCCCCAATAACTCTTAGCAGCTTTCCTTTTTGGATTGTATATGAGATTAACAGTTATCTGCTAACAAGCTAAAGTTGTTGATTTCATGAAAGAATACACATAATTAGTCGGTGCCAGCAGCCTTCAGAGAGGATTTTGATCTTTTCGCAGGCTAAAGGGCATACACGATTCTCGTGTACTTAGAAGGTTTCTAAAAGTCGTTTTTTTTTTTTTCTTCTTTACACTGCCTCGTAAATAAAGGGAAATGGTACATGTAGTGGTATTTAAGACATTTTTGCCGATCTTGTATTGAAGAACAAATATACCTCTGTATATAGTTATTTACTGGTATTTTTGGTCTGTTTGCAGGCAATGTTTTTGCCTTCGTATTGTTTGTCTCACCAATGTGAGTATACTTAAACAAATTTTCCGATTTTCATCTCTGAGAACAGTTGTGTATGTGAGCTCACATGCATGAAAATTTTCTTGATTTCTTCAGGCCAACATTCAAAAGAATCGTGCGAAACAAGTCCACCGAGCAGTTCTCAGGCTTGCCCTATATATACTCTCTCTTGAACTGCTTGATCTGTATGTGGTATGGGCTTCCTTGGGTGTCTTATGGGGTGATCTTGGTGGCTACTGTCAATTCTATCGGTGCTGCTTTTCAATTAGCCTATGTTAGTCTCTTCATCAGATTTGCAGATTCTGCAAGAAGGGTATGCATAGTTTCCTAGGGTTCGCTTGACCAATTGTTCCTACTCATTTCGTTGATGTGCTTTGTTCTGATTTTTCATGCAGTTGAGAATGTCCGGACTGCTGATAGGAGTTTTCTCTATTTTTTCTCTGATCATATATGCCAGCCTTGAGTTGTGCGACCACCCGACACGACAAATCTTTGTTGGGTATTTAAGTGTTGCTTCACTCATTTCCATGTTTGCATCTCCATTATTTATCATTGTAGGTTTCTTTCTCGTCATTCACAGAAGATCTCATTTGCTTTATTTTTAATTGTTCTCCTGCTCTATGATTTAAATTGTTGCCTATGTTGTTGCTTGCCAGAATTTGGTGATCAGGACTAGGAGTGTGGAGTTCATGCCCTTCTATCTATCCCTCGCAACCTTCTTGATGAGCGTTTCTTTCTTTGCGTATGGGATGCTATTGCACGACTTCTTCATATATGTAAGAACACTGAAATTTTCGGATGTACTGATTCAATTCTGGTACTCTAGAAGTTTTAATTTCAGGTTCACAGAATGATATCATTTTCAGCAATTGATTATTATTCTTTTTGAATGTGCTTCTCAGATCCCAAATGGGATTGGAACAGTTCTGGGAGTAGTACAACTGTTGCTGTATGCCTATTACAGTAAATCTGTGGAAGAGTCTCGCTTGCCATTGGTGGCTTCACACTGATGTTCTGCCTTGACAAGGTTAAATATGTTCATTATTTCCACACAGTTCTTTCATAATTTTGTTATGTGTGAATTGTGTAAAAACAGAAAGATATTATATCAGATTTTTGTCATTTTCTCATATTTTGAAGCCTTGTAGACTTTTAGTATGTGCTTGTAAGTTAGCACAATACATATCATGCATACCTAGATGGCTGCAACACAACAATGATCTGGATACATAGGTCCAAGTTATGACATATCATGTTGAATCACTCGAGTCAGATTATTAAAATAAATTTCAATATACATGCAAAACTTATGTTGTTTCCTTTGTGTCACACCTCAGTAGTGGTTTCATGTACTCATTGATTTATTTAATTATATGTTTTTAGATCCGTAGATCTTTGGTAATTTTTCTATTCTAGGATTGTTAACGTGTCATAGTGGATATTGGTGTCTTTACAATTACTCTTCAAAGGAGATCTTAGGCCTGTTGCGTTTGACATCTTTCCCCATGATTATCTCTAGTTCTCGACATCCATGCCGACTAGGGTGCCTTTTTTGGGCTTCTTTATATAGTTCCAAAGACTGCTTTTTTTTTAATATAATAATTAGAAAAGGAAAGGATTTCAAGCTAGGATTGAGGAGATTTCATTACATTGAGTTTTAAGATGCAATCAAGCAATCTTGTTATTATTCATTTCCTTGTTTCTCTATTCTTTTTTTTGTCTTTGATTGATTTAAAAAATATAGTTGGCTGTCTTGAGCATATAGTTAAATTAAGGCAAGCTTCTAAGCCGGTTTCAATATGCAGAGCACCATTATTACATTGAGAAGAGGCACTCAAGCATATCTTACTTCCTCGTCCGCAGTACTCACTAGTTGCACAACTCATACTTTTACCATGTACAGGAGCACCTATTCTACCAACAACCCTGGGGCAAAAAAGTTCAATTTTCTTGCACTAAATCCACCTTGTCAACCTCAAATTGTGAACCTATTGCACGGTCTACATACCACATAATAGCTTTTGAATGAACAATGTGTTTGGTGACAAAAGAAAGGTTAGATTCTATAGATATGCCTACCGGAATAACATTTACTACCATGGTAACAAAAAACTGAGCCCCCTTGCTTTGGCTTCTAAGCACCCATCTTAATCTGACCCATGACCTGCTCATCTTGATCTAGATCTACAATCGAGTATACATATCTTAAAATTAAAATTCAGCAACATTGCTAATTTGTCAATGTAGTCTTGTCAAGAAGTTGCATGTAAAGAAGTGGGCAAGCCAAGTATCAGTCGACAAAGAAGTTGACATAATTGGATATCTGCCAGCACTATATAGAAATCAAAATAATTGAAATTGTATTTGATCCCTCCAATGTCTAGAAAAAGAACCCCAGAACTTATGTTGTGCTGAGATTGATGTGTAACAAAATAAAGACAATAACTGAATATAGAAGAATCCAACATATAAAATTTGATATAGCATAGAAGAAAACTGCATGTTATTGAAAAGAATAAATTTCTTCAGCCATCTCAATATTTATGAAGTCCTAAAAGATTGTGGAATTAGAGTTATTTAATTATTATACTAAAATATTTAAAAATCTCCTGATATTTGAGTCAATTAAAGGCATTTAATTTATTTTACTATTGTTGGAATTAGTGACTGGAAGCAAAACTGCAGAGGCAAGGAAATAACCTGATCACATTGATCCATTGCATTTGACCTGCCTTATTTAGCACTTTGGATAAAGCCATAATGTGGTATGAATTGCACACTTACGATGATAACTATACATACATCTTTTATGTAAATTTAACATATCTCAAACCTGAACAAAAATAGGAACCAAATCAAAATAAACAATGTAACACTAGTAGCATAAATTTTAATGCTTTCTCAAATTGAACAATAAACTATTGATTTGCAGCTACTTCTGGATAAAAAAGATAAATCAAGCCTTTTGTCGAGGGACAAGTTCTGCTGTCATGTGTAAAGTCTGAATGTGATTGTTGTTTATTTTGTGTTGTATTCGATAAGGGTTTTGATGTCTGGAAGTTTTTGTGTGTGTGTAAGGTGGGGATGTCTTTTTTTTAAAAGAAGGAATGTACTTGATGTAATATTATTCTTTTAACTATACCAGCTTGGCTGGTCTTCTAATAAGGTGGAAGTGTCTCTACATGGAGACCTGCTTGTGGTTAGTGTATTATCTACATAGTTAAGTGGTCAAGGGTTTGAATCCCATTGTAAGAGTCTACTGCACAGAGATTATGTAACACTGGTATTTAGTAAAATAAAAAGAAGCAGCCGTTCCTCCCAATTTTGTTCTTTGTTAATTAAATATCATTTATTAATTTGGTATCTGTTCAGATTTTCTCTATGCTTTGGTTCAGGTTGCTTTCAGTTGTCTGAGAATTTAATAGCTCAGATTGATTTGGGAATTGTTTTTGGACCTGTGCACAGTAGTTGGGAGTTCTCTGCATGTATTCTTCCACTTCTCTTTCACTTCGTTTTGTGTTTCTTCTTTACATGTTACAAGACATCAACCTCTGATTTGTGCAAAAGTTGTATCCCATGCCAATGAACAATAAGATATCATGTTTATAAGTGCCAGTTTATAATCGGATGATGCCATTATAATAATTAGAGTAATTTCATTTAATAACTGACATATGGTGCATTACAGAGATAAGTATTTATTACATCTAAAGACATGGAATCTGGATCCATAATTGCAGACCCAGTTCATCATGCATATCTATTCTACAATATTATCCAATTATTGTTCTTCATTTTTCACTATTGGTTGCAACATATATTTTGAAAGTTTATTGTCCAGAATTTGGACAAGATAAAGTTTATTGCCCTAATTTCTAGACATGCAAATAGGAATATATTTTCTACCTCTGGATTCAAAATAATTGTCTTTTGCTCTAGTGTGAATAGTGCCATTGAATGAGAAATCCTTGCAATCTTTAGAGTTGGCCATATCATGTAGAAAGCAGTGTACATAACATAAAGTAAATCCTATGTAGTGTATAGAATTTGGCTAATGCCCTATTGAACATCAGGCAACATGCACATACAAAAATGTCAAGCAGGTTCTTAATGGAGTCCGTTTACTTAGGGAGCAAGAATTAGATTGATTTGGTTATTCGTTAACTTATAATGTTTATTCTTGTACAATATTATATTAATATATTAAATAAGTCTGACAAGTATACATATTTGGGTGAAAGATCCCTTTTTAGTCACTTTTGTGTCATCAATAGATCATGAATCATGTTTCGTCTGGGGTGTGGATGAGATGAGATAGGAATTACCTTTAGAAGATGCTTTATTGTTCACTCACTAGATCATCTCTGCACTGAACTTATCTACACATTTGGTTGGAGGCAGCACTTCTAAAGGCATTGCTTGGAAGGCACTATCAGAACTAGGTTGCAGGGGATTAGATAGCAAATCAACTTGGTGGACCATCTCATAGGTCAACTTAAACCATTGGAGAAGTTGGTAAGAATTAGGTCAAGAGGAGCATGCGCCATATTCAATGTTTGAAGGCGATTATGATTACAGGAGCAGCAAATTACATTTGTGATAACTAATCAGCTCAGTGAAAAATGAGTCATCATCCTAGCTTGATTCAAAGTGGTCTTTCTGTCCTGAACATTTGTTAGAAATATATGCTTCTTAGATCTAATGATTTCGGAAACATGCCTCGAACAGCTTCTGTTTTATTAAGCAAAAGTGGCTCCAACTCCAGTAGCCAACCATTCATAATCCAACACTTGTAGGTGATTCTATAGCTGCTGATTAAGCATTATGCAAGTTGCTCTTTTCTAAAATTCCTTTCTACCATGAGTTGTAGGTTGTTCTTTTCTTGATGCTAGTAGAGGTATTATGTTAACCAGGCTAAATGGATTTGAAGACTTTGGATCTTTGTGTATCTTAAATGGATTTCCTTTTTGTCTTGCACTTATGATTACAGCTAAAACTTTTCCTAGACAAGAAGAAAGGATTGGATTATGCATTTAAGAGACTAATATATGTTCAAGTATTCTTTTTAGTGATTAATGAACTTGGCACATATCAGGAATCGCTTAGATGTCAGAAAGGATTAGACAATACACCACACTTGAGATTCTAATGTCTGTTCAACTAAGTTTCTTGCAAAAGACTAAGTGTGATCAATGAATTTGGCACATATTAGATACAGTATCAGTATTGGATTACTTTGGAAGTGACAAAGATTTAGAAGAACAAAATAACCAGAATTCTTGTCGACTTACAAACTGCTGCATAGAATTTTATTTGCCAGGCTTGAGTAGCAATTTGTTTTTGTTGCAAAAATAGATTAGGCCAAAGCCTACTATAACAGAAGAAATTTGGCTGAATCCAAGGATTTGTATTCTGTACTTTAAACATGTGTTGTTATTTCTAGTTGGATTTAGAGGGCTAATCTTTTTCTCTCTAAGTATATACACTTTGTGTGTAGCTGAAGTTGTATCTCCTGAATGTTACCTATCAGAAACAAAACACATCTTACATTACTTTTCTTCAGTTGTGGGGACAATGGATGTAGGTTTGTGTTCATGAGAGATGTTGGTGCTGGTGTTTTAAAAGTTGATGTGTGATCCTCAGCCAATACTTACTAGTCAGAGTCCATGACTGCTGCCATTGGATACTGGCCTCAGGTTGTGCTGTCCACTTCACTTCATCCCTCCATGCCTCAATGGACAGAGCACTGTCCCCCATGGCTTCACTGTTGTTGTTTTATATGGTTTTGTGCATCACATATACTTCACTGTTAGGTCATTTCTATTTTTCAAGGACAATCACCACCAACACATCCTAAATGACCTATCCTAACCTTGGTTACTTTCTGCTTTTTCTTTTTACCATAAAAGTAACATAAATAAATAAACAAAATTTTTAGTTGGACAATTTGGATAGCTGAAAACACTATTGTTATGCTCATGTAGGTCTCTTTTTATCTTTCTTTTTCTAAGGAAAAAAAATGCAAAATACTTAATGTTTAGTTGAACTAATATTGTGCATGAACAACTATTGCATTGGTTCTGTATCTCCTGCTGTATGAAAAGTAGAACCAAGTTATGAAACAATATTGTATACTTTAAAATGATGCATAGAAATGTTATGTATTGCAGCATGATGTTATACAGCAAACATCCTGTTAATAAAGTCATTGAAAGATAAGATTTTGGTAGGTATTAATTAGGACAGATTGCTATCTTTTCCTTGAAAGGTCATGATACATTTGATCTTCCAAGTGACAGTCCTGTAGCTAAATATTCAAGTATCATCTGAATATAATATATATAATTTGGATGCGTATATTATCTACTCTTGTGTTTTTTATCTTTCATTCAACTTTAAGAAATCCATCTGCAGAAGCTACACTTTTGTTGCCCAACCGTCGATGTAATTTCACATCGTCTGTGAGCCCCACACTGTCTCTCCAATCATCAAGCAGGTTGGAGAGTCGGGTACGGGGCAATGAGTAGTTTATCCGATGCTGATGATAACGTCATCACATCCAAAAGTAGAATGCTACGTTGATCAACAATTTGACAGACCCAAAATCCATATAATCTAACAAAAGTCCTCATTATATTGTTACTGTAAGCCTTTTTTTGTCCTTTCTGGTCCAACTTGGAAGGTTAGTGCTTCATGTCAACTCTCAAAGTTCAACAAGGCGGAGGCATGGATCACTTCATTCTGTATATATAGCTCCCATTACCTACCTTCTTGTTGTGAAGCCCAAGCTCGAGCCACAAAGATCTTGAAACATCATCATCATCTTCTTCTTCTTATGTTGTCTGCGTACATGGAGGGAAAAGAGCACCAACTTCCTATTGCTACTACTACTACTGCTACGAGCGCCAAAGCTCAGACCAAAGGGCTCGACGCGGTAGTAGCCATGAAAGCTCTGTCGAAGCTTGGGGGCTTCCATGCCGGCTACTTCCGCATCAGCCTGTCGCTCTGCGGCCAGGCACTACTGTGGAAGACCCTCAGCGAGCCAAGCACCGACTCCCGCGCCCTCCGCCTCGTCGTCCGCTTGCTACCCTCCACCACGTACGTCCTCCTCTGGTCCGTGGCCCTCGCCGTCCTCGTCGCACTCTGCTTCCTCTACGCCCTCCGCTGCTTCCTCCGGTTCCGCTGCGTCAAGGCCGAGTTCTCCCACCATGTCGGCGTGAACTACCTCTTTGCGCCGTGGATCTCGTGGCTCCTCCTCCTCCAGTCCACCCCCGCCTTCCTCCACCCTGGCGCTGCTCTGTACCGCGTGCTTTGGTGGGTCTTCTCCGTCCCCATCCTCATGCTCGATGTCAAGATCTACGGCCAGTGGTTCACCGAGGGGAAGAAGTTCCTGTCGATGGTGGCGAACCCCACGAGCCAGATCACGGTGATCGGGAACCTGGTCTGCGCGAGGGCGGCGGCGAGGATGGGGTGGGAGGAGATCGCCACCTGTATGTTCTCCCTCGGCATGGCGCACTACCTCGTCCTCTTCGTGACGCTGTACCAGCGGTTCGTCGGATGCAACAGCCTCCCCGCCATGCTCCGCCCCGTCTTCTTCCTCTTCATCGCCGCCCCCAGCATGGCCAGCTTGGCCTGGGATTCCATCTCCGGATCCTTCGGTACGGGGTCCAAGATGCTCTTCTTCCTCTCCCTCTTCCTCTTTGCCTCCCTGGTAATTACCGTCTACTTCGCCAATTTCTTCCTACCACGCATCGCCATCATGTAGTCTGGATAGAGAAAGAATCTAGGGAGCTAAACACTGTCGCCATCTCTCAATCTATCTTCCACCCATTCATCAAACATGGGATCTAAAGATCTCATTTCACGCATCAGACATCATCATCATCGTCGTCTTTAGCATTCGCGACTACTTTAGCCCGCGGCTAAACTTGACGTAGTCCATGTAAGAGTTGCGTCGCACACACGTTCCAGTTCATATAGTCCATGTAAGAAGGTCAAGAACGCAAGATCTGCGATCCCTTTCCATGCTCAATACGTCTTCACATCGGGTTGAATGACTTGATGCAATCGATCGCCTGCCTGTGCAGGTCTCGCGGCCTGCTCTGTTCAAGAGGTCGATGAGGCGGTTCAACGTTGCATGGTGGGCGTACTCCTTCCCGCTGACGGTGCTGGCGCTGGCGGCCACCGAGTACGCACAGGAGGTGGAGGGAGGCGTCTCCAACGCCCTCATGCTCGGCCTCGCCGTCCTCTCCGTGCTGGTCACCGTCGCCCTCATCGTCTTCACCGCGATCAAGGCCGGCGACGTCCTTCCCCACGGCAATGACCCCTTCGCGCCGCCGTGCTCGCCCTGATGCTCATGCAACATGTTTGGTCTTGTTTGGCATTTGCTATGTCGATCTAAAGCCAGAGAGCAATAGTTCTCTGTATTCCTTGGACATGTTCTTGTGTCCACTGTGGAATCCATCTCCATCCACGAACATGATGTGCAGAGTCACTGAAAACGTGCTTATTGGACTCTCTAATGGCTTCGTACAGAATGCAGTCCTCCATGTGAAGGTGACTTTTCTAAGTGAAGCAAGAACCGCACCTGAATGCAGAACAAAGTCAAAAAGTTCTGTAAGGATAAGCTCTCCATCATAAAGTATCCAGATTTTGTCAACGTCCATGTGACTCTGTTGTCATTCAGATTTCAAGGGATTCATGCATCATGTGCAGGTCAATGAGTGGAGCAATATATTTAGAGTACCTAAATTCCAGCTGATAGCCCTAGAAAGACACAGAAAAGAAGAAGAAGGACAATAGCATTGATTAACAAGGATGCCCTGATTATAAATTTCTACTAGAAGTGATGAAATGCCAAATGGCAGGGAGGATTCATCCCAGATCTGCAGCAGCTTCACTTTGGGGGTGAATGGTTACTGTTATACATCACAAGCCTTGTGGTCTTTTGCAAGAACAGATGATGCCAAAGAATATTACTCAAAGGAAATTTATTGTGGCTAAGGAAACCTCCACCACCAAACAAGAACTGATGATCTCCATTTGATGAGTTTGCAAAACAGGCAGGTCAACCTCATCCTTCAGCTTGCAAATTTTACCCCCAGTTCATAAGGCAAGGTAAAACCAGTAGTATGAGAGATCCCTTTCCACAACAAAAGAGAAAAAGAAAGCTCTACCAACCTAGTCTCGTTTGGGCAACTATTTAGGTATCTTGTATGTGTTCAAGTGATGCACGAACAAATATATGCTGCAGAGTATATTTCCAAGTATGCAGATGTTTATCTTTCAGTTTGAGAGTGGTTTTCGTAAATGTAGCTTGTAAGTTGGTGAATTGCATAAACTGCATGTGTGATGGAATTAACTGTGTTGATGGATCTAACTCTCAAGCTTCATTTATTAATGAGATGGTTAAAGGATATAATTGTGTGTCAGGATGGTCTGAAGTCTGGTCCATCATCTATGAACTTTGTCATCCTTAATGAAGAAGAGAAAGGATGGATCCTGCGGAATCCATCTGTTAAATGACCTACAAAATCTGAATATCATGCAAAAAATATATATATATAGTGCAGAAAAATTGATTGAACAAATTCAGCAAAAAGAATAAAGAAGTGGAAATTAGCAAACTTTTTCTTTGTTTAAAATTAGGTTCTGAATTAAACTGTTTAGACATTAATCAGGGACCGAACCATGAACTTTGATACTCTTCTTTCAAGGATCTTTTCTGAGTAAGTCCAACTCGAAAACTTCATTTAATTGATCATAATCTAACTCCTAAAAGATCTAGCCCAATCTTTTTAGTTAAGTATAATGTCGGATGCATTGAGTATAAAATCTAGATAGAAAAGGGCTTATTTAGTTTCTTTCCCAAGCTCATTTACAGGAATGAGAGTTATAAGAGATTTAAGTATTGAGACAGCAAGTCAATATCCAAAGTCACTTGTTTAAGAGAATAAGTCGGACTTTTTAATTTTGGTAATGTGTTACTGTAAGGTAGCAGAATTCAGATTTTAAAGAACAAAAACTAATGAAATAAAAATGATGAAGCAAATTACCCAAAAATAGTTGATGAATCACATATATCCTCTTATTAAAAGATTGACTTGCTACATTAGTTGACTGGTTCTCTACATTTCTTTATTTTCTTCACATTCAACTGGCACAAATAGTAAATTTGAATGTATCATTCAGTACAGTATTATCAACATTTTCATAGCATTAATTTGGGTTCCAAAAGAAAAACCTAGTGTAGCTTCTCTACATTTCTTTGTGAGCACAACAAACAGAATCAACAGAAGTGCCACAACTGCATATCTGTAGAAGTTCTTTAAGAACACCAACTGGGAACCATTTTTGACTTGTTTCATGGACAAAGAATATCGCATTATAAACCTTTGAAAACTTTTGTATTTTTTGGATATATAATTTTTCCAAGCTCCCCAAATCATACTATGACCAAGACACCTCATCATAGTCATCTTCCATCCAACCAGAACGAGTCATACCGTGTAGCCGTTCTACTGGATGAAGCACAACAAATTACAACAAGAAAATTATAACCTCATTTAGCATGCGTGCGTGCATAAAAACACACACGCACATACATATATACATACATATATACACACACATATATATATATGGTTTGGGCTTCGACTTGTATGGGTTATAATAGGTTCATACCATCCACTTCGCCTTGTACTGGGCTTGAACAGTCCGATTTATTCTGATCGGCTTACTGTTAGGTTATCGAACCGGTAAATATCACCTGTATCATATTGTACCGATGGTTCTAAAAATTATCATATGCATGGTAAGTTGAAGATCAAAGGAACAGAAAAAGATTGCAGATTGCAGATATTGCATTTCATGGTAGCTTAGAGAGACAAAAGAGGAGAGGAGAAACAAAAGCTTCCTAGGACTGAAAAGGATGCAGGAGGCTGGAGGCATATTCTTCTCTGCAAGGCTTTTTCCCAGCTGACTTGGCCACTGGCTACAATGCTCACAAGAAGTCAAGACTCGCTGCTATGGGAGATGTATCAGTGAACTCTGCAACAGTATTCGATGTCAATTTGCATTTAGTTTTTGACTTTGACTTTTTTGCATGCGCACTGCTGATAAATTGCTGGTACCATTCACACAATACATGCTTCTTATTGGATTAGTAATCCCATGGATACATATAGAGAGAGAAGAACAACAGTATTAATTCTGATGATATGGAAGTGTGTGGCTTGGCCTAAAAATGAGTTTGACCTAAAAGATAAATAAATTGAGAAATAGCATTAAGCCTAAAAATTAAATCTCATGTATATATATTATTAATTTTTTAAGTACTTATTTTCTTCCTGGAACCCATTCGAAACCGGATTAGGAGATACTTAAATCTAGTTTAAGCAGGTCAGATAAATGCCGATACTAAAAAATCCAACCCATATCACCAAACCTCATGCAAAGTATGTAGAAGAAAGACTTAGAAAAATATATAACTGAGAAATTCCAAATTTATCTATGGCACAATTGAAAAAAGATCAAGAATTCTATTTTTTTTAATATTATTAGCCCCTCGAAACCCAGTCGAAACATGATTAAGATACTAAAATCCAATTTAAGTGGTTTAGATAATGCAAGTAACAAAAGTACCCCGATGCACTATCATTAAATAAAGGAATGTTACTAAGCAGGTGCCTGCAAACTTCATCATGAACCAATTATGTATGTACTCAAAATTGACTCTGAACTTAACTCAGTTACCAACTTTCTTATTCAAATCTATCCCAAATCCGATTAAAAAATATTGAACCCAAAATCTACCTATTTCATACATGCTTCTGATAGCGGATAAGATTTCCTCAAACTGTATGAGGAAATCCCGTTGGGTTGTTGAGGAAAATCCTTCCTAGTTTGTTAAGGGAATCCTCTTCTATAAATAACTATGTATGCTATATTGAATCAATTCATTTTACTCTTCCATTTTATCATGGTATCAGAGCGGCTTGCCCAAGAGCAAGCTCTTTTCTCGCTGTCCAACGACAGCAATTGATCCTCACCCCTGCCACCTTCCAAGTCCGGCAGCATTTTCTTCCTCTGCTTTCATGGGCGGAATGTTTCTCTTCGTTGTTCCGGCCAACGAATCTTGTGATATCTTAAAGGGACGATTAATCATGGTCTCTTTCTCCACAAACACTCCTCACTTCATCTCCATGCTTTTGCCGATGCTGATTAGGCAGGTAACTTTGATGACAAAACATCCACGTCGGGGTATATTGTTTTTCTTAGAGCTAATCCAATCAGTTGGAGCTCCAAGAAGCAAAGGACAATTGCACAGTCAACAACTGAAGCTGAATACCGTGCCATCGCCACCGCTGTTGCAGAACTTAATTGGATAACAAATCTACTCAATGAACTCAACATCAACTCTACTCTCACTCCTACAATCTACTGCGATAATATCGGAGCTACATATCTATGCGCTAATCCAGTGTTCCACTCTACAATGAAGCATATTGCCATCGACTTCCACTTTGTGTGAGATCAAGTTCTCCAGCATCAACTACGTGTCTCTCATGTACACACGGCCGATCAACTAGCAGACTCATTTACGAAGCCTCTTGCTCGTAAACCATTTTTGTTACATCGGTCCAAGATTGGCATCCTTGATAGGAGCGTCATCTTGCGGGGGCATGATAGCGGATAAGATTTTCTCAACAACCCAGCGGGATTTCCTCATACAGTTTGAAGAAATCTTATCCGCTATCAGCTTCTATCAGCCTCATACATTTTACTCTTCCATTTTATCAGCTTCTATCTCAAGAATTGCCTGCCTTGAATCAGTCTTAGAATCGAATCACTAAAACTAATAATAATAATATCTACCGAGGCATTAATTTAGCTTTTTCACCTTCTTTTTCCTTTATGAAGAGAAGAACAAGTCAGCTCTACGTAGTAGTAGAATAGGGCATACAGCAGTGGAGAAGGGTGGCCGTCAGTTGTGGAGTGTGTGTATTGATGCAGGCCACCACCACAAGATTCTCAACACTGTCAGCCTCCACAACAAAAACAATGGCTGCCACTCTCTGATTTGTCTCCCGGAGTCAACTAAACCCACAATTAGATTCTTCAATCAATGCTCTTAAAGCTAATCATATATATATATATATATATATATCATGTCTTGTCTGTATATTTTAAGCTTCATATGCTAAACTTGGATCGACTGCATAATCCAGCACTCAAAGATGAGAGAATTAAGAATATAAATTGAAAGAACTTATTTTATCTACAAATTTAAGATTTTAGATGAACATGCATGAACTCTTTATTTATGATAAATGATATAAAATCATCGTGGTGGATATAAAGTTGCTGTAGAACATATGAAGAAGTAATTATTTGCAAATTTTAAGAGAACAGAGGTGTAATCTATAATTTTTACCTTACTTTCAAAGAAAAAGATAAGTATGACTCGTATGAAAATATTGAGGTGACTGTATGAAGTTATAAAGAAAGACTAATAAAATACATCTGTGGACGATTAGGTTTAAACCTAATAAGGGATAACAGGAGAAGAAAACATGTAAAATAATCGATTAGTGTTAATGGTGTGTAGAAAAACAGAAAGAGATGAAAGAAGATTTTACTATAAAATATTTTTGATTAACTAGAATTTTATATATTACTTAATAATGAAAAAAGATTTATATAGTTGTTGTTTTGGTGGTTGTTGAAAGCATCTCCAAAACATTCACTTACACAAAAGAGATTGTCCAGACAAGGAAATTAAAAAGTAGAAGACTATTGGTCAGCTGACATCAAAGCAGTAACACCACTTTGATGCATTGTCATGATGTTATTTTCCTCCTGTGGAAGTTGAGCAAGTGAAACGCCAGCCAACCAATGGTCAGCCTTGACTTCTGCCTTTTGCATTCTTTGGTTTGACTAATTAGATTCTCATTGCAGATGAACTTTGAAGCACTAAATCTGCACCATCATTGCTGCCATGAGGAGCACAGCAAACAAATCAAGAAAACTCACAGTAAGCACACGACAGCAGTATATTTTATTGCCATCTGCTCCCAAAATGAAATGATTCTGAACCCATTCAACTCTATATAAATGGCAGACATCCCTTCTGCTCTTCCTCCAAAGCTTGGTGCATCATTTCTTCCACTCCTTTTGATTCTTGTAGAGCACTCAGGGGATGGGATGTCAGTGGAGAAGGAGTGGCCGTCAGTTGTGGAGTGTGTTGATGCTTATAATCTCTGTCATTACCTCAAATCTAGTCGAAGGTATATATGTCCTGTGTCATAAGTTCGGATTCGATTGGTATCATTTCAGCTTTTAGATTTTGTTTATGCAAAGGAGGTCTATGGTACAGACAAGATCTCTCTGTTTGTTGTATTTTCTCTTGTGAGTTTCTGAAATAGAAATGTTTTTGCCCTTTTTTTTTGTTTTACATGCTTGAAGAAAAATTAAGATTGCTATGGCAGCAGATAATCTACATGGTGTGATGCTGATTTTACTGTAAATGATGTGTAGATAGAGACATGAAACAAAAAATGTTGGGTGCTCCTTGATATGTATGAAGAGCACCAGCTGCTTCTAAGTGGGAAAATTAGAAGGAAAGAAAATGGTGGAATCAGGATCAAATCAAATCTGAAAAATGCATGTCATGATATTTTGAGGATCATTTTTACTATATAGAAATAGTTTTATCTCAAGGATGTCCAACTCCTCCAAATACCATGGCCCTGTGTATCATCCACTAATCATGGTTTGAATCTAACGGCCATTATGATCCTTGCAATGACTTCCAGAACAATTAAGAAGGGTAAGTAGTGATTAACTTTTCGACCGTTAACGCCTACTATAACCTGTTCAAGCTTGTTCTACCTTTGCCACTGTTCATAATTCCTTCAAGATTTGAATTGCTATAATAACTGAGTCGATTAATGGTCGATGTTTTGCTACTTCCATATTATTTTGATCAATGGTTCTTGTTACTTACTATCATGCTCCATTGTAATCCAACATAAGGATCCATTACAGGGATGAATGTTTTAAGCTAAGAAGTGCTCAAATTAAGGAAACAAGGCCCTGATAACAATAATTTGGCTTCAGAAGCGCACAATCGGTAAAGTTACATGGAAAGATCAAACCATGGTAAATGATGTCTCTGCTGCACAAATTGAGCTTTTGAATTCCATGTTAATGCATATTTCTGCAAACTTCTAATCAAGAACTGTGATTGCAGGGGTGCAGGTGATTATGAGATATCTTTTTCATTATGAAATATTGTGAGTACAATTGATATGACATCCCTACAACTGATGATATGGGTCATGATTGATCAGATGCCAACTCCACTTGGAAGATCTAATGTGATTCACATGGTTTCTTTTCTAGCAAGTGGACTCCCAGAATGCCCATCCCGTTGCATTTCAATCATACCCTCAACCTCATCTCATATTTCAACTGTACCTTCTTAAAAGCCCCACATATTATTATGAATAATAGTAGATGTGATAGTTAGGACTGACAAGAATAACAGCAAGAAAGTCTTAGGCAACTTGCAGATGAAAGATGGGAGATGTGAGCTGCAATTGTTAGGACTGACATAGATAGTATGGTTAAAAATGTCAATTTGACATGATAGAAATGGCTCTCAGACTCTTCGCAATTTGCTTTTTCTTTGACAGATTAATTTTAAGAATGTTTCAGCATGTGACCACACTGTCCATCCAGCATCTAATCCTTCGGTAGTCAGACATAGGAGAAGTAGACAACAAAAGTTCAAGGGAAATCTAAAGCTGAATTGACATCTAAAGAAGCGATGGTATCCTGTGAGCCTCCAAGCACCACCAAACTTGTCACCATGGATGTGGAGAGTGTTCTTCACATGAAAGAAGGGCTGGTGAGGCCAGTTATGCTCAAAATTGTTCCCTGCAGGTCAAAATCTTACCTCAGGACGCCACCAATGTCCCTAAATTTTCATGATTTCTTAATGCCAGATGTTATCTCTTCCTTCAGAAGAAGAGTATGGATGCCATGAAGCATGTCATAGTGGAGTCAGCGGTAGATGCTTACGCTTCAGAGATGCCAGAAAGCTTCACATTTGTTGATCTTGGATGCTCATCGGGGAGTAATGCCCTGCCTCTAATCGGAGATATCATCGAAGCCATTCACGTGATGGCACGACGGTCAGCGAAGCCAGCACCAGAATTCATGGTGTTCCTCAATGATCTTCCATCCAATGACTTCAATTCTATGTTTCTGGGCCTTCCATTTTTCACTAAGAAGCTCAAAGAGGGCATTGAGTTGCACGGAGGCATGGCTCCATCTGTATACTTTGCAGCAACTCCTGGTTCATTCTACGGCAGGCTGTTTTCAAGAGACAGTCTCAGTTTCATCTACTCATGCTATAGCTTGCACTGGCTTTCCCAGGTTAGCAATTCAGTGTACATTCTCACAACTATATCTTTTCTGATGTGTTGTAAAAATCCATAGTTAGTGAAGTAATTAAAGTGGAGTTTTCCCCCTGCATTCCCTCTTAATTGTAGAACAAAAATGATTCTTACAGGTTCCTCCAGGGCTTGTTGACATCAATGGCAGGCCAATTAACAAGGGGAAGATGTACATATCCAACACAAGCCCCCCTGCTGTTACTTTAGCTTACTTTGAGCAGTTTCAGAAAGAATTCAGCCTCTTTCTCAAGTCAAGATCGGAAGAGTTACATCTCGGAGGGCGAATGGTTGTCGCGATGTTAGGAAGAACAACTGATGATCACAGTGATAAGAGCGCAAGAGTCTTGTGGGAAGTGTTAGACCAGTCTTTTGCCATTATGATCTCACAAGTGAGTGCAATTCTTAGCCTTTTTTTCCTCTATGTTCATTCCTATTTATCCTCTATTTACTCAATTGGTTTATTTGAAATGCATTGGTACCAACTCATCATACTCCTCCAAATGAGGCTGTATAGTTCTTTTTTTTCATTTTAGATTCTTTGAGATGAATTTTATGTCAATTTCAATGTTACTACATCATCTAAATCATTTTCATCAAGGATCATGGCAGGAGAATGTAGCAATGGAACTAAAGAAATATCTATATTCCTAGAAGACTGCATCTTAGATCATCTCTATGATACCACCTCTCACAAATATGTTGTTCTCAGGAAATGATTGATGAAGAGAAGGTTGATACATATAATGTGCCATTTTATGCTCCATCAGCGAGGGAGATTGAAGATGAAGTGCACAGAGACGGGTCTTTTACGATCGATTACATACAAACTTATGAGCTGAGCATAAGCACTGGAGATCCTCTAAAGGATGCCAGAATCACATCAATGGCCATTAGAGCCATACAAGAATCAATGATCAGCCACCACTTTGGCAAAGCAATTGTCGATACCTTATTCCATGTTTATGGAGGACTGCTCAGTCAACTAATGCTTAAAGAAGAAATAAAAAGTTCTCACCTACTAATTGTTCTAAGAAAGACACACTGAGAGCAATCATCAGCACATAAAGTTACTTTAAAGTCTTAACTTTTTATCTACAGGTCTTCATTGTATTCAGATTGTAGATGTGCAATTTACCAGTACATTTTATGCACCCAAAGATGTATTATCTTTCTATAAGACAATGCAAAATTTCTTTACCAAAATGTTTTTTTTACAAGCTGATTCCGTTTCGACTTAACTTAGTATGGCAATTAGGCAAAATGATGTATGATTCATCACAAATAATACCCACATGATTTCTCATCACTGATTGTGGTTATCCTACAATCTGTCAGAATACTGCAAAGATACTGTACAACTTGGCATGTCATCACTTTTATATTTGTTATTGCAACACAGTAAGAATGCTGCCTATTTATATACATTTAACTCACTATGTAATAAATCATTAAATGTTCATATATACTTGGTGAAGATAAGCTATGGATATTTTCTTCCCATCTTAAACCTTGTTCTATTATTCACCAGCAACATGCAATGGAAAAGGCTTTAGGCACAAGGTTTCATTGTTAATTCTCCTGTTATGCTTTGTTTGCCAATGCATAATTGATTTCTATATATAAATGTATTTGATATTCACATACTCTCTTGCACCTTCAGAACACACTGGTGCATATATTAAGTATAGAAATTGCCAGAGTTGCACATACTTGGGATTTAGTCAACTCGAGTATAGAGGAACAATTCATGAAAACAATATCCAACCTCTGTATATGTAAACAGCTATCACAAGTACACACAATTGACCAAGGAGAGTCAACTCATATCTAATCCATAAACCTATTGACCACAGCAAAAAAAGAGCATGCAGGAATTTATAGTTGATCCATTCAGGAAAATTCAATAGACTACAAATTTTTTTTGGGTCTAGTGCTGTCCAAACTTGATGCATCATAGTCAACACAATGATGATTTTAGAATAGACTAGAAATTGATAAGATTTGCATTTCTTCCAAATTTGTTCGGCTCACAATAGAATGGAAGCTCGTAAAAAATGGTTCAAATCCAAACATATACGTATGTTTACATGTATCATATATGCACTTTGCAAACTGCAGAATGAAAATACTGCATCCTTTTGCATTCTTGAGATGATTCAGAAGCAAAATTTCTTTTTCTGCGAAAAGATGGAAAAGAACAGTGAATTAGGGATCCATGACTCGTTCGTCAAAAAGAGCTCAATGCAATTCCCCAGCTACATCAGAATATTGCTAAGGTGTACTCTATTGTCAGTTTTTCTTAAAACAAAAAGTTGCATAACTGATCATGTGTAATATGAAAGAAACATGATTCATCTTCAAAATGGTCCCGAGAAAGAGTTCTGGATTATGAATAAAAGAAGTACTCTACAAAAACAAAAAAGAAAAAGATATGAGTTAATAAGCTTTGTGAGGAACAAAGACCATCAGCTATCTTTGCCTTTGATGTTGTTGACGTCCTCTTTGGCACTGGTGACATTAACAAATGCCAGAAAATTCTGCTTCTGCTCTTTTCTCTTTCTTTACTTCTCCAGACTAGTTTAGTTGTATATTTGATAGGCTAATAATCATGTTTCCTCATTGTCCAACAAAACCATGACTAATCATATTGCTGCTCTGATGCCATTCAAAGGCAAAGCTCATTTCCAAAGATGATTCTTGGTTTCTTCCCATTGCTTTTCTCCTTCATGAGATGACACTCACTAGTAACTTACAAAACTTTTATATCATCTTTATCAATTGGTGCAAGTACAATACAATAACAACAACAATAACACAATCGTAAATCGAATTATTTGAAGTTGACCACATGGATCTTTTATGTCGCCATTAAGATATACAAAAAACTATATGTTTAATTAAGTTTAGAATAATTAGATCCTTATTTATAGTTTCTATTAAAACCCTTTTAGATTTTCCTCTACCTCTCCTCGAATTACTAATATTAATCATTTCATCTCTTCTAACTACTACATCTATAGTTCTCCTAAGCACTTGTTCATACCATAATACAAGAACAATCATCAGAGTGAAATACAATCTGAGGTAGCCACATGTTCCCCCTCGTCTAATCTCTAGAACACACAAGGTATTATCTGCTAAAAATATTATTTTAACTTTTGTCAGTTTCATTTAATTCAAGATGGTTTTTCTTTTGTTTATCTAAAAATAAATAATTTCTTCCAATTATAAATTTTGGAGTTTTTTTCTTCATGTATCTCTTGGGGCACCAACCCTCTGAATTAGTTCTAGAAAGCTATGCACTAACAACCTGTCAAGTGTGCAATATATTTTTTAGTGTCATGAAGAAGCACACAATGATAGTAAAACATGAGATCATTATGATTTGTCCCAGTAAAAAAGCACTTCATTATTCTATGATGTCTCAAAATTTTCCTTCACAAAAGTATGTTAGACAAAATGTATCAATTGAAATTAAGAATTCATTTTATAACATACATAAATATAAATGTTTAAAAATATGATCTTGCCCCATGCAATTGAGAATTCATGAAACCTAGTGATTCATTGATTGTCTTCCGGTGACAAAAACTTTTATCTATATGAACATCTTTGCTAGTCACTACTGATAAATAACAGTTACCTGGAATTTAGCCTCCTTCTGCCGGTCAAGGTATGCAAGCAACTCCTCCTGTCGAATTAGAGCTTCATGTAAAGCCTGCATTAACAACTTATGATGATGAGTACTAACCATATATTTCCACCCTGTCCCAGAAGAAAATCAAAATTAGATTGATTTCAATAGGAACAATAGATTAAGCCCCCAAAAAAATTGATTATAGAATTTAAACAGACATTTATGCAAGTATATGAGATGCATACTTTTTTTTTCCATGAACACTCTGAACCAAATAGATCTGTCTGATACTTATCGATGTTGTCAGCAAGTTACAACTACCCCAATATCAACTCTTTAGTTACAACTACCCCAATATCAAACTGTATAACAATACAGGAAGTGAATTTTTTATAATTACCAAGCTCCATATGAACTTAGGTTCCTGTATTTCACATTTCATAATATTACAACACTAATATCAAATTATCTTTTTAATTATTATTCTTATGTGTGCCCCCAGGTCTCTATTTTTTATTCTTGCTTTGTTGGACATTTGAATGTGCATCCATATATTAATGTCTATGTAAGACTGCGATGCATGTGCCATGACACTGGCACAGGTTACTTCCAACTTGAAGCATGAAAACACTGCAATGCAGGTGCCATACACCCTTTGGTTTGAATGTTCAATTAATAACTTGCATGTTCCAACATGAAGGCATGTAAATAATGACAGGTTGAAACACTGCAAAGGTCTTAATGTGAGTTTAGCTATATGAAGCTTTTCTATCAGGATTTTATGGGCAAGGTACATATTGCTTTGCTGCCTGCAAGATCTTTTCTTTCAAGTAATTATCCTTCTGAAAGCCAGTTCTAAACCGTGCAGTAGCAAGGACTAAATTTAGTAATTTGACCTGCACAAAGGTCTTATCAACAGAAATAAATACAAATCAATGGGCAATGCACATTGGAGAATTACTTGTGATATTTTACATATTCACCACAGATTTTCAAAAAGAAAAGGAAATTTAAGGAAATGAGCACCATAAGCTATATGGTGCATGCAGCAGCATTTGAGTTGAGTAACAATTAGGCCAAAGTTCTTACAATTGTCACAATGAGGATAAAGTTAGTCCAAAAGTTTCATTCTCAATTAGGAACTTGATACAAATTGAAAAAATGATTTGAAAGGTCTTGGCAATCTTAAGAAGGAAATCAACATATTTGTAGAGAGAACAAGCAGGTATGAAAGTTACAGAATAATTAAAATATTGGATATATAGTTTACAGTAATTAAATTCAGATGTTACAGTAAGTAATTATTATGATAATGGATCAACATATGCATATTGAAGTAAAGCAGACTTCCTCATTGATTTCAAATACAGCAGCATGTTATAAAATGAGCAAAACATTTTTGTTTTATTCACACAAGAGAATTTTATATAAAGAAAACAGAATAGAAAACAATTAGTAGCATGAAGATGCTGTTTATAAGCCAGGATAATAGAATGCAAGATTTATCTGATTTGGTTTTCCATATTAATATTGTTTGTAAGAACCTATCATTTCAAGTTCATATAATGTATTTAATATGAGGTATTCTCTCATAGAGGACAACTTAAAACAGCTATAAACAGCCTTAGTGTAGCAACAGAAGCTTTTATCTGCAGTCTGCATGAATCATTTTGGTTTTATCTAGAATAGACCTAAGGCTACAAAAATATAATACAACTACATAAGCACAGAAATTTTATAGCAGATTGTGGACATGTATGTGGTAACTTTTGAATTATTGCAGGATTACAGCAATATACAGGGACCACAAAATTGGAAGCAATGTAGAACAAAGTGACAGAATTTTACTGGCGCATTAGCAATATATAGGTGGTCCTACCAAAAAGAAGTTTAATTCAGATTGACACATAGGTCTTCAAAATGTAGGACATATGGATATAACACATAAAACTTGACATCATAAATGCTTTTCCTCGATGAATTATTTCAAAAATGGTGACACTGTGAACTGACAAATGCTTACGGTCTATGCATCTATGCCTGTTAGGATATGCTGAAATTAGAATGATTATAGTCCATAAAAAATGATATAAAGAGCATACCTTTTTTGTGGCAATAAGCTCTGCTTCTAATGCATCAACACGGTTGATTGCAGCATTTAGCAACTCTTGTCTCTGATACTCAATTTCAGAAGGTTTTGATTGAAGTATCATAACTTTTTCTTCCAGCTCATGTAACCTTTTCAAAACAGAAGAAAGGTCATCTGCCTCTCTGAATTTAAGGGATGACAGAGGATGAAATTCTTTAGGCATAGTATCTACTGGGAATTCAGCATTGCAAGCATTAAACTCCTTATTTCTTCTGAACCCATATCTGGTGACAGGTAAAAGTAATGTACAAAAGGCCATGACAAAGGCAGTAAGCCATGTGACAGTTTGACCTTGTATCATTTTTGGAGCATCACTTGTGTCAAACAATGACAAAGCACCTGAAGTGGAATAAAAATAATTTATTAAGCTAAGTCTACATACAAATCTAACAATCATCTAGAGAAGAATGTTAGATTACCAAAAGTTGAAACAAGAAGCATTAGAATACAACTTGATAATACAAACAGCATCAGTTATTTGAGAAGCTGTGGTAGAACATAACCATGAACATACATAGCACATAACTAAGCAGCTTATGCCTCATTGTCCTCAGCATTCAGATAATTTTGGAAAAAGTGGTTACTTAATGCGAGTATTTGCAACTCAGTTTACAGTTATTAACTTTCAGCAGTGGTTTTGGACACAACTTTGTGGAGGCCCTTCTAGAGGACAGTAGGAAGGCATTTGTTGTCTTATTTAAATTCTGGAAATCCAATTGCACAGTTTCACCTTCGAAGAATGTACTGTCTAGAATGCACCACATGTTCCAACCTATCACTATATTCAGGCAGCACCTGACCCTTGAGAGGACTAGGATAAGAGACCTCGGTTTCAGGTGAAATCATAAAGCAAAGTTCCTAATTCCATTGTTAGGTTCAAGTTGTTCAAAAACAATTCCTGGAATTGATTGCAGACAATACAACCAGAGAATGATGTAATTTATTTTCCTTATGTTCTTCACAGTGAGAATTCTACAATGGATTGCCATCAACAAAAACTTAGTCATTTCAAAGGAGCAGCAGTCATACATAGTCACTTGGCATAAGGTGAGTGTGTATGCACACCATCCGAAAGGTACTAGGATCTCATTGTAAACACCCCATTTGGAATTCATCTCAATTTCACCTCATCCACCCCTCTGGAGGATCAGGTAGTGGAGTCATCTTTGTAACTTCTATAGTTTATAACTGGAAAGCAGACCGGCAAATGAAATATTTTATGAGAGATTGTCACTGGAGTCCCAAATGTTTCGGATGTTACCATGCACATTAAAGAACTGGTATGAAGTGCCAAAATCAGGAAATGGTTACAAAAGTGTGCAGGTGCTGTTTATCCACATATCCACCAAAAGGAACTCAGGTTTCTGCCCTGTGCTTATAGAGGTCACCAGAGTGAAAGATTTTTTCAAGGGGAAATAAATTCTGCCAGAATGAATAACACAGAAGGCAAAGCCAAATATGGGATTCATTCTTCTATATTGCAGATCCACAAATATGGGAGTCATCTACCTATTAAGGTTTGCAGCATCTGATCCACGCATCAGGCATTGGCTAGATTTTACATCCTAACGTCCCATAGGAACATTTTTGAGGAAAACCCTCCATAAGAATGAACACCAAATGGATCATAATCCTAGCAGTGACCATTTTGCTTCTAGTTCTAGACCCCATATCTGAAAAATCAAATAAGAAAGAAGGTTTTGGTACATTGTTAAAGTTTCTGTATTCCAAGCTCTCTCCATATGCAGGGGCTACAGTGCATATGTCCAAACCTCTCTAGATCTCACAGCAACATTAATTTCATGCACCAAGCTGCCTGTAACTCACCATCAGCTCATCCTATATTTCTCAAGGTAATAACTAATAAGAGCATTCAGTATGGGCGTGCTTTGATTATGATAAGGAACTTGAAAGTTTAATTTAACCATGATTACATGAAATCAAGTTTGTGCAACTGAAGCAGTAATCCAAGATAAAATTACTTTATTAATTCAGCCCATGCAGAAAGTAAGGATTGTTGTACCACCTGAAACAGTACGAAACGGGTGGTACATAATAGTCTGTGTGTGAGCCAATTAAAATAATTTAAAAAATAAATAATTAAAAAACACCGCCATTTCTAGTGGTCCAATCCACTTCAGTAAAAATAATTAAAAAACAAAAATAGCAGTGGGGCCCATCCAACTTGGTATTAAAAAAGAAAAACAAATCCTAAAATAGTGATTAGGGCTCACGAACACCAGCCGTCTTCTCGTGTTCAATGCAGATGTCGTCACAGCTGCATTCCTTCTTCTTCTCAAGTATACTCCCACCTCTTATCCTCCTCCTCCTCTTCCTTCTTCCTTTCTTCTTCTTCTTTCTCCTCCACCATTACCTCATCTTCCTTCTTTTGTTCTTCTTCATCCTTTGTTCCTCCACCACTCCTTTCTCTTCTTCCTCTTTTTCTTCCTCCTAGAAATACTATAGCATACCGGTGTACCGACACATTATACACTAGTATTGACCAATAAGTACCAGTCCAACAAATCACCAAAACAAGTTCAGTACCCAAAACAATGATCCTTGGCAGAAAGACAAGTAAAATATTATGAAATAAATTCTGATATCAGTCTTTAAAATGTAATTCAGAATCTCAGATCACCACTTTAATGGATGAAAATAACATAATTATGTAAGTCTACCATGATCATTCCTCTGCTGCAGAAATGAGCTTCCAATCAATGATTGCAGACATAAGGAAATGGAAGATTCAATTACTCAGACCACAAAGGATCATTTTAAATAATTAGAGAGAAGAAAACAACAGTACCCATGCACTAGGTTCTTGTCCAGCTTTTCACTAGATATTTCCATGTGGATGCAGTGAGATATATGATAGAACCCCAGAGGAATTCTATGTAGATTGATCTTTGAGGGGGATCAACCCTTGGAACACTATAGGGGTTCCACCCTCCAAGTAGCCTGGTGGCTACAATTGTAGATGATTCTTCTTATTCCCATGAGATGGAGGCTATATGCTTATATAGAGCTCCAAACCCTAGCCCTAGGGGTTGCTTCCTAAGTGAACTACCTAATTTGCCCTCAACCTTAAGCCAGCCGGCCAAGTAACAAAGGGCGGCGGCTAAGCCCTAAGACCCAAATGTAAACCCTAGCCTCTCTTCTTTATAGGATAAAGGCGACTAGGTGGGGTTTATTACACTCTTACAGGGTTTTTATTAGCTGCTACATGGTTGAGTAGAACCCAACCCTATCAAGCCCGCCCTCTTCAAATCAACCTTGTCCTCAAGGTTGAGGTTCCATGAACTCAGGGAATCGGGTCTTCAGCTACTCATATGATTCTCATGTGACATCTTCGAGTGGTAAATTAGTCCAATGTACTAGTACTTCAATAGAGGGACGTCGACGACGCATCACGATTCTGCAGTTGAGGATGGCTTGTGGTTGGGCTTGAATATTTCCATCATCAGTGGTGTTGGGCAGTTGGATCTGGGGTGACTCGTGTTCTCCCAACTTGGGCTTCAAGCATGACACGTGGAAGACAAGGTGAATTTTGGCATCTTCGGGTAATTTAAGTCTCAGATGTCACGCGCTCCAATACGCTATGATCGATAGGGCCCATAAAAGCGTGGAGATAGCTTCATGGAGGCTCGTGTGTTGATGGAGAGTGCTTGTATAGTCAGAGGCGAAGATAAACCCAATCTCCTCTTGAAAATTCTCTTTAAGCCGTGGTGTATCGACTTGTTTGTTTATTAAAGCCGAGCGATAGAGAGATTATCCTTTAGCAATTGTAGGAGTTCATCCCATCTTAGATCTTGGTCGACTGATCTACCTTGGTGAGCCAATTACATACTTTGGAATCATAGGGCCGGCCGACCATACAATGCTTCATATGGGTACATTTGTAGATGAATGATGTAGTATTATACCACCATTCTCATCACGGACTTATTGGTTTTGCTAAGCCGTGCGGCACCAATGCGATCACCTTGCATGAAGTCACCTACCCGAAATCTCCTATAGTCCCTTAGGACTGCAAAAGAAGACGGGACAGAAAAGCGCTTCACACAGATCCGCGAAGCCACTCTTTTAGCAAACACTATATAGCCAATGCACATTCCAACCATGGATATTACAAGCTCGAGGTTCTTGTAATGAGGTATAGATTTGGTCCACTACGGACCGAATTCTATTACAAGTAATCCTCGACGCGTACTTTATGTTACAATGGTCGAAACTCACTCAAATAGGGCATTTTGCCTTTGCAAGCCCTTTACAAGCTTCAAGTGACAACCAACCAAAAGGACACTGACAAGCACAAGTATTACACCCGAACAAGCCGTTTACAATTTTGTCAGTGACATTCTCCCCACTTAATCCTTCGCGTCCTCGTCGAAAGCCTTTTACCGACGCTGCAATTTCTTTTCTTTGTTGGATCTTCGATCTTCGCTCCTAACTGCGATCGCGCCTTGGCTCCCATTTGTTCTCCGCTTGTTGTTGAGTCGTCAACTTTAATCCGCCGTCTTGCTTCAACTCGCCATGACTCGACTTTGGTGTGGGGTTGCGAGTTGTCTTTGATCCTTGTTGGTTCTTACGATTCCTCGATGAAGGTAAAAGACCATCATTGATATCTTGATCTTGAAATTCTTCTTGTCTCTTGAATCGATAGATGCTTGTTGGAGCTTTAACGAGCATCGCCTATTTCCTTTGAAATTTTCAGGTCCTTCCTCATGAAAATTTGCCCATCGAATCTTCTTACACTTAGTTGTCTTGAAGGGTCTTCGTCATCTGCCAGCTCCTCTGGCGTGCTACAGAGATCTTGAGTTCCGCCCATTCTCTTGGGAGTAAAGCGATTACTTGACTTCGCGCCTCCTCGAGGTTGTAAGCTTTGAATCGCTTTGCTCTTAGCTCGCACTTCAGAAGCACTGTTTTACGATCCTTCTTGTTGAGTCGAACCAACTTGTGATTCACCTTCGTTGCCAATTACGGATGCAAGAGTTATCATCGACTTGGAGTAAGTCTCAACTAAGATTTAGGTCGCCTTTGCCGCCTTCTCCATCATTTGTCGCAGCTCCTGCAGGAGTGAAAGATGCTGCCAGCGTCTTGCTGCCAAGATCCTTGGTCGTAACTCTTTGAGTCCTTCTTATCTTGATGAAGTCATTGACATTGGCTTCAAGAAGTTCTCGGCTTCCGCCCTTGACCACATGGAGTTTGCAACATTCTCTCACACTATCACGACTAAGTGCTCTATACAGAAGCGAGGATATGACTCCGGAAGTCCGCAGATTTCGGCGCCCGTGGCACTTTACTATCCGTTGTCAAATCGGTAGATGCACTCTGCAATTGTGATCCTCTCTGAGTTCATTGATCTACTCGATGATTGATCGCAAGCCCTACTGCCAAAGGCTGCCAGAAAACTTTTCCCCAGCCGCAGGGAAGAACAAATATCCCATCCTCTTATTGGTTCGATCAACGGGCAAAATGTATTTTCGCTCGACCTTCGGGGTCGTGTATTGGCAGTGGATTTCCTTAAGACCAAATGGAGCGCTTGAGTCTTGGTGATGCCTTTCGGCTTAACCAATGCTCCACCCAAGTGAACCAACTATTCAAGAGTATCTGGATAAGTTTGTGGTTGTCTACTGGACGATATCGCGTGTTAGAACTAACACTTGAGGAGCACATCGGACACCTCCGAACAATCTTCAAAGTTCTCAGGGGAGAATTCATTGTTCAGCTTACTTTGCTCGAAAGAGATCTTATTCTTGCATCAGATCGGTGGTGGCTTCATTCAGATGGATAAAGCAAAGGTGCAATTGTGGATCGGCAAACTCCAAAGAAGGTGCCCAGAATCGAGATCCTTCCTGGGTTTGTGAACTACTATCGACGCTCATCTTATATTCAAGCGTGCACTCCACTAACAGAGTTTTGAAGAAAGAGCAACCTTGAGATGGTCCGACAAATGTGAGCGGCATTCAAGACCTAAAGGCTGCCATTCCGAAGAACCAACCAAATTGCCGACTATAGGAAGCCCTTCAAGTCCATACTCTTCACTTAGCTATCGAAGTACTTATGCGCAGAGGGCCATCCGGTGGCCTATGAAAGCCGAAAACTCAACGAGACCGAGCGGCGGTATCCTACGAAGGAGATGAGCAGTGATCCACTTTGCTTGGGTGTGATGGCGACACTACCTTCGGATCGCGATTTGTCCGAGGACAGATAACATCGCTTTGAGTTACTTTCGGACTCAAAAGAAACTCTCCCCAAAGCAAGCACGATGGCGGGACTTCTGGCGAATTTGACATGGCAATGAGTACAAGCCCCAAGAGCAAATGTCGAGTGATGCCTTGAGTCGAAAAGTGGAGGCCGTGAATGCGATGCAACTAGAGGGCGAGGTAGGCCACAAGTCGCTTGCAATCCAACTTCCTTTCTCGAATCAAGGATGGACAGTGATCCCGAACCTTGATGCAACTAATCCACAAGGCCTCCGAGAGGGACTCGTCTACACCAAAGGGAATAGAGTTTATGTTCCTCGGCGGATAACTGCCATGATTCCCTTTCAGGCGCAGACATCCTGCGCGAACATTGGCTCTCATGGAGAGGGCCTTCTATTGGCCAAAAATGGGGATGATGTGGAGGAATATGTTCGGACGCGCTAACTTGTCAACAAGACAAAGTGGAGCAACGGAAGCGGTGGTGGACTTTTTAGAGCCGTTCTGTACTGCCGTAAAGGCCGTGGGAGAGCATTTCTCGACTTCATATCTAGCTTGCCGCCAGAGGGGACTCGGATCGATACTTGTGGTGGTCGCCAAGTATGCGACCTTTATTGCCGCACCCCTACACAATCGCTCAAAGAGGAAGCCAAAGCTAATGATGAAGAATGTGGTAAGTATTGGGAGTCCCGCACAACATTATAAGTGATCGAGATGCTCGGTTTCGGGGACGATTCGACCGAAAGTTGTTCAAATTATTGGGATCGGCTATACTTCTCCACAAGCCTCCACCCCGCACGGATGGCGATCGAATAAACTCGCTCCTCGAGCAATACCTTGGCACTACGTGAGTGCCAACCAACGAGATTGGTGAAGTTGTTGGACATAGCCCAATTCTCCTACAACTGCGAGCTCACCATCCAACAAGAGCCCTTTGCACTGGACAATACCATCAACTCCTCACACTTTGGCTATTGGATATACAGGGAGTAGTCCGTCCGCGTATCACTTGGCCAAAGAATGGCATCGAAATGCGCTATTGCGGCGACTACTGGAGAAGGCGGCCGAGAAGATGAAGAAGTGGGCGAGATTTGGGAAGCGACCCAGAATACAAAGTCGGTGATTTGGTGTTGGTGAAGCTCCAACCAAGATCACCCAATTCTTTAGAAACAAGGTGCATAAAGGATTGGTGCGCAAGTATGATGGCCCCCTTCCCAATCATCATGAGGGTGGGCAATGTTTCCTACAAGTTGCAACCGCCGGCGTGGCTCAAGATTCATAATGTTTTCCATGCCAAGAACTTGAAAGCCTACCACTCCGATCCGAAGATGCTTCTCGAGGCGCTTTTCAACTCACCAACCTCCCACCAGAGCTTCCTCTGACGAGCTGGAAACAATTTTAGCAGATCGCAGGACAACGCTACCCAATGGAGTGAAAGCAGATTGAATACTTGGTGAAGTGGCGGAAACTTCCCAAAACCGGCCGCTTGGGAGCCGAAGACACCCTCCGACATGAAGAAACAGCTTATCAAAGCCTACCAAAGAGTGTCAACGAGGGCGCGGACACAAGTGGGGAGAATGTCACGAAACGGTGCGTCGACACCCGCAAAGAACTCGTCAACGCCCGCTCGTCGCTTGCCCATGCTTGTACATACCCTTACCAGCCTGTTTTGCCATGTTTTGGTGTGTTTTTCCTCTACGAAACAAAGCAATGCAGCAAGCGAGAACGATCGCACGCATTCGCGCCTCAGAAATCCAAAAAAACCTCGTTTTTAGTGTGTCGCTGGCATTTCGGGTCAGCGGCCATGGAAATTTTTCACCATCTCACCCTTGAACCACCACATGGCATGGGGCTTCGATGTTGTCGGGCGTTGAACATTTTCACAAGTTTGCACGCTACTTCGGCGGAAACTTGCCTCGCGCTCCGCACTTGGGAGTAGTTGTTTGCGGACTTGCCGCTTCATTCACCCCCTAAAGTCCTTGTTTTCCTCCTCTCTTTCTCTACTTTCACACCAAGTGCTCGCCAATTGCTTGTAAGCTTCCTCTTCGCGAGACGCCTGACTTGTCCGCCGCTCGCTCCAACAACTAATCAACTTCTCTTTTACAGTCCTACGGACCTGCACGAGGTTGCGCTACCCTTTGCATGCGTATGTCGCAAGCGCCAAGACTTAGGCAATCCAAGCTAAGTCCGATCGAAGTGGGCGCAAAGGCGATTCTTGACTTAGGCAAATTTCAGCTAAGTCGGTGGCTTGCCGCGAGGGTGCCTCACCACTTAGGCAATTCTCGCTAAGTGCGTGACAGTTGGGTTGTTGAGGAAAATCCTTCCTAGTTTGTTAAGGGAATCCTCTTCTATAAATAACTATGTATGCTATATTGAATCAATTCATTTTACTCTTCCATTTTATCATGGTATCAGAGCGGCTTGCCCAAGAGCAAGCTCTTTTCTCGGGTCCCAACGACAAAGATTGATCTCACCCCGCCACCTTCCAAGTCCCAAGAAAGATTTTCTTCCTCTGCTTTCATGGGCGGAATGTTTCTCTTCGTTGTTCCGGCCAACGAATCTTGTGATATCTTAAAGGGACGATTAATCATGGTCTCTTTCTCCACAAACACTCCTCACTTCATCTCCATGCTTTTGCCGATGCTGATTAGGCGAGTAACTTTGATGACAAAACATCCACGCTCGGGTATATTGTTTTTCTTAGAGCTAATCCAATCGATTGAGCTCCAAGAAGCAAAGGACAATTGCATCCAACAACCGAAGTCGGAATACCGTGCCATCGCCACCTTGCGTAGAACTTAATTGGATAACAAATCTACTCAATGAACTCAACATCAACTCTACTCTCACTCCTACACCCATCTGCGATAATATCGAGCTACATATCTATCGCGCTAATCCAAAGTTGTTCCACTCTACAATGAAGCATATTGCCATCGACTTCCACTTTGTGTGAGATCAAGTTCTCGGCAAAGATCAACTACGTGTCTCTCATGTACACACGGCCGATCAACTAGCAGTACTCATTTACGAAGCCTCTTGCTCGTAAACCATTTTTGTTACATCGGTCCAAGATTGGCATCCTTGATAGGAGCGTCATCTTGCGGGGGGGCATGATAGCGGATAAGATTTTCAACAACCAGCCGGGATTTCCTCATCTGATTTGAAGAAATCTTATCCGCTATCGCCTTCTATCAGCCTCATACATTTTACTCTTCCATTTTATCAGCTTCTATCTCAAGAATTGCCTGCCTTGAATCAGTCTTAGAATCGAATCACTAAAACTAATAATAATAATATCTACCGAGGCATTAATTTAGCTTTTTCACCTTCTTTTTCCTTTATGAAGAGAAGAACAAGTCAGCTCTACGTAGTAGTAGAATAGGGCATACAGCAGTGGAGAAGGGTGGCCGTCAGTTGTGGAGTGTGTGTATTGATGCAGGCCACCACCACAAGATTCTCAACACTGTCAGCCTCCACAACAAAAAAACAATGGCTGCCACTCTCTGATTTGTCTCCCGAGTCAACTAAACCCACAATTAGATTCTTCAATCAATGCTCTTAAAGTTAATCATATATATATATATATATATATATATATATATATATATATATATATATATATATATATATATATATCATGTCTTGTCTGTATATTTTAAGCTTCATATGCTAAACTTGGATCGACTGCATAATCCAGCACTCAAAGATGAGAGAATTAAGAATATAAATTGAAAGAACTTATTTTATCTACAAATTTAAGATTTTAGATGAACATGCATGAACTCTTTATTTATGATAAATGATATAAAATCATCGTGGTGGATATAAAGTTTCTGTAGAACATATGAAGAAGTAATTATTTGCAAATTTTAAGAGAACAGAGGTGTAATCTATAATTTTTACCTTACTTTCAAAGAAAAAGATAAGTATGACTCATATGAAAATATTGAGGTGACTGTATGAAGTTATAAAGAAAGACTAATAAAATACATCTGAGGACGATTAGGTTTAAACCTAATAAGGGATAACAGGAGAAGAAAACATGTAAAATAATCGATTAGTGTTAATGGTGTGTAGAAAAACAGAAAGAGATGAAAGAAGATTTTACTATAAAATATTTTTGATTAACTAGAATTTTATATATTACTTAATAATGAAAAAAGATTTATATAGTTGTTGTTTTGGTGGTTGTTGAAAGCATCTCCAAAACATTCACTTACACAAAAGAGATTGTCCAGACAAGGAAATTAAAAAGTAGAAGACTATTGGTCAGCTGACATCAAAGCAGTAACACCACTTTGATGCATTGTCATGATGTTATTTTCCTCCTGTGGAAGTTGAGCAAGTGAAACGCCAGCCAACCAATGGTCAGCCTTGACTTCTGCCTTTTGCATTCTTTGGTTTGACTAATTAGATTCTCATTGCAGATGAACTTTGAAGCACTAAATCTGCACCATCATTGCTGCCATGAGGAGCACAGCAAACAAATCAAGAAAACTCACAGTAAGCACACGACAGCAGTATATTTTATTGCCATCTGCTCCCAAAATGAAATGATTCTGAACCCATTCAACTCTATATAAATGGCAGACATCCCTTCTGCTCTTCCTCCAAAGCTTGGTGCATCATTTCTTCCACTCCTTTTGATTCTTGTAGAGCACTCAGGGGATGGGATGCTTATAATCTCTGTCATTACCTCAAATCTAGTCGAAGGTATATATGTCCTGTGTCATAAGTTCGGATTCGATTGGTATCATTTCAGCTTTTAGATTTTGTTTATGCAAAGGAGGTCTATGGTACAGACAAGATCTCTCTGTTTGTTGTATTTTCTCTTGTGAGTTTCTGAAATAGAAATGTTTTTGCCCTTTTTTTTTGTTTTACATGCTTGAAGAAAAATTAAGATTGCTATGGCAGCAGATAATCTACATGGTGTGATGCTGATTTTACTGTAAATGATGTGTAGATAGAGACATGAAACAAAAAATGTTGGGTGCTCCTTGATATGTATGAAGAGCACCAGCTACTTCTAAGTGGGAAAATTAGAAGGAAAGAAAATGGTGGAATCAGGATCAAATCAAATCTGAAAAATGCATGTCATGATATTTTGAGGATCATTTTTACTATATAGAAATAGTTTTATCTCAAGGATGTCCAACTCCTCCAAATACCATGGTGTATCATCCACTAATCATGGTTTGAATCTAACGGCCATTATGATCCTTGCAATGACTTCCAGAACAATTAAGAAGGGTAAGTAGTGATTAACTTTTCGACCGTTAACGCCTACTATAACCTGTTCAAGCTTGTTCTACCTTTGCCACTGTTCATAATTCCTTCAAGATTTGAATTGCTATAATAACTGAGTCGATTAATGGTCGATGTTTTGCTACTTCCATATTATTTTGATCAATGGTTCTTGTTACTTACTATCATGCTCCATTGTAATCCAACATAAGGATCCATTACAGGGATGAATGTTTTAAGCTAAGAAGTGCTCAAATTAAGGGAAACAAGGCCCTGATAACAATAATTTGGCTTCAGAAGCGCACAATCGGTAAAGTTACATGGAAAGATCAAACCATGGTAAATGATGTCTCTGCTGCACAAATTGAGCTTTTGAATTCCATGTTAATGCATATTTCTGCAAACTTCTAATCAAGAACTGTGATTGCAGGGGTGCAGGTGATTATGAGATATCTTTTTCATTATGAAATATTGTGAGTACAATTGATATGACATCCCTACAACTGATGATATGGGTCATGATTGATCAGATGCCAACTCCACTTGGAAGATCTAATGTGATTCACATGGTTTCTTTTCTAGCAAGTGGACTCCCAGAATGCCCATCCCGTTGCATTTCAATCATACCCTCAATCTCATCTCATATTTCAACTGTACCTTCTTAAAAGCCCCACATATTATTATGAATAATAGTAGATGTGATAGTTAGGACTGACAAGAATAACAGCAAGAAAGTCTTAGGCAACTTGCAGATGAAAGATGGGAGATGTGAGCTGCAATTGTTAGGACTGACATAGATAGTATGGTTAAAAATGTCAATTTGACATGATAGAAATGGCTCTCAGACTCTTCGCAATTTGCTTTTTCTTTGACAGATTAATTTTAAGAATGTTTCAGCATGTGACCACACTGTCCATCCAGCATCTAATCCTTCGGTAGTCAGACATAGGAGAAGTAGACAACAAAAGTTCAAGGGAAATCTAAAGCTGAATTGACATCTAAAGAAGCGATGGTATCCTGTGAGCCTCCAAGCACCACCAAACTTGTCACCATGGATGTGGAGAGTGTTCTTCACATGAAAGAAGGGCTGGGTGAGGCCAGTTATGCTCAAAATTGTTCCCTGCAGGTCAAAATCTTACCTCAGGACGCCACCAATGTCCCTAAATTTTCATGATTTCTTAATGCCAGACGTTATCTCTTCCTTCAGAAGAAGAGTATGGATGCCATGAAGCATGTCATAGTGGAGTCAGCGGTAGATGCTTACGCTTCAGAGATGCCAGAAAGCTTCACATTTGTTGATCTTGGATGCTCATCGGGGAGTAATGCCCTGCCTCTAATCGGAGATATCATCGAAGCCATTCACGTGATGGCACGACGGTCAGCGAAGCCAGCACCAGAATTCATGGTGTTCCTCAATGATCTTCCATCCAATGACTTCAATTCTATGTTTCTGGGCCTTCCATTTTTCACTAAGAAGCTCAAAGAGGGCATTGAGTTGCACGGAGGCATGGCTCCATCTGTATACTTTGCAGCAACTCCTGGTTCATTCTACGGCAGGCTGTTTTCAAGAGACAGTCTCAGTTTCATCTACTCGTGCTATAGCTTGCACTGGCTTTCCCAGGTTAGCAATTCAGTGTACATTCTCACAACTATATCTTTTCTGATGTGTTGTAAAAATCCATAGTTAGTGAAGTAATTAAAGTGGAGTTTTCCCCTGCATTCCCTCTTAATTGAAGAACAAAAATGATTCCTACAGGTTCCTCCAGGGCTTGTTGACATCAATGGCAGGCCAATTAACAAGGGGAAGATGTACATATCTAACACAAGCCCCCCTGCTGTTACTTTAGCTTACTTTGAGCAGTTTCAGAAAGAATTCAGCCTCTTTCTCAAGTCAAGATCGGAAGAGTTACATCTCGGAGGGCGAATGGTTGTCGCGATGTTAGGAAGAACAACTGATGATCACAGTGATAAGAGCGCAAGAGTCTTGTGGGAAGTGTTAGACCAGTCTTTTGCCATTATGATCTCACAAGTGAGTGCAATTCTTAGCCTTTTTTTCCTCTATGTTCATTCCTATTTATCCTCTATTTACTCAATTGGTTTATTAGAAATGCATTGGTACCAACTCATCATACTCCTCTCCAAATGAGGCTGTATAGTTCTTTTTTTTTATTTTAGATTCTTTGAGATGAATTTTATGTCAATTTCAATGTTACTACATCAACTAAATCATTTTCATCAAGGATTATGGCAGGAGAATGTAGCAATGGAACTAAAGCAATATCTTTATTCCTAGAAGACTGCATCTTAGATCATCTCTATGATACCACCTCTCACAAATTGTGTTGTTCTCAGGAAATGATTGATGAAGAGAAGGTTGATACATATAATGTGCCATTTTATGCTCCTTCAGCGAGGGAGATTGAAGATGAAGTGCACAGAGAAGGGTCTTTTACGATCGACTACATACAAACTTATGAGCTGAGCATAAGCACTGGAGATCCTCTAAAGGATGCCAGAATCACATCAATGGCCATTAGAGCCATACAAGAATCAATGATCAGCCACCACTTTGGCAAAGCAATTATTGATACCTTATTCCATGTTTATGGAGGACTGCTCAGTCAACTAATGCTTAAAGAAGAAATAAAAAGTTCTCACCTACTAATTGTTCTAAGAAAGACACACTGAGAGCAATCATCAGCACATAAAGTTACTTTAAAGTCTTCACTTTTTATCTACAGGTCTTCATTGTATTCAGATTGTAGATGTGCAATTTACCAGTACATTTTATGTACCCAAAGATGTATTATCTTTCTATAAGACAATGCCAAATTTCTTTACCAAAATGTTTTTTTACAAACTGATTCCATTTCGACTTAACTTGGTATGGCAATTACGCAAAATGATGCATGATTCATCACAAATAATACCCACATGATTTCTCATCACTAATTGTGGTTATCCTACAATCTGTCAGAATACTGCAAAGATACTGTACAACTTGGCATGGCATCACTTTTATATTTGTTATTGCAACACAGTAAGAATGCTGCCTATTTATATACATTTAACTCACTATGTAATAAATCATTAAATGTTCATATATCCTTAGTGAAGATAAGCTATGGATATTTTTTTCCCATCTTAAACCTTGTTCTATTATTCACCAGCAGCATGCGATGGAAAAGGCTTTAGGCACAAGGTTTCATTGTTAATTCTCCTGTTATGCTTTGTTTGCCAATGCATAATCGATTTCTATATATAAATGTATTTGATATTCACATACTCTCTTGCACCTTCAGAACACACTGGTGCATATATTAAGTATAGAAATTGCCAGAGTTGCACATACTTGGGATTTAGTCAACTCGAGTATAGAGGAACAATTCATGAAAACAATATCCAACCTCTGTATATGTAAACAGCTATCACAAGTACACACAATTGACCAAGGAGAGTCAACTCATATCTAATCCATAAACCTATTGACCACAGCAAAAAAAGAGCATGCAGGAATTTATAGTTGATCCATTCAGGAAAATTCAATAGACTACAAAATTTTTTTGGGTCTAGTGCTGTCCAAACTTGATGCATCATAGTCAACACAATGATGATTTTAGAATAGACTAGAAATTGATAAGATTTGCATTTCTTCCAAATTTGTTCGGCTCACAATAGAATGGAAGCTCGTAAAAAATGGTTCAAATCCAAACATATACGTATGTTTACATGTATCATATATGCACTATGCAAACTGCAGAATGGAAATACTGCATCCTTTTGCATTCTTGAGATGATTCAGAAGCAAAATTTCTTTTTCTGCGAAAAGATGGAAAAGAACAGTGAATTAGGGATCCATGACTCATTCGTCAAAAAGAGCTCAATGCAATTCCCCAGCTACATCAGAATATTGCTAAGGTGTACTCTATTGTCAGTTTTTCTTAAAACAAAAAGCTGCATAACTGATCGTGTGTAATATGAAAGAAACATGATTCATCTTCAAAATGGTCCCGAGAAAGAGTTCTGGATTATGAATAAAAGAAGTACTCTACAAAAACAAAAAAGAAAAAGATATGAGTTAATAAGCTTTGTGAGGAACAAAGACCATCAGCTATCTTTGCCTTTGATGTTGTTGACGTCCTCTTTGGCACTGGTGACATTAACAAATGCCAGAAAATTCTGCTTCTGCTCTTTTCTCTTTCTTTACTTCTCCAGACTGGTTTAGTTGTATATTTGATAGGCTAATAATCATGTTTCCTCATTGTCCAACAAAACCATGACTAATCATATTGCTGCTCTGATGCCATTCAAAGGCAAAGCTCATTTCCAAAGATGATTCTTGGTTTCTTCCCATTGCTTTTCTCCTTCATGAGATGACACTCACTAGTAACTTACAAAACTTTTATGTCATCTTTATCAATTGGTGCAAGTACAATACAATAACAACAACAATAACACAATCGTAAATCCGAATTATTTGAAGTTGACCACATGGATCTTTTGTCGCCATTAAGATATACAAAAAACTATATGTTTAATTAAGTTTAGAATAATTAGATCCTTATTTATAGTTTCTATTAAAACCCTTTTAGATTTTCCTCTTCCTCTCCTCGAATTACTAATATTAATCATTTCATCTCTTCTAACTACTACATCTATAGTTCTCCTAAGCACTTGTTCATACCATAATACAAGAACAATCATCAGAGTGAAATACAATCTGAGGTAGCCACATGTTCCCCCTCGTCTAATCTCTAGAACACACAAGGTATTATCTGCTAAAAATATTATTTTAACTTTTGTCAGTTTCATTTAATTCAAGATGGTTTTTCTTTTGTTTATCTAAAAATAAATAATTTCTTCCAATTATAAATTTTGGAGTTTTTTTCTTCATGTATCTCTTGGGGCACCAACCCTCTGAATTAGTTCTAGAAAGCTATGCACTAACAACCTGTCAAGTGTGCAATATATTTTTAGTGTCATGAAGAAGCACACAATGATAGTAAAACATGAGATCATTATGATTTGTCCCAGTAAAAAGCACTTCATTATTCTATGATGTCTCAAAATTTTCCTTCACAAAAGTATGTTAGACAAAATGTATCAATTGAAATTAAGAATTCATTTTATAACATACATAAATATAAATGTTTAAAAATATGATCTTGCCCCATGCAATTGAGAATTCATGAAACCTAGTGATTCATTGATTGTCTTCCGGTGACAAAAACTTTTATCTATATGAACATCTTTGCTAGTCACTACTGATAAATAACAGTTACCTGGAATTTAGCCTCCTTCTGCCGGTCAAGGTATGCAAGCAACTCCTCCTGTCGAATTAGAGCTTCATGTAAAGCCTGCATTAACAACTTATGATGATGAGTACTAACCATATATTTCCACCCTGTCCCAGAAGAAAATCAAAATTAGATTGATTTCAATAGGAACAATAGATTAACCCCCCAAAAAAATTGATTATAGAATTTAAACAGACATTTATGCAAGTATATGAGATGCATGCTTTTTTTTTTCCATGAACACTCTGAACCAAATAGATCTGTCTGATACTTATCGATGTTGTCAGCAAGTTACAACTACCCCAATATCAACTCTTTAGTTACAACTACCCCAATATCAAACTGTATAACAATACAGGAAGTGAATTTTTTATAATTACCAAGCTCCATATGAACTTAGGTTCCTGTATTTCACATTTCATAATATTACAACACTAATATCAAATTATCTTTTTAATTATTATTCTTATGTGTGCCCCCAGGTCTCTATTTTTTATTCTTGCTTTGTTGGACATTTGAATGTGCATCCATATATTAATGTCTATGTAAGACTGCGATGCATGTGCCATGACACTGGCACAGGTTACTTCCAACTTGAAGCCATGAAAACACTGCAATGCAGGTGCCATACACCCTTTGGTTTGAATGTTCAATTAATAACTTGCATGTTCCAACATGAAGGCATGTAAATAATGCCAGGTTGAAACACTGCAAAGGTCTTAATGTGAGTTTAGCTATATGAAGCTTTTCTATCAGGATTTTATGGGCAAGGTACATATTGCTTTGCTGCCTGCAAGATCTTTTCTTTCAACTAATTATCCTTCTGAAAGCCAGTTCTAAACCGTGCAGTAGCAAGGACTAAATTTAGTAATTTGACCTGCACAAAGGTCTTATCAACAGAAATAAATGCAAATCAATGGGCAATGCACATTGGAGAATTACTTGTGATATTTTACATATTCACCACAGATTTTCAAAAAGAAAAGGAAATTTAAGGAAATGAGCACCATAAGCTATACGGTGCATGCAGCAGCATTTGAGTTGAGTAACAATTAGGCCAAAGTTCTTACAATTGTCACAATGAGGATAAAGTTAGTCCAAAAGTTTCATTCTCAATTAGGAACTTGATACAAATTGAAAAAATGATTTGAAAGGTCTTGGCAATCTTAAGAAGGGAAATCAACATATTTGTAGAGAGAACAAGCAGGTATGAGAAAGTTACAGAATAATTAAAATATTGGATATATAGTTTACAGTAATTAAATTCAGATGTTACAGTAAGTAATTATTATGATAATGGATCAACATATGCATATTGAAGTAAAGCAGACTTCCTCATTGATTTCAAATACAGCAGCATGTTATAAAATGAGCAAAACATTTTTGTTTTATTCACACAAGAGAATTTTATATAAAGAAAACAGAAAAGAAAACAATTAGTAGCATAAAGATGCTGTTTATAAGCCAGGATAATAGAATGCAAGATTTATCTGATTTGGTTTTCCATATTAATATTGTTTGTAAGAACCTATCATTTCAAGTTCATATAATGTATTTAATATGAGGTATTCTCTCATAGAGGACAACTTAAAACAGCTATAAACAGCCTTAGTGTAGCAACAGAAGCTTTTATCTGCAGTCTGCATGAATCATTTTGGTTTTATCTAGAATAGACCTAAGGCTACAAAAATATAATACAACTATATAAGCACAGAAATTTTATAGCAGATTGTGGACATGTATGTGGTAACTTTTGAATTATTGCAGGATTACAGCAATATACAGGGACCACAAAATTGGAAGCAATGTAGAACAAAGTGACAGAATTTTACTGGCGCATTAGCAATATATAGGTGGTCCTACCAAAAAGAAGTTTAATTCAGATTGACACATAGGTCTTCAAAATGTAGGACATATGGATATAACACATAAAAGTTGACATCATAAATGCTTTTCCTCGATGAATTATTTCAAAAATGGTGACACTGTGAACTGACAAATGCTTACGGTCTATGCATCTATGCCTGTTAGGATATGCTGAAATTAGAATGATTATAGTCCATAAAAAATGATATAAAGAGCATACCTTTTTTGTGGCAATAAGCTCTGCTTCTAATGCATCAACACGGTTGATTGCAGCATTTAGCAACTCTTGTCTCTGATACTCAATTTCAGAAGGTTTTGCTTGAAGTATCAAAACTTTTTCTTCCAGCTCATGTAACCTTTTCAAAACAGAAGAAAGGTCATCTGCCTCTCTGAATTTAAGGGATGACAGAGGATGAAATTCTTTAGGCATAGTATCTACTGGGAATTCAGCATTGCAAGCATTAAACTCCTTATTTCTTCTGAACCCATATCTGGTGACAGGTAAAAGTAATGTACAAAAGGCCATGACAAAGGCAGTAAGCCATGTGACAGTTTGACCTTGTATCATTTTTGGAGCATCACTTGTGTCAAACAATGACAAAGCACCTGAAGTGGAATAAAAATAATTTATTAAGCTAAGTCTACATACAAATCTAACAATCATCTAGAGAAGAATGTTAGATTACCAAAAGTTGAAACAAGAAGCATTAGAATACAACTTGATAATACAAACAGCATCAGTTATTTGAGAAGCTGTGGTAGAACATAACCATGAACATACATAGCACATAACTAAGCAGCTTATGCCTCATTGTCCTCAGCATTCAGATAATTTTGGAAAAAGTGGTTACTTAATGCGAGTATTTGCAACTCAGTTTACAGTTATTAACTTTCAGCAGTGGTTTTGGACACAACTTTGTGGAGGGCCCTTCTAGAGGACAGTAGGAAGGCATTTGTTGTCTTATTTAAATTCTGGAAATCCAATTGCACAGTTTCACCTTCGAAGAATGTACTGTCTAGAATGCACCACATGTTCCAACCTATCACTATATTCAGGCAGCACCTGACCCTTGAGAGGACTAGGATAAGAGACCTCGGTTTCAGGTGAAATCATAAAGCAAAAGTTCCTAATTCCATTGTTAGGTTCAAGTTGTTCAAAAACAATTCCTGGAATTGATTGCAGACAATACAACCAGAGAATGATGTAATTTATTTTCCTTATGTTCTTCACAGTGAGAATTCTACAATGGATTGCCATCAACAAAAACTTAGTCATTTCAAAGGAGCAGCAGTCATACATAGTCACTTGGCATAAGGTGAGTGTGTATGCACACCATCCGAAAGGTACTAGGATCTCATTGTAAACACTCCATTTGGAATTCATCTCAATTTCACCTCATCCACCCCTCTGGAGGATCAGGTAGTGGAGTCATCTTTGTAACTTCTATAGTTTATAACTGGAAAGCAGACCGGCAAATGAAATATTTTATGAGAGATTGTCACTGGAGTCCCAAATGTTTCGGATGTTACCATGCACATTAAAGAACTGGTATGAAGTGCCAAAATCAGGAAATGGTTACAAAAGTGTGCAGGTGCTGTTTATCCACATATCCACCAAAAGGAACTCAGGTTTCTGCCCTGTGCTTATAGAGGTCACCAGAGTGAAAGATTTTTTCAAGGGGAAATAAATTCTGCCAGAATGAATAACACAGAAGGCAAAGCCAAATATGGGATTCATTCTTCTATTTTGCAGATCCACAAATATGGGAGTCATCTACCTATGAAGGTTTGCAGCATCTGATCCACGCATCAGGCATTGGCTAGATTTTACATCCTAACGTCCCATAGGAACATTTTTGAGGAAAACCCTCCATAAGAATGAACACCAAATGGATCATAATCCTAGCAGTGACCATTTTGCTTCTAGTTCTAGACCCCATATCTGAAAAATCAAATAAGAAAGAAGGTTTTGGTACATTGTTAAAGTTTCTGTATTCCAAGCTCTCTCCATATGCAGGGGCTACAGTGCATATGTCCAAACCTCTCTAGATCTCACAGCAACATTAATTTCATGCACCAAGCTGCCTGTAACTCACCATCAGCTCATCCTATATTTCTCAAGGTAATAACTAATAAGAGCATTCAGTATGGGCGTGCTTTGATTATGATAAGGAACTTGAAAGTTTAATTTAACCATGATTACATGAAATCAAGTTTGTGCAACTGAAGCAGTAATCCAAGATAAAATTACTTTATTAATTCAGCCCATGCAGAAAGGAAGGATTGTTGTACCACCTGAAACAGTACGAAACGGGTGGTACATAATAGTCTGTGTGTGAGCCAATTAAAATAATTTAAAAAATAAATAATTAAAAAACACCGCCATTTCTAGTGGTCCAATCCACTTCAGTAAAAATAATTAAAAAACAAAAATAGCAGTGGGGCCCATCCAACTTGGTATTAAAAAAGAAAAACAAATCCTAAAATAGTGATTAGGGCTCACGAACACCAGCCGTCTTCTCGTGTTCAATGCAGATGTCGTCACAGCTGCATTCCTTCTTCTTCTCAAGTATACTCCCACCTCTTATCCTCCTCCTCCTCTTCCTTCTTCCTTTCTTCTTCTTCTTTCTCCTCCACCATTACCTCATCTTCCTTCTTTTGTTCTTCTTCATCCTTTGTTCCTCCACCACTCCTTTCTCTTCTTCCTCTTTTTCTTCCTCCTAGAAATACTATAGCATACCAGTGTACCGACACATTATACACTAGTATTGACCAATAAGTACCAGTCCAACAAATCACCAAAACAAGTTCAGTACCCAAAACAATGATCCTTGGCAGAAAGACAAGTAAAATATTATGAAATAAATTCTGATATCAGTCTTTAAAATGTAATTCAGAATCTCAGATCACCACTTTAACGGATGAAAATAACATAATTATGTAAGTCTACCATGATCATTCCTCTGCTGCAGAAATGAGCTTCCAATCAATGATTGCAGACATAAGGAAATGGAAGATTCAATTACTCAGACCACAAAGGATCATTTTAAATAATTAGAGAGAAGAAAACAACAGTACCCATGCACTAGGTTCTTGTCCAGCTTTTCACTAGATATTTCCATGTGGATGCAGTGAGATATATGATAGAACTCCAGAGGAATTCTATGTAGATTGATCTTTGAGGGGGATCAACCCTTGGAACACTATAGGGGTTCCACCCTCCAAGTAGCCTGGTGGCTACAATTGTAGATGATTCTTCTTATTCCCATGAGATGGAGGCTATATGCTTATATAGAGCTCCAAACCCTAGCCCTAGGGGTTGCTTCCTAAGTGAACTACCTAATTTGCCCTCAACCTTAGCCGGGCCGGCCCAGTAACAAGGGGGGCGACGGCTAAGAAGCCCTAAGACCCAAATGTAAACCCTAGCCTCTCTTCTTTATAGGATAAAGGCGACTAGGTGGGGTTTATTACACTCTTACAGGGTTTTTATTAGCTGCTACATGGTTGAGTAGAACCTAACCCTATCAAGCCCGCCCTCTTCAAATCAACCTTGTCCTCAAGGCTGAGGTTCCATGAACTCAGGGAACCGGGTCTTCAGCTACTCATATGATTCTCATGTGACATCTTCGAGTGGTAAATTAGTCCAATGTACTAGTACTTCAGTAGAGGGACGTCGACGACGCATCACGATTCTGCAGTCGAGGATGGCTTGTGGTTGGGCTTGAATATTTCCATCATCAGTGGTGTTGGGCAGTTGGATCTGGGGTGACTCGTGTTCTCCCAACTTGGGCTTCAAGCATGACACATGGAAGACAAGGTGAATTTTGGCATCTTCGGGTAATTTAAGTCTCAGATGTCACACTCCATACGCTCTATGATCGATAGGGCCCATAAAAACGTGGAGATAGCTTCACGGAGGCTCGTGTGTTGATGGAGAGTCGCTTGTATAGCTATAGGCGAAGATAAACCCAATCTCCTACTGAAAATTCTCTTTCGCCGCTGTATATTGTCGCGTTATCCTTTAGCATGTATCGGCTTCTTTGTTTCATTACGGCTTGAGCGATAGAGAGATTATCCTTTAGCAATTGTAGGAGTTCATCCCTGTCAATTAGATCTTGGTCGACCTGATCTACCTTGGCTGAGCCAATTACATACTTTGGAAGATTATAGGGGTCGGCCGACCATACAATGCTTCATATGGGGTACATTTTGTAGATGAATGATACGTAGTATTATACCACCATTCGGCCCAGGGGAGCCATTTCGTCCACTCTTTCGGTCGGGACACTTGATCAAGCACTGAAACACCGAAGGTACATCTCTAAACACTGTTCACCACCTCTGTTTGGCCGTCGACTTTGTGGATGATATCTTAACGTGCTCATCTTGAATTTGATGCCCTACAACTAGAATAACTCGATCCAAAATTTACTAGTGAAGACCCTGTAATGATCACTTACAATGGACCTTAGCATCCCATGCAATTTAATAATATTTTCTATGAAAATCTGAGTAATACTAGCAACAGTGTAGGGATTGTGCTTTTACCTTTGGAATGTGGTAGCCCTTCGATGAAATTCATAGAGATGTCAGTCCACACTGAGTCCGATATGGGTAGCAGTTGTAGTTTCCCTAGACTCGCCACTGTTTCACCCTTTTGCTGTTGACATACATCACATTGTGCCACGTATTCAAAAATAAATTTTTTCATCCCTCTCCAATAAAAATTTTGCTTCACTCTTTTATAGGTTCTCAGAAATCCAGAGTGTCTTACTGAAGGTATGGAGTGCATTTCGTGCAAAATGACTATAATGCAAGGGGAGTCAGGTGTAAGCACAATACGACCTTTGTAGCGTAGATCCCTCGAATCCCAAGTATAGTGAGCTACTGTGCCTGGATCCTCCTCCAGTTTTTTAATGATGTTGCTAGTCTCTGGGTCCTTCTTCCATTCCTCCCTAACGTCCTCAAGGAAGCCGGTGGTAGGAAGAGAGACGACTGAAAATTCAGCTTGCTCAAGTAGCCGTGAGAGCGCATCTACAACAATATTTTCTTTCCCCTTTTTATAAATAATTTCATAATCAAATCCTAGAAGTTTAGTTACCCATTTTTACTGCTTCGGGGATGATATCTTCTGCTCCAAAAAGTACTTGAGGCTTCTATGGTCGGTTTTAATCTGAAATCGCTAGTCGATTAGGTAGAGTCTCTACTTTGTTACTACATGCACAATGGCAAGCATCTCCTTATCATAGATAGACATTTTTTGATGGGAGGGAGACAACGCCTTGCTAGTATATACGAGCGGTCGACCCTCTTGCACGAGAACAGCCCCAATTCCGACTCCAGATGCGTCGGCCACAATGATGAAGGGTCGGCTGAAATCTGGTAATGCTAGCACCGGCGTCGTCGTCATGGCTGTCTTAAGTTTATTGAAGGCAACGGAAGCTTCGTCCGACCATTGGAAGACATCTTTTTTCAGTAGAGAAGTGAGGGGTGCACTGATCTTCCCATAGTTCACGAATTTTTGGTAATAGCCCATTAGTCCAAGGAACCCACATAACAATTTCACATTTGTAGGTTTCGGCCAGCTCTACATTGCCTCGATTTTTGTTGGGTCTACTCCCACTCCTTCTGATATTATATGCCTAAGGTACTCTACTTTTTCCAAGAATTCATAGTGGCCGTTATAAGTGCAAAAAGCTGTTTTTGGGATGTCGTCTTCACATACCCGAATTTGGTGGTAACCGGATTGGAGGTCCAACTTCGTGAAGACTCGAGCTCCTCTTAACTCATTAAGAAGTTCATCCACTACTGGTATTGGGTACTTATCCTTAACAGTGATGTCATTTAGAGCTCGGTAGTCAATGCACATCTGTCAAGTTTCGTCCTTCTTGCGTACAAGTAGTACCGGTGAGGAATAGGGGCTACAGCTTAGCCGAATCACCCCTGTTTCAAGCATCTCCTTTATGATCTTCTCATTCTCATCCTTCTGGAGGTGAGGATTGCGGTATGGCCGAGTGTTCATTGGTAGTTTGTCCGGAAGAATTGGAATTCGATGGTCATATTGCTGAGTAGGAGGAAACCGCGTGGTTCGATAAAAACATCGTCAAATTCAGCAAGCAATTGGGTGAGATTTTGATCTTCAATTTCTATTTTCTTCCCCTTTGCCTTGGTTGTTCTTGACAACCAACCAAAAGAGATGCATCAAAAAGCCACCATTTATCTTGTGTAAAACTTTCTCTATTCGTTGGGTAAAGCGGTGGTTACGTTGCTTCCACGCTTCCCACGTGCTTCGCCGGGTGACCTGTTGCCCTTGCAATTTGATGAAAATTTCATAATTAATTTGAAAAAGTTCCAGGAGACGCCACCTAGCATTGTCGACCATTCTATGCCCAAAGCCCTTCACAACCTCATAATCATTAATTGGTAGGAGGAAGAAGTCGGCGATAATTTCTTGGTCTTGCAATAATAGTTTCACCCAGGGTATGCATTACCGCAAATCCACCGCATTTCGCTTTCCTGGTACGGTATGGTACCTTTGAGCGTATCCTCGAATCCCAAGTATAGTGAGCTCTGTGCTGATCCTCCTCGACTGGCAACGGTCCTTCTTCCATTCCTCCCTGCGTTCGAGGAAGCCGTCTGGTAGTTCACTTGCTCATATATTTATAATTATAAATATTATATATATATATAAATAGATATTTTTTTTTCTCCTCGGTCGCGCTAGCGATTAGGTAGAGTCTCTCTTTCTTCTCCTTATCATAGAAGACATTTTTTGATGGGAGGGAGACGGCCGCCGAGATATCAACCGAAGCGACGTCGCTCCCGAGGCGACGTCGCGCCGGCAAAGTAAACAAAATCTATTAAAAAATAGCCTCGGCGACGTCGCCGAGGCTTCGGCGACGTCGCCGAGGCTTTCGGCGACGTTGGTCTACGCCTAGGTAATTTTTTTCCAGAATTCGTCGCCGAGGCTTTTTTGGATGGCTTTCAACGTCGCCGAGCCTCGGGGGCGACGCCTCGACTCTTCTCGACGTCGCCAGGATTGGGTATTCGCAACGTCGCCGAGCCTCGGGGACGTCGCCGAGTCTTCGGCGACGTCGCCGAGCCTCGGCGACGCCGCCTTAGCGAATCCTTTTCAAGCGGCGTCGCCGATTCCTCGTCGAGCGTCGCCGACGCCGCTTCGAGTGTTCATTGGTAGTTTGTCGGCGACGGTCACCCGAGCCTCGGGGCGTCGCTTCGAGTATTAAAAATTAATTTTTTATTTAAAAATAAAAAAAAACTTCATACCGACCGATAGTGGGCGGTCCGCGTGCATCGCGGTATCCTATCGGACGTACGTGCATCGCCATTGCCGCCCAAAGCAGCTCATAATCATGGCTCGGTAATTGCATACCTTGGTTTCACTGCGGACATCTTTGATCGTACTTTAGGATTCAGCCATCGGCGACCTTTACGTCGAACTTGCTGCAGCCTTCGATGTGAAGCGCCATCCGAGCAGTGACCTTACTGTTTAGGAAGTTATTTGTGCTGCCCGTGTCGATGAGAACGATGATCGGTTTTTGTTTGAGAAGGCCTCCAACTTTCATCGTTTGCGGATTTGAGTAGCCTGCTAACGCGTGTACCATAAAGTCAGTCGATTGTGGTTCTTCTTCCGCATCTCCTTCCTCATGTTCAAGGCTCTCTTCTGGCTGTTCAATGACCTGTTCTTCCACTGGTTCGATCACAAGAATTCTCCCCTTTTTATAGTGATGCTCGCGGCTCCATGGCTCATCGCAATGCCAACATAACCCTTTTGTAGATCGCTCTCGAAGCTCTTCTCTTGTCAACTTTTTTAGTGCAGGAGCCTGATTGACAATAGGAGGGCTGAGGGCTTTAGTACTACTGGTCGGGGAGTGACTCTAGTCCTCCGGGCTTCGTGATTCAATCGCTCCTCTTGAAGTCGTGCGAAAGAGATGGCTACCATAAGCGTGTATGGCTGTCGCGCTTTAACTTCTCCTCGGATTTCCGGCTTCAAGCCCTCAATAAACGTTCCCAATAGCTGTTTTTCAAACCAATCACGAGTTTGATTAGATAACCGTTCAAACCTGGTTTGATACTCCTGAATGGTGGAGGTTTGTCGGGTCTTCGCTAGTTGTCCGTCGATGTTCTCGTAATCGGTTGGTCCGAAGTGGATCAACAGTCCTTCTTTGAATTGTCGCCATGAGAGGACTCCATGAGTGTGTTCAAACCAATCAAACCATTGTATGGCATCCCCTTCAAGATGTATAGCTGCAATTTCCACCATAGATGCGTCCGTGGTTTTGTGGTACCGAAAATATCACTCCACGCGCGAGATCCACCCAATCGGGTCTCCTTCTTCCCATCTAGGGAAGTCTATCCTCATGCGTGGGTAGTGGGGATCGGTCATAGAGCTTCCCCTCTCGGAAGTCATCTCTTCGATCAGAGCTCTCTCCTTGATGTGATTTCTTTGAGCTCGGTGGTCGACCCAAAATAAGTTCGATAAAGAGGGTCTGAATCTTCTCCTCTATCCACGTCTCGAAGGCTTCGAACTTAGCATTGATTACCTCCTCAGATACCAGAGTATATGCCTCCAAATCTGTAATATTAAGATCTCTCTTTTGTTGTCGGGTTAAAGGCATGTATTGTTTGAGGGAAGTGGTGGCCGAAAGGGTTTGTGGATTGGTGGATGTAAGTTGCAGTTTAGGCTTATTTTGTGGCTGTTTTGGGTGCAGTTTGGGGCTGCGATTTGCTGGAGTTTTGGGCTGAGATGGTAGTGGATGAAGGTTAGGGAAGAGGGTTTTAGATCTATGGTAGATGGCAGTAGAGATTTGATAGAATTCAATGGAAGTTGCTGCCGATATGCGCTGTCTCGTAAGAGCAGGATTGTCGTCGAAGAAACAACGGTTTTTCAACGAAATTTCCAACAAGAACCCAGAAATTTGAGGAGGGGATTTATAATAGAATCTCAGTTTAAATAACAGCAAGGATGAAAACTTGGATCAAGAAAATTTTTGCAGCATAACAGCAAAGAATTCGGTGCAAGTTGCGATAGCAGAATTCTATTCGAAAAATTTCAACGATTTGCGACGAAAACTTGCAACAACACAGTAATGTTTCAGAGATGAATTCCACGATAGAACAATTCCAGATGAAAGCCAAGATGATCTATGAGGTGCTCAAGAAATTTCGTTCAAAAAGGATAGCAATAGATGGTTTAAAGACAGCAATATGCGGCTGAAATTTTCTGCAGCAATCCTTCGTTCACAAAGATGATAACTTTTGCGATGAAAGGAATCGCAGCAAGGGATAGATAGTAAGACCCTTTTTTGGTATTTTGAATAGCAAATTACAGCAGCAAAAGGTATTAGTGATAAGAGAATATCAGATCTCTGATGTAATTGGAAGCAGCGACAGTAGATTGATTTGATCTACGGTAGAAGATAAAGGTGGAGACGGCGAAGTCAAGAGCAATTATAGGAATTGCTTGGTTGATGGTGGGCGGTAGGGATGGCAACAAAAGCAGCAAGATCGTTGCTCTGATACCAGATGATAGAACCCCAGAGGAATTCTATGTAGATTGATCTTTGAGGGAGATCAACCCTTGGAATACTATAGGGGTTCCACCCTCCAAGTAGCCTGGTGGCTGCAATTGTAGATGATTCTTCTTATTCCCAAGAGATGGAGGCTACATGCTTATATTGAGCTCCAAACCCTAGCCCCAAAGGCTGCTTCCTAAGTGAACTACCCAATTTGCCCTCAACTTTAGTGGGCCGGCCCAATAACAAGGGGGGCAATGGCTAAGAAGCCCAAAGACCCAAATGTAAACCCTAGCCTCTCTTCTTTATAGGATAGAGGCGGCTAGGTGAGATTTATTATACTCTCACAGGGTTTTTATTAGCTGCTATATGGTTGAGTAGGACCCAACCCTGCTAGGGTCCTATCAATATACTATTTACTGATCAGATTAACTAAATGCAGCAAATCAAGCTTTACTTCCAAAAAAATTGTAAGGGATTTAAAATGACAGACCTTTTAAGGGAGAGCAGATTGGACCAGAAATTTGGCCCTTCCAACCTGAATCTACATCCTTCTTAACAACTGGTGCAGATTCTTCATGGTTTGGAGAACCAACAGAAGTACTGTACTGCATTCTGATCTGCATAATTATTGAATCATTTAAGAAATCTACTATAATCAAGGCAATAATAAAATCATAATACTTATAATAACCTAGAAATTACACAATAATTTCCATTTACTTATGATCACTGCAAGCATATCATTCAACTTCAAATATGATGAAATGAACAATCATGTCTGCTTGAATATGTAATATTACTCCACAATCCAGTAAATGATCAAACAGCACTAGATAAAGTTAAATCTCTGATCACTAGGTATAGAAAAATAATTATGGCAACTAAACTGAATGGAGTCACATCCCAAAGCAATTGATGTAGTTCTTGTAGAACCTACACAAAGAAAATGATGGTGATAAATGGCCTGAATATAAAAGTTTAATAGGTTGGGATGTGTCAATTTCAGGTGCTCATCTTGAGGAATACCAGCAAAGGAGAATCAATTAATCAGCCAGACATTCTTTTTCATGCTAAAATCTCATGGGCACAGTACCTTTGGAAATTTCACAATCACATCCAGGCAACAGTATATGATGTTTAAGACCCTTGTTCTGAGCTGTGGAAGAGTCTGACAAAGCAGAGGATCCTTGGTGGCAAGGGCAAATTATAAGTTGTAGATGGGTGGAGGTTCTAGCAGATAGTTGTTTGGGCATGGATGTGGACTGATGGGAAGCATGGTCAATGATTCAAGAGAATGGTCTAGAGTTAAAGTGGTCAGGGTACACTAGACAATTTCATGACTGGTGAAATTGTTTGATGACAATCTAGAGTTAATACAGGAACCTAATTTCTAGAGTTAATGATTCAAGAGAATAGTCTAACCTACCATGTTTGATGGTTTTCATCTTTTGAAAGCTCAAGACACTCACACCTCAACTTCTTATCCACAAATGAAAAAACATGTGATTAAAGATGAAGACTGAAAAACAAACCAGAAAAGAAAAGCTTTGAAGAACATCTTCAGGTTTCCATGTTACAGCCATGGAAAATTACAAAGCAGAATCTTTCAGGAACTATGATCATTTTTTAATAGTCTAGGAAACAAACCAGCATATGACTCTAAAACAGAAGGTGCAGTCAATATATCTCCTTAAGAAATTCATACCTCTTTCCCAGATGTCATCTGAGGAACAGGACCATGGTTGTTTTTGGCTTTAGAAGAAGAGCCATCAGCTACTAAGTTAGATTTGGCAATATATGCATCACTTTCTTTTACCTAAATCAAAAGAACCAAAAGATTTATATAAATGAAATAATTTTAGTAAATATGAATATATATATATATACATTTATATATAACTTACAACTGGGTAATGCAGCTCATCAGATGCAACAATCTTCCCCTCATAGTTTGGAAGTGTAACAATTTGCCTAGTGCATTGTGCCTCACCATCAAGCACCATCTGCTTAACAGTATAATTCCAGTAAACAGTGTATGAGATCTTAACATTTACCATAGTGAGAATGCACTCACTGGAAATGCATATTTGATCTCAATATGAACACAAGATATATATATATATATATATATATATATATATATATATATGTATGTATATATATATGTATATATATATATATGTATATATATATATAGATATGTATATATATACATATATACATATGCATATATATATATATACATATATATATATACATATATATATATATATATATATATATATATATATAGAGAGAGAGAGAGAGAGAGAGAGAGAGAGAGGGACCTTCAATATTTTAGGGTCTTTCCATGGACCACGATCAGATCCAAGGCATCCACCAAACTCAGAACAGGTACAGCTACCACCAAGAAATTCTGGCAACTCACTGGAGAATCAAAAACAAACAATCAGGAAGAAAGTTGAAGTTAGGAATAGAGAATACAAGAAAACAAGTAGATTCACATTAGAATACAAGCAGAAGACAAAACCTGGAGTCGATAAATTCCAGAAGCTGTCTTTGGTACTTGGTTCCAAGTACCTAACAAACAGTCGCAAGAATATATTAGAAGTTTCTCAGTTCAAAGGAAGAAGCCAGCTACCTGTTTATTTAAAGAAAATAGGTATATTATCTGTATCAGTACTCTACATGCTTACATGGATCTTGGAAGTAGTTTTTGGATCAAGAAAAGTTTTTACAGTATTCCACAGAAGCCTAAAACCTGAACCAGCGTTAATGATGAACATCCTGAACAATGTCTGCAAAAACATATATAGGAAATTATCATATATTAATCAAAAGATAACATAAAATTATCACAAACATGAGTTAGCATAGAAACAAGAATGAGACTATCATAGATGATGAATTTTCAGGATGCTCGAAAAAGAACACCTACCTCTGGGTAGTTGTCATTATCAATCTTTTGCAACCTCATAATCAGTTCCCGTGCAGCCTTGGTGAAGTTTTTTAGACCCTTCAGAATAACAGCATTGTTACATATGTTACATAATTGCACTTTTAGTGCTATAAGGAAACAACTTTCACAAGCAAATGGTCAGAATAATGTATTTGACAACTGAAAACATACCACTCCTTCAACATCTAAGATTGTTGTGCTTGAATCAATATGTTTTTTTGCAGCAATCGAGCAAGCTGGAAACTTAGTCATGAAGCACCTTTCAAATTCCTTCACATGATATCTTACATATCGATCTATGGTAGTTACTTGCATTAGCTTGTTTGGGTTGACTTTTCCAAGCCTTTCAATGTAAACTGGTCTTCCATCCCTATCTACACCATGATAACCATGTGGATAATACTTAAGAACTTCATCTAACTCTGTGTAATCAAATTCCTGATGAAGAAAACAATATTAGTTCATTCAGTTTATTCCAAATAGAACAATGTAATAGGAATGCATAATTGTACATATTTGATTATGGATCTTTCAAAAGACCATATTGGCAATCATATTTTCTTATAATTACATATATACACCATATTTCCCTAATGACAATAAACTTCGTCAAAACCTGCATTGGCAGGAGCATGTGCACTAGCCAGACCTTCTCAGTATATGTGACATTAACATGTTTGTATTCAATTATACACACCATTCTACATACCTTTTTACAACTTTAAATTAAACAAAGCATTAGCAAAGGTCTTAAAAGGGATGATCTTCATATTCTAACATCTATACAAAGGGTAAACTTGTAAAGTGGACTCAACAGCATCTTTGACCAATATACACTTTCTACATAATTTGTTAAATTTTGATAAAATATGGAATTATCAAAATTGTTATTGTAAAAGAAGTTTTACCATTTGATAAGAAGTAAACAGAAAGGAGATTTTATTCACCAAACAAAAGGAGAAGTTGAGATTCATGAGGCATCAATGCAGAAATGTGACCAGAGGAAGACCTAAATGCATTCTTATTCCCCTATATTGCACATCCTGTTATGTTTGAATGATGATATTAACAGAGCATAAAGTCCTTCATCGACCATCATTTCTTTACTTTTTTCTTTTGTCTCTGTGTTGTGATCTAGATTCTGGTCAAATTTCAAGCTAAATCAGTGTTCAGTTTTGCACCTAATACTCTGACATTGCCCTCCAAGCTTCCCTTCTATAGATATATTAACCAAATAAATTGTTGCAGTTTTTTTTCTGATATAGGGTAGCAAAAGTAGGCTCTTTCAAACTCCGACCTGCTAGTGAAGATAACTAATAAAATGAAGCAGAAAATCATGTTAAAGATACCAACATAAAAGGATCTTGGTGCTAAAGAACTGAGACCTGAATCCATCATTTGTTAGTTGGTCCTGGAGTCGAGTATGGTTTATGCAAGCATAAATGGTTAGTTGTATTCTTCATGAAAGCATATTAAGCTCTTAGTCCTTCCAACTATTCAAAATATAAGATATCATGTCCGAATCAATATTGGTCTACACTAGAATGGAAACAACAAATGCTAGTAATATATACATAAGTAGCCAAGCCAATAAGTTGTTAATAAAGAAAGAAGAACAGGGAATGTGTTGATCCCATATGGTGAAATTTGGTGATGAAAATGAATTAATTTACATCCAAGTGAGAATGATGATATGCAAACCTAAATTGTTTCTAATCCTCATTAATGTTAGTGGGCTTCTAAATATTTTTGTTCAAAATATGTTGCCCATAATTTATTAATAAAATTGAAGTGGTTATTCATAAATTATTGATGCTCCCATTAGACTCAAAACTTATAATAGGTTATATGTAGATGTTAAATAATTAGCATACAATGAGAACAAGATGTAAGATATTATTTGTTCACCTCTAGAGACTGGGTTGAAAAGAAGGAAAAATATTTATTACCTTAGTGATTGTGTCAGTGCCAAATTCCTTCCTCCATTGAAGCATTTCAGTCCACATTTGTTTTGCTTTCTCAATATCAAATTTTCGTGCTTTTAGGAATCTAAACATAAACAAGTCATCATTACAGCAAGCATCAAAAAGGCTAGAAAGCCATCATGGATATTACAACAGTTTACACAAAGCATTATAGCCTATATATTAGCATAAAGAAAAGCTTGATCATTTTTAGACTACTAAGAGTCAAGATAGTAAAACAGATGGAATAAATCTTCTAAAGCTTCTCTATCAGTATTATGAAAAAGATATGATTTATTTTATCCATGTCCACATAACAACCACAGAAGTGATACATATGGTGCAGATTACAATCACATATTTTGCCAAAATGATGCAAAAAAGACCACTTTGATTTCAGCTTTATGCAAGTAGGAGATGTATATAATGAAATAAGTATGTAAGAAAATAGTAAAAAAAAGAAAAGGTATACATAGGGCGTACCAGGTGCACGAGGCTCCCACCAAAGGTATACATACAAAAAACAAACAAACAAACAAATGTAGTTACGCCAACTGGGATCTAGTGAAACTGAGTTTGGATTGCAGTTGCCTATTCTTTGTCTAAAAATAAAATATTGAATTTTAACACAAAAATAAAGAAGATCAACAAACTCAGATCTCAGAGATAATTAGAATAACACTTAAAAGTTCTGAGGATATAATAGACATTAAAATTCTCATATGTCATTGTTGACATGCAAGAAATTTAGTGATGGCTCTTAATAGGATTAAATTGTTCGTCAGTCCAAAGTATAAATGTGAGAGTTCATTGTGGTAGGAGAACATCTAGCATAAATTTCTGAAGGTTATATTTGAAAGCAAAAGCAGAGACAAGTCTATATAAAAATAAAGAAACAATGAACTACCTCAACATCATATGAAGATCATCATACTTTGTTGGTAGCAGTTCCTCCAAAATTAATGACTGGCGAAAAGCATCAATAGCTTGTAGCTCCTCAATGTTACTAACAGTATCAATCTTCTTTCTACTTTTTCTCCTGAAAGACTGTCTCAATTTTGTTGATGCACTTGATGCCATTTTCTTCAAAGATCCGATTCTCTTCCACTTTTCATGTTCTAAGTGCTCAATATCTGATTTATGCACTTTTTTATCATCATGACTAGGAACCCCTTCGAAACCTGAAACTCGTGAACAAAGTTAATCTCACTATTTGGTAACTTCAAGAATCTTCATCTAATATTAAAATGAAAATAGCAAGTACAAATGAATAATCTTATATAGGTATATTTCTCATGTGTCCTATCTTTCAAAATCCCAGTGCATCGCAAATTTTTATATCGTGGCTACCTGAGTCCCATATGATGATCACTGTGAACTCATTTCTATTCCAGAGGTATTAAAGGATAATATCAGTTAGTCTAGGTCCAGAAACTATCAAGTGAAATATTTTTGGGCCAACCATTACATAACTAGAATTAAACAAAATGTTCTAAAAGATGAAGGTCATCAATCAAACAGAGTTGTTTTACTATGGCACAAATTAATACTATTTCTTCTCCAGATAAGTAGTTTTCATTAGCTTTGGTTTGTTTGATATATGCAAAGCACATTACACAGTGTAGAAATCATTTTACATGTCAGTGTCACTAACAGTACATCATTACATCTTACATTATTTTTGAATAGACGATTTTATTTTAATTGGTAAATGATACCTATTCATGCAGCAGAAACAGAAGAACGTCAATAATGACTGTTTCCGTTGTTTTATCTAAATCATACGGGAGTTTAAGATTCAATAAAATCACATAAAACCTATGCTGGAGACGTACAGGGATATAGACACCTTGAGTTTTGCTATTCTAGCTAGCCTAACAAGACTGAGAATTTGATTTGACGAATAACATATGGGCACCACGCAGAGCTCTCCTACAAACCCAATCTGATTCATCGGGACTTCGCAGAGCTTAACATCTAACAGCAGAGGAACTTGAAACCCTACCAAACTATTAGTCGCCAGATCTACCTGAAATTGAACAAGGCTCGCACGCAGGATGAAAGACATGATCAGAAACGAGAATCCTACAGATTGAAGATTGGAGAAACAACTTACGGGGTCTAGAAGGTCGGTCCATTAGTTCAGTCATATCTGCCGGCAAATCACACTTCAATCTTTAGAGAAAAGAAACGGCTTTTTCCCCTTTGTGCATCAGAAACAGCCAAAAGTATCGTCAATCGTAGTCAACCTCGAGGGGTGGATAAAAGAAAGAAAGAAACTGCAGAATAGTCGCCTAATTAATCTTGGGTGGAACCCACGAAGAGCCCTAGTAGAAACGTCAGAAGCTCTGCAAGCGAGTAATTACGATACCCACGGAGAACAGCTCAACTCGCTCGCATCGAGTTGGATAGGAGAGGAAGATGAGGAGGGCGAGGTGCTTTAAGCTTTGGGGCGGCGCTCCTCGGGCGCGGTCGGACGGTCGGCGAAGCGCATCACTATGGCCTTCAGAAAGAGCGCGCTCGCCCTCTCTCTCTCTCTCTCTGTGGCGACTGCTTGAAGAAACTGATGTTAGAAAGAGACGGTTGGGAGTTTGACGGCAAAGGACAGACCCACAAATGGCATCCTGCCACGTAGACATCAATTTAATTCTCTCCTCCGTCGACATTCGTACATATAAAAATAGAATTATTCTTTTTTGACTTGCAAATCACTCTTTTTTATTAAAAAAAATAGCAATTTACTTCTGATGAGCAAAATTAGTGATTAAAAAAAGTCAGGCACATCAGAATAAAAATTAAAATAACAAAAAACTTATAAAAAAAAGGTTTTTGTCAATTCGTTCCAAATAATATACATTTTGAGATGAATGAACCAATTAATCAGCTTTATATGAAAATAATTTTTAATTTTAATATTTTTCCTTCAAAAAAGATTCATCTAAATTTCTTTTAGAAACAAAATCAAGATGATGATGCTTGATCTGCATAACTTCTGATATATCTGCTCAATTGCGTTCAACATTGAAATGGTCATTTTCCATAAGTCAATTTCAAAGTTCAACTTGTAGCACGGTTGCATTATGTTGACTTCAAGCTTCAAGTAGATAGATCATAACCTAATTAAATAAAGCTCAACTTACATGATCTCAATCTTGACATATGATTAGACATCATGATCACACACCAAATTTTCCAGGTTTATGGCTCAGTCAAAAAGTATGTATGGAAATGTGTGATGACCAAGTCTATCTAGAACATGTATGCAATATTCAAAATGTTTGGACCAGATCAAGGAGAGAACATTACATTCCAAGTGGTCACACAAATTAAATACTGTCCACATAGCCATCGTTATCAATGCAAGCTTGATACCTCATTGCATGCTGACTTAATATGACTGGTTCAGCTTCTGCAGTCACCTTTGAATGAGTGTTGATAAGATACAGTTGGCACCGGAGGTCAAAGAAACCTTTTCATCAAAGAAACAATCCAAGGATTTCATTGGAAGCATACAAAGACTCGATCCATGATGACACCAAGTTGTCTTAATGCTATATCATGTTTACTGAAAAGTACATGTATTTACTGCTACAAAGCATTTGGCAACTGAAATCATCCACAAGTTCATGTATTTACAGTAGGCGAGGTTGGACATGCCGTTGAGTATCTGAACGAAGGAAGCAAATCTTCATTAGAACACTGGAGGTGTTGGTATCAGCAGTACAATGTACAATATGTGATTTCTGAGTACACACATCAAGTCCAGTTCTTCCTCTTTGCTCGGAACATGAATAGCTTGTCCCTCCACCGAGCTGTAACAAAAGTTAAGTCTATTAGTTGCACGAATCAATTGAATACGATTATAAAAGTAGGTGATAAAATACCAATGCAGTTCAGATTAGGATTCAAATATAGTTTAACGAGTTCTTTCAGCATTTTGGTGCTTTGGGAAAGGACAAAGGTGTCGATATGCTTATTAAACGGTGTAAGGTAAATGACACATTTGCTTCTATCACAAAGGAGAGACATCAAACCAGCTAAGGAACTTCTTGGGACCCAAAGCATTTTCCTCACAAGGGTTTGCAATAGAAAGCTCATAGATCATTTATAACCACAGTTACAAATTTATTTCACCAAAGTGCACAATCAAGTTACAATATGTTGCTAGAAAAAAACTAGGTCGAAATTTCTCCAAAAAGATCATTGGGATCTGAATGCAAAACCATAGATGAAGAGATGAAGATCATTTAATCATACCAGCGTCTCGGTATCTTTCCTCGACCGAAGCAATCATCATGTTACGGAGCATATCAAATTCTTCAGCTTCGTAGCACGGCTGATCGTCAGGCCTGTCAGAATCAAATGTTTTAATGTTGGATGACATAAGATCAACAAAGGCCTAAACCACAACCTTAGACAAGTAGCACAATTAGAAACAAATTGAGTATCTCTGCTACTGTACCGTGCCTGGATCCAAGTGAAAGCTTATACATGTGCCTTGAGCCTAAAATGACATCCTGATGGTTGATACTGACAAATTGAATCAGAATATGAATCAAGTGCACTGAGCATGCCAGTGTCCAGTTTGGCTGATACAAACTACAGAGTCCATGTTATAGAAAACCACACTCAGAATAGTAGTAGTGGAACTCGAGCATACTGGTGTGGTCATGACAAACCAAACAACCTATCACATATGTTAGCGGTCCAACTTATGAGGAATAGGTGAAACAAGCAATGCCCTCTATGCTACAATGTGATATGATGGATTGATAGTCTATACAAGCCATGCCACCCAAGCAGTTAGCATGTAACCCCATTGAAGGAGTATCAGCAGTGGGCACAGGTGCGTGCCACACTGCGCACGGTATTTTAATTGGGCACACACTGTGCCAGTCCACCAGCACATAAACCTGAGGCTTGGCAATCCATAGGATCCCCTCCTGATAACTTTCTCATCTTGTGATGTGCACCCTCTATGGAAGGTTTTATGAGAGACCAGGCAGAAGGTTTATTTTCTTTTCCGAGATGCAAAACACTCTTTCCAGAAAATGCATCATCGAAGCAGAAACAAGCAAGGACCTCTTCGAATTTATTTGTTAAGACTTAAGACAAAAACATTTAAAAGAAGTTACCTATCAAGTTCTGTGAATAGAACGACGTCTGATTGAACAGTTGGCGCTGCTGACTTGGTCGGCTCGACTATTCTCATTCCGTTGCTGTATACAAGATGTCTGTTCACTTGTATGGGCACCTGAATGATTTTTAAAGTAAACAAATTCAATTCCAAGATGCATAATGAAAGATAAACTTTGACAGAGTAAATAACACAAATATGCTGCATTAGAAACCTGCTTTTTGATTCAGTTAATAACTGCTACATTCAGTTATAAATGCATATATATACTAGTGAGACAAATGCATATATGTCCTGTGTTCAAATTATATCATTTCATGAATACATGGAAAAACATGTAAACAACCATTGATGGATCTAATCAGATTTAATACACTGACAAGATAAATGTATGTGCAACTACATCAATAAGTAGGCCTGTTGTTGGCACAGGCCTGACCTTCAAAATCTAGAGATGTGGTCAACATCAGCATGAGTATGAACTGCTGCAACAAAATAAAAAAGGATACCCAAGAACCATTTTTGATGCAGGAACTCTGAAGTTAAGGATTTATCCTATGCAGGTTTTTCAACTGAAAAATGAAAAACCAAGAAGGAGCTTTTTCAGAGGAATGAAGACTCAAATACATTGTGAAGTGGGCATACAGTGACTCTTATTTTGACTATCATGAATCCCATGACTGCAGTATATTCCTTGATTTCTCCTATAAATCTATCACACAACCCTTAGGTCTCTGTCTTCCATGAACTGAGCTTGTTTCCCAACTGTCATATCCAAGGCATGAATGAAAATATTCTAGACTTATAGTTGCTCATATTTCCTAAATCTATTCTTGAAGTTCTATTATTTAAAATTACATAGCAGATTTTTGCTTCCCTTCTATATCCTCCTCAGCAATTTGTAGCAAGGAAACTGCTGTTATGTCTTCCATATTTCATCTGGACTATAGTTGAATGATTATATGCATATTTCTCAGGAAAAGTACCTAGGATGGATATAATAGGAAGAATACTAGCCGAGATCATGATAAATAAAACACCATTAGCCAAGATTGCTAATCTACTTTTGGGCTCATACCACCATCTACCAATTACCTACAAAAGAAAATGATATCCGACAAATCCATGAAGTATGGAAGATTAAGCCTCTCTTAATGCTTTAACACATCAAGATAAAAGGCGGGAAAACATGGTTGAAGAAAGAAAAATGGCAATTCAAAGGACATTCTGCACAATCAATCAAAGCATAAAAAGACCATATAGCTTCAAGTTACAATGAAAAAAAAATCTTACTTTGCATCGAGCAGCTATATTAATGGCATCTGACGGTCGGAGATCAAAGCTAATAGTATCTTTTCCATTTCCAATCTGCACGCAAGCACATGTTCAGTTTAGAATTAATTTAATTTTACAGAGACATTATTATGTAATATGGAGAAGACAATATTTGCCTTTGTCAGGTATAGTTGAGCGAAGTAAGCTTCATTCACTCGCTTAGTGACTCTAACAAGTTGTACCTGAAAGAAGATGCCTCTTCTCATAATTACATACATTCTACAAGAATAGAAGCCTGAAACTACAAGACAAGAGTAGCCAAAGTGATACCACTAACAGCATACGTTAACAATAGATTATCTAATTGGTAAGCAAGAAAGGCTCCCACCATTAGTTACATTCAATAATCGATAAAATGTGAGCACATATTAAGCCTTTGAACAGGCAAATAAGAGCAAGAAAGCTTGACCAGTTAACTTTGGAGAACCCAGGAAACAATTATGGAGATGTCAAAATTGGATTGATATAGAAGAAAAAAATGATTAAAACAACTTTATTCTGCTCTAACTTACAGCAAATCCCATCTTCTCAATCATCTCTCTGACTACTTCATAAACAGTTGGTCTAACCTGAGAAACACAATATCCCTTATTTTAGAAGGAAAAGGGTGTAAAGTTAGCTTCATAATTCACAAATGCTAACAGATCTTACAAGCTGAACATTGCTGATAGCAGCCATCAGCATGGTACATGGCATCTCCACTAGAAAAGGAAAAACATGTTACACATCACTTTTTGAAATTAGACATATATGTAGAAAATACTCGATTCAAAGGAAGAACACATACAGACAAGGATAGGAAGCAAAATATCACTTCCATCTTCCATTTTTAATACGATAACAGGGCGAGGAGCATAGTACACTAAGTTTCCAGCTTGAGGGTCATTATGCACACATCTTAAATGTCGGCCATCACGCATCTTTATCATGAGACCATCTGATCTGCTTCTCACCTCCACTACATGAAACAGAAAAATATCAACTGATAAGAAACTTCATATTCTCTCAAGAAAATCTTAATGTCACACATAATGATAATTAATTTGTTGCTGAACATCATATGATACCAAAAACCAAGGATCGTTGTACCGCCCAAAACGGTATGATTTGGGTAGTATGTATCAATCTAGGCATGAACCGATACACGGACCACCTTATTTCAGGTGGTCCGAATAAAAATAAAAAAAAATAAAAAAGTGATGGGTCCCAATCTATTTTAGCATTATGATACTGCAGCGGCACTACCTCTTCGCCACTGCAATGCTGCAATGCAACTGCCTCTTCGCTGTTGTGATGTTATTGCTTCCTTTCGATACTGTTGCTGCTTACCAAATATCGGTGCACTTCTTCTCCTTTTTGTCTTTCTTTTTCTTCTTCCTTCTTCCTCTATTCCTCAGACCTTCCTCTTCAACCTCTTTTTCTTCCTCGTAAAAACATCGATATGCACTAGCGTACCATGTGTTGGTGCACCGATACGAGGCAGCACATATTATGCCACCGACCTATCACGAACTTAGTTAGTTTTGCCTAAGCCGTGCGGCACCCTTGCGTGTCCGTCCGTAAAGGTCAGCCTCCCCGAAACCTCCTACAATTCCTTAGGATCTACAAAAGAGAAGACGGGTAGAGAAAGCGCTTCACTCGAGATCCACAAGCAACCATTTCTAGCAAACACTTCCTTGCCAATACAAATTACAACCATGGACTTCACAAGCATAGAATTGTTGCACAACAAAGGTACCAAATTGGTCCACTACAAATCAAAATCTATTACAAGTGTCCACATGACACAAACTTTATGTACAAGCCTACAACGGCCACCAAACTCGCTCAAATGGGGTTGTTAAGTCTTCGGCCAGCCCTCTACATGTTGTACAAAGCATGAGCAAAACAAAAGCCACGAACATGCATAAGTATTATATTGAACACCCCGTTTACAAGTTTGTCTATGACATTCTCCCCCACTTATTCCTTCAACGTCCTCGTCGAAGCCTTCATTGACGCTGCAACTACTCGCCATTGCTGAATCTCCAATCTTCTGCTGCAATGCGCCCTCTTGGCTCCCAGCTGCACTCCGTCGCATTTGTTGAGTAGTCGAACTTTGATCCGCCATGCTGCTTCAACTCACCAATGACTCTGACTTTGATGAAGGGTCGATTAAGTTGTGCTGATCCTTATTGGTTTTTTATGGATTCTTCAGGTTAAGGAAAAGACCATCCTTGAAATGCGTAAGTCTTCAAATGCCTCATGTCGCTTAAATTGGGTGGATGCTTGTTGGAGCTTTAACGAGCATCGCCTCGCTAACTTAAAGTTTTTAGGTTCTTCCTTCGTAAAATATGATCATCGAATCTTCTTCTACTTAGTTGTCACTTCCAAGTAGGTTCGTATCACTTCCGCTTTTGATTGACATTCTATTGGGAAATGAAGCTGACAATCTCCTCTCAGTAGCACTGATCACTATTGGTGAAGACTTGACAACTGTTGTCTTTCATTACATTCCTTCGAAGGATCTTCAAATCTATGCAGAGCTCCTCTGCTGGATAAATAAAAGAACTGGGGTACTCGGTTTCGCCCATTCTCTTGATAATTGAGAAAGCAAAAGTTACTTGACTTCGCTCGCCTTATTGAGGGTTGTACTTCGCGCATTGAGCTAGTTACTAGCCTTCGCCTGCTCTTAGCTCACACTTCCGAAGCACTTGAAGTGTTTGCACTCCTTGCGTTGAGTTAGCTACTGTGATTCACTTTCTCAATGCCATCGAACTTCTAGAATGCAAGAAGTTTTCACACCAACCTGGAGTAAGTCTCCGATAGTTTTGGTCGCCTTTGGGATTGTATCATCTTCTCCATCATTTCTGCCGTATACTCCTCTAAGCAGCAAAGATACAGCATCACGTACTGCTTGCTTCGTTCCTTGGTCATGCACTCTTGCATCGACCCAAAGTCCTTTACTTTCGACTATCTTGATGAGAAGCCTATTGACACCGGTCTTACGAAGTTCCCTAACCTCTGCCCTTCAGCCTTGTCTTGGTACTTGGAGTTTGCCTCTGCATTCTCCTCCTTCTCGACCCATATCACGACCAAGCGCTCTCCCTCCATGAGAGCAAAGGATCGATGTCTCCATGGAAGTCTCGCCTCTGTAGTACCATGGCGCTACCATGTCGATGGCACTACTATCCGTTGCCTCGCATTTGCGATCGGTAGATCTTTGTGGCACTGTGGTACTCCTCCGAGTCCACCTTCATTCTAACCAATACTTGGTTTTTGGTAGCTGAGTCCCTCTAGACTCGACATTGCTTCCTCGCCCTTTTTCGACCACGTGCTTTAACACCTCTATGTTCTATGAGCAGTTCCCCTTGGTCGATGGAAAGACAGATTGCAACTCTTATGCATGGCCTCAGCCATTATGTTGCAGGGCTTGCGTCGATTCTATTCTCCTTAGCTTCATTGGTAGCAACATTCGCTTATTCAGCCTTGTCCTCTGACTTATCGGGCTCCCTAAAGGGGTGAGCTCTGGAGCAGTCCAACTCTCCAACCGCTCTGATTATACCTCTGCCCTTCAGCCTTGTCTTGGTACTTGGAATTTGCCTCTGCATTCTCCTCCTTCTCGACCCATATCACGACCAAGCGCTCTCCCTCCATGAGAGCAAATGATCGATGTCTCCATGGAAGTCTCGCCTCTGCAGTACCATGGCGCTACCATGTCGATGGCACTACTATCCGTTGTCTCGCATCTACATTCTTTTATTTGCAATCGGTAGATCTTTGTGGCACCGTGGTACTCCTCCGAGTCCACCTTCATTCTAACCAATGCTTGGTTTTTGGTAGCTGAGTCCCTTTAGACTCGTCATTGCTTCCTCGCCCTTTTTTCGACCACGTGCTTCAACACCTCTATGTTCTCTGAGCAGTTCCCCTTGGTCGATGGAAAGACAGATTGCAACTCTTATGCATGGCCTCAGCCATTATGTTGTAGGGCTTGCATCGATTCTATTCTCCTTAGCTTCATTAGTAGCAACATTCACTTATTCAGCCTTGTCCTCTGACTTGTCGGGCTCCCTAAAGCGGTGAGCTCTGGAGCAATCCAACTCTCTAGCCGCTCTGATTATACCTCTGCATGATCCAGTCCCTCCATGGGACTCATTGGTACTTGCATTCAAACTTCTCCCTTAGTGGTGCACAGCCCTCATATGCTGATGCCTAAGGCTTTCATCCGATACAAAATTTGATGTACGCACGAAAGACCCGCTTATATGGTCCCATGGCTTTCCCTCTTTGAATCCATAGCCCTTCTTGTCGTCGTGTTGTTTACTGAAGTGGAGCTCCCAGTAGCACTCCCAATCATACCTCCGTATGACCCCGTCCCTCACAGGACACACTGTGTGTGTCGCATTGCCTCGAACTGTTCCACCATAATCCGCTGCACCATGTCATCTCCTGTGACATCTCCTTGCATTCTGATTATTATGGTATCAACTCCTTCATGCGGCTTGAGTGCTTCACCAAGTTACCCCAAGTTGCTCCGCTACTCGATTTGCATTGAGTTGATGGTGGCCCTCGCGCCCACCATTCTACGAGTCTACCCTCCGTTATGTCCGATCTCCCTATCGACTCTAAGTGTGCCTTCATTTTGTATTGCCTTGGATCGCTCCCCTACTTGATCTCGCTATGCATCCACCAATGCATTACCTCTTGCAAGATCATGCGACGATTCCTCGTCGCTCGCTTGATCCATTGAGCTTTGTGGAGTTGTTGTCTTGAGGTACTCCTCCTCAACATGAGCAGTTCGTTGCACATGATTCTCCTTCTAGAAAACCGGGACTTATCCCTCCTGAATATCTGCCCCGTTGGTGTAACTTCTCTCTTCGCATCCTTCCCTCTTGAAGTTTCGGAGACCACCATCCCCTTGGACTACTTCGTCTTGCTGAACAAACTATGCATTGTTCTGCCTCCGCAAACGCATATGCTAGATTGCAACTCTTCGCCAATACAGCTTCCACTGCACCCCTCCGGGTCTAGCAACATGCTAAACCTGCTGCACACTTTAGCCTCTTACGGACGTATCCTTCTCATGCCGAAGAGAAAGTTTCAACGCTCCATGGCACCGACTTTCGGTCACCTTAGGATGACCACGGACAATCCGTCGTCCGCATACAAGCCCTTACATGACAATCGAATTCCTTGAGTTTGCAATTCCCCTCACCTCTGTGAGCTTTGCACAACTCTTTCGACGACTGAGCAACCCATCCTACCTTGCACGGTCTCATTCTTTACCAAGCGCCCCGTTGGCCTTAAGCACCATCAAGTTTGGTTGCCAACGTCGAGCCACTGCTCGAACTCAGTCATCCCAACCTTTGTGCGTTACGCATTCTTCTTAGCTTGTTTGTCCTCGTAATACCTCTTGCGCAAAAGGTTGGCCATTCCTCTGAATGTCATTTTCGGATGCCCACTCCTTTGAGCGATTCATTTCCCTACAACTCCATGTCTGTTTCCCCCAAACGATCGCGCATGCTGACTGCCCTCACACAACCTCACTAGGTCCCCCACGTTTGCATGCTAAATGTTTCTATGTGTGCTTATCTCGCTCTGATACCAAGTGTCATGAACTTAGCTGGTTTTGCTTAAGCCGTGCGACACCCTTGCGTGTCTGTCCGCAAAGGTCAACCTCCCCGAAACCTCCTACGATCCCTTAGGACCTATAAAAGAGAAGACGGGTAGAGAAAGCGCTTCACTCGAGATCCACAAGTAATCATTTCTAGCAAACACTTTCTTGCCAATGCAAGTTACAACCATAGACTTCACAAGCTCAGAACGATTGCACAACAAAGGTACCAAATTGGTACACTATAGATAGAAATCTATTACAAGTGTCCACATGATACAAACTTTCTGTACAAGCCTACAACAACTACCAAACTGGCTTAAATGGGGTTGTTAAACCTTCAGCCAACTCTCTACATGCTGTACAAAGCATAAACAAAACAAAAACCACCGACATGCATAAGTATTACACTGAACACCCCGTTTACAAGTTTGTCCGTAACAGACTGACTAGCACACTGACTCCAACCAATAAGTCAAACATTACTAAAAATGAACCACACAAAACAATGAGTGCATTGTGGATGTGCATTTTTTGTTTCCTGTATTTTGTTAGTGCCAAAATTACCTATACAATATACTAAGATTTTCAATTATGAATAATATCGGGAGATACGTATCGATCCGACAGCAAACTAGTACATGGACAGCTCGCTACCGGGCAGAACGCTTAACATCACCTCGTATCGGACGATATGGGGTTATATCGAGTGGTAATGATCAAAATTTCTACCGTTACAATTAGACACAACTCGATAACGATCGTTATCGATCGGTAACAGTCTCCAATAGTCAAATTGACCATTTAAGCCAATTGAATCAAACTGCTCGATACATCCTGGTATACCACTCTGTCACGGACTTAGGTGGTTTTGCCTAAGCCGTGCGGCACCAATGCGTATCACCGCAAAGGTCAGCCTCCCCGAAATCTCCTACAATCCCTTAGGACCTGCAAAAGAGAAGACGGATGAGAAAGCGCTTCACACGGATCCACAAGTCACTCTTTTAGTAAACACTTTATAGCCAATGCACATTCCAACAATGGATATCACAAGCTCGAAACGAGTTGCACAACAAAGGTATAGATTTGGTCCACTACTGATCCAATTCTAGTACAAGTGTCCACATGACACAAACTTTCTCGTGGCCGATAATGGCTGCCGAACTCACTCAAATGGGGCGTTTAGCCTTTGGCGAAGCCCTTTACAAGTAATAACAAACCAAAAGGGACACGGACAAAGCATAAGCATTACACCGAACAAGCCGTTTACAATTTTGTCCGTGACATTCTCCCCACTTAATCCTTCGACGTCCTCGTCGAAAGCCTTTCTTGACGCTAAATCTTCTTTTCTTTGTTGGATCTTCGATCTTCTGCTCCTAACGCGATCGCCCCTTGGCTCCCATTTGTTCTCCGCTTGTTGTTGAGTCGTCGAACTTTAATCCGTCGTGCTGCTTCAACTCGCCAATGACTCGACTTTGGTGTGGGGTTGTGCAAAGTTGTCTTTGATCCTTGCTTTGGTTCTTGCGGATTCATCGATGAAGGGAAAAGACCATCTTTGATATGCGCCGATCTTGAAATTCTTCTTGTCTCTTGAACTCGATAGATGCTTTGTTGGAGCTTTAACGAGCATCACCTCAACCTTTGAAGTTTTCGAGTCCTTCCTCCGCAAAATTTGCCCATCGAATCTTCTTCCACTTAGTTGTCTTGAAGGGTCTTCACATCTCAAAGAGCTCCTCTGCCGGATAACTAAGAGAGCTGGGTACCGGAGTTCCGCCATTCTCTTGGGAGTTGAGAAGGCAAAGGTTACTTGTCTTCGCCCGCCTCCTCGAGTTTGTACTGTGCCGAGTCAGTTCTTTGGACTTCGCTTTGCTCTTAGCTCACACTTCCGCACTTGAAGTGTTTGCAATCATTCTTACCGAGTCGGCTACTATGATTTACCTTCTCATTGCCATTGAACTTCGAATGCAAGAAGTTATCACTCCAACTTGGAGTAAGTCTCCGATAGATTTGTCGCCTTTGGGATTGTATCGCTTCTCCATCATTTCTCGTCGCCGACTCCTTTGAGTAGTAAAGGTACAAAGACCAGCTCTTATGCTCCCGATCCTTGGTCATGCACTCTTGCATCGACCAAGTCCTTCACTCACTATCTTGATAGAAAGTCTGCATGACATTGGTCTTACGGTTCTCTCCGGCCTTCGCCCTTCAAATTGTCTTGGTACATACGGAGTTTGCCAAAGCATTCTCCTCCTCCACGACCCATATCACGACCAAGTGCTCTCCTCTAAGAGAGCAAGGATTGATGACTCCCGGAAGTCCCGCCTCGGCGGTATTCATGGCAACTGCGCCTTGATGGCACTACTATCCGTTGTCTCGCATCTGCATCCCTTCTTCGTGATCGGTAGATCTGCCTCTGTGACATTGTGACACTCCTCTGAGTTCACCTTCAATCTAACCGATGATCGATATTGGGTAGTTGAGTCCCTCTTGACTCGTCATTGCTTCCTCGCCCTTTTTTCGACCACCGCCGACACCTCTGTGTTCTCCGAAAGCGATTCCACTTGGTCGCTTTGGAAAGACAGATTACAACTCCCATGTATGGCCACCGCCACACATGTTACAGACTTGCACCATTTCTGTTCTCCTTAGCTTCATTGGCTGTAATGTTCGCTTACTCGGCCTTGTCCTCGACTTGCCGGCTCCTTAGCGAATGTGAGCTCAAGTAGTTCCACTCTTCGCATCGATCATACCTCAGATGATCCAATTTCAAATGGGACTCCCTGGTATTTCAGATCGAACTTCTTCCTCGAGAGTGCACACCCCGTAAGTTGATGTCAAGGCTTCCATTCAATGCAACATTCGGTGCACGATCGCGAAGACCCGCCTCATGCGTACCATGGCATTCACCGCTTGAATCCATAGCTCTTCTTGTCGTCGTGTTGTTCACCGATGTGGAGCTCTGTCGCGCTCCCGGTCATATTTCCGGATGACCATGTCCCTCAAGGGATTCATGCGTGTGTGTCGCCTTGCCACGAACCATTCCACCACGATCTCTTCGCATCATGTCGCTGGTGACATCTCCTGCGATTCGATCCCGTGGTATGAACTCGAATCGCGATATCTCCATGTGTGGACTCGCCAACACATCGCAGGGCCTTCGCCAAATTCGATTCTTCGCTCCTTTGCAATCGACCTTCGTCCACCCACTCTCGGGTCACACTTTCGAAGCCTAGCTCTAGACAATCCATCGCCTAGCTCCTCAAGTCCCCGACTTAAGAATTAGTGCACTATTATGCGGATCCTGGGTCTCTGCCCCTACCAGCACAATCTCTGCGTGCACCACTTTCCTCATGGCAACTCAAATAGCAACACTGCGGCATATTCTTCAAGAGAATCGCTCTGATCCTCTTGCCCCGTGTCAAGGCCTTTTGACACCAACTTTGCCTCAAAGAAATCAAGCGTAGCCTTAGAATCTCCACCAAATGTATCATCGAGATAAAGTGCATGTGCCTCAAAGCTCCCTTTGTGTTTGGCACCACGCAAGAAGAAGTCGGCTCCATCCGAATATGAAACCCATGGACGACATGATCCGATTCTGCGCAGTGCAAGAGTCCATGTCTTGACCTGCATGCAAGGAAAGCTCCAAGCCTCCGCTCCACCATCTTCTAAACCAACTCCTTCATGCGGCTTGGGTACTTCACCAAGTTACCCCAAGTAACCATTTGCATTGCGTTGATGGTGGCCCTTGCACCCACCATTCCACGGTCACCCTTTGTTGAGTCCGATCTCACTATCGGCTCTAAGTGTGTCTTCACTTTGTGTTGCCCTGGTTGCTCCCCCACTGATCTCGCGATTGTCGTCCACCAACGCATTGCCACTTGCGAGATCATGCAATGACTCCTCACCGCTCACTCGATTCTCGAGCTCGCTTGGTACTCCTCAAGCGATTCATTAATTTCACATTCAAGAGTACAACTTATCCCTCCGGTCATATCCTAGCAAGTATCTACCTTCCTTATTTTGGACCACTATCCCTTGACTACTTCGCCTCTCAACAAACCCAATCTGCCATTCGCAAATGGATAACAAGAATATAGGGTCTAATGTTTCAAAGATCTTACGAAAGTATCCTGCACATGGAGAAAGTTTAATGCTCCAGCCTCAACCTATGAAACTCCATCGTCCGTGCATACAATTCCTCGAGTTTAAACTCTTTCGATCGTTGACAACCCACTCCAGATGTCCTTTGAACACCATCAGTTTGTTAACGTCGAGATTAATTTATTGCTTGTTGTACTCGTGGTGCTTGACTATCCCCACGTTCATCTGTGTTTCTAAGTGAGCTTATCCCGCTGAAAACCGCCATTAGTTTTATTGTGATTAATCATCATAAAAAAAATCTCCTACAATCCCTTAGGACTATAGAAGATCATCCACAAGCCACTTTTTGAAACACTTTATAGCCAATAAAACAATTCACAAGCTCGCTCATATGATTTGATCCATAAATCATTCCATATGTCCACATTCACAAACTTTTCAGTAATGGCTGCAGGATGTTGAAGCTAACAAAAAAGCTCGACAAGCATAAGCAACAATCGAACAAGTCGTTTACAATTTTGTCCGTGACAACTCGGTACAAAGTATCGTACCATATCGAGCGACACTCAAAACTCCGGTATGGTACGAAATTTCAATCCTTGTAATATATTATATTAAGGCACTAGTAACACTATGGACAGATATAATGGTGAGTATTGGACACCGGTAGTAGTTTTTTCCCCTCTGACCAAACATTATTTTTCCATCAACTATTTTGCTGAAAAATCACTTAAACAATTAAAAATATTAATAACAAGAGTTAAAAAACACTAAAGCATCTATATGCAACAACTGAATATGGAAACAGAAGGTGGTGGTTCAGAAGATTACCAGCTTCAATTACACTGGAGTTAATATATTCCTCATCATTCTCGCTGAAGTTTCCAGCTATGCTGCCATTTCCATCTGAAGAGGAGCTGAAACTACTTTGAATTGACCTAAATTTCTTTTTGCATGGATGGAGGAAACGACCATATGTCCTAGTTATGGTTCTGAGTCTACAAGAGGACCCCCAAAACCCACTTTGCAAATTTCTAGCCTTTGCAAAAGGAATGTTAATAAGTGGAGCAGAACTTCCAACGTAGTTTGCACAGACAACATCAGTGTGGCAAACGACTGATCCCTTCAGAATTCCCATCTTGCTCTCTACCTTAAGAGACAATTAGAAAAGGTAAGCAGTTTAAAGCAGTCAATGGTATAAAAAGTCACCTAGAAATTATAAAATATAGATTGGTATACGGGTGCACTTCAACCAAAGAAAAAAATCACAAACTAAACCACAATATACAACACACTGATGGTTAAGTTTTGACTTTCCAAAGATGGACAAAATATGCTAGGGACAGGAGATGCAACCAGATAGTTCAACATAACATCTGCATCATTCCAATTAATTACCTAAATCAAACTTTAGATTATATAAAAAAAATTGCCATTTGTTAGTATGCCTTGGCTCAAGAGAACTAATGGACTTGATTTCAGTTGTTCATGGCTTCATGCTATTCCCTCGAGACAAAAATAAGATTGCTTTTTTAACAATCCTTGAAGAAATAAACAAAGCAAGGGTTGTAGCATGTGTATGATATGTGTAAGCACACCATGTGTCAATAGGCTGTGTTGGTACAGTAATGAGTATTGGTTTGGCGAGGACCAGCGTGGATCGAATACCCGAAACATAAAACCATGGCAAGAATCCTTGTATTACCAACTAAGAAGTGACATCAAGCAGCAGGAACCTCATTTGGAAAATATTTTGATCTAATAATTTCCAAAGATACCAAGGGAATGAGAATCATCTGCCAATTTCATCTTCAGTCAAGTAAAATTGATATCTATATATTCTTTTAGACTAATAAAAGAAGTATATGCATCTCTCAGTAGAAGAATAGGATGCCTACATGAGTTCAGAAATAAGAATAACTATTCATACAAAGTTACAAGTGTCATTTGCAACTTGCCTAGGTTCATAAATTGATGTTCATGGATTCCCAAGGAGAAAGGGAAGAAATCAAATGAAAGGGGAGGCCATGACTTTTTGAAGCTGGGATTAGCATCACCTTTTCTTGTTCTATCGTTTTGTTGATCTTTCTCGGATTTTCCCAGCATTTCATCTTCTCTCATTTTCTTTTGGCATGTACATAGGATCAATCGTCCCATATTCTCAAGTTAAACATTACCCACGAAATGAATCAGGGGAGGGGTCCCTCCTACTTTCTTGCTCCAAAACAGAGTCAGCAGACATGTCTCGGAATGAGAAGCAATTATGAATCTCGATATATTGCAGATTTTCTCCAATAAAAGAGATTCTGAATCAAAGATTTTGCTTTACTAAATCAACTTCAATCCCTCATGCCACTTTACCAAACACCTTCTCAAGTGCTTTTCATCTTTGTTAAGATTAGAACTTCTTAACATTAAAGTTCTGATATTTCTGATAAATCTCTGATTACACAAACGTCAAATGGAAACCACAAACTTGAAGACATTAATGGGGTTAGCATGCAGCAAGTGCTGTTTCTTTCCCTTTTCCTCAGCATATCTTCCTCAGAAGCAAAGTTCACTCCTGTTCGTATTCCTTTTGAATTCATCAAATCCATAAATCATCAAGTAAAAGCAATCATCGAAACCACAGCAAGAAGGCCTGAACCTTCCATGATCAACACAGGAACATAAGGAACTATACTACAAAGATCAAGCGGAACCGAAACATTCAATGGAACATCTCATCCATCAAACTGCAGAAGATGATCAAAGAACCACACAACAACAATAAAAGCATAATACACCAACTGGTGTCTCGGTAATCAAACCGCTTTACCTGCAGCCAAAATACACAGTCCCAGACTGTGAAGCTCCAACTCCACCCGATCAAGAACGACTCAAAGATCTGTAAAGGATACGTAGGATCATCTATCAACGAAAAGACCAAGAGAGAACCCCACAAGAGAATGAATCGCAATCGCCAATGTCTCGGATACTTATAAACTGAGATCTCGTTCCTTATCTTCTTCCATGAAAAGTCAATACCATCCCCGCACTGAACGCTAAGTCTGAGATCCCAAGGAGGGTATTATAGTCATTTTGGATAGAGAAAACCGGGGGCGATCGTTAGATTCGCGCGAATATAATGGCGAAAAGATTTCAACTACCAAATAAAAATAAAGAAATAGTAAGCCACTTGATATAATAAATTATTGGATAAGGATTCGATTAAAGCATATATTCAGATAAGACAATCGAATTCGTTATATTAATACAAATGACTTGGATTTTTTTCCCTATATTTTTCGAGAGTGAGTGAGAGAGAGATAGAGAAAAAAAATCTCATCTAATTCTATGGTTTAAATTTATTTGGCGGAGCAAATATCTTTGGTCCACTTCATGTTTTGCTTTTTGCGTGACCTTTTATTGTACCTTAAAGAACGAAGAACTCAACTTTGTATCCCACCCATTGACTTCTAAAGAAAAAATCTAAATTAGACACTAGTCACCATCGTTATCTGTCACCACTTTGAATCTCTAATATTTATTAGAACTAAAATACCCCTCCTCTATTAGTTAATAAATTGGTACTAGTGAAAGGACAGGTGGGAACCCACCTTATCAAGTACGTCGAACCCACCTATTTTCATGGTTCTCTTTCTCTTTCACACGAGCTAATTATAAATTATTATTTATAATTAATTATCTTTAACATCTTAATCCTTATATTTTTTAAGAATTATATTAAAATATCTATATTAATAAAAGTAAAATATCGACATCCCTACACAGGATTAAAAAGATAATTTTATAAGATTAAAAATCAAGTGAGAGAGGGATTTTGTTGGAACAAGAATGTTAAATGTTTTAATTTTGTAAGTACAGAAATCTTAATATACCCATATAATAAAGCTAGAAAAGGAAGAATATAGATTTATGAAACATTACATGTATAAGGGATCAAGATTTGAAGGTATTTGTTAATGATATAGAGATTAAGGAAATGTGATGAAATTAATTTTGTAAATAGTAAATAAACAATAATGTATTGACAGCAAGTTTAGAAATCACAGATATGTTTCTAAGGTTAAAATAAATAAGATTAAAAAAAAGACTTTAAAGAGGAAGAAATCGAAGTTATATATTGAGGATAAATGGAGAAAGAAAATATAAAATGACATGAACATATTGAAAGCAGCAGTATAGATATAAACTTAGACAATACGAAGAATAATTCATGAGAAGATTTTAGTGTTCTTGATTTTACAAAGAGATTACTGCATTACATAGATTCACATAGCCACCCTTAAATAATTAGGATAGTCGATGACTTTAATTGTTCTCTCTCTAAATTGAACCAGAGCACCTTGTTGTCTGTGTTGACTTTAATTTAATTGTTCTCTCTCTCTCTCTCTCTCTCTCTCTCTCTCTCTCTCTCTCTCTCTCTCTATATATATATATATATATATATATATATATATATATATATATATATGTTAGAATAGTAATGTAATAAATGGACTAAGACCCCAATGATTTCCTCAAGAAATGAACGTTGGAAAAGGCTCAAACCCAGAAGAGTTCCGTGGTCTTGGGCCTTCTGTTTTGGTCTGAGATGGCCTGAGATGGTCTTGGATATAAACTCATATATACAGTTTCTCTACCTTTGGAGGCACAAAATTTTGCTGCAACATCGATCAGTTGGTTCGTCAACAAGGCTTGTTGGGTGTTGATTGGATTCCATAAGTTCAAACTAATATATCTTGATGTATATTTATTGGCCTGATAAAATACCAATATCGAAACCTATAACTTGATTAATGATATATTATCATTTATTTTAAATTTTTTGGGTTATTCAATGTTATTATGTTGGTATAAGACGGCATACCATCCGGTATTGGAGTGAAATATATAAAAATTGGATATTATAGAAGGTCTGATTCAGGGGGAAATCATGAAAATAAAAGGGAAGGATCATGAAGAGAGGAGTAATAAAATCCAATGCAATGTCAATGGAGGTTTTAAGCTCATCTTTCATACTTGTATTAGTTAATCTTTTATTAGGTAAGATGGGATATTACCTTTCTGATTCTTCCACAACTGGCCACTTGACTTGATTTTTCTAATGGAAACTGCGTATACTCAACCTGTTGGGATTTGGAAAAGGTTTATGCAGCTCAAATCGCGAGTGTGTACATCATCAAACTGGTATGATTATGATGTCTTTATGTATACCATTACACTTGGTGGTGTAATATCAGATGTCACCTTAATGGAAGTGTATCCTCCATTTTGGATCGATTTTTTATTGTAGATAATAGGACAATGAAGTTTTTGTGTGTGTAGTATAGGTAATGATTCCTTCATAAAGGATTAAGGCATTGGATTTTCTTCTCAACTCAGTCATAGGCTTTCAGCTATAACTAAGCCAGTTTGTGCCTTTTACTAAGTAATTGATCTAAATTTGGGTCCTATTGTCCTGATTGATTAGACTTGGGTTTGCTGTTGATGCACTTTTTCTACATTTGATTAGTTTAGTTTGTGTCTTCTTCAACTTCAGTTGTTTGTAGGAGTTCTGAGAAGTCCTACAACATGAGTACAGTTGCCCATGTCTTTTATTCCATAGTGTCAGGCCTCCCTCATTCTATTTCTTGAGAGAGAGAGAGAGAGGGGGGGGCTAATGGCAGAAACTTGATGCAATTGATAGTGTGGTCTTCCTTCTTTGTTGGGTATCATGAGAACATCTCTTGTTGTGTAACAGAGCTTATATGTAGAGTATTAGTAGAACCATTCAGGTTTGGCTGATATGTTTCTTCCATTGCTGAATATTTTTCAGATACATCAGAAACATAGAGCATATATATGAACTTTGGTGGAAGGTCATAGCTGGCCATAGCTTTACTCCCATGAAACAGATGGTGAGATGCTGATCTACCATGGAAAAGATGGAAGAGGACCTCAGCTGCTTTTAGGAGATGCTCCATGTGGGGGTGCGCAGGAGGAACGAAGGTGTGGCTCTCATGGCACTGTGGCTTCTTCCACTGTGGAGCACATGCTCACCACTGCACGCTCGTGCAGACTGCAGATGAAAAGGAGATTGTGGATCCGATCTCGGCTGCTAAAGGTGGTGAAAGATACAAAGGCAAAGCAGTAGTGCAGTAACTGTTTCAACCTTGGAGTACATAAAACCTGAGACAAAGAATCAAAACCAACAACCCTTGAAAGCTTGACCACCCTTTTCTCCATGGATTTCTCTCTCATGGTGCGACTCCCGACCCCACAAACCGCCCAAACCTTGTCTTCTTTGGTTACCTTACATCATTTCACTGTGCCAAGGAATCACTACAACCCACGGCTTCTGTGTCGATCAGAGAATCCATGAAGAAAGCTTGAAGAAACAACAGGCAGCAGGAAGTGGTCGACATACAACACATTTCAAAGTGCAATTAGAGCTGGCATCTTCCGACAGGCATAGTCCTTGGAAGATGGAACTCATGAGCACTGCTCCTCTCCAAATCCCATCCATCAACGCACACTCCTTTTATTCAGTCTCATTCTTGTCATCTTCTTTTTAGCCTCGCATGATTGGAATTTTTCTTGGAGATTATTGATCTCAAGTATTGGATCTGGTGCAGAGCCTAGTACATTTGCTATTTGATGTTTCATTTGTCATCTTCTTTGGCTTACATTCATTTTTTTTTTCCCTCGGTGGCCCACTTGAAACCCTCCCACCTCCTACCATTCTTCCAATCATTCTCACAAATTTACTACATTACAATGGCTAATAATCATATCATATGTCTGAGCTCAGCGCATTATGGTTTACTACATTACAGTGGGTAATAATCATGTCATATGTCTGATCTCAGTGCCAGAAATGCTTGTCTCACTCAAGGATCTGAAAATGAGACTCCACTTAGGTGCACTTGCCTTTTCATGATATGTTCCTTAATAGATTTGTCCAAGATATTCCTCTTTATTTTTTTATTTTAGGCATTAAGTGCTTGGTTATGTTCTTTTCATTATTTTGTAGTATGTATTTGTGATCCATGGCTCTAACAATATTATTTTGCTCTGATATTTCATATGTGAGAGCATTTCTACTATACCCTTGAATTATTTTTCTTATGACAAATAATAATACATTGTTCTACCTTATGTGAATTTATATCATGTGGATTATACATATCATCTCCCATTTTATGGTTTTTGGACCATACTTCTCTTTGTTCTCATTTTATTATAGCTTTATAATCTTTATTTTTCATCACTGAGTGCTTATTATATTTAGGTCACAATCAAGGATTTAAAAGCAAGAAAGAGAAAAGCCACAGTCCACATCTTGATTTGATCCCTTTACTAAAACAAATGCACAAAAGAAATCTCCTTCTTTGGAGGACCACCAGTGTGGAGTTCACAGCCCCATGGTGAACACAGAGACAATCTACACGTTGTCAACAAACCCATATGCCACTCTTAACCATTGCTGTTCATACTTCACATCTTGGTTGGTGCTGTAAGCTTGATTGAGGACGGAAAGATTAATTAATAATGAAAGGTGGAATCAGTAGCACAGTGCTTTAGATCCAAAGCTGGAAGCCTGAGTTCTTTGGCAGGCAAATATCCATGTTACTACAAGAAGCAGAAGCCACCATTACAGTGGTAATGGCCCATTTGCAGTGCATCTTCTTTGGTGGAACCAATTGCAGGACATAATGTGCAGTTACAAGCTTTTATGTTGTGCCTCCAGTTGGGATCCAACTAAGAGGATGCTTCTCAGAATCCACTTGCAAGTTGCAAAGTTGCAGCTCACTGACAACGTCCTCGTCGTGCTCCCATGGACCTGTCAGCTAGATGAAATCTGCTTGGGTTTTGTTCTTCATTTCCACCTCCCCCCTTTCTGCCTGTTTTGAAAGCTGGGAAGAACCTACAGGAGCATGATGTTGTGGTGGTAGGAGGAACCTTTACATCCTCCATCAGTGCGAGGGGTTATTAGTTTAGCTTCTGTGGTGGGAGTGAAGTGCTCCACATCTTGATCATAAAATACTAGGAGCTAAATAATGAGCTATGCATGGCTGTTGTCTGCAACCACTGCTTCCTTCAAAGCGCAAGGGCAGCAGCAGCAGCAGCAGCCCTTCTAGAAATGTTAGCTGCCGTCATGATATCACGTTTACTTCTTGCAACTTCTCAACACTGCGGTTGTCTTCATGCTGCGCATCACCATCACCTTCTACTTAAAGCCATCTTGAAGTTGACAAAGTCTTCATACAACATCATCTTGGAATGCAGGTGGCAGTGCTACACTATCTATTCCAATGCAGGAGAAGTATTCAGGATAAGCTCCAATGATGCAGTATGAGGATGAGAAGAGTTGAGGAATGGTGATCCTTTCTTTCCCTTATCAAAACACAGAAGGAAGAACAAGGAGTGTGATCAAACAAGAATCCTTGACTGACAAAGTCACCAGACATATCTGCCAGGAGATTGAAGGAAAAGCATGGCTTCTGCTATGTGCTCCCACCCAGACTGATACTGGTGGCCATGGATGCCCATTGATATATGCCTGCAGGTCCAGAACCTTGTTCTCATCACTGGCACAATTTTGTCTCACTAGGCTGACCTCAAAGTTTCTTGCTAGTATAACAATGAGCGTAGCTTATGACTTCCATAAAATCCTTTACTTACCCTTGAAGTACTTGGCCTCAAGAGTAGTTCTAGTGGCATCTTGCTCCTCTCACCATCTTCTTTTCCACTCACTACGATTGCTTTTTAAAAAATAGCTTATAAAATGTCACCATCTCCTTTTCATGTTTTGGACCCTATTGTAGTACAAGACAGAAGCACTGCTTCCCATTGGTTCCTCCTCTTCACAATTTTCCAAGATGGTGAGCTGAGATACAAGCCATCATGCTCTTTTTTGGCTGCTCATTGCAATCAATACCTACTGAGATGTGATTCTCAAATGTGATCAAATTGAACTTACCTGGATGTTTCCTGCTCAAGATTAGGGCCAGTGTCCAAGTGAGTTGTATGGTCATCACTGGGTGGTCAACAATGTAGGGTACCAAGAAAACCTTTTCATCTCGCTTATCAATCTTCCAGTGCCCCTCTTAGCATCAAGTTGCCGGAGACATGGCCAGTTGCATGTCCAACTTGGAGTTCTTCATGTTGGAACTGATCTATCTTAATAGTTGAGCACAAATCAATTAGGATCCATCCAATGTTCAAAAATTGGAAACCTCTTAAAACTTATTAGAGTTGAGCTGACTCAAAGATTCAATCCAGTTCAAGATTTGACCCCAAAAAAAAAGTAAATCTTAAAAGTTTCAAGTTTTCATAAATATATGAAGTAAGAAAGAAAAAAATGCATGAGAAATCTCTAGCTTGAAGCCTCATTGTGGTTCAAATCTTTAATGGAAGAAGGAACACAAATTTGGTGTCCAAACTTAAAATGGAGTGATGATGATTGATAGACTCCCAAACTTTTCTGTCTTTGGCAGTCTTAGCAATGAGACTATGCAAACCACAAAAATCTATGCGTCTAATAATTTGTGCTTAGAACCCACAGCATCCAACCATACTCAAAATAACACTAGTCTTATTTATAGGAAAGACTAAGGGCCATCCTTGTTACAGATGTCATGGATCAGTATGAATTGGTTCCTTAGAACATAAGATAAAAGAGTGTCAGACCGCTGAGAAATGTAATAGGCACTGTTGCATTGAATAAGATCCTGAAAGCAAATTAATATTCCTGAACAAATGTTGATGGCATCAGAGAGCATTTTATCTAATGGTCTGAAGTGGGACACAACCTAAGCCATTGCTACAAACCATCCCATTGCTTTTATGGGTACTCTTACATGATGTGATTTGCTTTCATATCTCTACAAGGGAACCATGAACAAATCTTTGGCAATCTTGCAGAATTTGTCTTCCATCATCCTTAGCTTGCTAGTTTCTTAGCCAGGTGTAGCGTTCATCTCAATCTTCTTTCATGCAAGAACAAGAAAAGTACTTGTTCTTTAATGCCTTGAGGTTGCCTGAATCGTCCTTATTGATGTTGCTGAATAATTGGGCTGATAAAATGGAATTAAGTGGCAGTGTCAAATGTCATTGATGACCTCTTCAAAGGAATCATTCACTCCGGACAGACAGACACAAAAGATACCAAAGTTCTTTGTTTCTCTCAATTTTATATTTGTTTCTCTCTCCTCCTTTTTCTCATTTTCACTCTATAAATTCCACCCCTCCCCTAGACTCCAATTCCCTTTTCCCCTTCTCTTCTTCTTCCCTTCTTAGCTCTATCGAGGTTCTGCTGCCCTGTTCTGTAGCCTTCTTCTCCTGTTGCTCTGGTGCCTTTCTGTTCTAAGGGTTCTCTGGCTTTGCCTGGATTTGTGCTCCAGCAATCCCCAGGGGAAACGCTGTCCAATTTCCTCTCAGGAACTACTGTTTCTGTCGCAAAATCCAAGATACCATCATCAAAATCTGACCTTTGGTTGATCCTTGGTGTAAAAATCCGACCTTGTAGCTTGAACAAGGGAGGCGTAGTGTTTTCTCTTTGTTCGAAGATCCGAACTTCTCTGAGCCAAAAATTCTTCTTTTGTTTGTGCTCATGCATCGTCTATTTCTCTTGACGTTTCTAATTGATGTCGCCTATCCTAAGTGAAATCCTTCTCTCTGGGTTTATGATCAATTCCACTCTCCGGCGCAGATCCCATCTCGTTCAATCCTTCTCCGTGGTCTTCCTTTACTGGTTCTACGTGTTCTCATGAACTTGTGAGATCTGAGAGCCTCATAAACTATATATATATCAGCTAAAATTCCACCCAAGATCTTGTCTTTCCTAAAGATCACTAGCTTCAGAACTTCTAACAGCACTAAGAACGCTTAGCTTCTTGTTCTTGTACTGCAAAAGACACAAATCTTCCATGGCCTCTCCCGGTGGGACATCTTCTGGATCCAGTCATCTGCTAAATTCTGGTTCCGGAGAGGATCTACAGGCCATAATTCACCTGAAGAAGCTGAAGAGGATGATATCGAACCGCGAATCCGCGAGACGGTCGCGGATGCGCAAGCAGCAGCATCTGGATGAGCTGATGGCGCAGGCGAACCAGCTGAGGAAGGAGAACAGGCAGCTGCTGACGAACTTGAGCCTCACCAAGCAGCATTATGCTGCGGTGGAGTATGAGAACTCGGTGTTGCGGGCTCAGGTGATGGAGCTCAGCAGTAGGCTGCAGTCTCTTGATGAGATCCTTGACTACCTCAACGTGAGCAACATGAGTGTCGCTGACACCTCCACCAGTGGTGCATGGAACTACAGCTACATGAACCAGCCCATCATGGCCTCAGCTGACAGCATGTTCTACTACTGACATGAGAAAAGACATTGCTGGTTGTGGTGTTTGTTTATGGTCATGGCTTTTGCCTTTGTGCCTGCTATTTGTTTTATGTTTGGGGTGGAAGATGATGAAGACATCATCTTTCGGTGCTCTGTATTATGTGAAATATATTGTTGTTTCTGCAAATCTCTCTCTCTCTCTCTCTCTCTCTCTCTCTCTCTCTCTCTCTCTCTCTCTCTCTCTCTCTCTCTCTCTCTCTCTCTCTCTCTCTCTCTCTCTCCCCATGCACTTATACACATTATACACATACAAGTGCAGTGCACAATAAAACAAATCTGAGATGAAGGAGATATGCTTGCCTTTAGAACTGCTGATTTGGTTTGATGAAACTGAAGGAAATTAACTTCAGCATTCGTTTGGTTGCAATCGAAATTTGATGGAAAAGAGTCACTCTTTATAATTTTTTCAGTATTTTTTTATTTTCTGTTCTTTAATTCTTTTACATTTTATTAATGAAAAGAAGTACTCATCCAGAACCTTCTTTCTGTATATGCCTTCTCAAGATATCTTCCTAAAGAACAGAATTCTTCAGTCTGCAGATTAAATAGAAAGAATAGTTCATATAAACAGTGATATTGCTTCATTCTGCAACTTCCTAATTAGATCCATGAAAGCAAGCTATGAAGGCTGCTTCTGAGAGCATGAATATAAAATCTTATTAGCAAACAATGCCTTTTTGTTTTCCAATGGGCCATGAGATGTACCTAAAAAACAGAAACAAAAAAACGAAAACACAGGAGTTGCTTCTTTATTACTTTTCTTCGTTTGCTTATGCAATGAATCATGCTTCTTCTTCCTTCTTGTTCTAAGATTTAGGTGATGGGCCTGCGATAGAATACTATACATCCCACCGTCAGTACAAAAGCGTGGTGGGATGGCGAGATCGCCTGTCGTGCACGTTGAGAAAAGCTAAAGAAACCTAATCGGAGTTAGAACGTGATGAGAGCATGACGTTGGCCATTTGTGAGAAGGATTTGGACAAAGGTGAGGGAAGATCATGTCAGCTTGTTTGATTGACACCAAGGAGTTCTGCATGCCTTTAATTCTGGTGGGCTTTGGTGTCAATTCCGGTACCAGATTGACTTTAGACCTTGGTGGGACTAAAAGTTTGATCACGAGCAAAGGTTGAAGATGAGAGTCCAAGTAGTCATCCTCTCATTGGGCGTTTCGAAGGTGGAGAACAACTTGATGAAACAAATGGCAGGAGCACTCTGCTTCATGTTTCTTCACCCACAGAAGTGCAGATGAGAGGAATAAAAGATTCCAAAGAATGACCGACTTCTGTGGCCATGATTTGGGTCATCGAGGAAGAACTGCACAGCTACAGCAGTTTGCATGAACGAGCAGAAGCAGAACAGTGCATGCTAACAGTACTACTACAGTATGGAGTTCCTCGAAACGTAGCACAGGTCGTAATAATGCCCATTAGATCAGCATCATCATCATCTTAATTCTTGCGTTATGAGTTAGCTCTACACTTGTTAGCGAATTGTTGAACCGCTTGCTCAATATCATAGATGGTTTTAGTGATCTTGCAAACCTTCTTCAATCAATCATCCAAAATCTTCGTTGTGGCAAATCTTTCCTCGATCCTCTGCTTTTGCCGCCCCCCCGGCATCAATACTTGCAGCAAATTGCCAGGGTTTGGACCGGAGGATTCGGCACTAGCGACTTGAACCGGGCCGATCGCAGTCTCTGCCTCGTGTCGAAGCCTTTCTTAAAGTCGAGCCGAACCCGTTAACGATGTTAGCGATGGAGTCTAAGTTGGCTGGAATTCCGAGTTTAGTCCAACAGCATCGTGAAATCCGAATCCGAATCGGGATTATTTATGTGTTTTAGGGATGATAACGTGCTTCCCTCGTCTCATTCCTCACTTTAAAGGCACCGGAGCGAAGAACATGTAAGCTTTCTGTATCCTTCTAATTAGTTTATTTAATTTTTTAAAAAAATTGTTATTAAATTTAATTAGTAATACTAAATTTTATATATAATATATAATAAATATATTTAAATATAAAATAAAATTTAAATTATCATAATTCATTAGAAAGATAAAAAAAGATGAAAAAGGGTCGAAAAAAAGAAAATGAAGAGGACGAGGGCTACGAGGATCGAGAATATAAGATCGTGGGTAGATTACAACAATTATGATAAGGGGACAAAAGTGTTATGATAAAGAGAAAAGCCAAAAAGAAAGACAAGCGAGAAAAGAGTGTGCAATAGTAGGAGAAGAAAAAAATAAGAGAAAAAATACTAAGGAATCATCGTCGCTGTTCATTATTTATGATTTGCACTCCTCAATTATCGAAGAAATCATCATTTACTAATAGAGAGAAGAGAATGACTAATGTAAATAAAATCAAATCATTATTACGACATCGCCTGTAATTAGGGATTGAGTGCATATATATAGTGTCACGGGGAGGAGTTAGTAATGTTGAATAGAGATGTATTTTATTTGTTTCGATTAGATTGAATGATTCTTAATTAAATCATTATCGATTCAATCAAGGCCCACCTAATATAATTTGAATAATGAAAGCATAACCCATCTAATATTTGTTCCTAGCATCTCAATCTATGTATAAATGGGTCATATACTAATATAAGTAGGGAGTGCTCTATCAATCCCCATCTTGTATTTATATGGATAATATAAAATATCTCTCATCTCTCTGCTCTATCCGCATCCTGTTAAGGGATGGATCCCATGCGTATAATTAACATTCCTAATATAATTAACAACCTTAATATATCGTCTCCATCTAGTAAGGTCGGATCTTCGTGAGTATAATTAACATCCTTAATATGTTTCCTCGTATCAGTTCCGTGAGCTTATTGGATTCTGATGCCCTGTCCCAGTTTATAATGCCGGCCTCGACCCGGTACCCGCTTATCTAATGGGTTCGGATCGTGGACACGCGCTATAAAGCACTTAGCCAACCCGCCTTCTCACCCTCTTTGCACGGGGTGGTGGTTTTCTGCAAAACCCTAACCGTCGCCCTGCGGGTGGCCGTTGTATTCTTCACTCCTTCCGGTGATTCCTTTTTCTTGCTAAAGTCGATCTTTATTTACTAATTCTCCATCACGTGATTTCTGTTTCGTTTAATGCGATCTTGAGTTGGTACCCAAAAAAGACGGGATTTTTCAGCTTGGTACTGCCTAATTTACTCTCTTTATTAGTTCAATTAGGTCCACATGATTTCTGCTTATGTTGATGCGATCTTGAAAGTTGATATCGAAAAAAGATGGGATTTTTCAGCTTGGTATTGCATAAAATTCACTCTCATGATTAGATCCGTTGGGTCTAGATGATTTTTTTTCTTATATTGATGCGATCTTGTGAGATGATATCGAGAAAAAGACTGAATTTTGTTGCTGGGCACTGCTTAAAATTTGCTCTTATGATTATTTCTCTTCGATAATCTCTCTGAAACGAACTCCTCATGTAGATTTTCAGAAGAGAATATAAATTGGTGTTTTTGGGTGCTGTTATTCATGAGATATAAACCATTTGATGCCACAAATTGGTCTCTGTGCGTCTCATGTTTCGGATCAGCGCCAAAGTGAAGTTAAGAATTAATACGAAAGAGGTCTGTTTTATAGAATGCATTACCGACCAAAATTTGCTCGTAATTATTTACTTTATTTATCCTTTTGAAGCGAACCCCTCAAGTAATTTGCTAGAATAGGTTTAAATTGGTGTTTCTCAGTGCTGTGTTCATGAGGTATGAAACAATTGATCCCATTGAACTGATCTCCGTGTTGTCTTATATTTTTTATTACTACACATTGGTTGATGGTGACCCTTTTGTGCATCCTGGATATGCCTTTGATACCAGCAGTACTGGAAAAGGTGTAAAATGCCTTCTTCTGTCATGTTTTCTGCCAAATCATTCCAGAAGACAATTGGGATGCAGAATTCCATTTGTTCTTTTATACTTATCATTCAGGTTTTTGTTGTTTAACAAGGCTAAAACATATCTGATGAAGTTCAGCTTCATGAATTAATTGTTTACTACCTAATCCAAATATACTTGTTATCAATGGAAAGAAATGTCAAAGCAGCTTCCTTTTTTAAAAAAAGGTTTTACGAGGGGATGACTTCATTCTGATCTAAAGTGTGGCTACTGGTTACATTTTTGTTTGCATAATGTTTATTTCAGTTAGTATGGTTCATGTATTTATAATTAGCATGAAAAATTAAGATATCCTTTGAATTTATCTTACCTGGTTATAGAGAATTATCACTTTCTATTTTTGTATTGCCATTCTTACAAAATGCGTGTCTTCAGGAAAGGCAACGGCTAAACGCTAAAACAAAATAGTTTGGTCTTGTTCACATGCTGGAAAGATGGTGCAGTATAACTTTAAGAAGATCACAGTTGTCCCTTCTGGGAAGGACTTCATTGACATCATCCTCTCTCGCACCCAGCGCCAGACTCCAACTGTTGTCCACAAAGGGTATCCCATTTCCCGTCTCCGTGAATTCTACATGCGCAAGGTGAAGTTCACCCAGCAGAACTTTCATGAGAAACTATCTGCCATCATTGATGAGTTTCCTCGGCTGGATGACATTCACCCCTTTTACGGGGATCTGCTCCATGTGCTGTATAACAAAGATCACTACAAGCTTGCTCTTGGTCAGGTTAACACGGCTAGGAACATTGTTGGGAAGATTGCGAAAGATTATGTGAGGTTGCTTAAGTATGGAGACTCATTGTACCGGTGCAAGAGCTTGAAGGTTGCTGCTCTAGGTCGTATGTGCACGGTTATAAAGCGCATCAGCCCTAGCTTGGCTTATTTGGAGCAGATAAGGCAGCACATGGCTAGGCTTCCTTCGATTGACCCCAATACCCGTACCATCTTAATCTGTGGGTATCCAAATGTTGGAAAGAGTTCTTTCATGAACAAAATCACTAGGGCTGATGTTGATGTGCAGCCTTATGCTTTCACTACGAAGTCTTTGTTTGTTGGCCACACAGATTACAAATATCTCCGTTACCAGGTGATTGATACTCCTGGGATCCTAGATCGACCTTTTGAGGACAGGAACATCATAGAAATGTGCAGTATCACAGCCCTGGCGCACTTAAAAGCTGCAGTCTTGTTCTTCCTGGACATATCTGGATCCTGTGGCTACAGCATAGAACAGCAGGCAGCTCTCTTCCACAGCATCAAGTCATTGTTCATGAACAAGCCATTGATTGTTGTTTGTAACAAGATCGATCTGCAGCCATTGGAGGGGCTTTCTGAGGAGGACATGAAATTGGTAATGGAGATGAAGACCGAGGCCGTCAAAACTGTTTTGGCCCAAGGTGGCGACTCTAACGATGAGGAAGTCTTGTTGACTATGAGTACCATGACGGATGAGGGAGTAATAGCTGTCAAGAATGCTGCTTGTGAGAGGCTTTTGAATCAACGGGTGGAGATAAAGATGAAGTCTAAAAAGATCAATGATTGTCTGAACAGGTTTCATGTTGCGATTCCAAAGCCTCGTGATACAAAAGAGCGCCCTCCTTGTATTCCTCCGGCTGTTTTGGAAGCTAGAGCGAAGGCTAATGAGGAAAAGGGAAAGAGGAAGCTTGAGAAGGATCTTGAAGAGGAGAATGGTGGAGCTGGTGTTTATTCTGCTAACTTAAGGAAGCATCATATATTGGCTGATGAAGACTGGAAAGAGGACATTATGCCAGAGATTCTTGATGGGCACAATGTGTATGATTTTGTTGATCCTGACATCTTGCTGAGGTTGGAAGAGTTGGAACGAGAAGAGGGTCTTCATCTTGAAGCAAGGGCGGATGAAGAAGATTTTGAGATGGATGGAAAAGAATTGACTGAGGAAGAGCGACAGCTTCTTGCTGAGATCAGACAGAAGAAGAACTTGCTCATCCAAGAGCATAGGATGAAGAAGAGCACCGCTGAGAGCCGTCCTATTGTGCCAAGGAAGTTTGATAAAGACAAGAAATACACATCTGAGAGGATGGGAAGAGAGCTCTCTGCTCTGGGAATAGACCCCAGTAAAGCAATCGATCGTGCACGGAGTAGGTCTGTCACTAGGAGAGGTCGTAAGCGTGAGAGATCACTGGGAAGAGAAGGTGCAGATGGAGAAGCTATGGATATTGATGATGAACTGTCTAACAAGAAGCTGCGTACCAGGTCAAGATCAAGGTCTAGGTCAAAATCACGCCCACCTGGTGAAGTCACTCCTGGAGAAGGGTTCAAAGACTCAGCTCAAAAACTCAAGGCGATTAGGATAGCCAAGAAGTCCGTAAAGGTGAGGAACAAGGCTGCTCGCAAGGGAGAAGCTGATAGAGTAATTCCGAACCTGAAGCCAAAGCATTTGTTCTCTGGGAAGCGCTCGATTGGAAAGACTACCCGGCGTTAATGGTATGCAAACTTTTGACGGTATCTTTTGTTTTCCAATGCTTTTGTTTATCTAAGCAGCCAATCACTGGTATCAGCAGAGTTCAGAGAAAAACAATACTAACATATTGTGTTATTTCCATTTTGTTCCTGTGATAGATGGAAGTATGAGCGCAGTTCGATTGAGAGCGAGGACTGATAATGTTTAACTGAGCATCATTATAGTGCCAGATCAAGATGTTTTTGTTAACAATTTTCTTTAAATGTACTGGAGCAGTTTTGGGTTTCTTGTTGTTATGAGCATGAGAATTCATGTTTGTAGGAAAAGATTTTGTACCATGGTAACAGGATATCTTAGTTATTTGCATTTTTGGAAGCCAGACTGTGCTTGATTTATCTTCCTGGTGGATTTGATAGATGTGTATAATGTTTTGGAATTTTGTTGTTATAATTGACAAATGTTCATTGAATTTTCTTGGAACAAAAGGGCACCTATTTTGGCCATAGTGGCGCTCTCTCTTTGTGTATAAATCTTGGTCTACTGCTTCAGAGGCTGCTGCAAACAACAAGATCCTCAGAAAATAAGCTGACCTTGTAGTCGTTTTCTAGAACGGGCATTACAAAAGGATGTTTGTTTGTCCACTTTAGTGGATTCTCTCTCCTCGATCTCTGTGCATTAGGTTTGATAGACTCATTTTGTTTAGTTTTTCAGCTTGTTCATCTTGGTTTTCGGGTGGAGTGGAAATTGGTCGAAATAGAAATAGTCTCATTTTTTTCTGATGCCATTGATATTATTTTGGTTGGCAGCCTAACGACGTGAAACATCAGCCCCGAGCCAACCCTTGCTTGGCATCAGACAGATGAGATTTTGATTATATATTGGCTGGCACTTTGCTTTCCTTTCTGCACGGCAAAAATGTACGGAGGATATTTATTGCTTCAAGAAATCGGAAGGTACAATTTAGTGCGCACGTTCATATGGAAACTAAAACGGGCTCAATATGTTGCATCCAAAGCAATGATCTTAACATGACAGTTTGTGCATTCACTTTGACAGTCTCAACTCACCCACATCTTAACATGGCCAACTGCGACATATAAAATGTAAGACAAATTGTAAATTAATAGTAACCAATAAGCTATGGGTGACAAACTCCTCGACAACAATGGCAGCGCTTGCCACAGAGACATAACATGCACAAAGAAATTTTCCAAATATTACATTATTTATTTGCTTCGCTGATACCAGATTGTGCTGGGCAGTATAGTACATACTTTTCCTTCTTGATGTCCTCACAATTCTCATCCATTAAACTGTGGTTTAGAAGATTTCTCATGACTTCAGGCTACATGATCAGAAACCTGGCCAACTCATTTGGGGCCGAGACACTACGATCTGGCTATTATGTCAATGTACAGACTACATGACTTGTGAATACTTGTTCAAGAAGCATCTAATAATATAAAGGCCATATGCTACAGCTAAAGCAAAGAAAAAAAAAAGGGGGAAAAAACTGTATTAGAAGCAGGTTAATTTTGCATGGCCTTTTAACACCATAAACAGACCTTTAAAACAGGATTTGCATTTGCACAGCTCACCGCCATGGTTAGACTTTAGAATGAGAAAGTAGCTGGCCTACTAGTTCTCATCGGTGAGCTATCATCAAAACATCTGCTGGCATCTGATGATTCCAGCAGCTCCTCCATAACACAACCATCTTTCACTCCCTTTGTTCATGTTCCACCTAACTCTATGAATTGCCAAAACTTTCGGAGGAAATACTTCATATTCTTCTTTATCATCTTGAGTCTTGCATTTTTCTGATATCCTTTGCCCCTCTTTGCTGATCCCAAATGATTGGTCAGTCATTTGGCTGGGATCATGTCTCTTTGTGCTATTTCTCGACTTTGCTGTTGTCTTCGAAGGAACCTGAGAACCACCAGCTCCAGACAGCATGGCCCGATCACCTCCAGAAGATGATGCTGGTAGTGGAAGGAAAAAAAGGAGTAAATATCAATAGTATGGTTCTATTTGTATTGTTTATTTCTTTGTTTATTCACCTGGAAATGGAGAATCTTCTCCTTTTGCCTGCTCTGTATCCGAGAAGTTTGACTGTATGGTTCTATTTGCATTCCGGCACTCATTAGAAGGCTTCTTCTGTATGAAAGGAACATGTGCTAGTGGTGTATTTGGCAATGGCGTATAGATCTTTAAAGTCCCACCTTCTTCTGAGAGCGAACCACAAAGAAAATGTGGTGTGCGTCCTCGTCTTGGGTCTTTGTCCACAAATCTAGTTGTAAGCTAATGAAAATAACATGCAACAATGCAATTACTTTGCATATTTTTCATTGTATACAGCAAAGATTGTTGGAAGTAAATCAAGGCTGCGACTTATGTTCCTACAAAAATAAAGTCACCTGGAAGCGAACCGTGGAGCCATCGGCACAACCATAAGCAGCGAAACCTAAAACAAATAAGCAACATAAGTCACCATCAACACAATTAGCAAAGGAATTCAAGTAAGAAACCATGGAAGCTTTTGGAGGAGAGGTTTACTAGAGACTTATAAGATACTAACAACATAGAATCACAAGGTTTTACAGAGACTAATTGGTCATACAAATGATAACAACATTCCAGATAAGTGTGCATACATGTCCCTTCTTTGATAATCAGTCTGGAAGATAGATATAACAACAACAAGCTGTAATGTACAAACAAGATAATTAAAGTAAATAAGTAGATGATTCAACTTTGGTACACCTCAGGGAAGATGATACTTTGAATATATAAACTATGATATCTACCAAAAAAAAAAAGAAGCCTTCTGCATAATTTGACAGCCAGCACTGATTTATAACAATTTATGAAATTCAAAAATTATAAGTGAGATAAGATCAAGTCACAATCTGGGACAAGCCAGGAAGAAACTATGTATAGAAAGTATGCCACTGAGAAATCAACAGTGTCCACATCAAAATTTATAAATTCTTGCCATCAATACTTAATAAAGTTGACGTGAATAGAATGCCATTTCAAAAATGTTCTGTTCATAAATGGACTGGATTCTCAGTTTTCACAAGACACAAAAGCAGGCAAACATCATCTACCAATCTTGACAAAGTCCTATTCCGAGAAGCATTAACCTAAAGGAATTTTATATGGGATTCACGTGAATCATCCGAACATTCAACAAATCAATTAGCTGTGCCCAAATAAAATGCTGCAAGCATTTGCCAGACCTTTATAAAACAAAATCAGATGGATGTGATACCAGTAGTTTGTGAGACATGAATACTCCAAATTGCAAAGGATGTGCACGAGAAGCTATGCAGTCCCTGATACTTTGATCTAACAAATGGTTTCCCTGTAACAGGGACATCATATGCAGCATGGTACAAGCTGAGGAATCTCACTGTGCCATCATCAAGTGTTATGACTATACATCTGCAGAAACATACATGAACATAAGAATGACATGTTGACAATAGTAACATTTATCTAATGAACCGTTTATTCATTGTATCATGTGTTTCATGTGCCCCCACTATATGCATTTTTCGGTAGTAGATAGTTATGACTTAGTGTGGTCATGGTTAAGCACGGTCTTTGGGCACACCATCTAAAGGCCAATAAAGTCCTTGTAGTGTAATTTGGCTACACAGTATGCGCCTAGGAAACATGAGGCATTGACATGTCTGATTCTCCTTCCTTCAATGGTTATAATAACATATAAAAGCATAGTATTATATAACTTCATCTTAACTCTTTAAAACAAACTCAAATGTATATGTATCAACCCACAATACTGTATGTTATTGTCATAATAAACTTAATATTAGTATATATCACTATCTTACATTTAATGAGCTTCCATTATGTGTATCTTAAGAACTGTTCATGCACCAATTTCTCTGGATACATGCAGTCAGTATCAGGGTGACTGACAACTTTTTAGAACCTTATATGCCTTGAGATGCAGAAATAGATATCTATGGTGCATGCACAACACAGATTTTAAATTACTAGACCACAACCCAGACCTGTTATTTTCCTAGAAATTACATTAGCTTCTAAAACTGTAATGCATTTATTATATTATACTGACATTTTAAATTAGTAAAAACACTACCTCTTGAGATGCAGAAATAGATATCTATGGTGCATGCACAACACAGATTTTAAATTCCTAGACCACAACCCAGACCTGTTATTTTCCTAGAAATTACATTAGCTTCTAAAACTGTAATGCATTTATTATATTATACTGACATTTTAAATTAGTAAAAACACTACTTACACGTCTCATTTTCCTAAAAATTACATTAGCTTTCAAAACTTCAAATCATCAAATGACTTGTATATGTGCACTACAGTGACATTTTAAACTACTAGGAAAACAACCCAGATCTATATCGTTTTCCTAAAAATTACTTTAGCTTTCAGAACTGTAAAGCATCTAATATATATAATGCAAAAACTAATACATAATATGAGGCTACAACGTACCTCAAGTTTGGGACAACAAACATCATACCACTTGTACATTCCATTGTTGGCAAAAATTATTTAGTTATCATAGCTTTTAATCAGAGAACCAAAATAAAAAATGAAACTAGGGTGCATACTTTTACTTTGAAGAAAAGCTGATGCATTGACTTTCTCAGACGATTTGAGGGACATATAAAGATGACTTTTAGCATAGGTTAACCCACTCTCCCCAAAGACCAACATGAATATATGTGTTATGTTCACATGGTCACAATCAAGATAAACGGACACTTGCATCGTTGTACAAGTATAATTTCTTAATCAGCAATCTAAATTAGCAGCATACACAAGATGCATGAGATTACCACAGGTCTTGCAAGTTTATGATAGTTTATGTTCAGTTACTTGAAAAAATATTTACCACTAACAACAGGGAATTGAAATAATAAGCAAAAGGGAATGAAGAAAGAAATCACAGACATTAATATCATCTACAAAATGGACATAAGGCATTACAAATTCAGTGAAATTAATATCTGCCATAAAATGGAGCCTTTACATCACCTAGGATCTTTCAGCCAATCAACACTCAGTACAGTTCTTTGTATAGAATTAATTTCCCATAGAGGACGGTATGGATCACTGCAGGAGAGAAAAGTGCTTACTTGCATCTGACAAACAATGAAAGAATGAATAAATTTCAGCTAGAGATCCTATTATCTTGTAAAAAAGAGGTATAAAAAACATTAACATAATTATTTATTCAATTACAGGATTGTGGCCAGATAATTAATATCCATTAGTAATCAAAATTTCTCACACGCACACATGTAATATGCATGTGTGTGTATATATATCAAAAGATTATGACAATAATTGAAAATTTTGCAACTTAATACAAGCCTGAGATAAAGGTTACATTTTTGGGCACAAGGAACCAATGTAGCATCTAACATCTTCCATATCATATTCCGCTGGCATTCATCACAATTTACATTTTAATTTTAACCACAAAAGCAAAGAGTTCCTAAGGTCTCAATTAACCAAAGAAATATTTACTTTTTTAATATAAAAAAAAGGTATTAAAATATCCAAAGTCCAAAATGATTTAACGCAGCAAATCCATAATATATTATGGTTTGTTAAATGATAATCAGAATGGAAAATGGACCTGTTGCATCCAATTACTAAAAAGTAAAATAGACCATACAACAGCAATCTAGTGATTAGCCTACATGGTCATTAGCATGTCGCAATCTTTCATGCAACTATATGACAACTTTCAGAGAAGGAATTTAATCACTAGATTGCTAAAGCATAATCGGCTTACTATGCTTTTTCACTACAAACTTGGTTCAGAATTCCAACATTCCTATACTGTAAAACTAAAGCATTCACCATTTTTGTTGACACCAGAAGTTTGATAAAAGAAAAAGATGTTTAATCAGATCTGACTCACCAGACAACTTGAAAATCAGCCAAACAAAGATGTTAAGATTTAGTCTATGAACCATAATATGCAAATAAAAACATTAATTTATTGGAGGCAGAAATATTAAATAGGACAACTTACGTCCTCAAAGTTCTGACACGGAATTTAAGGTATCTACAATTTGTCTAATTATATGCTAATAAAGTTATTTGACTATTTGATCTTCAAACTTTGAGTATGTTTTTTGTTAAACAAGTCTAATCAACTAATCAAAATAATTTCGAATCAAAGTAGCCAAAATATCAAACTATCAATTTTCAGTTTTAGTAATGTCCAGAAGATATATTAAGATAAAACATTTGTGCTCACAACCAGACATTCTACTGGTTATTCAGCAAAGAAAAGAAATTGTCATACATATTGTACAATATGCATCGTCTTAAGTGAAGGAAGAAAGAATTTTATTGAAGATTACTCAGCAGCAAACATTCACAGGGCATATGAAAGAACAAAAGTTTGCTTTCAGTAGCATTAGAACCTGTGTCACTAACCATGGAATGGACACAGAAGAAACCATTTCTTCTCTTTACTGAGTCCTACGTAAAAATCAGAACACATACATACCGTAGATCCCAAAATTTTAAACCATCATGCCCAGCAGTCACAAATACATTGCTGCTCTCCACTTTGCTGCATAGAAGGAGACTGCATTAGTGACTTCCATCTGTTGAGAATTAAATGAAGAAGAATGTTAAATTATTGTGCATACAGTGATCCAGTCAGCTAGTATGTGCAACTGCACAAAGTCAATGGCTACCTCAGTAGAAACATCATTACACAATTTAACATCACCAAACACGTCCCAAATATTCTTCTTATTTTTCTAGGATTTGGTGAAGTCCTATTATTACTACCTGTACACTATATGGTAGTTAAACAATTGAAACAATGTTTCTATTCCGTCATAAATTCTTTATGATGATTTAGTCCATAGTAAATGTAGATAATCGCTATTACTTTTATTTCCATAACCCTTATATCCATTGAGTAAACATAGGTGCAATCAAAATATTTTCTTGTCAATTGTCTAAAATATGAGTACCAAGTTTTTATGATTTAAGAACATCTTGGTCCAAGGCAGTCCACCCAAGAATCAGTCTGGCCAAATATAAAAAACAAAAGCTTCTTAAATCACATTCTTGATTATAATACCAATAGGTAGTTCCTGATTGTAATCTCTATGGACAAATCTAGCTCCGATTTGTCCATGGGCACAGCTTGAACACTAAAATCTGGTGCAATGAATATTAATCCGTAATTCACTTCCTCTGTCATCATGAAATGTAGACACTGAGGGAGTCCAAACACTTTAGGAATAAAAAACAGATTCATTACCTTTTTCATTTAAAATATTGAACTAACCATCTATAGTTATATCAGATGCCTCGGTATTGGTATCAGTTGGTTGAACTGTAAGACTCAGTTAAACTTGTCTGGTTCTTAGGTTCATCGTGATTTGAACTGAAAGAATGCTGAAAAAATTAGAAAAGCACTAACAATTTTGAAATGTTGACCAATATATTTACTAGACAAGGCACCAAGAACAAGAGCACTATGTTTGAGATGAAGTAATCATTCTAAACTCCACCAAGATTTGTCCATTCATAGCAGCAAAATGTTTACTTCATAGCCTACGCATCATCTTAGTTTAGACATTAGCCAGCAAATAAGAGACCGCAAGAGAGTTTGATGATGTAACAAATCAATGAGCAATTGCAAACAACTATTTGACCTCAATGATTGAGTCAATTGTATTAGTGACATATCTACTTCCATATTCATGTTTTTCTACAAAAGTAGATATTTTCTCTATGACGACTCTACAAATCTAAAATGTTCTCATAAAGAATATCCATTTTTGCAATACCTTCTAATAAATGCAGCTACTAACTTGCCACCTGACCTAACACTTGAAAACTTCTAAAATCATAATTTTATTACAAGTACACCTTCTATTGTGAAAGACCCATAAGCAATCAACACTCATAAACTTTAAGAGGTCAAGGTTGTGCTTTCAGAAGATTTAAACTCTAAAAAGAACTTGCAAAAATATTAAGTACCTTGCATCTGGAGCCCAGGCAAGAGCTCTTAAAGGAGCAGAATCAGCAGTGAAACAAAGCAAGGGCCTGGTCTCTGTCAATACAGATGCAAAATGAGAGTGGCATTTAAGCATTCTAGTTTCTTCTAGACAATCATCACGTTTTAATCTTTTTGAAGCTTATTTTACCAAAAGATAACATAGTAATTATCAACCTTCCCTTTTTATTTCCAAGATAATGTATCTTAGGGACAATTTTTCTTGTCTACTACAGTGGATAATTAGAAAATCTAATCACCAAAATTTTTTCATAATCAAGGGAATGCAAATGCTCAAACAATTCATTTTTAAGTTTTATAGCTAGTTATTAGTTTTAGAAAATGAGTTACAGTATTAAGAGAATAGAAGTCTACACAATTTGTATCTTTCGAAGTTGTCCATGTCTGTTTTAACAAATCCTTAAAGTTGCTTGAAATACATAATCATCTTCAGTACCTTGTGATGAACATTGAGTCGAGAACTTCCATAAGGCAACCTGGAAGTATAAGATATTCATTAATCCCAATCTACCAGATATGCGTAGACATATTTATTGTAGAAACTAGAAAGGTCTAATGTCACAAGAATGGAAGTGTGAGGAAATGGGAAAATGCATGAGGTATCCGCTATTGTTTTACCGTCCCATCATGGCATCCAGCTAGAATTAGATCATGAGGCATTGATGGCGACCACTCCACCGTCAAAGGAATGCTGTAAAACAAAATAGAAGGCAACATTGAGAAATTTAAAGGCATTTTAAATGATTCAAAATGTTAAAGTAGACTGTTCTATCAAGTTAAGTCACTGGGCGCCCAGGCGCTCGCCTAGGCGCCGAGGCAAGGTGAGGCCCGAGCACTTGATAGGTGGGCTAGGCAAGCAACTTCGACCAGGCACAGCCCAGGCATTGGGAGGGCCAAGTGCCCACTTGATTTAACTCGAGCTAGGTCTTGAATGTCCAACTACCTTTGCCTGTCCCCGTATTTCAACTTTGAGCATCTGAACACAGGTGTCAACTTGAGAAAACGAGGATCACTAACTTCATCACTGCTAGAAGTATATAAGGCTTTGACCAGGCCAGGAAGTGGAACTTCCCACCTGCATTTGCCAAAAAAAAAATTTAAAATATATACACATTAGATTATACTACCAAAATGTGAGATAAAAATGACTGGGCTAAGATATTCACATACACTTCCAAAGAACCATTTCCCAGCAATACAGCAAGATATCCCATGCGATGTTTGCAAGCTGCATTCGCAGTTAGTGGCCTCCATTTCACATCCCATGCAACTTTTCCATTGTGTGCTAAACAAAATACAACTCTGGGCAAAGCAAGGATATGTGGTATTGAAGGATGAACAGATTCGACATCAGGAGACCTTTTATCAACAGTTTCATTATTAAAGAGCACTGAATCTTCATAATGATGGTCATGAGTTGGCACACACTCAGCTGATAACTTACAATCTCTGCTTATCTCAGACAACATGGTGCTCTCACAATTGTCATCTTCTTTGTTATTTCCTTTTTCTTCTCTTCTCACTGTGATATCAGATGGAACAGATTCCGACCCTGTCTGACCTTTACTGATGTTTTCATTCTTATCATCTGTATCCTTCCTTGGTAAGGCACTTGATACATGAACAGACACAGGCAAATTCAGAACTTCCTTTCTCGGCCTTCCTCTACTTCTTGGTTGAATCAATTCTTCTTTGCACTTAACATCTGCTAAATTGTTTTGTGACTCGACAGACAAAGACAGAACATTGTCACCTGTCTTCAAATTTTCATTATTACTGCATAGTAATTTCTCCTTCCCATCTGAAATCCCAAGTCTGCCTGAATTAGGCAACACAGTGGTATCATTTCCCAATACATCAAGAGATGATGAAATAAAATTATTCAAACTTTGAACTTGTTTCTTTCTAGGTCTTCCTCTACGCTTTGGTTGAATTTGTTCCTCTTTACAATTTAAAGCAGGTAAAACAGGAAAAGACAGTGAATTGTTTTGTGACTCAGATAAAGATGGAACATTGTCCCGTGTCTTCAGAATTTCATTCTCGGCAAATAGATGCAATGTGTCTCCATTTGTCCCATGTTCACTTGGATTGGGCAATGTAGTGGCATCACTTCCTAATTCAGTGGCTGATGAAACAGAATTGTTCAAACTCAAAATCGGCTTCTTCCTAGGTCTTCCTCTACGTTTTGGTTGAATCAGATCCTCCTTACACTCAACTGATAAAGCAGGCAAGTCCACTGAATTCTTACCTGAATCAACACTTGAAGGAACAACAAAGTTAACCGTGCTCTTCATCCCATTATTACCAAGAGGAGGTGCTGCCTCTTTCTCATTCACATTAATAATGCCTGGAATAGAATGTTTTCTAGGTCTCCCTCTGGATTTTCTAAGAGATGATATTCTATCATCATTTGAACAGGTCCTTGTACTCTTTACTGGAGACCTTGTAAGATTTTGTAGAGATACATCTTTCAGACCATTCAGATCAACTGGACTCTGAATCAACTTCTCAGGTCTTCCTTGAGGCCTTGTTGGATTAAACTCTTCATCGCTTGAAGAAGCTGGTCTTTTCCTCGGTCTCCCTCGAGGTCTTGGAGTGGTTGATTTTTCAATTTCTGGTTTCTTTCGAGGTCTCCCCCTAGGCCTGCGTGTGGCTGAAACATTTATGCCATCTAAATCATGTTTTTGTATGATATTTTCCTTTCTAGGTCTTCCCCTGCCTCGGGAACTTGCTATGGGGATCTTAATTTCCTCATCCAAATTTAGGAGGCACCAAATTTGAATCATACCCCTTCCAATCACAGGAACACCTATCTTGTGATATGCAGAACTCGGAGGATGAGCAGAAACTGCAAGATACTGTTTAAAAAATAAGTAAAAAAGGATCAGAAGCAAATCACACATCTTTAGACATAATATCTTATAGAAATATCTGCACAGCTAACAATGTCAGACATGCAATCTACCCACCATAGTTTGGACAAGCCAAGAAAAGGTTTATGATGATGACAACAACTGCCATAATTTTAAGTTTGTAACTAATTCTAATGTATGTTCTCTTTTATGTCCAGATGGTGATAAACAAGGAAACCATGCCTTTTCACCCAAAAAAACTATTTGGATAGAAATCAAAGACTATAAATGAAGAAAAAGATAAATGAACATGGATCATTAGAACAGTGATAGAGAAATAAATTGAGCAAAATGAGTAACCATAAATGATAAAGGGTTTATGACAGTTAAACATGTACAACAGTTTGATTTGTGCTACTATATCTGTCAACTAGGCACACAACTGTAAAAAGCTTTCGTTTTTTGAATAGTTAATCTATATGACTTCCTCTGCACCACATGGCATGATGTCAAAAGGCACAGCAGCACAAGGTTGCAAAATTTGGCACTAATTCAACTCAAAACTCGTCACCTACAGTAGTTGCACACAAAGGAACTAATAAAGATACAAACAGACCCACAGAGACATAACCCTATGACTCAGTCCTAGTCTTCTAAGTTGCTTGTCTCCTAGACAACCGTCTAAGTCACTGAACAATAGGATAGTAATGCTTCTTTTCCAGAGCCATATCATTATCAAATATTACCAAGTGCTTTCAGATTAAGCAGATTCACCAGTATTTACCTTTTATTATGATCATGCAATTAACCTCAATTATTCTAGTCATCTTGTTTAGAAGATTAGTACCAGAATCAGTGGTAAATTAATATACTAGTGGAGCATGTGTGGCAGTGTGCATGTGCGATTTTTGGACATACCAGTACAAACTGTTTCATACTTTATGAGTCTGTTGCAATAAATCCTGGACATTTCCAGCTTATTGAGGTGACAGCCAAGTAATGTTCAAAGCTGCCAGCATAAATTTTGACGTGCTAGATCAATGATCTATTATGCACACTTTCCTTAGTAATTTTACTTTCTGTGTTATGTTATACTTGTCCAGCTCATTAAAGGCCTGGCATATACTATTTGATTGCCTGAAACATAAAATAATGAGATCTCAGTATCAAATGTACAAAAATTAAGATCCTATTTTCCTACCACTGTGGCTAATTACCTTCTTTGTTCAGTGCTTCTCAACTATTTCAAACCATACAAAACAGAGGAAAGGAAAATTGGAAAAAAGGATTCCTATACCAAAATACCAACCTATTAAACAACTAGAAAAACAGTCAACAGTCCATTTGCATGTGAAGTACAAGCCAAAATCAGAGGGGATGAGTTCAGAAAATTTGCTGAAGTGACATGAAAATTATGCAAACAAACAGGGGCATAATGACAACTGAACCTGAGATTTCCACTCTTCAAGAGTTCATGCACTAGCTCATATGTTATTTACCCAAAAAATCAGCAAATTAGTAAACCTCTCTGGACCACATTTACGAATCAAGTTAAATTCTAAATAGAGTTAACTGCATCAATGTCATGGAGAGAAAAACATAAGGTCATACAATTGCGCAAGAAATCCATGCAATATTAGAACATTTTGTGGCAACTGTTCTTTCATCCAACTTCCTTCAGAATCGACACTTTACTGAACCCCACACCAAAGTCGAGTCATTGGCGGATCCTCATTCCAATGCGAGGCAACAAAAGTGGGGAGAATGTCACGGACAAAATTGTGAAAATGCATGATACACAAAATGTTGCCTGTCAGTACTTGTGTCATTTAATACTAAATCCTGGACCATGATGTTTTCATTTAAATGATTGTCAAAATGGAGAATCAGTAAGATGGAGTAACTTAGGCAAAAACATTAGATTAATTGTATAAGGTACTAAGAATAGCACATTTACCTTCATGCAATTAACCTCAAGAAGATTAGTACCAGAATCAGTGGTAAATTAATATACTATTTGATAACATTTCCAGCTTATTGAGGTGACAGCCAAGTAATGTTCAAAGTAAATTTTGACGTAAGAAATGATCTATTATGCACATTTTCCTTAGTAATTTTACTTTCTGTGTTATGTTATACTTGTCCAGCTCATTAAAATATACTATTTGATTGCTGAAACATAAAATAATGAGAAATTTTCCTACCACTGTGAGCATAAACTAGAAAAACAGTCAACAGTCCATTTGGTAAGCCAAAATCACATTTTGACATGAAAATTTTGGAGTCTCTTTTTCATGACTGCTGGGACACCAGTCATTAGTGCCAAACAAAAAGGTACCTCACATTTTATTTTGGAGTCTCTTTTTCATGCCAGCATGCAAACAAGCCCGCCAGCATGCAAATGAAATCATTGCTGCAAAGTTATATCAAGTGTTTTATCATATAATATAGTAGGCTAATAAAAAGAACACATTAGAAAATAATAAAGTTGAAAATGGAATTAGTGTTAACTAGCTAATGTCGATATCCTGATACAAACCAATTGAAGGTTTATAGATTAATGCATCATTGATTATTAAAACACCAGAAATTAACTAGAAAACTAGAATGGCACAATGTCATGGAAATTAGATCTATCAAGGACACTCGATTGGTTTTTCATTGTCATCCATTTTCTTATCAAAAGAAGCAATTTAACAAGTTGATGACAAAGAAAAAAAAATATGGTACAACCTACAAAAAATCAACATGTAAAATTAACATAAAAGGCTAAACTGTTTAGGAATTGATCAAATTAGCTGCAGAAAAGAACAACCACCACAGTTCAATATAGAAGTGATCCAAGGAAAAGCATGTTTCAGTCTCGATTGGGCTATCTTTACTGGTTCACATTGGATAGATCAACCACTGACCAAGTTACAATTTGTTGTGGTGAAATGCAACAATCTCTCAGTTAAAGTAAGCATTATCTAGCATTCATTTTTTTCCTCAGTTAAGAATTAATTATACTATAAATTTAACTAAAAATATGACTTTTTATGAAACTCAATGGGGAAAAAGATTCATGTAGCCAATCCCAAATAACTGGGACATTACGCCTTTGTTGTTGTCATAATTGTATATTACCATGATGCAGTTTTTCATATTACCTTTATGCAGCATTTCCTGGTACTTCTAGTAACCAAGACACAGAAAACACACCATTGGTGAGCTCTAATAGTTCCAAGTTCCAACTATTACCTATATGAGCAAAACAAGAATGGACATGCAAATTTTAAAGCTCTCTAACAAGCCCACTAGCAGTGAGAACAACCAATTTTCCAGAGAAAACATGAATAGATATGTATTTGTAAAATAAGAGAAAAGCTTCCAATGTATTCAATAAAAGTTTAAAATAAGGACTAAAATAACAAAGTTTATAATTGTTAATTAAGTTACATAAGAATTTTTAATCAATCAATTCAATCTACTAGTTGATTTTGCCTTAGTTATGCAGCAATCCAAGCTAACCCTGCTAAAGGAATCAGCCTACTAAGGCACGGGCAAACAACCATCATCACCTTGCAATGGACTTTTGCAAGCATGAAGGAAAATGACAAGCCTCAAAGGTAAGTGCAGGCACAAGAAAAACCAAGCACTCGCAATACATGAGCAAGAGGGCTCACCAAAAATGAGACACCACCGCTCAGGTATAATCCCGAAACTTCACCCAGCCTTGTTCCACCTAGGGGTTCAAGAGTTCTGAGATGGCTAACCATTTTTATCTTTCATGTGTCATAAAGGAAAATTTTGCCATCAATTTAACTCAGAATTAAAAAAGCTTCACCCAGTGAGGGGCAGAAAAATGAACTTCAACCCAAGTTCTCAAACCACCAACCAGATGCCAAGTACACTCTGCACTCCCACACCTTCCAACACGTACATTTAATGTCCTACTCGTACTCTACTAAAGTTCCGTACTTATGACATAGAAGAGAATCCTACTTGCTCAAACATTACGATATATAATTACTCACAGAAGTTCATTCTATGGTTGAACATGCATGAATACCAGCAAGTTTATGAATACAGTGATATTCAAAAAGGTGGATACAGCATGTGGGAAACCAAAAGGAGCAGAACAGAGAGTCTAATTCTTTACTAAAACGAAAATGACTACTAAATTAAGAAAATCATATAAATAAATAATAAACTGTGAAACAAAGTGAATCAGGGAGATATTTTCATATCAATAAACATTGCTGTAATATAATATTCAAACTAGAATTTGACAAGAATGTTTGTCAGGTCAACTGAACAAATCATGGAAAACTAGAATAGAAAAATTCAGAAGTAACCCACATAGATTAAAGGAATCTCATGGTAAAATGCAAAAAACTGCAGGGAAAATGAAGTAGCATCATAACTTTCTGTGATTACAGAATAACTTTTCCACACCCTATTGGTCCAAATTACAACATTAATGACACTCAAATTAAACTAATAGACTTACAAATATACAGATAAAATGCTCAGTAAATAAATAAATAATCAGATGCCAACATACATATACATGAAGATGCCTTATGATCATCAAATAACAAAAGAAAAAGGGCATAAAGGATACCTCTCAGATTGTTTTCTTTCATCTGGTAATTGAGAAATCTGCATAGCATATCAAGCAATGAGTCAAAATGAATTGTCTGAGGTCAAAAAGCTACAACTGCAACAAGACCATTTGGAAAAAGAATAAAAAAATAAGGCTGGTTTCACAAACCTTGGGAACAGCAGCAGATGAAAATTGAGGTAAGCTTATATCTTCTGCTGCATCTTTAACTTCTTCACATGTAAAGTTGATAACTTTTGGCTCATAGCAGAAGAACTTCCACTCTCTGCCACAAACAAATACAATGATATCGATTCTCCAAAAATTAATTTGAATATAATACTGAAGACAATTAAAATGTCAAATTTATACAATTGGATACAGATCATGATGACAAAGGTTTACTGTCAATTCAAACAAGATCGAAGTTAGTTATTCAAAAGAGCAATAATAAACATGAAGTTTTCTTAAAATCATGAAAAACTCCATCTGTTATCCATCAAAACAATGATGTTAATGAAAAACCATACATCAGCAATACTTGATTAATACAAATCAAGCTTTTCGTAATATTCTAGATCGACGAGGAACAAAGAAACCGACCATCTACAAGGTGCAAAAGAACCCAGACAAAAACTTTATAATCCAGAGTGGTCTCACTTCAAGAAGGTGATCGTCAAGGAGAACCGCTGGATCTCACTCGTATCAACGCTCTCCCCGCCGGACGTTCCACAGAGATCACCAATTGCATCCATCGCCGCGAAGAAGTTCTCGACCGAGTAATCAAATTCCGCAATCCTCACCTGACTCGTCGCATTGGCATCCCGGGACCGGTCAGCATCTGCCCTCCCCGATTCCTCACGATCCACTTCGTTCTTGCCATCTTTCGACCCGGCACCTGCGTCCATCTTCTCGACGCTCTCCGGCATCGAATTGAACGAGCGAGACGCGCAAGATTCGACTTCAAAGAAGAACGGAAGGATTATAGAGAGAGATCCAGAGAGATAAAGAAACCCTAAAAGGAGGTGGGACTGAGAGCGAGAAAGGGGTCTTGAAGGACGGATTTTAGACAACGACTCGGACTTGGGTAGAAAAGAAATGTACTTTTTTTTTGTTTTTGACAATTTGTTTCTCCTCTCCTCTTACTTATTTTATTACTCGTTCTACTTTTCTTCTTCCTCTCCTCTCCTCTTCCCCCCTTCCTCTGCTACTTCTCTTTCTCCTTCTTCTTCCTCTCCTCTCCTCCTCCTCCACCTCCTCTTTCGTCTTCCCTTTCTCCTCTGCTCCTTCTCCTTTCCTACTCACCTTCCTCCTCTCCTCTTCCCCTCCTTGACGCACGGAGACGGCGTCCGTAGCGCGACAGGGACGATGGCGGCGGTGGGCAAGAAAGAGTTCGCCTGGATAATTGGCTTTTCTTAACTTTTTTTACATAGGATTTCGAAGTTACCTAAATACCCTTTTTAAATATCGTTTAAATTTTTTTAGAATTAGAATAATAGTGTCTTTTGATTATCCAGCAAAACCGCAAGGTTTGGCTTCGTAGGTCTTTCCATGAAACCGGACCACAGACTGAGCCCTTTGCGGTTCGACCGATCGATCCGGTCTGATCAGGTTGTTTGGTGGTTCGATGATTTATCGTACATTGCTAATTACCAGCAGTTTTTTTTTTCAATAATTTATAGTGCTTAACAAGAGTTCTTTTTATAATTTTAAGAAGTCGAGTTGGATCAAAACACTACTAAATAATTAAAAATAAAAATACTTTGTTTGTTCAAAATAATTACGTAATAAAGTGTCTAGGTTGAATTATCGAATAGTCTCTATTGGTATAGAGCAGATTGTAATCCTATATCATTCTTAAGATACACGATTTGATTAACATGTTTATTATATAAATAATATATCACATGTTCAAATTCATGTGTCATGTATCCCGTTTAATATAATAAAAATATTTTGAAAATTATCATTCATTTTATTTTTTTAATTATCAATTATTCTGCAGTACAGTGTTACAAAAAGTACAATGACTGTTAACATTGACATTTTAGATATGTTTTAAGCGTATGTTGCATATGTTTGGCAAATTCTTATGCAACATCAATATAATAAGCACATCGAAAGATACAGTAATAACAACTCTTACTGTCATCTGCTATTGCTTCAATATCATCATCCAACATCAAAGGGTTGATGGTACTCAAATACAAGCACATGAAGATTCATGGCATCCAAAAATGAAGCAATGAGGTTAGGTTTAGACCTGCAGGAGTTCACATTTTCTATTAGCAAGACCATATAATCTACTGCCTCTTTGCATCATGCAATTTAAACATAGTTTTTTACATTTAATATTGACATTGGCTCTACATGGGATGTGATTTATAACGTTGATCACAAAAGACACTGAAGACATAAATGGTTGTATTAACGGTATCATAGAACATGAAACCAACCAATGCACGAGATTTTTGCCAATATGCAATCGATGCATAATTATTATACATAATTTTACCCCTGGAAACAAGGAAAGTAGTTTTGATAAGTCGAACATTAATAACCTAAATTCTAACGTAGCAACTTAATCGTGTGTTAAGTCTCATGTTTTATATTGATCATGTTATATATGCGTGTAATTAATTGTTAAAGCAAAAAAGAAAAACCCCAATAGCTACTATACTTGAAATGGAATTTGTATATGTTTGAAAAGCAGTTGTTAAAAATATTACTCGAATAAAATGTTATAAAGTTTGTGTCATGTTAGATACAAACATCATGACTCTACAACTCGTCCTCCTTTTTATCAGTATCTTCAATAACCTAATTAATTATCACATCTTCTATGACGATTATATTATTAGTAGATGCATGCTCCATATTTCCATGAGCAATTTAACATTTTATACTTGAAGCATATACGATGAGAAAAAATATCATTGATGTCTTGGTTGATCCAATACGATTTGGACACGTATATATAGAATTGTTCAAAATACTCCTAAGATGAAAATGTCAAACTCTCAATATGTCACCTGTATGAAGACTAAGATTAATAAAGATTTCTTGACATGATCTCTTTGATGCTCAAAATAGTAACCCTCAACCTCTAAATGTAGATGCCAATAGTTAAAAAAGATAAGTTCTCTCTTTATTGTGTTAAGGATGTATTTGTTTATCTAGTTGTATTGGATATAATATTTTATGAAGTATTTTGTAGGAAAAAAATATTTCATGAAATATTTTTTAAACTCTTTTACGAATGGATGGAAGATGATCTAGGCTTCACGTGATAGTTACGTGTTAGATGATGATTAATCGATAATATTTTTTATTAATATCTTTTGTGTAATATGTCAATTACACCCATTTTTAATATAGTTAATGTAGAATACTTGTGTTGCTTGAGTTGGCAATATAAAAGGAGCATTTGTATATGGTTAACACTAATATAGTGACTAATCTTTCTTTAGTAAAAGGGGCATTTGTATATGTCAATTCGATTCTTTCCTTCACTTTTTAAATAAAAGAGGAAGAGCTTGAGAAAAAGAATGAAAGGTAGATACCACTTGAAATAAACATAAATTAGGAAAAAATTTGGGGCAATTGCCTAATGCCAAGTTACATCTTGGGAGGCAAAGTTTGATATTGAAAAATACCAAGACATCTTAAAAGGTGTAGGCAAAATATTAAGGAAAGGAATCTTAAAAGTGTGTCCTTATGGGCAATTATTGGTGGTTGGAGGTGACCATGGACACCATCATCATCTTGCCTGTGCTTTCCTTTCCTTTCCAAAAACAAAACAAAGTAAAAGAATCACAAGATTGGAAAAATGCACAAAGAAAAAGTAGAAGGCATGGTTCAAGGTTGAAAGCAAGCTTGGTCTCTAAGCAAAAGCTCCATAACACTCCATTGGCCCCATTGAGACTTGCGCAAGCAAGTAGTCACAAAAGCAAAAGCTAAAATGAGAAGGGAATACAATAGCAAAAAGTCATTATAGATAATGCAATTGGATGGATCACTTGCATCTTCCAGTAAGCTTTTGTGGCTTTTAATGGAGCTCTCCTCCATCATTGTTGAGTTCAATCATCACCTAAAACTAATGCTTCTAATCGAGTATTTTATTCTTATCCTTCTCTTTCCTTGATGAACTGAGCCATGCAACCTACACTATCGCCTTGTAAAATGTCTGCCAAGTTAAGAGTGAGCATTTCCACGTATACATTGATGCATTGCAAGTTGAGATTTTTAGTGTTATCAGAACCTATTATACTGGTTCTGTCCTTGAGAGAGATAAAGCTAGCAAATATAGTATAGTTGTTGTGTTTGGTGCTGCATAGCTGCCTATCTGTAGGGTTTTTCTCACACAGCAAATTTGTCCTTCTTACTCAACCCAAATGATGGTGTTTGGATCACCATACTGTGCAAGTATTCTTTGTGTGATAAGCTGAAATGATGGTTGAACATCCAAGATGCTTCTGTTTATTCGAGATTTAGGGTTTAGGATGCAAGAAGAAGAAGTGCTTCAGTTACACTTGCTTTTTCGATGGCCTATCATGGAGTACCAGCTGCTCAATTAGATCCCACCAAGTCTCCCTTTGCTTTGTTGATTCCCTCTCCAAATCTGCCTACATCTTCCTCCAGCCATCGTTCCCTCGGCTCTATAAATACCCCCCCAAAGCCGACATCCACTGTCACACCACCAAGAAATTAACCTCTTTGAGAACCGTCGCTCGAGGGAGAGAGAGAGAGAGAGAGAGAGAGAGAGAGAGAGAGAAGATGAAGTGCATGGATCTTCCTGTCAGCTTCCTCATCGTCTTCTCCTCTCTTCTGTCTGTCGCGCACTGCAGCGGCAGCGGATACCTCTACCCGCAGTTCTACCAGCATTCATGCCCGAGAGCTCAAGCCATCGTGCGGTCGGTCGTCGCCAAGGCCGTCGCCAGAGAAGCCCGCATGGCTGCTTCCTTGCTTCGCCTCCACTTCCATGACTGCTTTGTGAAGGTTTGGTCATCCCCCCTGTTCGAACTAGTCGAGCGTTAAGAGTGTCTTAATGCTACTGCTGCTGCTGCTCGGTTTGTCAGGGCTGTGACGCGTCGCTTCTGCTGGACAGTAGCGGGACGATAACGAGCGAGAAGAGGTCGAACCCCAACAGGAACTCCGCGAGGGGGTTCGAGGTCGTCGACGAGATCAAGGCTGCGCTGGAGAAGGAATGCCCGCGCACCGTGTCCTGCGCCGACATCCTCGCCCTCGCCGCAAGGGACTCCACTGTCCTGGTACGCTCTTCGTCTTCGAGAACTGCTGGAAAGCTTCCTTGTCTTGGATTTTACGAGCATTTAGATTCTGTTTTGCTCTGTTCCTTCTGTTTTGGGAGAGAGTAGACTGGTGGGCCGAGCTGGGAGGTTCCGCTGGGGAGGAGGGACTCCATGGGAGCGAGCATTCAAGGCTCCAACAACAACATCCCTGCTCCCAACAACACCCTTCGGACCATCATCACTAAGTTCAAGCTCAAAGGCCTCGACCTCGTCGACCTCGTCGCTCTCTCAGGTACGACACTGATCATGATCACGGCGACCGAGCTTTACGTGCCGAATCCGTGACGCGTCGCCGCATGAACCGATGGGTGCAGGCAGCCACACGATCGGGGACTCGCGGTGCACCAGCTTCCGGCAACGGCTGTACAACCAGACGGGCGACGGGCGGCCGGACTCCACTCTGGATACGACGTACGCCGCGCAGCTGCGCCGCCGCTGCCCGCGCTCCGGCGGCGACCAGAACCTGTTCCCCCTCGACGCGCTGAGCCCCGGCAGGTTCGACAACCAGTACTTCAAGAACCTGATGGCCAGGAAGGGCCTCCTCGCCTCCGACGAGGTCCTCTTCTCCGGCGGCAGCGCGACCACCACGCGGCTGGTGACGTGGTACGCGGAGAGCAATGAGGCATTCTTCGCGCAGTTCGCCAAGTCCATGGTGAAGATGGGCAACATCACACCTTTGACGGGGAACAAGGGAGAGATCAGGAAGAATTGCAGGAGGATTAACCATTGAAATGGGTGTCGATGCGGCCTTCTCTTGTCCCAGTGGGCCTCTTCTGTGTGCTCGATGGGTTGACTTCTTTGTCGGATTTCCGCTCCATATATAATCCAATAAATCTGGATTGAGAATGTTTGAGAGGACAAGTGAGAGGACAAGTACATCATGTCTTTTTCTTCGAGAACGATAAAGATCGCGCCTCCTTTCTTCGACAAACTACTGCGGGGTGAACCCAACATCCGTAAGCATCTTTACCACCACACGTGCGTCACTTACTAAAAACATAATATAAATATAAACAATTCATTTTGTTTATAGCATCCGACTCATTCCAAAGCGTTTGACTTATACACGATGTATGCATTGAGGACCAAAAAAAAAAAAAACATGCGAAGCATTCGACGTATCTTAAAACATTCGGGACAAAATCATTTGATGCACTCAATGAGATCAACGTGTACTCTTTACACGCTACGTATTCGTTAAAAAAAAAATTATTTAAGGTGTCTGATGCAACATAACGCATTGTTTTTGTGCATATATATCTGCACAAGATAAGTATATCCTTTTTGTGCACATATTACTTAATCATTTTTGGATATAGATGGTAGTAGACAATATCCCAAAATAGACATCATACTTTTGATGTAGACAAATCTATGTCCTTAAGTCTGATGAGGATAATTTACACATGATGTATGCATCGAGGGCCAAAAAGCATGTGAAGCATACACCTTAAAACATTATTATTTTTATATGTGATATATTAAACCATGACATAAAATTATTTGAAGTATTCGATACATCCCAAAACATCTCTTTTATATGCAATGCATTAAACGAGGACATAAAATCCTCTGAAGCACTCAACACAATCAATATGTCTTCTTTATGACCTTGACGTGTTCAATCTCGATAAGATGTAAATGGTGCATTAAACTATATTAAAATTATTATAACTTTGAAATGGTATGTAAAAGCCCTAAATTGATAATAAAAATTGATCTTAACACTGCATTAAATTATATCTTAATGGAATATTAATAGTATATTAAATTAAGCCAAACGACAATTATACTTTCGAACTTTGAAACATGTAAAAGCCCTAAATTGATAATCTTGGAATTACACAGTGAGACTTCGTCCAACATGACTGTTGCAATGATGTTAGATCCACTATGATCAAAATCCGTATCCTCTATCGATTGTTGTACTCACTCTCTCGTATAATTCATATATTTATACCTTTATACATAAACAAAAGGGATTTGGTTTTAGGGTTTAGCGCTGGCATCATCACGGCCGATCCATGTTGAATAAGCGGGCTATCGGATCCACTGAACCGCCATAATGCGCCTCCTCTCTTTTTGGCGGGAACGCATCCGGTCTTTCCCGCCATATTCGTTCTGCTTTCTACTTCCTCCCTCCCCTATCTCTCCCTTTACTGCTGCTCTTCTCCGCGTTACGATCCACCACGAATGGCTTCCTCCGATCTCTCACCCTCCTATGGTTGGTCTCTCTTCCTCTTCCTCTCTGTTGTTTAATTTTCTTTCTCCACTCAAAGGTCGAGCTTTTCGGCGATTCGAGGCCAATCTCGTCGTCCCGATCTGGTCTTTCCTCTAAAGATTCGATTTCATTTGCCTCTTGACAGGTGCATCGTCCCCGGATGGCCGATCGAGCCCGATCGCCAACACCAACTCTTCGCCGGCCAATGGATCCGCCGGGCGCGGTACCAAGCGGCGCCGACGTGCCCCTCCACCAGCCCATACCCCTCGCCCGGCCCCTATCTGGCCCCTCCTTTGCCTCGCACCGCCGCCGCCATGCCGTCCGCCGACATCCCTCCCTCCTTTACCCCTCCAGCTCCCGCCGCCGGTTCGGGCGCCGTGAGACGGTGACCCCTCCACTCCCATGTCCGCCGACGACAGCATCCCCCCGTCCTCCGAGGCTGGGGACGATTTTGACCCGGTGGACCCTGAGGACGCGGACTCCACTCCCGTGTTCGTCTGGGGGACCAATATCAGCGTGCAGGACGTGAACGCGGCCATCCTCCGTTTCCTCCGCCACTTCCGTGACCCAAGGGAGACCGGTCGGGGGGACGGCCTAATGGAGGAGGGGAAGTACATGCGGGCCGTGCACCGCATCATGGAGTTGGAGGGCGGGGAGTCTTTGGACGTCGACGCTCACGACGTGTTCGATTACGATCCCGACCTCTATGGCAAGATGGTTCGGTACCCGCTCGAGGTGCTCGCCATCTTCGACATCGTCCTCATGGACTTGGTCGCTCGGATCGATCCGTTGTTTGAGAAGCACATACAAACTCGGATTTTTAATCTCAAGTCATCGGTGTGCATGAGAAATCTCAATCCCTCTGGTATTACCGCATTCTTCATCTCGTTTTCCTTGTTGCTAAACTTCATGTCTACGCTCTAATAGTTCGGTGTTTGAATGAATGTGTTTTCTTGGTTTCGTTAGACATCGAGAAGATGGTGTCTGTGAAGGGGATGATAATTCGGTGCAGCTCCATAATACCTGAGGTTAAGGAGGCTATATTTCGTTGCCTAGTCTGTGGTCATTACTCAGAACCCATCCTTGTCGACAGAGGTATATGTTTGGCATGCTATTGGTGCGCTTATATTCTTTGCAAGGTCTCTTTTGATTGACCAAAATCATATCCCCAATTACTGGTAAACTTTGATCATATATGTGGTTCTCAAGTTTTCCCTGGTTCATAGGACTTTTGATTCCTTATAATCAGTTTGAAATGGAACTAATGTGGTAAAGCTGCCTATCTATGTGTGGATTATATGTTATCCAATGACCTATAAAGCTCCTTAGTTCCTAAATCTTGCTACCTCTCTAAGATTTCTAGATCAGGATTTTGGTTTGTAAATAACATAACATAACAGATTTCCCTTGAATCTCCATCGTGTAGTTTTGTCAATATTGCAACTTCATTCTTTCATATGTTCATGATTCTTCCTTTTTTTAAAAAAATTTTAGGACGAATAAATGAACCTACTAGGTGTGGAAGGCAGGAATGTCTGGCCATGAACTCGATGACTCTGGTTCTACAATCGATGCAGGTGCTTCTTTAACAAGTGGTGTTTTTAGTTGAATTTGCTTATGGAATGACACATTAAACATATGGCCTCTCATGGCTTCTATTGTGAAAACCAGATTTGCAGATAAACAGATTGTGAAGTTGCAGGAGACACCAGATGAGATACCAGAAGGAGGGACTCCACACACTGTCAGTATTTTGATGCATGACAAACTTGTGGACTCTGGAAAACCAGGAGACAGAGTTGAGGTCAGTAAGGAAATTATATCTTCAAGTTCTCTATATACACCTCATTTCCTGTCATCTCTCCTCTTTCGTTGAAAATGTTAATTTTACTAATTCTTTTTTCATGATGGTAGATTACGGGTATATATAGAGCAATGAGTGTCAGAGTAGGGCCAACTCAGAGGATTGTAAAGTCTATATTTAAGGTAATTCTATAGGTCGTCATGCATGTTTTTCTTAGTACTTACTCTCCTTTTTTCTGTTATCCATTTAACCTTGTATTATGAACCTGAACCTAATGCAGAATATAATACTCTGAACATCATATATTTGAAATATTTGACTGCAGACGTACGTCGATTGCCTTCATTTAAAGAAGACAGATAAGTCTAGGCTTCACATAGAAGATCTGATGGATGTTGATAATAGTTCAATAGCCGGACTATCAAGATGATACTCTGATTATCAAGATAAGGTGTTTATTTATGCAATTGTTCATTTCTAAATCTCATATCTCCTTGATGCTTTTGTGCCTTGCAATATTTAACAGAACTGATATATGCTTGTTGGAGCTTTCAGGTAGATAAACTAAAGGAGCTATCTCAAATTGCCTGATATATATGACAGGCTAACCAGGTCCCTGGCGCCAAACATATGGGAATGGATGATGTGAAAAGAGGTCTTCTCTGCCAGGTTTCTTTATTTTCAAATGGTATTTTAGTTTCATATAAAGAATGATTGAACAGAAATTTATATTACAATGTCTGCAGCTGACAATTACTTAATGTCATTCTAGCTTTTTGGGGGCAATGCTCTTAAGCTTGTATCTGGAGCTAGCTTCCGAGGTGACATCAATATCTTGCTAGTTGGAGATCCTGGGACCAGTAAATCTCAGCTGCTTCAGTACATCCACAAACTTTCTCCACGAGGCATTTACACAAGTGGGAGAGGGAGCTCTGCAGTCGGTTTGACTGCTTATGTTTCAAAGGACCCTGAGACTGGTGAAACTGTAAGCAAGTCTATCTACTCCTTCGCGCTCTTTTTGTGAACCTCAAATTTGACCTCTGGATTTTTCTGCAGGTTCTTGAAAGTGGTGCATTGGTATTGAGTGACAGAGGTGTTTGCTGTATTGATGAGTTTGATAAAATGTCTGACAATGCACGCAGCATGTTGCATGAGGTACTAAAATTTTTGAACCATGCATAGTTGAACTTGTCTTAAGCTCTCCATAAAACTTTATTGATTACCTTGGGTTTATCCTAACATAGAAATTGTATGCACCTTCTTCAGTTTCCTGCATGTTGATTGTTTTACCACAATTATGTTGATGACAGAACACCAAATTGGTTTTCTTGGTCTCGTTTCAAATCTGTTATCTTTATGAAGGTTTGGTTAATCAATCTTATTTTAGTAATTGTATGCTATTTATCTTTGGAATCTTGATTAGTCCAAAGCCTTTTTCTAACTTACCATATTCAATTAAATTTTAATGACACTGATATATGAAGTTTATTCAAGTTAATGTGAAACTCATATATGTACTTTTCTTCTGGAAATTATTATACTATATATCTGAATGCATGCAGGTAATGGAACAGCAAACTGTATCAATTGCGAAGGCTGGAATAATTGCTTCTTTAAATGCCAGGACTTCAGTCTTGGCTTGCGCAAATCCTAGTGAATCTCGTTATAATCCTCGTCTCTCAGTGATTGATAACATCCACCTTCCCCCGACATTGCTTTCCAGGTGAGAAGACAGTGTTGCAAGAAGATGAAGAACCAGACATCTTGCACTGTATCATTATTTTACTGATGCTAAATTATGTTTGCTAGGTTTGACTTGATTTATCTGATTTTGGACAAAGCGGATGAACAAACAGACAGACGTCTGGCTAAGCATATTGTCTCTTTGCATTTTAAAAATCCTGAGGTTGGATGATTTCCTTTTTATATGTTAATTACTTGCAGTTTAGAAATTTGGCTTTATTTGGTGCATCACGAATTTGAAAATATGTGGTGAATGGTTTTCTGACTGGTAAAAACTGAATATATTATGCATTTACTGGAAAGTCTTGGGAAGATATTCACAAAAAGAGAGTGGACAAGGAAACTACTTACAAAAATTGATAATCCAAAAAAATAAAGGAAAATAAGGGAATCTATTTGGTAACTCTAACAGCTTTCTAATCGCATTATTCCATTTATCATGTCATCTTTTGATGAGGTTTCCATTCTCCCTGTCAAATCTGCAGACAGTAGTGCAGGATGTACTTGACCTTCCTACATTAGTTGCATACATCAGCTATGCAAGGAAGCACATTCATCCACAGATATCTGATGAAGCTGCTGAAGAATTGACACGCCAGTATGTTGAAATGAGGAAAAGAGGAAATGCACCAGGAAGCAGGAAGAAGGTAACAACTTGCTACTTCCACACTGAGAATTCTGCTGCACTGACTTGCCTGACCATCTTAGACTTCTGTGCATAGGTGATCACTGCAACAGCCAGGCAAATTGAGAGCTTAATTAAGCTTTAGTGAAGCATTAGCTCGCATATCGCATTTTCAGAATGGGTATGTGGAATCTTTGAATAGGCCTTATTTTGTACTATTAGCAATTGTATAGTTGTGGGTTGTATGGTGAAATGATTGACTTTGGTAATATTCATAGGTTGAAGTTCGAGATGTGGCAGAAGCATTTAGATTGCTGGAAGTTGCATTGCAGCAATCAGCAACAGATCATTCCACTGGTAGGGAAACACTTCTGATCACTTTGTTTCTTTTCTGTTCTTTTCTTTTCAAGTGTCTAGTTGATTTTTCTGGGATGTCAACCTCTGACACTGATTTCTTGCTAAAGGGACAATTGATATGGATCTTATCATGACTGGAATCTCTGCAAGTGAAAGAACTAGACGTGAGAATCTAGTTGCTGCAACACGCCTTGTAATGGAGAAACTGCAACTTGGAGGACCCTCAACTCGATTAATAGAGGTATATAAGGTTATCCTTTTAGTTGGGATAATTACAGTATTTTGTTCCTTAAGCAGAAAGTGTCAAATATGCAGTTGCTGGAAGAGCTCAGGAAGCAAAGTTCTATTGAAGTTCATCTCAATGATGTAAGTTGCAGCTCGATGTCCTCTTAATACATCTACAAAGAAAAGCTTGAGGATATAGAGATCACTTTTGGTGTTTTGTAGAATCAAGCATGAGAAAAGAATTAATACATCTTCATTCTAAGTTCAACTTGATAACATGTTGAATTCCATCAAATAGTTTCAACTAGAAATAATGACAGAGACACCAACTACTTGGTATATTTGGCTGCCTTTGATGCTAACAGTTACTATTTTGTAATTTGACAGTTGCGCAATGCACTTGCCACTCTCATGAGCGAGGGAGTGGTCATTCTTCATGGAGACTCTGTCAAGAGGATATGATGAATCTGCCACAAATAGAGCCTCCTATTGTCTCAACTGATTTGAAGTTTTAATACAAAACCCAGTAGCTTATCGGAAACTGGAGATGCTACTACTGTGTTTCTGGCTGCGAAGAAGTTGGGAGCTTTAACTGGCCTGTATGAAGAAAATTCCAGTTGTTTCTATTGCTTTGTCAGCAGCATAGATAATTATAGCAATTTCTTGATCATGCAAGTGTTCCTAATTAGTCAGTTGTAGGAACTGTAATGATCTTTTTTTTTTTACTAGGGAGTCACGCTAGTTTCTTGGTACATAATGTCTGGTTTGCATCATTGATAGGTCCCTTCAACATGCTGACTGCCTCACCAGTTCATCTTTTGTTGTGTTAATTTTGTTGACTAAAAGTCTAATTCCTGTAATAGTTTCGTGTGCCTGAATTGAATGCTTATTGATGTCTAATCCCATGAAGGTTTCAGGTGTAAAACCAAGCAATTCTATGTAGTACATACATGTATGGCAACCTACTTTATGATGAATGCATTCAGATCTGCACTAGTATCCAAAGAAATGAATGCAGGGATAGTTACTTGGTCCCTCTGAATTATTTGACTTATGACACACTCCAATTAGTTTGATGGTCTAATTCAGATTGGTCGATCAAGACAATTGCAAAGTTCATGACCCAAAGATCAAGGAAGTAAGTTGGCAACTTTGCTACCAATGATCGACAGAGCTTGGAGTTGAATCGCACGATAGCGATCGGGGAGCAACTCAGTGGCAACACAAAGTTAAGGCACGAGCCGAAGTCTGACTAAAGGCTGACCCGCAGGAAACGGTGGGGCTGGCAATCCAAGTGTAGCAACTTGGGGAAAACTTGGTGAAGTACCCAAATCGCGCGAAGGAGTTGGCTTTAAGATGGAACAGTGGAGCCCAGGCTTGGTGCTTTCCTTAGAGGTCAAGGACATGGACTCTTGCGCAGGTAGGAATCTGATCATGTCAGTCCATGGGTTTATATTCGGAAGCCGACTTGTCTCGTCTTGCGTGGTGCCAAAGACAAAGGAGCTTTCGAGGCACATGCACCTTATCTCGATGATGCATTTGGTGGAGATTCTAAGGCGACGCCGGCTTGCTTTGAGGCAAAGTTGGTGTCAAAAGCCTTGACACGGCAAGAGGATGCAAAGACGCCTACTTCAAGAATATGCCACGAGTTGCTATTCAAGTTGTCAAATGAAAGCGGTGCATTGGAGATTGTGCCGGTAGCGAGTCCCAGATCGATCCCGCATGGTGCACAGATTTCCAAGTCGAAGGGACTTCGCAGGAGCCGCTAGGCGATGGATTGTCCTAAGCTTGGCTTCGTCAGAGTGTGACCCGAAAGAGTGGGTGGGCCGAAGGTCGATTGCCAAAGAAGCGAACATAATCGAAGTCGGCGAAGGCCCCTGCGATGTGTTGGCGGAGTCCACACTACGGAGATATCGCAGCTCGAGTTCATACCACAGGGATCGAATAAGTCACGAGGAAGCGACATGATGCGAGGAGATCGTGGTGGAATGGTTCGTGGCAAGAGCGACACACACACCATGTCCCGTGAGGACATGGTAATCTGAGATACGACCAGGGAGCGCGACAAGAGCTCCAGTTGGTGGAACAACACGGCGCGTACGACGTAAGAATGCCGTGTACCGCAGAGGCGGGTCTTCCGTCGCGTGCAATCCGAATGTTGTATCGAATGGAAGCCTTGGACATCGCCACGGGGTGTGCACTCTCACGAGGAAGAAGTTCAGATGAAATACCAGGGAGTCCCATTTGGGACTGATCATACAGTAGGTGATCGAGTCAGCCGAAGAGTGGAACTACTTGAGCTCACATTCGCTTTAAGGAGCGGCAAGTCGTGGAGGACAAGGTAGGAAGTAAGCGAACGCTGCGCACGATAAGCTAAGGAGAACAGAATGGTGCAAGTCCTGCAACATAGTGGCGTGGCCATACATGGGAGTTGCGATACTATCTTTCCAATGATCAAGTGGAACCGCTCGGAGAACACAGAGGTGTCGAAGCGGTGTGGTCGAAAATGGGCGAGAAGCAAATGACGAGTCCAAGAGGGACTCGGCTACCCAATACCAAGATTATCTTAGATTGAAGGTGAACTTGAGGAGTGTCACAATGTCGATACAGGCGGCGATCTACCGATCACGAAGAAAGGGATGCTGCAGCAGACAACGGATAGTAGTGCCATCGGGCGTCGCAGATGCCATAGGTAATTTGGCGGAGACTTCCGGAGTCATCATCCCTTGCTCTCTCTTAGAGGAAACGCACTGGTAAGGGTGATGGGCCGTGGAGGAGGAGAATGCTTTGGCAAACTCCATTGTACCAAGACAAGGTCAAGGGCGAAGGCCAGAACTTCAGTAAGACCAATGTCAGGCAGACTTTCCATCAAGATAGCCATGAGTAAGGACTTCGGTCGATGAGTGCATGACCAAGGATCGGAGCGCATAAACGATGCTGTGCCCGTACCTTTACTACTAAGAGGAGTCGGGCGACATGATGGAGAAGGCACAATCCCAAAGGCGACCAAACCTATCAGAGACTTACTCTAAGTTGGGTGATAACTTCTGCATTCGGAAGTTTAATGGCAAATGAAGGTGAATCACAAAAGATGGTCGACTCAACAAACTCATGCTTCGGAGGAGTGTGAGCTAAGAGCAAATTCCAAGAACTACCACTTTGATGCGACGGAAGTACAAACTCGAGGAGGCTGCGAAGACAAGTAACCTTTGCCTTCTCAACTCTCAAGAGAATGGGCGGAACTCCGCACTCCCGACTCTCTTAGTTATCCAGCAGAGGAGCTCAGATGTGAAGACCCTTCAAGACAACTAAGTGAAGAAGATTCGATGGGCAAATTTTACGGAGGAAGGACACGAAAACTTCAAAGGTTGCGAGGTGATGCTCGTTAAAGCTCCAATAAAGCATCTATCCAGGTTCAAGAGACAAGAAGAATTTGAAGACTCGGCGATATCAAAGATGGTCTTTTCCCTTCATCGATGAATCAGCAAGAACCGAAGGATCAAGACAACTTTGCTAACCCCACACCAAAGTCGAGTCATTGGCGAGTTGAAAGACGGGCGGATTAAAGTTCTGGCGACTCAACAACAAGCGGAGAACAAATGGGAGCCAAGGCGCGTCGCGGCCAGAGTAGAAGATCGAAGATCCAACAAAGAAAAGAAGTTGCACGAAAGGCTTCGACGAGGACGCGAAGGATTAAGTGGGGAGAATGTCACGACAAAATTGTAAACGACTTGTTCTGTAATGCTTGTCAGGTTGTCTGTCCCTTTTGGTTGGTCACTTGTCAGAAGCTTGTAAAGGGCTTGCGCTAAAGGCAAAATGCCCTATTTAGTGAGTTTAGCGACCATTGTAGGCTTATAGACATGCATAAAATGTACGCGTCGAGGAATACTTGTAATAGAATTCGATGCAGTGGACCAATTTTATGTCTTTGTTGTTGCAACCTTGATTCAGCTTGTGATATCCATTATTGGAATGTATTGGCTATAAAGTGTTTACTAAAGTGGCTTGTGGATCCGTGCGGCGCTTTCTCTGTCCGTCTTCTCTTTGCGTCCTAAGGGATTGCAGGAGATTTCGGGTAGGCTGACCTTTGCGGTGATACGCATTGGTGCCGCACGGCTTAGGCAAAACCAGCTAAGTCCGTGACAACATGGCATGATGTCAAAAGGCACAGCAGCACAAGGTTGCAAAATTTGGCACTAATTCAACTCAAAACTCGTCACCTACAGTAGTTGCACACAAAGGAACTAATAAAGATACAAACAGACCCACAGAGACATAACCCTATGACTCAGTCCTAGTCTTCTAAGTTGCTTGTCTCCTAGACAACCGTCTAAGTCACTGAACAATAGGATAGTAATGCTTCTTTTCCAGAGCCATATCATTATCAAATATTACCAAGTGCTTTCAGATTAAGCAGATTCACCAGTATTTACCTTTTATTATGATCATGCAATTAACCTCAATTATTCTAGTCATCTTGTTTAGAAGATTAGTACCAGAATCAGTGGTAAATTAATATACTAGAGCATGTGAGTGTGCATGTGCGGATTTTTGGACATACCAGTACAAACTGTTTCATACTTTATGAGTCTGTTCGAAATAAATCCTGGACATTTCCAGCTTATTGAGGTGACAGCCAAGTAATGTTCAAAGCTGCCAGCATAAATTTTGACGTGCTAGATCAATGATCTATTATGCACACTTTCCTTAGTAATTTTACTTTCTGTGTTATGTTATACTTGTCCAGCTCATTAAAGGCCTGGCATATACTATTTGATTGCTGAAACATAAAATAATGAGATCTCAGTATCAAATGTACAAAAATTAAGATCCTATTTTCCTACCACTGTGGCTAATTACCTTCTTTGTTCAGTGCTTCTCAACTATTTCAAACCATACAAAACAGAGGAAAGGAAAATTGGAAAAAAGGATTCCTATACCAAAATACCAACCTATTAAACAACTAGAAAAACAGTCAACAGTCCATTTGCATGTGAAGTACAAGCCAAAATCAGAGGGGATGAGTTCAGAAAATTTGCTGAAGTGACATGAAAATTATGCAAACAAACAGGGGCATAATGACAACTGAACCTGAGATTTCCACTCTTCAAGAGTTCATGCACTAGCTCATATGTTATTTACCCAAAAAATCAGCAAATTAGTAAACCTCTCTGGACCACATTTACGAATCAAGTTAAATTCTAAATAGAGTTAACTGCATCAATGTCATGGAGAGAAAAACATAAGGTCATACAATTGCGCAAGAAATCCATGCAATATTAGAACATTTTGTGGCAACTGTTCTTTCATCCAACTTCCTTCAGAAACGGATCCTCATTCCAATGCGAGGCAACAAAATGAAAGCATGATACACAAAATGTTGCCTGTCAGTACTTGTGTCATTTAATACTAAATCCTACATGATGTTTTCATTTAAATGATTGTCAAGAATGGAGAATCAGTAAGATGGAGTAACTCATTAGATTAATTGTATAAGGTACTAAGAATAGCACATTGCAAGTGATAAAAAAAAGGAAAAGTGAGCATAAAAGGTACCTCACATTTTATTTTGGAGTCTCTTTTTTCATGACTGCTGGGACACCAGTCAAGTGCCCAAACAAGCCCGCCAGCATGCAAAATGAAATCATTGCTGCAAAGTTATATCAAGTGTTTTATCATATAATATAGTAGGCTAATAAAAAGAACACATTAGAAAATAATAAAGTTGAAAATGGAATTAGTGTTAACTAGCTAATGTCGATATCCTGATACAAACCAATTGAAGGTTTATAGATTAATGCATCATTGATTATTAAAACACCAGAAATTAACTAGAAAACTAGAATGGCACAATGTCATGGAAATTAGATCTATCAAGGACACTCGATTGGTTTTTCATTGTCATCCATTTTCTTATCAAAAGAAGCAATTTAACAAGTTGATGACAAAGAAAAAAAAATATGGTACAACCTACAAAAATCAACATGTAAAATTAACATAAAAGGCTAAACTGTTTAGGAATTGATCAAATTAGCTGCAGAAAAGAACAACCACCACAGTTCAATATAGAAGTGATCCAAGGAAAAGCATGTTTCAGTCTCGATTGGGCTATCTTTACTGGTTCACATTGGATAGATCAACCACTGACCAAGTTACAATTTGTTGTGGTGAAATGCAACAATCTCTCAGTTAAAGTAAGCATTATCTAGCATTCATTTTTTTCCTCAGTTAAGAATTAATTATACTATAAATTTAACTAAAAATATGACTTTTTATGAAACTCAATGGGGAAAAAGATTCATGTAGCCAATCCCAAATAACTGGGACATTACGCCTTTGTTGTTGTCATAATTGTATATTACCATGATGCAGTTTTTCATATTACCTTTATGCAGCATTTCCTGGTACTTCTAGTAACCAAGACACAGAAAACACACCATTGGTGAGCTCTAATAGTTCCAAGTTCCAACTATTACCTATATGAGCAAAACAAGAATGGACATGCAAATTTTAAAGCTCTCTAACAAGCCCACTAGCAGTGAGAACAACCAATTTTCCAGAGAAAACATGAATAGATATGTATTTGTAAAATAAGAGAAAAGCTTCCAATGTATTCAATAAAAGTTTAAAATAAGGACTAAAATAACAAAGTTTATAATTGTTAATTAAGTTACATAAGAATTTTTAATCAATCAATTCAATCTACTAGTTGATTTTGCCTTAGTTATGCAGCAATCCAAGCTAACCCTGCTAAAGGAATCAGCCTACTAAGGCACGGGCAAACAACCATCATCACCTTGCAATGGACTTTTGCAAGCATGAAGGAAAATGACAAGCCTCAAAGGTAAGTGCAGGCACAAGAAAAACCAAGCACTCGCAATACATGAGCAAGAGGGCTCACCAAAAATGAGACACCACCGCTCAGGTATAATCCCGAAACTTCACCCAGCCTTGTTCCACCTAGGGGTTCAAGAGTTCTGAGATGGCTAACCATTTTTATCTTTCATGTGTCATAAAGGAAAATTTTGCCATCAATTTAACTCAGAATTAAAAAAGCTTCACCCAGTGAGGGGCAGAAAAATGAACTTCAACCCAAGTTCTCAAACCACCAACCAGATGCCAAGTACACTCTGCACTCCCACACCTTCCAACACGTACATTTAATGTCCTACTCGTACTCTACTAAAGTTCCGTACTTATGACATAGAAGAGAATCCTACTTGCTCAAACATTACGATATATAATTACTCACAGAAGTTCATTCTATGGTTGAACATGCATGAATACCAGCAAGTTTATGAATACAGTGATATTCAAAAAGGTGGATACAGCATGTGGGAAACCAAAAGGAGCAGAACAGAGAGTCTAATTCTTTACTAAAACGAAAATGACTACTAAATTAAGAAAATCATATAAATAAATAATAAACTGTGAAACAAAGTGAATCAGGAGATATTTTCATATCAATAAACATTGCTGTAATATAATATTCAAACTAGAATTTGACAAGAATGTTTGTCAGGTCAACTGAACAAATCATGGAAAACTAGAATAGAAAAATTCAGAAGTAACCCACATAGATTAAAGGAATCTCATGGTAAAATGCAAAAAACTGCAGGGAAAATGAAGTAGCATCATAACTTTCTGTGATTACAGAAGAACTTTTCCACACCCTATTGGTCCAAATTACAACATTAATGACACTCAAATTAAACTAATAGACTTACAAATATACAGATAAAATGCTCAGTAAATAAATAAATAATCAGATGCCAACATACATATACATGAAGATGCCTTATGATCATCAAATAACAAAAGAAAAAGGGCATAAAGGATACCTCTCAGATTGTTTTCTTTCATCTGGTAATTGAGAAATCTGCATAGCATATCAAGCAATGAGTCAAAATGAATTGTCTGAGGTCAAAAAGCTACAACTGCAACAAGACCATTTGGAAAAAGAATAAAAAAATAAGGCTGGTTTCACAAACCTTGGGAACAGCAGCAGATGAAAATTGAGGTAAGCTTATATCTTCTGCTGCATCTTTAACTTCTTCACATGTAAAGTTGATAACTTTTGGCTCATAGCAGAAGAACTTCCACTCTCTGCCACAAACAAATACAATGATATCGATTCTCCAAAAATTAATTTGAATATAATACTGAAGACAATTAAAATGTCAAATTTATACAATTGGATACAGATCATGATGACAAAGGTTTACTGTCAATTCAAACAAGATCGAAGTTAGTTATTCAAAAGAGCAATAATAAACATGAAGTTTTCTTAAAATCATGAAAAACTCCATCTGTTATCCATCAAAACAATGATGTTAATGAAAAACCATACATCAGCAATACTTGATTAATACAAATCAAGCTTTTCGTAATATTCTAGATCGACGAGGAACAAAGAAACCGACCATCTACAAGGTGCAAAAGAACCCAGACAAAAACTTTATAATCCAGAGTGGTCTCACTTCAAGAAGGTGATCGTCGAGGAGAACCGCTGGATCTCACTCGTATCAACGCTCTCCCCGCCGGACGTTCCACAGAGATCACCAATTGCATCCATCGCCGCGAAGAAGTTCTCGACCGAGTAATCAAATTCCGCAATCCTCACCTGACTCGTCGCATTGGCATCCCGGGACCGGTCAGCATCTGCCCTCCCCGATTCCTCACGATCCACTTCGTTCTTGCCATCTTTCGACCCGGCACCTGCGTCCATCTTCTCGACGCTCTCCGGCATCGAATTGAACGAGCGAGACGCGCAAGATTCGACTTCAAAGAAGAACGGAAGGATTATAGAGAGAGATCCAGAGAGATAAAGAAACCCTACAAGGAGGTGGGACTGAGAGCGAGAAAGGGGTCTTAAAGGACGGATTTTAGACAACGACTCGGACTTGGGTAGAAAAGAAATGTACTTTTTTTTTGTTTTTGACAATTTGTTTCTCCTCTCCTCTTACTTATTTTATTACTCGTTCTACTTTTCTTCTTCCTCTCCTCTCCTCTTCCCCCCTTCCTCTGCTACTTCTCTTTCTCCTTCTTCTTCCTCTCCTCTCCTCCTCCTCCACCTCCTCTTTCGTCTTCCCTTTCTCCTCTGCTCCTTCTCCTTTCCTACTCACCTTCCTCCTCTCCTCTTCCCCTCCTTGACGCACGGAGACGGCGTCCGTAGCGCGACAGGGACGATGGCGGCGGTGGGCAAGAAAGAGTTCGCCTGGATAATTGGCTTTTCTTAACTTTTTTAGGATTTCGAAGTTACCTAAATACCCTTTCTAAATATCGTTTAAATTTTTTTAGAATTAGAATAATAGTGTCTTTTGATTATCCAGCAAAACCGCCCGGTTTGGCTTCTTAGGTCTTTCCATGAAACCGGACCACAGACTGAGCCGTTTCCGGTTCGACCGATCGATCCGGTCTGATCAGGTTGTTTGGTGGTTCGATGATTTATCGTACATTGCTAATTACCAGCAGTTTTTTTTCAATAATTTATAGTACTTAACAAGAGTTCTTTTTATAATTTTAAGAAGTCGAGTTGGATCAAAACACTACTAAATAATTAAAAATAAAAATACTTCGTTTGTTCAAAATAATTATGTAATAAAGTGTCTAGGTTGAATTATCGAATAGTCTCTATTGGTATAGAGCAGATTGTAATCCTATATCATTCTTAAGATACACGATTTGATTAACATATTTATTATATAAATAATATATCTCATGTTTAAATTCATGTGTCATGTATCCCGTTTAATATAATAAAAATATTTTGAAAATTATCATTCATTTTATTTTTTTAATTATCAATTATTCTGCAGTACAGTGTTACAAAAAGTACAATGACCGTTAACATTGACATTTTAGATATGTTTTAAGCGTATGTTGCATATGTTTGGCAAATTCTTATGCAACATCAATATAATAAGCACATCGAAAGATACAGTAATAACAACTCTTACTGTCATCTGCTATTGCTTCAATATCATCATCCAACATCAAAGGGTTGATGGTACTCAAATACAAGCACATGAAGATTCATGGCATCCAAAAATGAAGCAATGAGGTTAGGTTTAGACCTGCAGGAGTTCACATTTTCTATTAGCAAGACCATATAATCTACTGCCTCTTTGCATCATGCAATTTAAACATAGTTTTTTACATTTAATATTGACATTGGCTCTACATGGGATGTGATTTATAACGTTGATCACAAAAGACACTGAAGACATAAATGGTTGTATTAACGGTATCATAGAACATGAAACCAACCAATGCACAAGATTTTTGCCAATATGCAATCGATGCATAATTATTATACATAATTTTACCCCTGGAAACAAGGAAAGTAGTTTTGATAAGTCGAACATTAATAACCTAAATTCTAACGTAGCAACTTAATCGTGTGTTAAGTCTCATGTTTTATATTGATCATGTTATATATGCGTGTAATTAATTGTTAAAGCAAAAAAGAAAAACCCCAATAGCTACTATACTTGAAATGGAATTTGTATATGTTTGAAAAGCAGTTGTTAAAAATATTACTCGAATAAAATGTTATAAAGTTTGTGTCATGTTAGATACAAACATCATGACTCTACAACCCGTCCTCCTTTTTATCAGTATCTTCAATAACCTAATTAATTATCACATCTTCTATGACGATTATATTATTAGTAGATGCATGCTCCATATTTCCATGAGCAATTTAACATTTTATACTTGAAGCATATACGATGAGAAAAAATATCATTGATGTCTTGGTTGATCCAATACGATTTGGACACGTATATATAGAATTGTTCAAAATACTCCTAAGATAAAAATGTCAAACTCTCAATATGTCACCTGTATGAAGACTAAGATTAATAAAGATTTCTTGACATGATATCTTTGATGCTCAAAATAGTAACCCTCAACCTCTGAATGTAGATGCCAATAGTTAAAAAAGATAAGTTCTCTCTTTATTGTGTTAAGGATGTATTTGTTTATCTAGTCATATTGGATATAATATTTTATGAAGTATTTTGTAGGAAAAAAATATTTCATGAAATATTTTTTAAACTCTTTTACGAATGGATGGAAGATGATCTAGGCTTCACGTGATAGTTACGTGTTAGATGATGATTAATCGATAATATTTTTTATTAATATCTTTTGTGTAATATGTCAATTACACCCATTTTTAATATAGTTAATGTAGAATACTTGTGTTGCTTGAGTTGGCAATATAAAAGGAGCATTTGTATATGGTTAACACTAATATAGTGACTAATCTTTCTTTAGTAAAAGGGGCATTTGTATATGTCAATTCGATTCTTTCCTTCACTTTTTTAAATAAAAAGAGGAAGAGCTTGAGAAAAAAGAATGAAAGGTAGATACCACTTGAAATAAACATAAATTAGGAAAAAAATTTGGGGCAATTGCCTAATGCCAAGTTACATCTTGGGAGGCAAAGTTTGATATTGAAAAATACCAAGACATCTTAAAAGGTGTAGGCAAAATATTAAGGAAAGGAATCTTAAAAGTGTGTCCTTATGGGCAATTATTGGTGGTTGGAGGTGACCATGGACACCATCATCATCTTGCCTGTGCTTTCCTTTCCTTTCCAAAAACAAAACAAAGTAAAAGAATCACAAGATTGGAAAAATGCACAAAGAAAAAGTAGAAGGCATGGTTCAAGGTTGAAAGCAAGCTTGGTCTCTAAGCAAAAGCTCCATAACACTCCATTGGCCCCATTGAGACTTGCGCAAGCAAGTAGTCACACAAAGCAAAAGCTAAAATGAGAAGGGAATACAATAGCAAAAAGTCATTATAGATAATGCAATTGGATGGATCACTTGCATCTTCCAGTAAGCTTTTGTGGCTTTTAATGGAGCTCTCCTCCATCATTGTTGAGTTCAATCATCACCTAAAACTAATGCTTCTAATCGAGTATTTTATTCTTATCCTTCTCTTTCCTTGATGAACTGAGCCATGCAACCTACACTATCGCCTTGTAAAATGTCTGCCAAGTTAAGAGTGAGCATTTCCACGTATACATTGATGCATTGCAAGTTGAGATTTTTAGTGTTATCAGAACCTATTATACTGGTTCTGTCCTTGAGAGAGATAAAGCTAGCAAATATAGTATAGTTGTTGTGTTTGGTGCTGCATAGCTGCCTATCCGTAGGGTTTTTCTCACAGAGCAAATTTGTCCTTCTTACTCAACCCAAATGATGGTGTTTGGATCACCATATTGTGCAAGTATTCTTTGTGTGATAAGCTGAAATGATGGTTGAACATCCAAGATGCTTCTGTTTATTCGAGATTTAGGGTTTAGGATGCAAGAAGAAGAAGTGCTTCAGTTACACTTGCTTTTTCAATGGCCTATCATGGAGTACCAGCTGCTCAATTAGATCCCACCAAGTCTCCCTCTGCTTTGTTGATTCCCTCTCCAAATCTGCCTACATCTTCCTCCAGCCATCGGTCCCTCGGCTCTATAAATACCCCCCCAAAGCCGACATCCACTGTCACACCACCAAGAAATTAACCTCTTTGAGAACTGTCGCTCGAGGGAGAGAGAGAGAGAGAGAAGATGAAGTGCATGGATCTTCCTGTCAGCTTCCTCATCGTCTTCTCGTCTCTTCTGTCTGTCGCGCACTGCAGCGGCAGCGGATACCTCTACCCGCAGTTCTACCAGCATTCATGCCCGAGAGCTCAAGCCATCGTGCGGTCGGTCGTCGCCAAGGCCGTCGCCAGAGAAGCCCGCATGGCTGCTTCCTTGCTTCGCCTCCACTTCCATGACTGCTTTGTGAAGGTTTGGTCATCCCCCCTGTTCGAACTAGTCGAGCGTTAAGAGTGTCTTAATGCTGCTGCTGCTGCTGCTCGGTTTGTCAGGGCTGTGACGCGTCGCTTCTGCTGGACAGTAGCGGGACGATAACGAGCGAGAAGAGGTCGAACCCCAACAGGAACTCCGCGAGGGGGTTCGAGGTCGTCGACGAGATCAAGGCTGCGCTGGAGAAGGAATGCCCGCGCACCGTGTCCTGCGCCGACATCCTCGCCCTCGCCGCAAGGGACTCCACTGTCCTGGTACGCTCTTCGTCTTCGAGAACTGCTGGAAAGCTTCCATGTCTTGGATTTTACGAGCATTTAGATTCTGTTTTGCTCTGTTCGTTCTGTTTTGGGAGAGAGTAGACTGGTGGGCCGAGCTGGGAGGTTCCGCTGGGGAGGAGGGACTCCATGGGAGCGAGCATTCAAGGCTCCAACAACAACATCCCTGCTCCCAACAACACCCTTCGGACCATCATCACTAAGTTCAAGCTCAAAGGCCTCGACCTCGTCGACCTCGTCGCTCTCTCAGGTACGACACTTATCATGATCACGACGACCGAGCTTTACGTGCCGAATCCGTGACGCGTCGCCGCATGAACCGATGGGTGCAGGCAGCCACACGATCGGGGACTCGCGGTGCACCAGCTTCCGGCAACGGCTGTACAACCAGACGGGCGACGGGCGGCCGGACTCCACTCTGGATACGACGTACGCCGCGCAGCTGCGCCGCCGCTGCCCGCGCTCCGGCGGCGACCAGAACCTGTTCCCCCTCGACGCGCTGAGCCCCGGCAGGTTCGACAACCAGTACTTCAAGAACCTGGTGGCCAGGAAGGGCCTCCTCGCCTCCGACGAGGTCCTCTTCTCCGGCGGCAGCGCGACCACCACGCGGCTGGTGACGTGGTACGCGGAGAGCAATGAGGCATTCTTCGCGCAGTTCGCCAAGTCCATGGTGAAGATGGGCAACATCACACCTTTGACGGGGAACAAGGGAGAGATCAGGAAGAATTGCAGGAGGATTAACCATTGAAATGGGTGTCGATGCGGCCTTCTCTTGTCCCAGTGGGCCTCTTCTGTGTGCTCGATGGGTTGACTTCTTTGTGGGATTTCCGCTCCATATATAATCCAATAAATCTGGATTGAGAATGTTTGAGAGGACAAGTGGGGCTCACGTGGGCCCCATTTGATCCAAGTACATCATGTCTTTTTCTTCGAGAACGATAAAGATCGCGCCTCCTTTCTTCGACAAACTACTGCGGGGTGAACCCAACATCCGTAAGCATCTTTACCACCACACTTGTGCGTCACTTGCTAAAAACATAATATAAATATAAACAATTCATTTTGTTTATAGCATCCGACTCATTCCAAAGCGTTTGACTTACACACGATGTATGCATTGAGGACAAAAAAAAAAAACATGCGAAGCATTCGACGTATCTTAAAACATTCGGGACAAAATCATTTGATGCACTCAATGAGATCAACGTGTACTCTTTACACGCTACGTATTCGTTAAAAAAAAAATTTATTTAAGGTGTCTGGTGCAACATAATGCATTGTTTTTGTGCACATATTACTTAATCATTTTTGGATATAGATGGTAGTAGACAATATCCCAAAATAGACATCATACTTTTGATATAGACAAATCTATGTCCTTAAGTCTGATGAGGATAATTTACACATGATGTATGCATCGAGGGCCAAAAAGCATGTGAAGCATACACCTTAAAACATTATTATTTTTATATATGATATATTAAACCATGACATAAAATTATTTGAAGTATTCGATACATCCCAAAATATCTCTTTTATATGCAACGCATTAAACCAGGACATAAAATCCTCTGAAGCACTCAACACAATCAATATGTCTTCTTTATGACCTTGACGTGTTCAATCTCGATAAGATGTAAATGGTACATTAAACTATATTAAAATTATTATAACTTTGAAATGGTATGTAAAAGCCCTAAATTGATAATAAAAATTTATCTTAACACTATATTAAATTATATCTTGATGGAATATTAATAGGATATTAAATTAAGCCAAACGACAATTATACTTTCGAACTTTGAAACATGTAAAAGCCCTAAATTGATAATCTTGGAATTACACAGTGAGACTTCGTCCAACATGACTGTTGTAATGATGTTAGATCCACTATGATCAAAATCCGTATCCTCTATCGATTGTTGTACTCACTCTCTCGTATAATTCATATATTTATACCTTTATACATAAACAAAAGGGATTTGGTTTTAGGGTTTAGCGCTGGCATCATCAGGGCCGATCCATGTTGAATAAGCGGGCTATCGGATCCACTGAACCGCCATAATGCGCCTCCTCTCTTTTTGGCGGGAACGCATCCGGTCTTTCCCGCCATATTCGTTCTGCTTTCTACTTCCTCCCTCCCCCCCTATCTCTCCCTTTACTGCTGCTCTTCTCCGCGTTACGATCCACCACGAATGGCTTCCTCCGATCTCTCACCCTCCTATGGTTGGTCTCTCTTCCTCTTCCTCTCTCTGTTGTTTAATTTTCTTTCTCCACTCAAAGGTCGAGCTTTTCGGCGATTCGAGGCCAATCTCGTCGTCCCGATCTGGTCTTTCCTCTAAAGATTCGATTTCATTTGCCTCTTGGCAGGTGCATCGTCCCCGGATGGCCGATCGAGCCCGATCGCCAACACCAACTCTTCGCCGGCCAATGGATCCGCCGGGCGCGGTACCAAGCGGCGCCGACGTGCCCCCTCCACCAGCCCATACCCCTCGCCCGGCCCCTATCTGGCCCCTCCTTTGCCTCGCACCGCCGCCGCCATGCCGTCCGCCGACATCCCTCCCTCCTTTACCCCCTCCAGCTCCCGCCGCCGGTTCGGGCGCCGTGAGACGGTGACCCCCTCCACTCCCATGTCCGCCGACGACAGCATCCCCCCGTCCTCCGAGGCTGGGGACGATTTTGACCCGGTGGACCCTGAGGACGCGGACTCCACTCCCGTGTTCGTCTGGGGGACCAATATCAGCGTGCAGGACGTGAACGCGGCCATCCTCCGTTTCCTCCGCCACTTCCGTGACCCAAGGGAGACCGGTCGGGGGGACGGCCTAATGGAGGAGGGGAAGTACATGCGGGCCGTGCACCGCATCATGGAGTTGGAGGGCGGGGAGTCTTTGGACGTCGACGCTCACGACGTGTTCGATTACGATCCCGACCTCTATGGCAAGATGGTTAGGTACCCGCTCGAGGTGCTCGCCATCTTCGACATCGTCCTCATGGACTTGGTCGCTCGGATCGATCCGTTGTTTGAGAAGCACATACAAACTCGGATTTTTAATCTCAAGTCATCGGTGTGCATGAGAAATCTCAATCCCTCTGGTATTACCGCATTCTTCATCTCGTTTTCCTTGTTGCTAAACTTCATGTCTACGCTCTAATAGTTCGGTGTTTGAATGAATGTGTTTTCTTGGTTTCGTTAGACATCGAGAAGATGGTGTCTGTGAAGGGGATGATAATTCGGTGCAGCTCCATAATACCTGAGGTTAAGGAGGCTATATTTCGTTGCCTAGTCTGTGGTCATTACTCAGAACCCATCCTTGTCGACAGAGGTATATGTTTGGCATGCTATTGGTGCGCTTATATTCTTTGCAAGGTCTCTTTTTGATTGACCAAAATCATATCCCCAATTACTGGTAAACTTTGATCATATATGTGGTTCTCAAGTTTTCCCTGGTTCACATAGGACTTTTGATTCCTTATAATCAGTTTGAAATGGAACTAATGTGGTAAAGCTGCCTATCTATGTGTGGATTATATGTTATCCAATGACCTATAAAGCTCCTTAGTTCCTAAATCTTGCTACCTCTCTAAGATTTCTAGATCAGGATTTTGGTTTGTAAATAACATAACATAACAGATTTCCCTTGAATCTCCATCGTGTAGTTTTGTCAATATTGCAACTTCATTCTTTCATATGTTCATGATTCTTCCTTTTTTAAAAAAAAATTTTAGGACGAATAAATGAACCTACTAGGTGTGGAAGGCAGGAATGTCTGGCCATGAACTCGATGACTCTGGTTCACAATCGATGCAGGTGCTTCTTTAACAAGTGGTGTTTTTAGTTGAATTTGCTTATGGAATGACACATTAAACATATGGCCTCTCATGGCTTCTATTGTGAAAACCAGATTTGCAGATAAACAGATTGTGAAGTTGCAGGAGACACCAGATGAGATACCAGAAGGAGGGACTCCACACACTGTCAGTATTTTGATGCATGACAAACTTGTGGACTCTGGAAAACCAGGAGACAGAGTTGAGGTCAGTAAGGAAATTATATCTTCAAGTTCTCTATATACACCTCATTTCCTGTCATCTCTCCTCTTTCGTTGAAAATGTTAATTTTACTAATTCTTTTTTCATGATGGTAGATTACGGGTATATATAGAGCAATGAGTGTCAGAGTAGGGCCAACTCAGAGGATTGTAAAGTCTATATTTAAGGTAATTCTATAGGTCGTCATGCATGTTTTTCTTAGTACTTACTCTCCTTTTTTCTGTTATCCATTTAACCTTGTATTATGAACCTGAACCTAATGCAGAATATAATACTCTGAACATCATATATTTGAAATATTTGACTGCAGACGTACATCGATTGCCTTCATTTAAAGAAGACAGATAAGTCTAGGCTTCACATAGAAGATCTGATGGATGTTGATAATAGTTCCAATAGCCGGACTATCGAAGATGATACTCCTGATTATCAAGATAAGGTGTTTATTTATGCAATTGTTCATTTCTAAATCTCATATCTCCTTGATGCTTTTTGTGCCTTGCAATATTTAACAGAACTGATATATGCTTGTTGGAGCTTTCAGGTAGATAAACTAAAGGAGCTATCGAAATTGCCTGATATATATGACAGGCTAACCAGGTCCCTGGCGCCAAACATATGGGAATTGGATGATGTGAAAAGAGGTCTTCTCTGCCAGGTTTCTTTATTTTCAAATGGTATTTTAGTTTCATATAAAGAATGATTGAACAGAAATTTATATTACAATGTCTGCAGCTGACAATTACTTAATGTCATTCTAGCTTTTTGGGGGCAATGCTCTTAAGCTTGTATCTGGAGCTAGCTTCCGAGGTGACATCAATATCTTGCTAGTTGGAGATCCTGGGACCAGTAAATCTCAGCTGCTTCAGTACATCCACAAACTTTCTCCACGAGGCATTTACACAAGTGGGAGAGGGAGCTCTGCAGTTGGTTTGACTGCTTATGTTTCAAAGGACCCTGAGACTGGTGAAACTGTAAGCAAGTCTATCTACTCCTTCGTGCTCTTTTTGTGAACCTCAAATTTGACCTCTGGATTTTTCTGCAGGTTCTTGAAAGTGGTGCATTGGTATTGAGTGACAGAGGTGTTTGCTGTATTGATGAGTTTGATAAAATGTCTGACAATGCACGCAGCATGTTGCATGAGGTACTAAAATTTTTGAACCATGCATAGTTGAACTTGTCTTAAGCTCTCCATAAAACTTTATTGATTACCTTGGGTTTAACCTAACATAGAAATTGTATGCACCTTCTTCAGTTTCCTGCATGTTGATTGTTTTACCACAATTATGTTGATGACAGAACACCAAATTGGTTTTCTTGGTCTCGTTTCAAATCTGTTATCTTTATGAAGGTTTGGTTAATCAATCTTATTTTAGTAATTGTATGCTATTTATCTTTGGAATCTTGATTAGTCCAAAACCTTTTTCTAACTTACCATATTCAATTAAATTTTAATGACACTGATATATGAAGTTTATTCAAGTTAATGTGAAACTCATATATGTACTTTTCTTCTGGAAATTATTATACTATATATCTGAATGCATGCAGGTAATGGAACAGCAAACTGTATCAATTGCGAAGGCTGGAATAATTGCTTCTTTAAATGCCAGGACTTCAGTCTTGGCTTGCGCAAATCCTAGTGAATCTCGTTATAATCCTCGTCTCTCAGTGATTGATAACATCCACCTTCCCCCGACATTGCTTTCCAGGTGAGAAGACAGTGTTGCAAGAAGATGAAGAACCAGACATCTTGCACTGTATCATTATTTTACTGATGCTAAATTATGTTTGCTAGGTTTGACTTGATTTATCTGATTTTGGACAAAGCGGATGAACAAACAGACAGACGTCTGGCTAAGCATATTGTCTCTTTGCATTTTAAAAATCCTGAGGTTGGATGATTTCCTTTTTATATGTTAATTACTTGCAGTTTAGAAATTTGGCTTTATTTGGTGCATCACGAATTTGAAAATATGTGGTGAATGGTTTTCTGACTGGTAAAAACTGAATATATTATACATTTACTGGAAAGTCTTTTGGAAGATATTCACAAAAAGAGAGTGGACAAGGAAACTACTTACAAAAATTGATAATCCAAAAAAATAAAGGAAAATAAGGGAATCTATTTGGTAACTCTAACAGCTTTCTAATCGCATTATTCCATTTATCATGTCATCTTTTGATGAGGTTTCCATTCTCCCTGTCAAATCTGCAGACAGTAGTGCAGGATGTTCTTGACCTTCCTACATTAGTTGCATACATCAGCTATGCAAGGAAGCACATTCATCCACAGATATCTGATGAAGCTGCTGAAGAATTGACACGCCAGTATGTTGAAATGAGGAAAAGAGGAAATGCACCAGGAAGCAGGAAGAAGGTAACAACTTGCTACTTCCACACTGAGAATTCTGCTGCACTGACTTGCCTGACCATCTTAGACTTCTGTGCATAGGTGATCACTGCAACAGCCAGGCAAATTGAGAGCTTAATTCGCCTTAGTGAAGCATTAGCTCGCATGCGATTTTCAGAATGGGTATGTGGAATCTTTGGAATAGACCTTATTTTGTACTATTAGCAATTGGTATAGTTGTGGGTTGTATGGTGAAATGATTGACTTTGGTAATATTCATAGGTTGAAGTTCGAGATGTGGCAGAAGCATTTAGATTGCTGGAAGTTGCATTGCAGCAATCAGCAACAGATCATTCCACTGGTAGGGAAACACTTCTGATCACTTTGTTTCTTTTCTGTTCTTTTTCTTTTTCAAGTGTCTAGTTGATTTTTCTGGGATGTCAACCTCTGACACTGATTTCTTGCTAAAGGGACAATTGATATGGATCTTATCATGACTGGAATCTCTGCAAGTGAAAGAACTAGACGTGAGAATCTAGTTGCTGCAACACGCAACCTTGTAATGGAGAAACTGCAACTTGGAGGACCCTCAACTCGATTAATAGAGGTATATAAGGTTATCCTTTTAGTTGGGATAATTACAGTATTTTGTTCCTTAAGCAGAAAGTGTCAAATATGCAGTTGCTGGAAGAGCTCAGGAAGCAAAGTTCTATTGAAGTTCACCTCAATGATGTAAGTTGCAGCTCGATGTCCTCTTAATACATCTACAAAGAAAAGCTTGAGGATATAGAGATCACTTTTGGTGTTTTGTAGAATCAAGCATGAGAAAAGAATTAATACATCTTCATTCTAAGTTCAACTTGATAACATGTTGAATTCCATCAAATAGTTTCAACTAGAAATAATGACAGAGACGCCAACTACTTGGTATATTTGGCTGCCCTTGATGCTAACAGTTCCTATTTTGTAATTTGGCAGTTGCGCAATGCACTTGCCACTCTCATGAGCGAGGGAGTGGTCATTCTTCATGGAGACTCTGTCAAAAGGATATGATGAATCTGCCACAAATAGAGCCTCCTATTGTCTCAACTGATTTGAAGTTTTAATACAAAACCCAGTAGCTTATCGGAAACTGGAGATGCTACTACTGTGTTTCTGGCTGTGAAGAAGTTCGGAGCTTTAACTGGCCTGTATGAAGAAAATTCTAGTTGTTTCTATTGATTTGTCAGCAGCATAGATAATTATAACAATTTCTTGATCATGCAAGTGTTCCTAATTAGTCAGTTGTAGGAACTGTAATGATCTTTTTTTTTTTTACTAGGGAGTCACGCTAGTTTCTTGGTACATAATGTCTGGTTTGCATCATTGATAGGTCCCTTCAACATGCTGACTGCCTCACCAGTTCATCTTTTGTTGTGTTAATTTTGTTGACTAAAAGTCTAATTCCTGTAATAGTTTCGTGTGCCTGAATTGAATGCTTATTGATGTCTAATCCCATGAAGGTTTCAGGTGTAAAACCAAGCAATTCTATGTAGTACATACATGTATGGCAACCTACTTTATGATGAATGCATTCAGATCTGCACTAGTATCCAAAGAAATGAATGCAGGGATAGTTACTTGGTCCCTCTGAATTATTTGACTTATGACACACTCCAATTAGTTTGATGGTCTAATTCAGATTGGATTCTCTTAGCTGTTGGTTTCAGCCACTGTCTTGAATCTACCTGGTACAATCAAAATTGGTATTCTCACGTGTAGGGCAGGTAAATATGACCACCAGCCACCTTTAACAGTCTCACGGCATTCAGCATTTCTATCTGAAGAACATAAACTCTCTGTTCATCTGCTCTGAAATAGTTTACTTGTTCCAGTGATTATGGCATTTAGCATCTGCTTGATGAATTAAACATTTGATGAAACCAATTAAAGTTTCCAACAAAACTAAAACTAATCCAAGTGCTTACCATGGGATTCCCTGGATGGAGATATGGTGCTCTTCTGCAGTTGTATCTCTTGTATCTCTGTTGGATCACTGCATCAAAAGTGAAAACAGCTACTGCAGATTGTGTTGCTTTTGGGAGCAATAGAGCAAGGAGTTCAGTAACACCTACTAACAATGATGATGATGACGACAAAGATAACCATAGCCTACAAAGACAGCAGAAACTACAAAGCATCACATCTTATCCGGCATAACTAGTTCCTGTAGAAGGACAAAAATCCAATAAGTGGAAATTGCGACGCACTGTAGACCAACAGGGTCGCGCCAGCAACTCATGACGTCCCGGCAAACTCTCCGTCAGATCATTCCAAACTCCGAAAGAGATCTGCGTTCAATAGACTCTTCATAGCCTCATGAGTGACACCGAAGTCATCGTTCGTGAAATCGCGGTGCAGCGATCTCACTGGAAGGCTACCGCCATCATCTGTGCTTGCCACATGATGCTGCTTCTCTTGCCATGCACTCAACTCACCTTCACAAGTCTTCACTCCATCGATCTGCATGTGAGTCGCTGGTTCCAACCCACCTTCACAAGTCCAACTCAGGACTTCTTCTCGTAGCACATGGCAGTCGCAGCTGCTGCTGTTACTCGAGCTCTCTCCATGGCCGTAAGTCTCTGGCACATCCAACACACTGCTGCATTCGGCTAGTCCAGCATTGGCTAACAAGTCATTCTGATCGAGTGACCGGTCGAGGCATTCCTGGGTTTGAATCCATGGGAAGTGTTCAAAGGAGGTGGCAAGGACTGGATTGCTCGAGCAGATCTCCTGTTCTTGCACCGCTGCTGCCTCATTCAGTGGCCTGTGGGTGTTCGGATCGATCCCCATTTGCCGAAGCTTCTTCTTGATGCGCGAATGCCACAAGTTCTTGATCTCATTGTCTGTTCTTCCCGGCAATCGAGACGCAATTTGTGACCACCTGCAACCACAAGTTGGATTCAGATCGGTTCGATGCTCATGCTTCGAGTTGTGAACGTGCAAATGTGGCTACCTGTTGCCCAGAACTTGATGCAGTGCAATGATCAAACCTTCTTCTTCCTGGGAAAAGCTTCCCCTCTTGAGGTCCGGCCTCAAGTAGTTGATCCACCTCAGTCTGCAACTCTTTCCACATCGTTGTAGTCCTACAAGAAGAAAGAAGAACACACTGAACATGATGCCAACGAAGAGGAAACAAATGGTAACCGGAAATTGCCTGCAAGCTTAGGCACACTGCTCCAACAGCCTACTCCACTTCTAGCGATGTGATTGTAGAGCTTCGCATCTTCCTCAGGAGACCAAAAGCCTTTCCTCAGCTTCTGCTCGAGGCTGCATGATGGTAATCCCATTCCCCCAAGTTGGGAGAATCAGCTTGATGGGTTTGATGTGCCTGAGAGGGAAAGGCAAGGGAATTGGCACCTGAAATATATAGGGTAACAACTCTATGCTTAAGATTCAAGTTAGATGGGCAGGGGAGAGGAGCAAGAAGAGAGTGGAAGACAGGAAAAAGAAAGCACCAAGAGAAAGAGAGAGAGAGAACCTGTGGGAGTTGAATCAGTCCAGTGGTTTCCAAGCAAGGCTTTGATGTTGTTGCTGTTGCAGTGCAGTGGATTGAGGTTTAAGTTATCCTCAACCATAGGAAGAGAGCAAATGAATTGCCACAAACAGGTTAGCATTGTGAGAGAGGATTTGAGTTAGGAAAGATGGAGAGAGAATGATGAGAACTTTTTGGTGTTAGTTGGGAAATGACAGTGGATGAAGCTCTTCTCGGTGACAAGGAAACACCACCGAACTGTATTCCTTTCTTCTACAAAGTACTTGAGGTATCACTGCATGCACCTAAAAAGAGCATCAAATCAATGCATAGCAGATGGCATTTGAACTTTGTTATCAATATCAAGCTGTTCTTAGTGACACTGATTTGTACATTAATGATCATCTACCGGAGACAACATCAACCATCTAGGTTAATTGATCTCAATGATGCGGCCGATTTTAACGAAGTGCATTAAACTTTTTCTGCTACAGAAGAAATCAACACTTGGATTAGTTAAAAGGAACATAAAATGAGAGTTTAAATGAGACACAACTCAGCCTCAGCACCAAAGCAACACCATGCTACAGTGAGATTCTGACTTCAAGCTCATGCTTTTTTCCTACATGAATGCTAAGCTTTTACAGCTATAAGATTTGATCCAATAAAGTCCAAACAGAATGGGAGCTTAGAAATCTTATATTACTCATCAGATCTGCATGTTAATTGATTCAGTTCATCATCTTACATCTCACCAGGCAGATTCAGGTTCTGAAGAATAAGGAGAGTGTTTTTGCAGGTGAAGTTCTGATCATCTCTTCATAATTCCAGTTGCTAGATGTGCTTGTGGACTGTAGTCTCTAATTCAATGAGGATCATGATTGTTCCCATCTTGTTATTGTGATTGTGGTGGGAGACATGATTGCAAATCAACATTATGCTAGTTTGGCCTTCTGTGCAACTACTAGCCTTTTTTTTTATGAAATGAGAAAACATTAGTAGTGAATTATATATTTTTTATGAAATGAACAAAAGATACTTTCGAAGCTTAAAACTAAAACATTAAAATTCCTTTACTTTGTACATCCTTATTTGCTGCCACCACACCTCCCTCACTATCTTTACTGGACTCCTAATTTCATGAGCAAAGAATAGAAACATAGGTATGAGAAATTATTTTGTAAAATTCTGTAATAATGTAAAAGAATTATGTCTTATTTAGTACAACTGTCCCAAAAAAAAATTACATGTGACCTTTGTGAAGATAAATAATTAGCTGCAAAACATTGTTAAGATATCATTTTCATACAGTGAAAAATAAGAATACTATTTTATAATTTTATAAGAAGGATAAATTCGAGACGGTAGTAGAACTCTTACAGGTAGAGAGGTACATTAAGATGTCTCAAATCATATAAAAGTAGTGATAGATCTTAAAAGAAGCGAACAAAATGATCTTTTACTTATATTTATCCCGTCAAGGTTACATCATGTTGTCATGAAAAATTAGCTCATCAAATTAACAGTTTGAAGAGAAGGATGCTTCTTTCACTTGTATGTCTTTAATTTAATTTGATGAAGGTTTCTTGTTATGAATGGGTGACTATGTCATATCCATGTCAATTATTACCTGTGGAAACTTAAGCTATTCGTTCACCCAAAAGTTGAAGTCATCTGATTAGTCCATAGTGGCACATAATTAACTTTGTTGGGCTAAAAATCTAATCATGCAATTAAAGAACAACAAAGTAGAACTCACGCCACCTCTAAAGTCCAAGCAAACTCCTTCCCTTTGTTATTCTCATGCCATCTTACATTTCTTGGTTTTTAATTGGCACTAGATTTGGAATAACTTGAAAGAGGAGTCACCATGATGCTTCCTTATCAAACTGGCCATCTCATAGTCAAGCTCTTCTTCTTCTTCATCTAACTAAAATCCTATTCCACTGGTTTCCATTGATGTAGAGTGATCAATGAACATTGTGACCTGTGGCACCTAAAATCCTTATCCCATCATTAAAAGAAGGGAGAGATTATGAAATCTTGTGATATCACTCATCAAGGACTAACTACTCCATTAATTATTTTTGAAATTAAAATTTTATCTTTCATTTTTAACGTCTAATTGTTGACCGATTAAGTTTATAGAAACTGATTCAATCTTACAATAGATTGTTGATTGTTTCTTTTAAGAAAATAATGAAGATAAAAATGCCAAAAAGATTATGTTATACATGTTCAAAGTGACATCAAGTTTTAAATGATGACATTGTTGTAGCTTCTTGAATCTCTTCCACAATGCATATTATGGATGAGTTGAAACTTATAACATAATTACAATGGCTGTCATATTGGTCATGACATTGTTGGCCTCATTAAAGTGTGAACTACCAAGTTAGCTTAGAACATATGTGGTGGTCTACTGTGTTAACTGCATCTTTTTGTCTTGCCTTTATGGATTTCATACATTGGAGAAGTATTTATGTGGTCATGCAGTCTCCCTGGAAGCTTCAAGGTGTAGGAAAATTGGGCACGTCAGTCCTTAAAATTGGATGGCCAAAATTGATCGTGAATAGATCTATACATTATAGTATGATAATATATTGTTTTCATTTCTTTATTGATAATAAGTGGTAAGTCTTTTTTTTTTCTTTGATTGGTTATGAGAAAAAATATCATTGATATCTTGATGAGCCTGACGTGGTCTGAAACTATATATGTAGGTTTCTCTGATATGCTTTCGAGATCGAAACGTCGAGTTCCCAAGATGTAACTTACACAAAAACCAAGATCGAGAGGGATTTTTCGATTTCATCCCTTTGACTCTCAAGTGTTAATAATCCGAGGTATTCGAGTGTGGATGAGAATTGTAAGCTCCTCTCTTATCGTAGTGAAGATAAGCTTTTATATCGAGTCACAAAGGGATAATATATTTCAGGAGAACACAGTCTATAACCGTCCCCAATGGTTTTCTCTTAATCTATTATCCATGTGAATGACAATGGAATAATGGCATTGAACTATTTATTGTGAATTTATCTTGAACTTTTATCCATGTCGATAGATGAATAAATAGACTTAGATCTTTCCTTTTACATTGAATTCTACGCGATGATTACATATCGAATGATAATTAATTGATAATATATTTCCGATGAGTTAGGAAACTTCTCATAATTGGGAAACTTCTCATAATTTCATCTATTCGGGTCTAATTTAGGTTCAAAATCGCAATCAAGTTGTGGTTGGGCGAGCCGGATCGGAGACGGCGGCCTCGACCGAACCGCCTTTCACGCGCGCATTTGATTACGTTTCCAACTCGCCGGTTGACATCACCCGAGAAAACCAATTGGGTCAACCAAAAACTCACGATTTCATCGAGTCCGGTCTAGTTTGGGTTCAGAATCACAATCAAAGAACGGTTGGGCGAATCGGATCGGTGAGTGCCTCCTCCCCCGAACCCCTTCTTCCTCCCCTGCTCGTCTGTTCCACGGGCACGCACTCGAAGCAAATACTAATCGGCGGAAGAAGAAGCGCCTCGTTTCGGACATCCTCCCGAGATCTCGAACACCACGATCGGCCATCGCATCGATCTCTCTCTCTCTCTCTCGATCTCTTGTTGTTTGATCCCTCCATCGTCTTGCGATAGGGGAATTTGGGCTATAGGGATCTTGGAAATGGGACTTGAATCCAGATCTCGGTCCCCACCTCCGTCTCCGATCTGATTCTGTTCCGGGAGCCCCTTGCCCCGCCGCTGCATACGTTGCCCCGATTCATGGCGGGCGCCGTCTCGGCGCTGTTCCTTCTCGATATCAAGGGCCGAGTTCTCATCTGGCGGGACTACCGCGGCGACGTCTCGGCCGTCCAGGCAGAACGCTTCTTCACTAAGCTCATCGAGAAGGAGGTGGTTCCCTTCCCCCAAACCCTAGATTCTCTCTTCCCCGCCTGCTGGATGTGGATCCGCCCCCCGCGGGGGTGGATTTGGCTTGCCCCTTTCGTTTTTACGAGAAAAGATGGAATCTTGAGCTTTGGTTTTGTGGTGGTAGGGGGATATCGAGTCTCGATCGCCCGTGGTGTTCGATGATGGGATCAGTTATATGTTCATCCAGCACAATAACGTCTTCTTGATGACGGCTGCGAGGCAGAATTGCAATGTCGCCAGCATCCTTCTCTTCCTACATCGCGTCGTTGACGTGAGTATTCTTTTTATTCTCAAACGACTGCTGCATTTTATTTTTCTTTAATTACATGCCTTGCTGGCCTTAAACATTAATTCGAAGAGCTAATGGTTGCTTCATTCTGTTTTTTTACTTGATTATGTGCGTTGCATGTCTTTAAGCATTATTTTGAAGAGCTAATGATTGCTTCCCCTCTTTTTTTTTGACTTAATTATGTTTGCAGGTCTTTAAACATTATTTTGAAGAGTTAGAAGAGGAATCGTTAAGAGATAATTTTGTTGTTGTGGTAAGCGGAAAATGCTTTTTGTTTCCTGTTTCTTGGTGTTGGTGATGTGTTATAGACATTACAGTCCAGATGAAATATTGAGTTTGCTTTTCTACTCTATGATTGTTTATTTTGTGGTCTTGAAATAGAATTCTCTATGTAATGTGGACAGTACGAGTTACTTGATGAAATAATGGACTTTGGGTACCCCCAATACACGGAAGCTAAGATTCTTAGTGAGTTTATTAAGACGGATGCATACAGGATGGAAGTCGTACAGAGGCCTCCAATGGCTGTCACAAATGCAGTGTCATGGCGCAGTGAAGGGATATGGTACAAGAAAAATGAAGTAGGTCACTTGTTCCTGCTTTGAAGATACATGTTGGTTACTGTTCACCATATCGTGTCATGTGAAGAAATGGTTTCTCTTTCTTTTTTCTTTTATAGGTGTTCTTGGACGTGGTTGAAAGCGTTAATATTCTTGTCAACAGCAATGGACAAATTATCCGTTCAGATGTTGTTGGGGCATTGAAAATGAGAACATACTTGAGGTGCACCATTCTTTCATATCTTTCTCTCTTCATCTCCTTTATAGCATTTCGTGTAGTTTTTTCAAACTTTTTTGATGAGATCTATAAGTTTGTCGATTTTGAAGTTAGAATATAATATTGTGAGAAAGGAAATGGAACATACACACTCCACAAAGCTGGAAGGTTTTCTAAAGGAGCCAATCACATACAAAATTGTGATTGGCCTGCATATAGAGAGAGTTTATGGTTCATTAATCTAGAAGGCTCGATGTCTATTTTCCTTTTTTTCTCCCTCTCTTGACCAGTGAAATGGTACCTCTCCACTTTCTCTTGCCCTATTACCTAAGTAGTCTTCTTATGTTTCTAGTTCTGTCTTCTTTTATTTTGTATTCTTTTTATGGTTAGCATCACAGCATTTCCTACCAGCTATCGTATCATTGGTAGCAGACATGCCCTTGTTGAATTAGGTGCCATTGATTTTATTTTACTCATATTTGGCACTTTATTATCACATGAGCTATTCCTCATTACGTAACAGTATTAACAAGCAGCTTGTTTTGTGAAATGGCATAGCTTATTATATAAAACATATTCCTAGTTCTTTTTTTTTAATATATTTGCTTTAGGTCTTTGTCATATGTTCATGATGCACATTTCAGTTTAATTTTTCTATATCTGCTTAGACGCCAACTTCCTAAGCTCTATGCGATCAAATAACTTCACTAGAACTTTTTTTTTTTTTATAAAATTGACTAGTTATATTATTGTGATACAAATTGTTCATAGATTTATGGATGGTTGGCCATTCTGGCAATTGAAGTTTTTCAAGTTCCATGTCAACTAGTCTTTCTGGTCAGTTGAATTTATATATTCTGTTTTTGTGTTATTCGCCTTAGTCTATCTTCTTATAAGTTATTGCTTGCTCTTTCTGTAAAATTGTGATTCCCATGTCAACGACTGAAGGGAGGAAAACATAGTACAATTGATAATTCTGCATTGACTACACACTTGATATTGCAGAACCTTTATTAGATAAACAAAGGTCTATTTATTTGAGATGCTTTTTTCTTAATATTGAGAAATACTTTGTTTCTTGGTTCTTAATCCGTTTTACTTTTGATGTTTGTGTTACATGCTACAGAAATCATTAAGAATTAGGGATGGATTTGAAAAAGGATTTCATGGATCTATACACAGGGGTGTTATAGCTTGCTGTCATTGTTGTTGTAGTTGTTGAATTATGAGTGTTTAGAAGCATTAGGTTCTTCTATAGCTTTATTTATTATCCTCATAACATATACTTTAGCATGGGAATTGCTTACTAGGAGAGCTATTCATGCAAATTATGCTACTTGTTGGAGATGAAACTTGATCAAATATAGGGAAATCCATTAGTATTCACTTTTGGTTGAAGGATACAAATAAGAATGGAGGTACTTTGAAATTATGAAGCAATAACACTTCATAATGCTTGTGGCATCTATGTTAGACACTAGAACTTATCAGTTACCAACATGTTTTAGATGCTTCAAAACCTTATGGGGGACATGTATTACTTGCACTTCCTTATCTTACATTCTTATGTTATATGTAATCTTTTTAATGTCTTCTACATGGCTTCGAAGCTTATGGGTGGTTGTTGTGAATTATGTATATGACGAAAACAAACATCTATATTTCACTTCCTTATCCTATGATATATGGGCAATACATTTGCACTAGGAGTGTTCAATGTAAAATAATTTGTATTGCTCTCTCTTCTTAAACTCAAGCATGAGACATGATTGTGCTCTCAATGTTCTCTAAAATACCATATATGAAAGTATAAATGCATTTGATATCTTCTTTCTTTTCTAATCTATCTAAATACTATACAAGTAGTTTCTGTGGTGATTGGTAATGTAGATCATGTAATTAACATCATATATATTGGAAACTGGACTTACAATATTATGCACAATTTATGCAGTGGAATGCCTGAATGTAAACTTGGATTGAATGACCGGTTACTTTTGGAAGCTCAAGGTCGGACAACAAAGGGGAAAGCCATAGATTTAGATGATATTAAGTTTCACCAGTAAGTGTTCATCATCTTTTCTGCAAAGCTTTTCGTTTTCTCTTAACACTTCTCAGCTGTATACGATCACAGTTATACATTGAATATTGACTATTTACTCTATCTGTTTTAGGTGTGTGCGCTTGTCACGGTTTGAGAATGACAGGACGATATCTTTCATACCACCTGATGGGTCTTTTGACCTAATGACATACAGACTAAGCACTCAGGTTAATCTGGGTTTGCAACTTTGTCCAAAACAGAGTTTTGAAAGTTTAGGACTTGTATTAGATTTGTAGTTTTGAGGCATTTATTTTACTTGCACACCTGTTATTTCATTCGTCCAGGTAAAGCCTCCAGTCTGGGTGGAGGCTCAAGTTGAGAAGCATTCAAGAAGTCGCATAGAGATCATGGTGAAAGCACGAAGTCAGTTTAAGGAAAGGAGGTGCTAGCTTTACATTCATTTTGTTATAGATGATACCATATTTTGTATTTGTTACAACCCATGCCATCCATTTGTAATAACCTTCTGTAATTATTTCAATTACATACAGCACTGCAACAAATGTGGAAATTGAGCTGCCTGTACCTTCAGATGCTACCAATCCCAACGTCCGGACGTCCATGGGTTCTGCTAAATATGCACCTGAAAATGATGCATTGGTCTGGAAAATAAAATCGTTTCCTGGTGGCAAGGTATGAATCTTCTAACCAAAATTTTTCCCGATAACTAGAAGGATGCATACAATTTTTCTAACCAAAATTTACATGCAAGAATCTTCGTCATGATGTTAGTGTGGTCTTTTGCTGCATTTAGGAGTACATGTGTAGGGCAGAATTTAGTCTTCCCAGTATAACTGCAGAAGAAGCAACTCCAGAGAAGAAGGCTCCTATACGTGTGAAGTTTGAGATCCCATATTTCACCGTGTCTGGAATACAGGTATGTTGATTCTTCATGACTTTTGTCCTGGACTATATGAATCAGTAGTTTATGGATCCATTGCATTGGTTGCTTAGGTTCGATACCTGAAAATAATTGAAAAGAGTGGCTACCAAGCCCTTCCATGGGTGAGATACATCACAATGGCTGGCGAATATGAACTGAGACTCATCTAGTCACTTTGATCTGCTGTTTGAAATTTCGAAAACTCTGTATTCAAGGCTCAAAGGATGTCAAGACTGTACCTTCTGGGTTTGAGGGGAGCCTGCAGGGACTTATCGGTCTCAATATCGGCATGTGCAGTAGAAAGAGCCCCCATGCAGCATTGTTTCTGATTCCTTTTGCTTCTTGTAATGTTTTGTAAGGATGAAATGCTTATCCAGAAATATCACTATTTTCCAGAGAATATGTATTGATTTTGTTTGATAACTTGATTACGGCCGTGTTCCTCGTGTTCCTCTTTTTTTTATTCTTTTTTTTTTAATTGATGCTTCGATAACATGATGCATTCTTGGAAATGAATGTCTGATGTTTCGTGGTTGAATATGCCCTCTCCCTCTGCTTAACATGTAACATTGTCAGGTCTCTTGAAATCATAAAGCTTGAAGTTACTTACAGGGCCGGCCAAGATTGAGCTTCCTATCAGAGTTTGGCTCGATTGCATGAATTTTTCTTCTCACGTAACGCCAATCCTTTATTATGAATTAGACCTGATTTCAACTGAAACCCACTCTCTCTCTCTCTTCCAAATCGTCTTTTCGGGTCTATCTCAAGATTAAAACAGTATGGAGTCCCATCACAGAGCAATTTATTATATATTGGGATATATTGCTGGTGATAATTAGTGATGAATTTCATCATATGATAAACAATTGATGAACAAAATCAGTTAAACCCCTCTCATTGATCCTATCAGCTATAAAATCAAATTAATCAGAATCTAAATTTTTCCCTCGGAAGGCACACAGATAATTACTCGATATTACGTTTCGTATCTTATCCTACGGTAATTTGGGTATCACATACTATATAGTATGTAACCTTTGGCATGTGTGCTGGAGGTTTCTCTTTTTTGTTTTATATCTTGGATTTTACGTGTTCATTTAGAGCTTTCTCTTTTGTCTGTCTTGCAAATCTGATGATGAAACCTTGATGACATGACATGATTCATGTCGCATCTAGTATGTAACCTTTGGAATGTGTGCTTGAGGTTTTTCTTTTTTGTTTGATATCTTGGATTTTGCATGTTCAATTAGAGCTTTCTCTTTTATTGATCTTACAAATCTGATGATTAAACTTTCATAACATGGCATGATATATATATATATATATATATATATATATATATATATATATATATATATATATATATATATACACACATATATATGCACACACATCTCGAAAATCCTAATTGTTATGTTCCACAAAGAAAGTCCTTAAATTTTAAGGTTTTAGAATATCTCTTTCTATAAAATAAGAAATATATTCGTACCTAAAAATAATCAAGAAAGTCTTGTCAACTTAAAATAGTAAGAAGAAGAGAGGAAAGAATTATGTACCGCTCAGCCAACTTCTTCACATCACAATCGTTCTTCTTTATATTTTCAAAGTTCAAAGCTTCTGTTGCAAAAAGTTCTCAATGCCTATCACCTATTGTCCAAACTCAGGAGGAGATTTTAGTAGAAAAGAGAGAAGGACATTGAAGATCGACAATGATAATTTAACTTTATAAACTTATTTTTATTTGATTTTATGCTTAGTTTTTCTATGATAATTTATTTTTTTATTAAAATTTTTATTTAAAAAATGGTATTGAGTCGACGGATCATCAAACCTGAGTCCCACATAGATCATGTATTACATTGCATTTGTTAGAGGTTGCTGATTCTAAATTAAATTGATTGTGAATTATAAATCAAATGGATTTTTAAGTAAATAACTCAAACATATCTTCATCGATGATTTTGTTGATAGAACCATGCATTAGCCAATTGAAAGAATACTAAAGGTACGATAATCTTTTGTCCCATGCTTTCAGGTGTTTGGAGTTGTATCCTCAAAAAAAATAAACCATGGTTTGGTTTGCTATTTTGACTTGACCATTAGTTTATGGATGGAAGGTTGTGTTTTTCTTTAATTTGGTATCCATCGAAGTCCAAAGTAAATTCCAAAAGTTACTCAAAAAATATTTATCACTTTTGAATGCAATAGAACTCGGAAGGCCAAGGTGTATCCAGAAGAATAATCGAGTCACTCCTCTAATAGTTGTCTTCTTGTAAGACATGATTATGACCATCTTTGAGAATCTATTGACTACCACAAATAGATAGTCATGTCCCTATCTTATTGTTGGTAGATCTTTGGAGAAGTCTATTGATTGAACGGGCAACAAAGTATAACCCTAATTTTCGATTAGCTAGTTTTGAAAAGCTATAAAAGATGCATCCTCCCATGAACCATGCCACATTTTGCTACATTCGGGACCAATAACATGTTGTAGATTTGTCATTGTCTTGCTCATGCCAAAGTGCCCCATGACTTTAAATGGGTGTGTTTCTTACATCTAATTCATGTGATCTATTTTCTTTGATATCCAAAGCTGAGGATATTTGTAGAATAGTTCTCCTTAAAGCACGAGTATTATGTTAGTTTTTATTTTGATTTTCTCTATGATATTTTTTAATTCTGATCTTCTTATATATGTTCATATAATCCTTATGAAAATTATGTATGAACTATATATGTATAGAAAAGCAAAGACATATAATCGAGAGTCACAATAATATGTCAACTAACTTATTTTGCACTCCCTTTTTATACTTATCACCGAGTTAAATGATTACAGATATGACATCCACTTTATGTGCTAAGCTTATTGCATTTTAAATTATGTCTAAAGGTATTGAAATGGTCTATGATTGATGTAGATGATCATTTCCTTCCCTAGGATATACATGCACCAATATTAGGTTGTTTAATGTAGCACGAATAATTCTATATCATAAGTGGGATGGTTTTACTGAGATTCTTAGAATATCTCATAGTGGTATGCTATGACTTGGCCATCTTACATCAACCAACAGAGCTCTTATCGTATTCGCCTCTAACTCAAACTATCATTGTAGATTCAACAAGGTTAGCATAAGCACTTTATTGATTTTTTCTAATAGCAAGTAGAACGTAGTATCATGCTTTTTCAATCACTTGACTCTTTAACCTGTTTTAGTGAACGAATATAAAGGAATCGTAAGAATGAAAAAATTTTGGATAAACTTATGAAGATATTGCCATGCGCCTAGGAAACAGTGAACTTTTGTGATCGTCCTTAAAATTATGTGAACAACTATGATGAACTAATTATAAGAGTAGGCGATTATTGTTGTTGTTGTTTCTTATGACTATTTGAGAAATATAGCAAGGACTCAATCCTTTTGTATCGAGTCTCACATCAAAATACTCTCTTACGATGGCTCAATCAATAATAAAATACTAGACTCATGAATAGATGAACTTGATACTTATTTTGATCTATATGACTATAACAGTAAGGATAGGATGATGCTTGAGTGACTCAAGTTCATTGGACATGCACTTATGTGATGGAAAGCCCTTTTACGAACTAATAATGATAAAGATATATCATACGAGAAGAATTTTATCCTATAATGTATCTTAGAAAAAGATAAGATGAAGGAAGTAGCACTACCTATGTTAAGGACAGGACCAATCTATGTAAAAATATACTATTGAGAATTTCTCTCAATGACTACTCGACAATTATGAAATATTCTATTGGCCTCTATACCCAGATAAACATAGAACAATGCATCTTCAAAACTCACGACATCACAACAGCAAGTATGATGATAGTAATGATCGAGAAAAGAATTGAACTCGCATTGAGAAAAATACATACAAGGCAAAAGCAAACCACCTGAAAACCAAGAAGAACCCCAAGAGTGATAAAACCACATCTTCCAAAAGAAACGATTTATTTTGCAATCACTATAAAATTATATGTTATACATGAAAAGAGTGCTGCAATGTTCACCGCGAACTCTTTATGAAGAAGTGGAAAAATAATCAGAATCGATGTATGATGACCACTGATATAGAAGATGATCAAATTGAACTACCATTAGTTTTACACTCGGATCGAAGTCTATCATTGATGATTAGACAGAATGTCATAGAATCAAATCCAACTCTCGATCTAGAAATTTAAAGAAAATTATTTACTCTCAAGATCCAAATGAAACAATAAGTCATAATCATCGCCATCAAAACCCAAAAGTCCTGACAAGCTTTGTACATACATTTATTTGGACTCGAGATCAATCCTCGTGAAAAATCATATCTATTAGAATAGATATATATAAAATCCCCATCTCAAGGGGATATATATATATATATATATATATATATATATATATATATATATATATATATATATATATATATATATATATATCCCTTATTACTTCATTTGTCTTCATAAAAAAAATGGTTTTTTGATGTGTACTCATTGCTGTCAAGATGATGAAAAATACATTTAAGTCTCTTTACGATTGTGCTGGCAGTAGGAGTAATACATATCCTGAGCTGCCAATCTCGACTGTCATTCACACGTAAGATTGATGTCATGCCTTAGACAATAATCTAATATACCTTAATCTTCATTTTGTTGGTATTGTTACACCTCAGGCTTCCATTTCCTAATCTCTCTTCTTTACATTTCTGTTTCATATAAAATAGTTTTATTAGCTTCCTTAATCTGCTCCACCCATTTTCACCTATTTTCTAAAAGGAAGTAAATGCTATGTCCAAGTAAACCTTCTCAATTACTGAGTCAGATCAAAGGACCAGTTCTGGTTTGTCCTTTAACTTTGCCCATCAACATGCTGCCTCAAGCAGAACCTGCTGCTACGAGACATTAGCAACACATTAACTGGAAGAATGTACCTGGAAGTTTCAGTGTGGGTGATCATAATTTCTCTAAGCTATCAGTAGCAAACATATGCTGCCACAAGCAACTCCCTGTAGTTGTTTTCTGCTCAACGCTCAGTGCTTTTAGTGGTAGCCGACTTAAAAGGCACTTCAGCAATCACTTGCCACTGTGAATCCTTTTTTGGCACTTTATGCAATCCAGTGGATGTGAACACGACACCCAAGTTATGGCAATTGATTCACTTTTGAGCTGCCCCAAGTGAGAAGCACACATACAGCAGGTGTCCTAATTAATTGATGATTTGCAGGAGTCTCTGAAGATTATTGTCAGGTTATGGGATGATTGCCATGTTAATACTCATCATAATCATAACTATAGCCTTCTCAAGTAAAGGTGATTAATAGAATGTTTTCATACATATATATATATATATATATATATATATATATATATATATATATATATATATGTATGTATATATGTATATATCTTAGTTTCCCAGCATAACGATTAGCCTGTGATTCCCTTAAATCTTGCTTCACATGCAGACAAAGTTAGACTAGTCCTCGGATCCTAGATTCATATTTTGTGCATCGGAATGAGATTATGCCTAAAGACGAGGAGATAAGATAAAAAGCACGCTGAGAAACAAGATGGTGCTTAAAGATTCAACTCTATAAAGAAGATGAAGTAGATTTCTGGGCTTTTGGGGGACATGATTGTTGTCTTAGGAGGCTAGCCAGGGTTGCAAGGTTTCAGCTGCAGAAACTTTAGCAATTCTCTTGCTTTCCTCTTTTTGTTGGATTGTTGGCAGATGGAGACAAATCAAGATGGTATGACAGAGAGAAGAACCCTAAAGAAATCAGTGGTGAACCTGTTCAGCAAAAAACAATGGATTAATCTCTTGACTCAGCACGTTATAAACAAATTAGGGATGCGGTGTTCCATGGAAGAACATGAAAACCTTGATGCAACTGACACCAGTCTGCAGACTCGGGGTTGAATCAAGTGCATGGTGACAGTGGGACACGTTTGGTTTGTGATCTAGCATGCAATCTAAAGCCTGCTCTTGTTCCACCTTTACTCACCATGAGGAAAGCATTCTACTGCAAGTGTGCTGGCTGTGGAACAGGCAGGAATCATAAGCTTTGCCCCCTCTGTGTCCTCAAGCTGTTTGTCCTGGTCCCTGAGGAGTCCCTGTCAATGCTTCCTTCCTCCCCAATCCATCCAACACCTAGCCATCATCATGCTTGGACTCACACATGCAGTAGGCATTCCCAATCCTATCACTACATAGCCAGTACTAGAAGGACTCCATCGGACTCGCAGTGAGCATGTTCCAGCGATCGAGGGCTGCACCAGTGAACTGATCCATCTTTTCACAGCAGTCATCGGTGTGCAACGGGATGGATGGCATATGACATTAAACGTCATGTTGGTGTCTGCATGTTCGTGACACCCTTCCCTTCTTTTCGTGTATAAAAAGGGCGAGAGGTGGCGAAGGTGTTCATGCGAAGCCTGTGATCCCCATTACAGAAGCTGAAGCTGTGCTCCACCATGAGAGAAACGCTGAGGTACCTGTTGGGTGTTGCTGGCCCAAGTGGGTTTGGATCCAGCTGCACTGGTGAGCAAGTCACACAGGATATCTACTGCTCCAACCCTTCTACTCTTACTGCAATCATCACTGGTTAGTCTCTCTCTCTCTCTCTCTCTCTCTCTCTCTCTCTCTCTCTAATGTTCCTAATTCAGTAACATGGAGTAGTGCCAATGCATATTTTGCTTGATCGAATCTTCACTAAGGATACTAAAGTATGGTAGGTTTAAGGATAGAAAGGAGTAATTAATCATTGCATCGCTGATGGTGGGTTTAATGGGACAAGCTTGCATTGTGCTAAAAGTGTCATATGGTTTGATCAAGTATTCGACTAAATGCCTTAGTTCGTGTGCAGTCATTAGCATCAAGAATTAGTAATCATCTGCATGAACATTACTTTGGTTTCCGTGATCGAAGGAGCGACATCGGGCATCGGCGCGGAAACGGCGAGAGTGTTGGCCAAACGAAGGCTGAGACTGGTGATCCCGGCGAGGGATCTGAAGAGAGCTGCTGAAGTCAAAGACTGGATTCAAGGAGAGAGTCCAGAGGCAGAGATCATTCTGATGGAGATGGATCTGAGCTCGTTTGCTTCCATCAATAGATTCTGCTCCATGTTCTTGTCTCTCGGATTACCACTGAACATTCTCGTGTGAGTCAGAAGTAGACATTGCTCACGATTCTTCGAGCATTCAGATTCAAAAGCTGACACTGATCTTTGCAGAAACAATGCCGGGAAATACTGCAAGAAGCTGCAGCTCACAGAAGACAAATTTGAGATGACCTTCGCCACCAACTACTTGGGCAAGTCTCCTTCTCCTCATCCATGCATGCATGCTTGAATTGCTCTGCTATTACGTTGATAATTCAGCAAGGACATGCATGCATGTCGTGTAGATCTGTTGAGAACAGGAAAGTGGGACTGTTTCTTGATCTGTCACTCATCATCTCGAGTCGAGTCCTGCTGCCTTCAGAAGAGAGAAACCATCATTCTTGTTTCTTTGATCCACTGTAGGTCACTATTTACTTACAGAGAACTTGGTGGAGAAGATGATTGAGACATCAGCAAGAACTGGAATCGAAGGACGGATTGTTAACGTGTCATCAGTGATACATACATGGGTGAAACGAGGAAGATTCAAGCTCTCCCACATGCTCAATCCCAAGGAGTATGCTTCCTTTGCTTATGGTTTCCTCGTCAACATGAGAAAGAATACTTCTGACTTCATGTACCTTGGAAATGATCACTCTGTTGCAGCTTCAATGGCACGCAAGCTTATGCGCACTCCAAGCTGGCCAACATAATGCATGCCAAGGAGCTGGCAAGAAGACTGCGAGTATGCACAACCAAACATGTAGTGTCATTTGGAACTTGCACGAGATACAAACTTAATTGCAAGTATATCTTCTTGCAGGGAAGAAATGCAATGGTGACCATCAATGCAGTGCATCCAGGAGTAGTGAAGACTGGCATCATCAGGGATCATAAGGGCTTGATTACAGGTACATATGATCGTTCTGTCACCATAACATGAATTGAATCGAATGAAAAATATTGATTATATATATCATACAGATTCGGTGTTCTTCCTGGCATCAAGGCTGCTGAAATCGACATCACAGGTCTCGATGATTGATTCCTCCTGTTTCGAATGCGACATGAGTATTTGTATGCCTCATACTGTTATCCCTCGTTGCAGGGAGCATCCACCACTTGCTATGTGGCTTTGAGCCCACAGCTGATCGGCGTCTCCGGGAAGTACTTCGTGGACTGCAACGAGAGTTCTTGCTCGAGTCTAGCGGGCAATGAGTTCGAAGCTCGAACTCTGTGGCAGAAGACGCATGCGTTAGTTCGTGATCATGTCAGGCAAACAAGAAGAGCCAAAAATTAATGTACCATATCCGGAGATCAGCAGTGACTTCTGTCATGCCGTGTTCATCTTTGCACGAGTATATAAACTCACGTCAACTTGGCGAGTATATGTAGAATCCATGAATGTTTTCATAGAACGTAGAAACATTGACAATTCGAACCCCATAATGGTCTGAACTCAATTAACACACGGAATCTGTACAAGGACTGGCCACCATAAACATGCACATCACAGCAAACCACAGCCTTGGATTTTACAGGGGAAGAATGGACTACAACAATTGGGAGCAGAGGTGGGTTGAGATGTCACTTTAGCAAGTGGTAATCTTCCTCTGGATCATCGTCTTCCGAGGTGGATGGGCCACAGAACATGCCTCCCCATTGTGGGAAGTATATCAAGCTTACTGGCAGAGTGCACACGAGGACCATGACTCCCATGAGGGAGATGCCGGTCTCTTTGGAGTACTTGGTGCCTGAGAAGAACAGCAGCTGGATTACCACTCCGCCTAATGCTCCGCCGCTTCCGGTCATCCCCGAGATCATTCCCAGCGACCTTTGATCATTTTGGATTGCGACATTAGAATCAAGGATTTCAACCGTGCAAAAGCTTGGAACGAGAAGCCGGGAGTGAAACAGGGGAGACGAAGGTGGAAGAGAGCATACCTCTTGGAGACGAAGGGCACCACCCCGTAGGTGAGCCCCGAGGCAGCCTGCACGAAGAAAGCGAAGCAGCACATGACGGCCATGGACGCCCCCAGCGAGCTCATCCTCCCCAGCAGCACGCAGAGCACCCCTCCCACGGTCTGCACCACCCACAGACTCCACAGCCTCCCCCGCATGCCGAACCTCCTTCCCATGGCGTCCGAGATCATCCCGCCCGCCGGCCGCGAAACCACGTTGGCCATCCCGAAACACGCCGCCACCAGTCCCGCCGCCTCCACCCCTAGCCCGAACCGCCCGTAGAAATACTGCGCCACCACGTTCTCCATAGCCAGCTCGACCCCGTAGCAGTAGCCATAGGTCAGGAACAGTATCCAGCCCCTGTAGTTGCCCAGGCCGTCGGCGACGACTACCCAGAAGCCTTCTTTCGACGTTGGCTTTCTCGACGATCTCTTCTCCTGTGATCTGGAAAATGACACGAAGTTGCCGTCCGGCAAGTCTTGTCCGAAGGCGAGCACCGCGAGAGCGCCTACGACCTGCAGCGTCGCCGGGAGCAGGAAGGCGGCGCGCCAAGAGAAGGAGGGGCTGCCGCTGAGTCGGAGGATGCAAGAGTAAGCAAGCGGCATGAGGAACTGGGCGGCGCCGCTGCCCGCGTTGGCCCAGCCGGCGGACACTCCGTTGGCCCGACCGACGACGCCAGGGGCGAACATGGAGCTCATCCAGTACTGGTTGGCGACGAAGTTGGCGAGCGAGAGGCCGGCGACGAAGCGGAGGACGATGAAGCCAGTAGGGGAGGACACGGCGGAAGCGGCGTAGACGGCAGGGGCGGTAAGGAGGGCCAGGGCCGCGGATGCGACACGGGGGCCGAGGAGGTCGCAGGCGGGGCCCATGGCGAGGCGGGCGACGATGATGCCGGAGACGGAGGCGACCCCGGCGTGGGCGACGTCCACTGGGGAAAGGTGGAGCTGGCGGCGGAGCACGGGAAGGAGGGGCGGGGTGGCGAAGGTGGAGAAGTAGCAGGTGAAGAGGGAGAGCCAGGCGAGGTGGAAGGCCCGCATGTGAGGGCCGGCGGCCGAGAGGAGGCGCAGCTCGGTGGCCTTGTGCTCCTCGTCCACCGGCAGAGCAAACTTGGAGACCTCCACCTTCTCCTGCATGCTGCTGGCCTTCGGCAGTTGACAGCTACGTCGTCGGTCACTTGCCACTACAACAGCTCGTATATCTGATGGTGGTGAAGGAATGCACACATATAGTGTATCAGAAGAAGCTCCAGGCGGACCGTAAATGATTCCCAAGGCACAGCTACGTCATTCTTAGGAATAATGAAGAGAAGTAGGGCCACGCAAGAAGCAGCAGGAGCCACAAACCCCGCCGTGGGGCATGCGAAGTTTGTGGTTGTGGTGGTGGCGCTGGCGGTGGGGAAGGGTGTGAGATTTGATGCGCAGCGTCGCAGCCCGTAACTTGGCTTTGCTCTTTGGAGATTCCTAATGGCCGCTGTGGTGCACTTAATGAAACGGAAAAGGAGAGCACAGTCGACTGTCGCCAGTGATCGTCAGATCAACAACACCAAGAAACGTACTATTGATGTCATCACGCTCAAGCAAGGACTGGTGACCGTGACCGCTGTTGCCGAGGAGCGACGAAGACAACAGGTGAGGCGGGCAACACGCACCCGCGTTCGACACCTCATGCTGGGGATGCGTTCGAGGTGGCGGCCATGCCTTTCGTCGGGCGTTGGGGGGTCCCATTGGTTCCGAATGGAGAGGCGAACGGTATCCTTTGGCGTGGGAGGAGAGACACCGACGCCGGTGGACGAACCCCCGCGTTACATGGGTCACACGTCCGTATTCTCATGGTAAAATTGCATGGGGCGTTCTATGTACCCGTACGTCCACAGCTGTAATGAAGAGCCAATCGAAATGTGCACGTTAGAAGATACTAGAATTGCCCACATACAAATAAAAGAGTAGGTCACACTGATGTTACCACATTTGCATTAAAAAAAGTAAAATTATAGGATGAATTCCTCATAAAAAATATCTTTTTTATTTTTTTCCTTTTCATAAATCCCGCATAGTATCATTTTTTTTTTCAATCGCACTATAGTGATTCTCAAATTATAAACAAGATATATTTTTTAAAAAGGACATTTTATCCTTAAAACAAAGCTCATAATATTTTCTTTTCATAAACATTTAGAAGAATATTTATGTTGCTAATAACATACGCACACACATAATATATAATATTAAATAGAATTGGGTCTGAGTCGATTTAGATTAGACTCGATTGGAGTACCTCTATTTTGGATTTTGCGTCAGCTCTGACTCAACTTCTATGTAGGGTTGGATTGGAACTTTTCAAAACTACAGCAATTGTTGGAGATCTAATCGAGCACCCAATGATGCGATTATTCAAGCAAGTTTTGCTTGAACCCAATCTAATCTAATTTGTAGCACCAAATGCTATTTCACCATGAATCCATTAGTCTATCACTCTACCTATTTCCAAGCTGATTTCATCGATTTTACTGTTATTTCTACCGCAACTTTCATTAATCTAAATATTTTAAGAGGGTTTAAATATTACACCTCTCCAATTTTGTTCCTTCCTATACCTTTTTTATGGTTACCACTTGTTATGGGAAACAACTTTTTACCGTGAACCGGGGACACGTGACGGGGGCTTAGAGTGTCCGGGGTCGTCTCGGTATGGTTCGGGCTCGTCGACGTCTCCCGTTCTTGCCGATTCCCGATCGGACGAGGGTGTCGCGATCACCCGGGGAGGGTACCCGCATAAAAGGGCGGGTCGGATGCTCCGCCCGACCCCTCCGACGCTCAAGTCAGCTCTCGATCGGAAGGAAGTGAGTGTTTTTCAGAGAAACAGAGAGAGAGAGAGAGAGAGAGATCCATCCCCCTCCCCCACACTCCTCGGCAGCTTAAATAAGCCGGTGCCCGATGCGCCTCTGGTGGCGTCTGGAGAGGATGTACGAACCTGGTTTGGCAGGCCGGTGCCGTGATCAACTTACCCCGGCGCGGGCAAGGCGGAGGAGAGAGTGCTGCTCGGCAATCGATCGCGGAGCAGCTTTGAGCAGCGAGGGGCGGTGGCGCATCCGGCGTAACACACAGATCCGATGTCATGTCATATTTAAGGCCAGATTACTACCCCCTCGAAAAGCCACTCCTACGAAACCGACCTCGAGGATAGGAAAGGGTGGCCGGCGGAACCCGGTAGTGCATAGGGAGCTTGCTGAGACCTCGATTGGTGCTGTCGAGATAAGGAGCCGGGGGCTGTTCAAGACCCAGAAAACCGACGGCCGAGGCCCGCTCGAGGCCATGAATACCAATGGTCGAGGCCCGCTCGAGACCATGCAGACCGAACCGTGATTCGGTATAAGGGGCCGAGACCTGCTCGGGCCTCCGAACACCGAACCCCCGGCCGGGAAGGGGTCGAGCCTTCGCCACCGCTACAAGACCTGAAAACCGATGGCCGAGGCCCGCCGAGGCCATGAATACCAATGGTCGAGGCCCGCCGAGACCATGCAGATCAAACGTGGTTCGGGATAAGGGTCGAGCCTTCGCCACCGCTACAAGACCAGAAAACCGATGGCCAAAGCCCGCCGAGGCCATGAATACCAATGGTCGAGGCCCGCTCAAGACCATGCATCAACCGTGGTTCGGGATAAGGGGTCGAGCCTTCGCCACCGCTACAAGACCTGTAAAACCGATGGCCGAGGCCCGCCGAGGCCATGAATACCAATGGTCGAGGCCCGCCGAGACCATGCGCACCGAACGTGGTTCGGGATAAGGGCCGAGCCTTCGCCACCGCTACAAGACCCGTAAAACCGATGGCCGAGGCCCGCCGAGGCCATGAATACCAATGGTCGAGGCCCGCCGAGACCATGCAGCATCGAACCGTGGTTCAGGATAAGGGTCGAGCCTTCGCCACCGCTACAAGACCCGAGAAAATCGATGGCCGAGGCCCGCCGAGGCCATGAATACCAATGGTCGAGGCCCGCCGAGACCATGCAGCATCAACCGTGGTTCGGGATAAGGGGTCGAGCCTTCGCCACCGCTACAAGACCCAGTAAAACCGACGACCGAGGCCCGCCGAGGCCATGAATACCAATGGTCGAGGCCCGCCGAGACCATGCACGAACCGTGATTCAAGATAAGGGGCGAGACCTGCCGCCTCCGAACACCGAACCCCGGCCGGAAGGGGTCGAGCCTTCGCCACCGCTACAGACCCGTAAAACCGATGGCCGAGGCCCGCCGAGGCCATGAATACCAATGGTCAAGGCCCGCCGAGACCATGCGACCATCGAACCGTGGTTCGAGATAAGGGGTCGAGCCTTCGCCACCGCTACAAGACCCAGAAAACCGATGGCCGAGGCCCGCCGAGGCCATGAATACCAATGGTCGAGGCCCGCCGAGACCATGCATCGAACCTTGGTTTGGGATAAGGGGTCCACCTTCGCCACCGCTATAAGACCCGAGAAACCGATGGCCGAGGCCCGCCGAGGCCATGAATACCAATGGTCGAGGCCCGCCGAGACCATGCAGACCGAATCGTGGTTCGGGATAAGGTCGAGCCTTCGCCACCGCTACAAGACCCAAAACCGACGGTCGAGGCCCGCCGAGGCCATGAATACCAATGGTCGAGGCCCGCCGAGACCATGCAAACCAACCGTGATTCGGTATAAGGGACCGAGACCGCCGGGCCTCCGAACACCGAACCCCGGCCGTAAGGGGTCGAGCCTTCGCCACCGCTACAGACCCGTAAAACCGATGGCCGAGGCCCGCCGAGGCCATGAATACCAATGGTCGAGGCCCGCCGAGACCATGCAGATCGAACCGTGGTTCGGGATAAGGGGTCGAGCCTTCGCCATCGCTATAAGACCCGAAAACCGATGGCCGAGGCCTGCTCGAGGCCATGAATACCAATGGTCGAGGCCCGCCGAGACCATGCGACCGAACCTTGGTTCGGGATAAGGGGTCGAGCCTTCGCCACCGCTACAAGACCCAGAAAATCGATGGCGAGGCCCGCCGAGGCCATGAATACCAATGGTCGAGGCCCGCCGAGACCATGCATCGAACCGTGGTTCGGGATAATGGGTCGAGCCTTCGCCACCGCTACAAGACCCAGAAAATCGATGGCCGAGGCCCGCTCGAGGCCATGAATACCAATGGTCGAGGCCCGCCGAGACCATGCGCATCAACCGTGGTTCGGGATATAAGGGGCCGAGCCTTCGCCACCGCTACAAGACCCAGAAAACCGATGGCCGAGGCCCGCTCGAGGCCATGAATACCAATGGTCGAGGCCCCCTCGAGACCATGTAGACTGAACCGTGGTTCGGGATAAAGGGTTGTTTGCGTGCCGGGCAGGTCACCTGGTAGGGCGACGACACGTCACGTCCCCATTAATCATCCTCTCGTTGTTTGGGCTGCCCGACGCGATATGGTTCGGGAGCCGCCCGTATAAATACGACTGCTGAAGCCGAGGGGTCGCAGGCGTGCCGACCAAGTCACCCGGCAGGGTGACGACACGTCACGTCCCCATTAATATCCCTCTGCCCGATGCGATTCGGTTGGGCATGACGTGTGGCAACATGCTGCCGCCCACCTCGGGAGGCGAACGGGCGACGCTCTTTTCTCTTTTAAGTGGCGTGCGTCACGAGTTCCTGCTACTTCCCATTAGCAAAGTCCTTCTGACCTAAGTTCTGCCGCTTCCTCCCCTCGAGCCTTCATGATCTCAGAGTTTTCTCGCCACGCTTCGACCGTCTCTATCCGCTATATGTGAGTGCCGGCATGGCTCCCTTCGTTTCTTCCTCCTCTACCTCTTCTTCTTCTCCTTCAGTCACCACCCGCATTGCTGTTACTCCCTCCTCTCCGCCTTCCACCCGTTCTTCAGATGGGGAGGCGGTGCGTGCGTTGGAGGCCATGATGTGGCCGCACGACCAGGATTCTACCTTAGACGAAACCCATGTAGAGGTCCTCCGGAGGCGCTATTGCATTCCGGAGGAGTACATCCTCACGGCCCCTAAGGTGGGGCAACGGGCCTTCGACCCGATCCCGAAGGGTTTTGCCCTAACTCAGATGCCTTGAGGCCGGTTTACGCCTCCCCTTGCATCCTACCATTGTGTCCTGCCTCTCTCTGTGGCGGATCTCGCCGTCACAGATTTCCCCCAACTCCTGGCGGTATTTTGTGGCCTTCCTGGGGGAATGCCACTACGCCAACATCATCCCGACCCGCAACCTCTTCCTCTCGTGCTTTCGCCTTTCCAAAGGGCCGGGGGGCTATTTTCTTGCGGCCAGGGTGGGATTCCGTGTTAGCGGGGCCCCCACTAATAATAAGGGATGGAAGAGGCACTTCTTCTTCGTCCAACGTAAGGAGGACTGGGGCTTCGGGGTTCGGTAGTCTTCGAGATCGATCGACAACAAGGCCCCGAATCTTAATGCCGCAAAGCGTACAGATTTGTAGAGGCTGAGGGTTATCCTTCCCTCCTCCCAAGCCATCTGCAATATGTCAGAGCGGTGGCTTGCGGAAGCGGGGCTAAGCCCACGCTCCGAGGGTATGGTGCCATCACCTAGTTCCTTTGAGTTTTTCGAACTGCTTCGTTTTCTAACCGTTCTCTTGCATTTTGCAACGATGGTGAACCTACGATCATTTCACGACGTGGGCACTCCGTCCGGCTCGTCTCCAAGCGCACCGTCGAAGCCGAAGCGGGCCAGGGAAGACTCCCCGCGAGTGGCCGAAGGCGACCGTCCTCAGAAGAGGTCCAAGGCGAAGGAGGTGCTGGACCTCGAGGCACCAGCAGTGCATCCCACTGGGGCGGCCGACCAGCATGCCGCCCCTCCAGAAGCTTCAGCGTTACCCGCGGGTTCCGGGCCCAGCCAGGGGACGACCGGAAAAAGCCCTCGCCTCCCGGCCCTGAAGGACCTATTCAGGGTCCTGCCTGGTGGGGACGTGCCGTTTTTCACCCGGGTCATGGGTGAGATCCCGCCCGGGGGGTCGAGCGACCCTTTGGTCGCACGATGGGGAGGTATGTCCCGCGGGGACAAGGTATGGACCGGGGGGCGTCCCTCGGCCGCTTACCTCTGTGGGGCGCTTCATCCCGACATAGCCCGGGACCTTTACACGCTCCACTCGGAGGCTCTCATCGCAAAGTCGGCGAAGGTTGCGTTGTGGGTAAGTACTACCTCTGGTGACTTCCTTCCGGGTTTTCTTTGTGGTAATTTACCATCTTCTCCCGTGCAGAGTCTCCACTATTCCACAGCCCTGCTCGACCGGGTTCATGACGTCGGTCGGATTATAGGCGGCATGGCAGAGCGCAACCTCGAGCAGCGCCGCCAGCTGGAGGAGGCCCTGACCGGCCCCGGCCCGGAGGCGGTCGCCGCGGCGGAGAAACGGGCGACGGACTTGGGGCAGAGTGGCCCGGCCGACGCTTGAGCTCGCGACCTCCTACGCCAAGGAGGTCGCTCTGCAAAGCTTTTATGGCGGACCGAGAGGTCGAGAACCGGGCCCCGCCGAATGACACCTTTCGCCTGTCCGCTATAATCGCCTCTAAGGAGGCGGAGACGAAGGCTTCCCAAGAAGCCCTCGCGGCCGAAGAGAACCACCGTCCGGAGAGGGACCGGGAGGCGATTGAGCGGTACAAGAAGTCGGAGGGCTTCCTCCTCGACTTGGACCGATCGGGCAGGGTATCCTACGAATATGGGTACCGGGTCGCCTTGGCGTGATTCCGAGCCTGTCCCTCGGGTTCCACGGTAGAGGAGGATCCCTTCACTTCCCGCCTCGAGGACCAGGGAGTGGGGATGCCCGAGGAGGTCCCTTTTGACGACAGTCTTCCCGGGACCAACTCCTGAGGAATTTTTTCCTCTTCTCTTTCTCTTTTTGGAGGGTCTCCCCTTGTCCTCTTGTACTACTTCACTCCCTCTCTAGGGACCCATTTTGTATCAGAGGGCTTTTATTAATGAACTATAACTTTTCATAAGTCGATTTTTCCAACTTGTATCCAACACTCCATGCTTATGCTCGGTCCCTCGTTTAAGAGCTTTAGACGAAATACTTCCTGAGGTTCTGGATGTTCCAAGTCCTCGGCACTTGGCGTCCCGACATCGTAGCGAGTCGGAACGTACCCGGTCTGACGACCTTGACGACACAATACGGTCCTTCCCACTTGGGTGCGAGCTTACCCTTCGCCCTGAGGGGGTCACTCACCTTAGTTTTTCGTAACGCCAGGTCTCCCACCCCGAGCGGTTGGGGATGAACCTTTTTGTTGTAGCCTCTGGCGATACTTCGGTTGTAGGCTAAGGCCCTTAGGTGCGCGTTGGCCCTTCGCTCTTCGAGCAGGTCTAGGCCGGCCCGAACTCCCTGGGACGACGTCGGCTCCTCATAAGCTTCCACCCGGAGAGTCGGGATTACCAACTCGGCCAAGCAAAAGCTGCTTCCATGCCGAATGCCGATCAGACGGCGATTCACCCGTGGGTTTTTTGGGTGGTCCGCATGGACCACAGATGCTTGGTAGCTCATCGACCCGGCCTCGATCGGGCTTTAAGAGATCTTTTCTTGAGCCCCTCGAGGATAGACCGGTTGGTTACCTCGGCGAGTCCGTTAGTCTGAGGGTGGGCTACCGAGCTAAACCTCAACTGAATCCGGTACTTTACACAGAATTCCCTGAACCGAGTGCTGGAAAACTAAGTGTCGTTATCGGTGACAATGACGTTAGGAAGGCCGAACCGGGTGATAATATTTTTCCACACGAACTGCTCGACCCGCCCGGTCGTGATAGTCGCCAGGGGCTCGGCCTCCACCCATTTGGTGAAATAGTCGATTCCCACGATGATATATCTTCGCTGTCCCGACGCCGGGGGGAACGGTCCTAAAAGGTCCATTCCCCATTGTGCAAAAGGCCATGCGACATCCATGGAGGTGATCGGGACCGTGGGACGCTAGGGGGCTCGGGCATGGCGCTGGCAGGCGTCGCACCATCGCACGTAGCTCCGAGCGTCTCGGTGTAACGTGGGCCAATAATAACCTTGATGCAGTATCTTGAAAGCCAAAGCCCGGCCTCCCATATGCTCCCCGCAGATCACGCCATGGACCTCAGCGAGGATTGTTTCCGCCTCGTCAGGATCTAAGCATCGTAAAAGCGAGCGAGAAAATGACCTTTTGTAGAGCCGATCGCCAATCTCGCAAGATACCACGCCGAAGTCCGGCGGGCCATCGGGCCTTGGCGTCATCCGCGGGAAGGATGCATTCACGTTTGTATATCCGCATCTCCTGTATCCAGGTGAGTGGTGTAGTCGGGCCTTCGGACCCTCCTAACCCCGTAGTGGCAACCGTCGGGCACTCGAGCTCCTCGACTTCGGGGCACTCCCCGAGGTTGGCTCCCGAGGCCAACTTGGCTAGCTAGTCCGCCCGCCCGTTTTGGGACCTGGGGACTCGAGATAAGGTGAAACAGGAGAAGTTAGCGGCCTGAGCTTTTACCTCCCTTAGGTATTTCAGCATGGTGGGATCCCTCGCGCGATATTCTCCACAGATTTGTTCGGCGACCACCGGGAGTCCGTAAGGACATGGATCGCTCGCTTGCATTTCTGGCCGCCAGCGCAAGCCCGCCAAGAGGGCTTCGATTCGCTCGCCGTTGTTGGTGGCGCCGGCCAAAGCGTAAAGAGCGCTCGAGTGCGCCCTCGGGTCCTCGAGGATGAGTCCCGCCCGCCCCCTTGAGCCGATGACCTGCTCCACATGCAGAACCCAGGGCCCCGGTTCTTGTTCCGAGCCTCCTGCTGACGGGTCGCCCGAGATGAAATCGGCCAGGGCCTGTGCCTTGATGGCCGCCCTCGGTTTGTAGTGAAGATCGACCAGATAGTTCCACCGCCCACTTCAGAGTCGCCCGCCACATCAAATTTAGAGAGAACTGGCGCACGCGGTTGGTCATCATTACCTCGATCGTGTGGGCCTGGAAATAGGGGCGCAGCTTCCGAGCCGTCGAGGATGGCGTTAACGCCAATCTCTCGATTGGGGGTAGCGTTGCTCGCTCGCAGACATGACCGATGTAGTAAACCGAGCCGACTTCGGCAGCCTTCTTTCACTAGCACCGAGCTTACGCGTGCTCAGATGTGGCCAGGTAGAGGCGGAGTCCTTCCGGGGCGGATACCGAGGCAAGGCGGGGGAGAGCGGCCAGGTGCTGTTTTAGGTGTACGAGGGCCTCCTCGCATTCCGCCGTCCATCGGAAGTTCCGGGGGTCCTTCAAAGCTCGGAAGAAAGGAAGGCACTTGTCTCCGACGGGACAAAAATCGGACAAAGCCGCTTATCCTCCCGTTAAGGCACCAAGCTCTTTCACTGCTCCGGGACCTCATGTCGACGAGGGCCTCAGATCTTTTCCGGGTTAGCGTCGATTCCCCTTTCATGTATGATGAACCCCAAGAACTTTCCCGATGCCACGCCGAAAACGCACTTAGCCGGATTCAGGCGCAATCCGTATCTCCTCAATGTCACGAAGGTTTCCTTCAGGTCGTCGAGGTGGGATGCTTCCGTCCGGCTTTTCACGATCATGTCGTCGACGTAGACTTCCATGTTACGCCATATCTGATGGGCGAACACCGGTGGCCCCAGTGTTCTTCAATCCGAACGGCATGACTTTGTAGAAATAAGCCCCTTGGGAAGTGTGGAAGGCCGTGTGTTGTTGATCCTGGGGTGCCATCCGACCGGTTATAGCAGGAGAAGGCGTCCATGAAGGAGAAACGGCATGCCCGGCCGTCGAGTCGACCAGCTAGTCGATCCTAGGTAGAGGAAAACAATCCTTCGGGCAGGCTCGGTTAAGATCGGTGTAGTCAACACACATCCTCCAGCTTCCATTAGGCTTCTTGACGAGAACTACATTGGACAGCCATAGAGGATACCTGACTTCCTCAATGAAGCCGGACGCTAAGAGTTTATCGACCTCCGCTTCACGCGCTTGTCGGCGCCAGGGGCCGAGCCCGGTTTTGTTTCACCGGCGGGTGGTCTGAGAGATACTCAGGTGATGTTGGGAGACCCTCGGATCGACCCCTGGGAGGTCGGTCGCCGCCCAAGCGAAGACGTCGGCATTCTGTTGGAGAAGGTTGACGAGCTCCGCTTGCTCACGCTCGTCCATATCCGAACCGATCCCGACCGTCTGGTCGGGACGGTCATCCCTGAGGGGAACACTGATTGGGGGTCTTGTCGGCCCGGGACCCTGAGCCGAGGGCTGTAGCCCGCGCGGGTCCTCTAAGGGTAGTTCTGCCCTCTTTCTCTTACCCAGGGAGACCGCCATCAGGTAGCAACGTCTTGACTCGTGAGGGTCCCCTGACTTCTCCGACCCGGACAGACTGGTCCTGGGAACTTCAAGGTCCGATGGTAAGTAGAGATCACCGCCTCAATTTATTGAGGGTGGGGCGGCCTATGATGGCATTATATGCGGTGGGCAGATCGACCACCAGGAAGGTCACTAAGACCGTCTTGGCCTTAGGAGGGGCGCCTAGGGTTATCGGCAGGGTAACCGCACCTCGTGGCGAAACAGAGTCGCCGGTAAACCCAGTGAGCGCCAAGTTAAGGGGCTTTAGTGCCTCCTGCGGTAATCCCAGCTTCGCGAAGGCGTCGAAGTATAGGATGTCGGCCGAGCTGCCCGTATCAACCATGATCCTTCGGATGTAGGCATTGGCTACGCGGGCCGATATCACCAGCGCATCGTCGTGCTCCGGATGCTGCAAACCCTCCGAGGGGAACACGACCTCTAGCTCTAAGGGTAGGTGATGTTCCCCGGCTGTAGCTGCACGGGCGTAGGCCTTGCGTCCCGAGGCGCTACTCCTCCCGGCGGCGGGTCCCCCTATGATTACGTCTATGTGTTGCTCGACCGGGCCTTCGGGGTGCATGGAGGACTCCCGCGGGCGCTGGAGGTATTGGCCTAAGTGTCCCCTCCGGATCAACTCGTCAATCTGTCGCTTGAGGTCATGACATTGTTCCGTATCGTGTCCAGTCTGCCGATGGAAGCGGCAGTATCGGGTACGATCGGCTAGATCTCGTCGACCCCTCATCGGCGGGGGTGTCTTGAGCATTCCCCTTTTCTTGATCTGGAGAAATATTTGGGTCCGCGAGGTATTCAAGGGAGGAGGGGGGAGCTCGGGCGAGAGACGGTCGAGGCGCCTGGCCTGGCGCCCCTGCTGCGGGGACCGTCGCCTGGTAGCGGTTCCCGCCCGAGCTGGCGTCGGGTTTTCCCTTAGTCGTTCTCCCTTCCTTCCCGACATCCAAATCTCAGCCGCCTCGTACTGGTTTGCCCGCTGAAACATCTCTGCCACGGACACAGGGGGTCGCTCCACCAAGGACCAGCAAAACCTCGAAGGTCGCAGTCCCATCATAAACGCCTGTATTAACAACGAGGGGTGAGCGTCAGATAATCCCCGTACCTCGGTAGTGAAGCGTCGCACGAAATGGGAGAGGGGCTCATCCTCCTTTGCTTCAAGCCCAACAGAGCGCGACCGGTTTCTGACGCGCCGAACGCGAGGAAATGTAGCTCAAGTCCTTGGCGAAGCTGTTCAAAAGACGCTATGGTCCCGCTCTTTAAGGTGCTGCCAAGGTACGGGCGAGTCCTTTCAGCGTGGTAGGGAACGCTCGACACATCAAGGCGTCTGAGTTCCCATACAAGGCCATCTGAGCTCGAAAGGTGGCAACATGGTCCGCCGGATCGCTGGCCCCATCATAGAGGTCGATGGAGGCGCACGGAAGTTCATGGGTACTGGAACTCCGTATGTCATTGACGAACGGGACTCCCAGTGGGGTTCCGACCTCTGCTCCTCCTTCGATCTCCGAACGCCCTTCCGCACCTCGCCCAGCGCCGGGACATAAAGCGGAGCTGAGTTCGAATACATCCGCTGAGTCGGAGGACACCGCCTGCTCTGGGCGCACCGGGTCTTCGACACGCCCGGCTCCGCCCAGACCTGGGCGAGACGCTGGGGAAGAGGGCGCGGGGAGGCGATCATGAGCCCGCGAGGAGGGACTGGTCTTGATGGTCCAGCCCTCCCACTCCCAAAGGAAGATGGGGCACGACGGCCCTGACGACACTTACTAAGGCCCTGACCGCTGGGATAGGTCCTGAAGGCCTCATGGTGACGGGGGGAGGAGCGGAGAGGCCCTCCCGCCGGTGAAGCCCCGGTCATTAAACAGCTCCAGAGCACTCGGCAATCAAAGCGGGTCATCCCTCCCGGCCGGAGGTAAGGGAGCTTCCTAGAATCCCTCCGGATGCACGCCTCTCGTCCATGGGTTATCAAGTGACTCAGGGATCCTTCGACGGCCCTCCTTCTAGCGCCAATCTGTTATGGGAAACAACTTTTTACCGTGAACCGGGACACGTGGCGGGGGCTTAGAGTGTCCGGTCGTCTCGGTATGGTTCGGGCTCGCGACGCCTCCTGCTCCTCGCCGATTCCGGTCGGACGAGGGCGCTCCACTGGCCGCCTCGGGAGGGTACCAGATAAAAGGGCGGGTCGGATGCTCACCTCGACCCTCCGACGCCAAGTCGCCTCGATCTAAGGAAGTGAGTGTTTTTCAGAGAAACAGAGAGAGAGAGATCCATCCCCTCCCCACACTCCTGCGGCCTTAAATAAGCCGGTGCGTCCGATGCGCCTCGGTGGCGCCTGGAGAGGATGTACGAACCTGGTTTGGCAGCCAGCCGTCAGTGTCAACTTACCTGCGCGGCGTCAAGCGGAGGAGAGGTGCCGCTCGGCAATGATCGCGGAGCATTTGAGCAGAGGGGCGGTGGCGCCATCCGGCGTAACACCACAGATCCGATGTCATGTCATATTTAAGGCCCGTATCACCACTATATCACAGATAAATTGGACTACTAAAAAGGAATTGAAAGGGAGGAATTTTCATTTTATGCCCTATATTTTCCTGCGAAGCTATTGCTTGCACCTTTCTTTATTCAACTTGTATTCCTAAATAATTTTGTTTTGTAAATTTACTGTTAGCAGTAGAGATGATTCATAACCCCTAATTTAATTAGCATTGGTAAAACAAAATTTTAAAAATAATTTTCTCTAATTTTTATTTATGAAAATATCTATTAGTAATAATAAAGAATAATAATACTTTAACAAATAGTATTAGTTTATTTATTAAAATAACATTATTTCTAAAATATATTTTTCATAAAAAAATATTTGGCGATGATAAACCATAAAGGATGCTCATTAGAGAAAAATAAAAATGAGAGTTGTTTTTTATAGAAATTGTTCTACAATTATTATATAATTATTGAGGTAGAAAGAGTGGACCATAATTTTCCAAGCTGTAAAATATAAAATAATTTCATTCTCAAAAAATAAATTAAAATCTCCATGTTTGATGTCCTCGATGACCAAGTCCATAAGAGTTGACACGCATTTTAGCCCGAAGAGGTCTTGAGTCGAACACATTGGCTACAGACTTCCGTTTTGGATAAGACCGGTGGCTGCGCTGATTCAAACTATGGGGCAATAAAGGGACGGAATGAACCGGAGCCAGCAGAAGCTGAGGCTAAACCCGTTGCTCCCACTCCTTCAAACCCGTCTCTGCCACCACCTCAATCTACTCTCCCATCTCCGCACCCTCAAGCGGAGACTCGCCGCCGGCGGCTCCCTCAGGTCCCCCAAGTCCTTCAAATCCTATGCCGAGACCTGCGCCTCCCTCCTCCGCCTATGCTGCGCCGACGGCCGCCTCTCCGCCATCGGCCTCGCCCTCCACGGCCACGCCCTCCGCGCTGGCGTCTCCTCCGATCGATCCGTCTCTTCCAAGCTCCTCACCATGTACGCCCTCGCTGGCCACCCCGCAGACCGCGACCTCGCCCTCGCCGAACGCTGCCGCCCCCTCGACCTCTTCTCCCGCAACCTCATGGTCGCCGACCGCGCTCGCTCCGGTGATCTGGCTACCGCTCGCCTCTTGTTCGACGGAATGCCCGAGAGGAACGCCGTCACCTGGACTCTCATGGTCGACGGTCACATGAAGCGCGGCAGCGTCGGTGAGGCGGCCGGCTACTTCGAGAGGTGCCCTTGCAAGACCGTCATATGCTTCACTGCGTACATCGGCGGGTTCGTCCTGAATGGGCTGCACCTCGATGCCCTGGTGCACTTCCGCCGTATGCTTGCGTCCGGTCTCATGCCGAACGAGGTAACGTTTACCTGCGTCCTCAAGGCTTGCGTGGGAGCGGGCGAGTTCGAGCAGGGGAAGAGCGTCCTGGGGCTAATCGTCAAGACCAACTTCGATGGGCATGTGTCGGTGCAGAACTCGTTGATCACTCTGTATCTGAGGATGGGTGATGTGGATGTGGCGAGGACTGTGTTCGACCAGATGGAGGAACGGGACGTCGTTTCGTGGACGGCCATTCTTGATGTCTACGCGCAGATGGGAGACTTGAAGGAAGCGCGTCGAATCTTTGAAGAGATGCCAGAGAGAAACGAGGTCTCTTGGAGCACGATGATCGCAAGGTATGGTCAGAGCGGGGAAGCATTGGAAGCCATAAATCTTTTTCGCTTCATGCTTCACGATGGTCATAGGCCGAACGTCTCCTGTTTAGCCAGTGCCATCAGTGCTTCATCCGGCTGTGAGAATTTGCTCTTTGGGAGTGGCGTCCATTGCCACGCATTGAAGGTTGGGTTTGAAACTGATGTTTTTGTCGGTAGCTCTCTGATTGATATGTATTGCAAGTGCAAAGACGTGGCAGATGGACGCCGGATTTTTGACTTGATCCCGGAGAAGAACATAGTATGCTGGAACTCGATGGTAGCAGGTTACAGCTGTAATGATCGGATAGAAGAAGCTGAAGAGCTTTTCAAAGCAATGACCAACAGGAATATTGCATCTTGGAATGCAATGATCTCAGGTTATGCAGAGAACGGACAATTCATGCGGGCGCTGGAAACGTTTGATAACCTGCTGGTTTCAGAACTACCACCAAGCCAGATGACTTTTTCCAGTGTGCTTCTTGCTTGTGCATCCCTGTGTTCATTAGATAAAGGAAAGAACATCCATGGTAAGATTGTGAAACTTGGTATTCAGCATGAGGTTTTCATCGGAACAGCACTTGTAGATGTGTATGCAAAATGTGGAGACATCGAGAGTGCCAAGAGAGTGTTTCATGGGATGCGTGAGAAGAACGAGGTCTCCTGGTCTGCAATGATCCAGGGGCTTGCGGACAACGGTTTCGCAGAGGAGTCCATAACCATGTTTGAAGAAATGAAAAGAGCAACAATAGCTCCAACAGATCCTACATTTTTGTCTGTTCTTTTTGCTTGCTCGCATTGCGGTTTGGTTGATAAGGGTTTGCAGTATTTTGACTCAATGGAAGAGATCTATGGCATCTCACCTAACACGAGACACTATAGCTGCATTATTGATTTACTTGCTCGAGCTGGTCATCTGAGAGAAGCTGAAGAAATAATCAGCACAATGCCCATTAAGCCAGAAGCTAATTCATGGGCCGCTCTGTTGAGTGCTTGTTCCACTTTTAGGGATGAAGAGATTGGGGAGAGGGTTGCCAAGAGGTTGTGGGAATTGGAGAAGGAGAATACAGCTGGTTATGTCTTGCTTTCAAACATATATGCTTCGTGCGGGAGATGGAAAGATGTAGCAAAGGTGAGAATTCATATGAGACGATTAGGAAAGAAGAAGGTGGGAGGGTGCAGTTCAATTCAAATAAGAGATCAGTTCCATACATTCTTTAGTTGGGATGTAAAGCATCCAAAATCATCAAAGGTATATGATGTTTTGGAGTTAGTGATGTCAGAAATGACAGATTATAGATTACAACATACCTGATTCTAGTAGTTCGATGTATCAATCGTGTGTCAGTAGGCCACAATAAGCAAAAGGCTGCCTGTTCTCATGAAAGGAATGATTGATGAGTTCAACGGAGTAATTATAAGCTGATTTATTAGAATCAATAACCTTCTGAATTTACAACATTAGTAGAGTTATTGTCGGTGATTATTCTTTAAGCGATGATATGCAATAAGGTTATTCCAATTCTTGTTGATCAGTAACATGCTGTTAAGGCAAACTTTCAAGTATATGATGAAGTTTAAGGCTCTAGGGTTATTGATGCTGAAAATCTAGTGTCAGTTTTCAGCGATTACCAAATAGGACCAAAAATGTTAGTCAGCATGTCTTGTGTTCTTTACCACATCTCTAGAAAGGTTATGATGAGGTCAGAAATGGGATGGAAGAGGTGGGCATGATGATGTTGATTCTTTTGAATTCTAAGGAACGAATCTTTTGTACATGGAGAGCCTTAAAAGAAAATTTCAAAGGATGGTATTCAAAATCACTGGCATGATAGATTTCTAAGATCATAAGCCTTCTGAGCAAAGGACTGAACCTCTAGATTTTGGGAAGTCCAGAGAAGAAAATAGGGATAACAACCAATGAACCAAAGCGTCATTGGTGTTGCTAAGTTGGAATGTTAGAAAACAGTTCTTTTGGAACAGATGGCAACTCCTATGTGCTCAGCAAGTCACATGCTTGGCTCTAGAGGAACTAAGATTATTTCTCCATTCATATTTTTTAGTTTTTTTAGTGGATACAGCAGAGTTTTGGATTGTCTTGATCTGAATCTGAATTGATGTCCTTACTAGCTGGTTGTTCAAAAAATAAGAAGTAGATTTAGTACATTAATTTATTTTCAGATTTCAGTTTACTTCTGATGATTGTTGTTTCAACTGTATATATGTCTCTGAATTAGTTCATGTTTTGTGATGGAATGTGCAGAAGCATGAAACCCATGGTTGTTACCACATCACAAGCAACTTAATATCTAGTGAATCTTGTTCCCCAAATCTGGATCAAAATAGTAGATGGCAGCTTATTTTTGGTGTCAGTTCTCTATGGCACAAGATTTTGTTTTGTGGAATGATCATCCATGGATTCCTGCCCAGGATTCTGAATCCAAACTTTGAAGGAATGGTAAAATGATCTGGTATACAATACAACACCTTTAGTGGCCTAACATACACCATTTCACATCATACTTGTCTCCCCTGTAATGAACACTAAATCCTATGAATGGCACCTAGTGATGTAGTTGTTGGCTTTCTTGTCAAATGTCATATCACCCATTCAAGTGTTCTTTTCCCTTCTTTTAAGATTGTTAGTTGTCAGTTTTCTGAAATTTCATGGTGATGCAATGTGTTGAAAATAAATTATAATCTATCTCAACTAGTATCTAGATCTAGGAATTTGATTAGCATGGGGGCCATATGATTCGGGTATTACCTCTCTATTTACAACAGTAAGATTATATGCATGTTTTCTCTTCTAAAACCTATATTGGTTGGAGTTTTGTGCATTGTACCAAATTTTTGGAGCTAGTAGGGACTGATTGAAAATAAACATGTACTGATCCCCAGCTTTGTTAGTCCCATTGACAATCATTTAGGGGGGTTCACATGCTGTACTATTTGGCACTGCATTGCATTCATTTTGGCCTAGATGAGGATGCTGAAGTGTGTGTGATCATAGATCTATGGAATCTGTGTTCTTTTTGTCAGTAATTTTCTTTGCAGCTTTTCTGATGAACTTTAAAGCCTGTCTCTGCTGTTTGATCTTTACAATGACAAAAATGACACCCCAGGAAACTGGTTTTATCACAACCAGGTAATTTCATAATATATAAATCCAAAAACTTAAAAGAAGTAGTATGAAAAATAGCCAAGAAATTTGCAGATATGTTGTAGAAACCAGATACATTCAGGTTAACAAGAGAAATTGAGCATACAGGAATATAATTATTACAAATCTGAAATAAAAATGATTAAAATAATTATAAATGGGTATTAAAAAATGACACACCATTGAGAAGTTGTCTGCACACAAGCCTACATGCGATTAGATTCTTTGGTTAATGTCTTATGCTAAACATGTACCTGCATTTGCATGTGATCAAGTGCTAGCAGATATAACTCCCGATTGTAAATGTGTTTGGTGTAGTGTCTCTTGCCAGCTATGTGCGACTTCACTTGTTTCATTAACTTCTGGTAGAGGTTGCTTTGTCTTTCTACCAACAAGATAAAACTCTGGAATTCTGTTGAGTGAAGAATCATGCATGACTGGCCACAAGTCACTCATAGGCCAAGGCATGTCATTTTCTCTCAGTCCATCTAAATCATTTGTGACTTGACTCCTATTTGTTACATTTATGTATGCCTTTTCCCTCTCTATCAGTCTCTCTCTCTCTCTCTCTCTCGACCTGTGCATAGAAGTTCTTTCCAGAGGAGGTTTAGCAGATAACATCCAGAACAGCTTTTTGTGCTTCTGCTTCCTATATTTTACTGTAAATTATCCTACAATTAGAATTCTAGATGTAGTTGTTTGCAACAGTTATGTATTACAAGAATATGCAATTTACTGATCAAGTAATGCTTTTTTCAGTTGAGATGCATGAGGAGGAAATTAAGATTCACAAGTGATGCCAAAAACCAAAAATAAGAAAAGCTTTTTCTTATTCAAGTGTTGGCTATAACTAAATGGAGCAGGGACAAATCCAAAAGGAGTGAGCAGTCTTGGGTTCCCGATCTACCAACTGTATCCCTTGTCAATCCAGGATAAACTTACCGCTCTCACCATAACTTGGAATGGGTCAATCCCTTGCCATTGCTTATCCTGTGTGGAACTCATGGAAGCTGGAGACTGACAGTAAAGTATCTCTCTCTCTCTCTCTCTCTCTCTCTCTCTCTCTCTCTTCTCTTCCCACAAACCTTCAAATAAGGAAGTAGGTGACGACTCATGGATGCATGTGGCTCACATCAACCCTATCTCAAGGACGCCTAGCTGTCACTGCATACTAAGTCCATATATATATATATAAGAGAGAGAGAGAGAGAGAGAGAGAGAGAGAGAGAGAGAGAGAGAGAGAGAGAGAGACCTTTGTGATTTAAGTCTCAAATAACTTGCATGAGTTGAGACATAAATTATTTATAGACTATCTTATTGGATGAGTCCTACAAACATAGACTTGACTTGGAACATGTAGAACCCAACTGTGAGAGAAGGAATTGGTGCTATCAACCACATCCAAACAGTCATGTCATTTTTCCATCTAAATGGAGAAGAATATCACGATATATATATATATATACATATATATATATGTATGTATATATATGTATATATATATAACCCATATGTCATGTACGTTTTTGTCAGTGAGATGCATGTGATAAAGAACTGTCCTGTTTGCAGATACAAGGATGAGGTTGATAGCACCGATTCCTTCTCTCATTTCCAATTCAAGTCTATGTTTGTAGGACTTACTTATATACATATATATGTATATATGTATAATATATATGTATATATATATGTATATATATGTATGTATACATATGTATATATATGTATGTATATATATATATATATATGTATATATATTCGAGATTTGCAATCGAATTTTAAGATGTGGATCATGACATATTCTTTTTTTTTCATTTTTTCTTTGTCTTCCAATCCAACAAATGGAATGGATGTGTCTGAATTAATTTCTTTATTGTTTTAGATTCATATAATATTCACATCTTTATCCATTGTAACATACACAAATGTGTATGTTAATATATATGTATATAATCATATTTGTATTACATTAACAGAATGTTTCTTTCTGTTTGTTGCAGTGGTTCTCAATCTTTTTGTTCAATTATGATAATTACTTTTTCGTGAAAATTTGGAACAGTGTCCAACCCATTATTTTTTTCACCTTATTCATGCGTCAAACCTTTTGCATATATGTATTTTTGCTAATCTCAGAAAATTGTGGATTTTTCATGCGAAAAAATTGCAGTAGTAGTAAAAGTGTTTGATTACACTTCTGTAGGTGTGTATTGTGGAATCTTAAGTTAGATTTGCTATATTGTCTCACAAAAATAAAAAAAAATACATAGGAAAGAAAAAAAATAAAAAGGCCTCAGTCTGCCTCGTGTACCGCATCCAGCAACAGATACTCCACATCCAACCATCCTCATCTCTCTACCACAAGATCTAGTTAATCCTTCCAAGCCCCGTCCCCTTTCTTTCTTCTTCCTACTTTCTTCTCTGTCCGAGAGAGAGAGAGAGGAGAGAGAGAGAGAGAGAGAGAAGCAGACAAAGGACAAGCATTCATTGCAGTAAGGGAGCCTCCCCACAGGCACAGAGAGAGACAGACTCACCAGCGCAGCTCTGTCCTTTCTCACCTCCTTCAAGCTTTCACCCTGCACTCCTCACTTCCGGAACTGCACATCCCAAGCAAATCAAGAATCTCCAGATTCAAGTTTTCTTCAGCTCAGAGGAGGAGCCTCTCGTGGAGTCCTCGGTCAGGTTCACCATCTCGCATTGCCACCAATTCCCCAACGACTCTGAGTGCTACTGAAATGGGTTGGAGCAGGGGAGTCCTGTGTCTCCCTCCGGTCGTCTCCTGGATTGTCACCGCTATACTTCTAGTTTCTCCGGCAGCCCATGCAGGTGCTGGTTCAGATGCTGCGGTGAAGTTCTTGACGGTCCCTTCGGCATTCTCGTCATCTTCGTCGGCTACGTTTCAGTTTGAGGTCACAGAGGGGGCCAATGGCGGCTCATGCCGCAACTGCAGTGTCAGCTGCAAGGTTTGTGGGCTCAAACCCTTCTTCTTTTCCATGCACAGCATATCGCATTAAAGCTTCTTGCTCCTTTTAGTCTTTGTTGATTGATCCGAAAGTTGAGTGTAGCTTTGGCTTCACCTTGACACTCGAGGAGTACATATATCAGAGTATGAGGCTCCTTTTTCTTCTTTTGGAGAACCCCATGACTTATGCAATAATTATACCAACAAATATAAAGCTTCAAAAATGATTAGATTATACGAAGCAACTAACAGTTGTGATGCCAGTACTTGTAGCAGAAATATAAAAATGCTAAGACATATCAATTTCATTTCTCTTACTATGGCCTAGTGATTATTGTAAATGTTTTCTCGTGTGCCTACTTTAGGAATAAAGAATATGCTTTGCGAGTTGACAAAAATTTTTTTGCCCTTCAAGCATTATACATGTTTACTGCTGCAATTGAACTCTAAAGTTGCGCTAGCATTTATTGGACACTAGGTTGAATGCTCCAGAGTTTGGAAAGAAGTACTTTGTTATCTTGAAAGAACTTCTCTGGTTCTTTTAAGTTTTAATACAACTCTTAAGTTCAGGAAAATTTTGGCTGATTAGCATGTACAAGTAGAAAAGGAACAAGTCGAAAAAAACTTAAAGAAAAAGGTAAAAGAGGAGAGGAGGGGGGAGGGGGGAGAGGGAATTGTATATGTGATCAACTTTTTTAAAGTATGTTTGAACTTCGAACCATTTGGATAGAAATGCACAATATAGTTTCTATGCTCAATCGAAGTTAACTAGAAAAGATAGTTAAATTTTTGGTGTCTTTAGCCTCTCATCACTTTTGATCCTAATGGACAAAGCTTTTAAGTTTGGCATACCCTCTAAGGGCAAAACTTTGAAGTTTGGCAACAAAAGATCCATGTAGCTGATCTCAAATGGTTGGGACTTACGACTTTGTTGTTGTTGTTGTTATTGTTGTATATCCTCTGAGGACTTAAATGATCTATTTTCATTATATTTTAGAAATTATGTCTTACTAATTGTTGCTATAGATTTATAGGCTTAAGATATGTCCCACTGGTCCATGGAGATATAAACAACATAGGATCAGACATGCAAATACAACTAATAGCTCTTATTTGCTTAAATTTATGAATGTTGTTCAGAGATGAGACAGATCTCTGTGCCCAAGAGACTAGAGAATGAGATGTTTTTGTCTTGAACCTTGTTACCTAGGTCGCAAAGGAGCAATCTTATCTTAATGCCAAGGCTGTCCCTCTTTCGAGTTAAACAAGATTTCCTCAATAGATACATGTATTGGCGGTTGCTATGTTTCATACATATCTTGGAATGCAGCATCATGACCAACTTGCTAGATATAGATATTCTTAGTGAGCTTGTTTTCTACCTTTATTATATAAATTGTGTAAGTTCTACTATCAGACATGTGCATCATGATACAACATGCTGGAAAAGCTCACTGCATGAGATGTTTTCCATATCCTAATCCATGTCATGACTATGCTTTGAATTAATAGCTCAGATGCTGTTTTCAAATAGCTATATTGAACTCCTTTCCTAAAACATGTGCTATGACAACTAGTAGAAGTGTAGAACAAAGAATTTATATATTTGGAAATGTTTTGATCTCTCTAATTATGACCTTTTGAACATAATGCAGTTAGATAACTACAGTTCCTCCACATGTGAACTGAAAGAAGTTACATACTCAGGCTTGCTTGATGGAAAACATATGTTTGAGGTCTGCGTCAGTGGTTTTCGAAGAGTTCGCTGTGCTAGCTATAACTGGACTGTTGGTTAAGAAACTGCCCTGTCATTTGAATCTCTTTGATACATTCAGTTAAATTTCAACAAGAAGTTGCCATGTTCCTTGTATGATTGCTTCTTTAGCTATATGTTGACATTTAACAATCTGAAATTTAGAGCTTTTAATTCTTTTAATAATTATTGCATTTGATCAAAATTAAAATTAATGAGTTATAAAAGGTAAAAGAAACATTATGTTATTTCATGTGAAATTTTAAGCTCCTTGTGTACCTCAACCAACTCAAATTTCTTGAATATCTTTTGATGCAGGATCACTATGGACACTCAGGTCTTAATTTTTGAACGGACATAGTTCATCATGGTCTTAGTGATGTTGGAAACTCTTTCTGCTTTTTTAGTACTTCTGAATTAATTTTTTCTCATTGTTTTTAGTTAGTTTAGGTAATCTGGCAATCTTATGTGAGTGATTTCAAAACTTACAACTTAAGCATAGATTGGATCAGGAGGGTTCCCTGCATTAGGTTATCTGTTTTTTTCTTTCATCTTCATTTTGCTGCTATCACAGCCGGCCTGCTGATGCTGTTTTCAACAATATAAAAGCCCTTTAATTGCTGTCATCTTGGTAGAACAGCCCATAATCTGCAGACTTTGAATCTAACAATATCAAAGCCACTTCAGTTTCTAGATACTCATTCTTAATTTGCCTCCATGATCTTTGTTAAAAATTAGGAGCGGTATATGTTTCTAGTTATTTGTAGGTTTCTGACAACTGGGTTATTTGTAGGTTTCTGACAACTGGGTTATAAAGTAAAATATATATATATATATATATATATATATATATATATATATATATATATGAATGAATGAATGTATGTATGTATGTATGTATGTATGTATGTATGTATGTATGCATGTATGCATGTATGCATGCATGTATGTATGCATGTATGTATGTATGCATGCATGCATGTGTGTGTGTGTGTGCTGATATATGTATGTGCATGCATGCATGTATGTATGTATGTATGTATGTGTATGTATGTATGTGCATGCATGCATGCATGCATGCATGTGTGTGTGTGTGTGTGCTGATATCCGTTTTCAGAAAGTTATTGGCTAAGGCATTATGTTGACTTCTAAAGTGGAAGTGGACAATGCCTCAGGGTCATTAGTATCAGCTTAATGAAACTTTCGCCTGCATAACTAATCCTTTACTATATGATAAATTTATAGCTCTATTTGAATAAAATTATCTTTGAAAATATCTGCATATCAAGCTATGTTATGGCATTTACTTCCATGCCTTTACAAGGTACTGCTTTCTAGAATGGATAGAATTACATCTCCAACTTGTCCAACTTGTTAAGTGCTGATAGTGTTTGTATTATCGTTGGTATTATCCTATGACTATAAATGCTGACTTTGCTGTCATTTCACTGCAGATACAGTTTCCCCTACTGCACACATATCTGTTCCATCACCTTTCACAAATGCTTTAAATGTATCAGTAAATGTTACTTTCAGTGAACCTTGCACTGGTGGAGGTGGATTTAGGTGTTCCTCCAGTAATTGCAATGTAAGTATGCAGAAAACTTCAAATTTTTTGTTTAAAGCCTACATATCCCTTTCAGGTTCACTAAATAGCAACTGTTGTTCTTTTTTTCCTCACGTGGATGAGAATCTATTGCTTTTGTATTCCCCTGTTTTCCTTTTATACATAATCTTAGTATCACCTATCCAGCATCATGTTTATCTGAATTATTTGTTTCCAAATTCGTATAGTTGATACTTTCACTCAGTAGCTTAAATTAAAATCTTGTTTACCATATATTCCCAAGTATTAGGCTTTGAACTTTGTGATTCTACATTCATCTCTTGTTTTCTCCTTTTTCTTCCAGTTTGCTTAAACGTGTACATTTTACTTTCATCTCTTGGTTTGCCTTATTTCTTTATTTTTCCATAAGTATCAATTTCCTAACTGCTACTCTTTTCCATAGCTACTCGTTTATGGAGCTGGTCATGTTTTACCATCTACTCTCAAGGTTCTTCTTCCTGACCGAGAGTTTTCCCTTATGGTCGGTGTATCAGCTGATGTTCAGTTTGGTCGATTGGTACTGGTAATGGATAAGGGCTTTTGTACAGACAATGCTGGGAACACTTTCAAACGAACATCAAATTCAAGTTTCATATTGCATTTTGGTATGCTATCTGCTTTATGCAATTGTTTTTTTTAATCAGGGCTCCAACTAGTTGCATTAAGCAAGGTTGTTTGGCTTCATTTTTAATGAATCAGAAATCACACTAGGTTCTGTACAATGGCCTAAAATAAAATCCCACTTGTGAATTTTGCATTCACTTTGATTTCTTGTATGCTATGAGGTGCAAATGTAAAACTCTTTTACATAACTAATTCCATTAAGTATTACGCCGAATCAAGAATTATTAGCCTTACAGAAATAGGATGCATAATTTTTTATTTTTGGCAAAGGTAAGTGAAGAAAGCGGGATTCGAGCCTGGGACCTTATGATAAACTGTCAAAATCTTCACTAACCAAACTAGCTAACACATTCAAATAGGATAGGATTTATAGTTGTTCTACATGTTTAGTTCCTGAATAATTAAAGTGTCAAGCTGTATGAAAATTCTTTTAACATTTCAAGCTTTTTAAGACTAAATGAGTGGCGTTAATATGTCCATTGGTGCTAATGTTCAAGCTGTAGTTTACATGATTAGCTTTTAATCAATGTTTAGTAAATGCAATCTTTTCGAAGCATAAACCTAAACTCTTACATTTTGTATATGGCACTGCTTTTTCACCGATCCTATGCTGCCATATATAAATTGCAGATAGGAGAAGCATCCTCATGAACATGACAACTCACATCCCACAAAGGTTACTTCAACTTAATGGCGAGATCAGAACAGCAGAGGCTACTAACACTGCGAAGGACTTGAGAATTTATTTATCTTTCTCAGAACCAGTTCTAAATTCATCCAAAGAAATTCTAGGTCTTCTTCATGCAAGTAGTGGTTTACTTGTTCCTACAAATAGAAATAACCTAGGAAACCGCCGCTTTGGCTATCTGGTAAGTTGTTCTTAATATTCACACCAGTTTCTAATATCAAGTACCTGAATTTCTTCAAAATTAATGCCACAGCTAATTGTTTCTTTTAGGTGCAAAATATTTCAAGCATGACTGCTGTTACTATAACTTGCGATGCTAATAAAATAATCAGCAGACAAGGGACTCCAATTTCTCTATCAGATCCAATCACATTCCTCTATGGTATTTTCTTCTCTTACACAACTATTAAATATTATTTCCAAAATTTGGGGCTTTGGCAATTTCAGCAAGAAAGCTAGGAAAAAAAAGTATATTGTATAATATCTTTGAATCAAAATTCAAGACTAGAAGGAAAAGAATGGGAGAAACTCCTAGAAGTTGTGATTAGCATTTTTGCTCGAAGTGTAACCTATGCAGATCCTATAACAGAAAAGACAGTCTGTTGATACTTCAATAGCTTATTATAATTTACACAAAATAGTACATGAAACTAAATCTCCTAGATGTACTTATGCACCCAAACAGATATTTTGCAATATTGTATTCACCTTTTAACTAAATGGATTTGTTTTTCATGATGATGAAATGTAGGTGTAAAACATTGGGAAACTGAAGTTATCTATGTGATTTTTCATGGAAATATCACTAAGTTATGCAAAACCGGAGATGATCACAGAGATAGAGGAGAAAGAAAACCGTGAAAACACAAACTTACATCGTTGGGCTTATAACATAAGTCTAGAGCAAGAGAGGATTTCCACTGTATATGCATAAATGTTACAACCGACCTCACCCTCTGTTAACCAAAAACCCAAGGCCTGAGCAATTTATGTGAAACCACACAATTCTGATACAAGAACAACAACCTTGATTTGTAGAAAGTTAACCTGGCCTGAATCCACCTATTTGCAGGAATGTGAAACCCATCAGATGTGATTTTCCTTTCTGAGTCCAAAGCCATATGGAATTTGACAATGTTCAGCCATGGTAAAACCGTAAAATGTTCAACATCTTTTCATGTATAGAATCCACGAGCTCATATTTAGTTGCATCACACATTCAACTTCCACCGACTGCCATTTACTTCGACACAGTTTCCAGCATTTCTTCTTAATCTGGCCAGATTCCGCAATTTATATAGTCTTGATCATATAGAATAGGTTCACTGCCACTTGTGAAACCAATTATCCAAGTTCATGGAAATTGGAGACGAAATCCACTGAAATGACTGATCATGTATGGATTTCAACTCAACAAACACCAAACAGTAAGACAACTTTAATTATCCAAATGCCAACCTTAATAAAATATAAGCTTGATTTGGAATAGGAGAAAATCAAAACGTCTAATATCAGTATGGCTATCACAACATTTTCAAAAAGTTATGTAAACATATTTTCCTCAAATGAATTTAAATGTTTCTGAGTCACTATGCAGCAATGAGTTATTTTGGCCATCATTATCTAATAAATAATATTTGGTACTGAAAAAATAGATAATCAAAGGCCTTCTGTACATCTGAGTACAACTTTTCACATGAGGACTAAACATAAAATACCAGTGCTGATAAAGTTTATGAAGCCTGTTTTTGACTTCAATTCTTCAGCTATACTTATTTCTGGAGGATCTATGCAGAGGTATGATGTCCAGTTCTAATTAGTTTGCATACTTTGAAAAAAATCATCATTCTATGCTTTATCACATAATTTGGTTTATTAGTCCAAACTGCTGATACCTTCCTTTTGGCTTTGTGGTTAGCTTTCATGAAGTAGCAAAGAGCACATATGTGATTGAAGTCAATGCCAATAGTAGCCTCATATCTGTGGAAGTTCCTGAAAATAAGACAACAGACATTGCTGGAAACAAGAACCTACCATCGAATATTCTACTAGTGAAGAACTGTGAGGCTTTCTGTTTTCCTACAACTAAAACTTCTCTCGTCTATCACTCTAAATCGTTTACTATCTCATATCTATTGATGATTTTTCCCAATTTGACTTCAATGTATTATAGATCTTCGACAATTTTTGGCTGTTTAGCTGAAATTTTTAATCAGTATTAGCACCAAAGCTTAGTGCTAATTTATCAGATTCTATGAAATATAAGGAAGGCCTAGAAATACATATTGGGACATTAGTGCTTGTTGTTGCTATTTCTCAGTTTAGCAACCTTGACTATGCGTTACATGTTGCACTACAATCTTTGCTAGCAATGAGAGCAACTATATTTTACGGGAACTAATGATCTCTTCTTGGTTATTCTTAATATGTATAGACGTATGTATATATAATTATATAAAAAAATTTGACTGGTGAAAGAATTGGTCCTATCACCTATGCAACTTCCTTGGAGATCCTGTATGCCTTTCATAATGTGATAGTCTGCCTCTGCACTAATTTGACATTTCTTTTCAATTTGGACATCCAAATATGATCATCTGAATAGCTAATAATTGTCTTTCTTTCTATTTATACTTTATTCTCTTGGTATAGGCCACATCTAAAATCTTTTTATTATTTGCTACAGATTCCACACCTACAATATCATCATTAGTTTCCATGGTTGCTACTGTTGCACTTGCAATGACGTCAGTGGTTGCAGCACTGCTAACTGTTTCAACCTCAAGCCTTCTATCCTCTGGAGCAATTTCTAGACAGAAATCACATCTTGTTTCTGAACCATCAAGGAATCTTGTGGTATAGTATTGAAGCTATATTGTAACTCAGAATTTACTAGATTTTTAAGTTGCCTATTTGTTTTGATGTCATTTCCAGTCACACAACAAGCTAGATCACAAATTCTGATCTCCTAAGCAGATCTTTTATGTTCATATTAGTTCCTTTTTCTATCTTATAAAAACAATAAGAAAAATGCTATTAATGGTCAAACAAGTATTTGTAAGTATCATGCCTATATAATGAGGGATGTTGAATAGATTAACATGTTCTATGTACATAAAGGTAAGCATTTTGCTCATTTTGAACTGGAGAGGCTTTAGACCATCATGGAGTTCCGCATGGTCATAGTTTCTATAGTTGTACATGAAATCATGAATGACAATGCTCATGATCCTTATGATGCTATCTAAAACATGTCTTTTTCTTGATTACTAGTCAGCTGTAGATTTGTGTAAATAGCATGACAGATAGCACTTGGTGAACATCGCACATTGATGGGCCACCTATTCTTTTAACTTAAGGGCCATGCATGTTAAAGAATTCAAGGTTAATGGATGCCTTATCCGGAGACACCTAAAGATGAAAATACATTTGAAAGTGCCAAAAAAAAGTGAAAATACTGCAATCCATTTCTGCTTAAAGTACACTTAACTCCAGTGCAATCAGTTCACTGTACTTATTTATTGATGGAATTTGATTACCTGCAAAACATTAGTGATTAAACCTGGTGGTTTAATGATCCCAAGATTAGTAGGTGCTCTGTTACATATTTCAACTGGATTGATACAAATTTTGCTTTATGAAGCCAGAACACCTCTTCCAATCTCGATTGTGACTATCATGATATGGGGCTACAATACTATTCAGATCCACCATTGTTTAGTTATGAAAATGATATTAACATTCTTTTAATAAACAATAGTTAATCATTGGTCGTATATAAACTATCAAGTTGTTATCTAAGATATTTACAACCTTGGTGCTGGCATGAGTTGATAAATTAGAAAACTGCAACTTTTATCTGACTGATATATTGTTCTAATATTATCTTGAAAAATGTTGATGTTTATCTCTCGACTATGAAATAACAGAAACATTGACTGATCAAATAAAAAAAGATGTCTTTGCAGTTCCCTTTTCTTGGACGGAACACCCACTTCCTTTACGCTTGCACTGATTTTATCTTCATGAATGATATTGACTGTTTGTCTTCCATTTTCTACAGAGAATTTTGTGCCACATCCAGGTCTTTGCACTCTGTAGATGGTTGGTAGTCACCATGCCCATTGAATATTATGAATTTTCTAGGGGTATTGAATGGACTATTCCATACATTCATCTTCCATGGGAAACAGGCTCCAATTCAACTTTTGAAGATTCAACATTTACATTTGAGACTTATTCTGAATTATGGGAAACGAGCAAGCTGACATCTTTTAAGTCCTCGTTAGTGACAAACCAAATACCAGAATTGAACCCTTCTGAAACTAGAAAGCCACTTACCCAAGGGGAATACATGTTATTTCTTGAGGTAAGAATTTCCTTCCTTCACATATCTTTTTGTTGTCCTTCATAACCATTGTGTTCTCATTAGACAGATGTTGACTTGTATACTTGCAGAATCAGAACATGAAACCTGAAGCTGAATTTATTATGATTTCACGGAATTCAGATAGGTAGGTCAAATTGAGGTAACGAACATTTTATAATTCCCTTTTCCTGCTCGAGTCAAGACAACATTAAACAAATCACCTAATCCTTCACAAAATCACTTTAAAGTTATAAGAATATGGCATAGATTATATTTCACTAAATACATACAAAACTCGATCCTTATTGAGACCTCAAGCTGATTCCATTGCAGTAGGTGGAAGTATTTTGGTAGAAACATGTTCTGGTTAGCAGTATTTGGTGGTGGATTGATCTTTCTCCATGTGGCAATTCTTTGCATTTTGAAATTGAGGAAGAAGAATCAAGAAAAGCAAAAAGAGTTTGGAGCCCTTGAATTCCCAAGGTTCGAGATATTTTTGATATTGCTTGCATTGCCATGTGTATGCCAGGCATCTGCATCAGTAATTAAAGGTAACAACAGCCTATATAATTTTTTTCCTCTTAATCATGCATAGTTAGATTGGTACTGAGATGTTCTTGTTTTCAATAAAGAAGCCAGTGAAAATTACCCAGAGATTGATTACATTTCTTATCACATTCTAATGAAGTTCCACAATAACACTAGCCTTCAGCTGAAAATTTTAAGTGATTTTTTTTTTTCATTAAAATTACTAAGTGACTTTCTTCTTGTCTTGTTGAAACAGGGAGAACATCTGCGGGTGTAGTTATTGGAATTATACCCCTAGGTATTGCCACATCTTTCCTTATAGCTTTGTTATTGTTCCTCTCACTTGGCATCACAATGGGCAAGCTTCTGCAGTACAAAGAAGTTCATCAAGAAGGGCAGGAGTTCCATTGGTACCAAGAGTTCGTTCGTGTAACTCTAGGTCCCGGTAAAAGAGGCCAATGGACATGGAAAGATAAACAAAACTCAGTTAATCTAACAAAACTAGGTCCACTATTCGAGGACCTCCGAGGGCCACCAAAGTACATGCTGACACAAATCGCTGGTGGCAGTAATCAAGCAAAACATGAAGAGCAAATCATTGCTTCTGATGATGAAACTGAGGATGCAGAAGCTCCATTCATCCAGAAGCTCTTTGGCATCCTCAGAATTTACTATACACTTCTGGAATCAGTTAAACGGGTCTCTCTTGGAATTTTGGCTGGTGCTTACTCGTCAAATAAGCTTTCTAGAATTCCTGTTCTGATTGTTTTGTCCATCACCTCTTTCCAAATCTTCTTCCTTGTCTTGAAAAAGCCCTTTATCAAAAAGAAGGTGCAGCTTGTGGAAATTATCTCAGTAGCTAGTGAAGTCGGTTTGTTCGGGGCTTGCCTTGCTTTACTGGAGAATCACTTTTCTGATGCTAATGCGAGGAAAATAGGGCTGTTTATGCTGGCAATGTTTATCATCATGTTTACTGCACAACTGGTCAATGAATGGTACGCATTATACCGACAAGTTATTCGACTAGGCCTAACTAGGGTTTCATTCTCTTCGGGCTTAAAGAGAGCTCTTGGTGGATTTCTCTTAATTGTGCTACCGACATGTCTGTCGACCGAACTGAGTGAGCAATTATCCTCCAGCCATGGAGAAGGAGATTCTGGATCTACAGTTTCTCCTGTCAGTCGAATCCAAAGGGCTTCCGGCACGAGTGAAAGATCATGGCTGAGACAATTAAGAGAACTTGCAAAGGCTAGCTTCAGTAGAGAAGATGCAGGACCCCCTGTTGACCCTTCAAGCAGCACACATCGGAGAAGTGGATTATGGAGTGGAAAGAGAAGTGGAAGCTCTTCTGTCACATCATCCGCTGACTTCAAGTCAAAGGGTGACCTCAAGGCAAAGTCAAGAGGGTTGTATAAGGATTTGGAGGCCATTTTCTCGGCCAAGTGATGTTACCAAAGACGAGCATTCACGGTGACATGAGATTCACCAGGTATTCTTGAGGGAGTGAGTTTAGAGCTCAAACAAATTCCTGCTGATGAAGAAGTACCGTGATCCTGATCTGATGATCTTCAGAAGGTTAAAACGCAACTAGCCGAAGGGATCTTCAGAAACCTATAAAGCCAAATCCAGTACTTTTCAGCTGATTCTTGTGTTCTAGTTATGCTTAATCCGATCTGGGATCTTATTTTTTTGCAGCCATGTAATCCATCATTTCGCTGCAGTTGTTTAAGATGTATAGAAAATGTTATTTCACTACGGGATCTGAGGAGACGTAATCTTGAATTCTTTGTTGAAACTTGTACTCATATCCTACAAAGCAGATAATATGTAGTGCTATTCTCCAACATTAGCTTGTGTTTTTGCTTGGGCATGATGGTTGATTGTAACCACCGACATCTTTTACCGGATTAATTCAATTTTGCGTCTCTGATGATGACAAAATGGATCCCCTAAAAGGTAGATTCTGTACTACATTTAGCTCATGAAGTTCCTCAAGGCCCTGCAACAAGTAGCATCCGGTTGATCTTGGGAGATTCTACTCTTTTAATTTTAGTACGAGTCTTGCTAATGGGAAGACCATTGTCCAACAATATACTAATAGAAGCAGTAAGAAAGGCCTACTGCTTTACTAATTTTTGCTTTATTCCCATAAAACATCCCTTCCTAATCATCTTTACTGGTTTACCCCTAGCCTCCACCCCGTCACACTACCCCCATGTTGATGCCGTCACTGCATCGACCTCCACTTTGTCACGATGATGATCTCCGAGAACCTCAAGGCCTTCCTTTCTAACCCCTCAACTGAGGCATATGGTCACTTTCGTTCTGCTGCAAGACCCTTCGCCTAGTAATAAGGAGAGGAACTAGAATTATAAAGGCAAATGAATGACTGACTATTAAGAACGTCGGAATAGATGACAAGGGGAGAACGATTGAGACGAAACCGAGGGATAAGCTATTAGAACTATAAAAGCATATGAATGACTACTGGGAGAGCGACTGAGACGAAACTGAGAGACGAGCTATGGATGCTAAGTACGACGGTCGACAAACAGAGAAACAGGGAGGAGGGCTTCTCACCGATAGATCAAGCGACAATGAGCACAAAAAACATAGGGATCCAAACAACGAAAAAGGCCAAAAAATTGGAGGGGCTTCTGCCGCCTCCACGAGCCCCACCGTTACCAGATGGTGGCGATGTGGGGAACGAAGAAACTATTCAACACCTTCAAACTTACAACATGAGATTTCCTCTTATAGCATGCAGGATGACTTCCCCCCCTCCCTCCTCAAATAAGCGGATCAGGTACGTGAAGAACACATGCTGAAGGAAGAAGCAGACTCGGACATCAGAATACTGGTGGCCTTCATCTGTCCTAGTGGAGCATTGAGAATAGATATCTGAAAAGAATTGGATTACTTGGAATCCTCTTGCAACACTACATAGAGGTTTTAGAGAATTGAGTTGCACTACATATAAGCAAATATGAAGGTACACTAAGACCCACTTTCAAGTGCAATACTGCAATTGACAATAACATCATTATGTTCATATAACAAAATTTTAAAAGAATGGACATCATCTCAGCTTCTCTGAATGGACATTATCTAAACAACAGTTGGAAGTTCAAGTCAAACAAACCCGCAACAGCAGTAAAATTGCCCTAGAACTTGTGTCGCCAGAGCTTGCATTTAATTCTAAGGATTCAAGATGCTAAAGAATAACGCCTTCCGCTACTGACATTCTAGTTGAAGACTGCACTGTGTCCATCCCATTCATGTGGATCAGAAATTTGAATGCGAAGAACTGTTCAATCCTTGGGTCTATTTGATAGGCACCACTTCTGTGTAGCTCGGAGGTCCAGACTCCACGGAGACCAAAAGTACGGGATATAGTATTGCTTAAATCACCAACAATCCTATTCCACAGTTTTGCTTCATGAAACTGGCTTCTCTGCATTTTGTTTCAAAGCAGATCACAGAAAAATAAATTTCAGGGTAAAGGAAAGCTTTTAAGATTTATTATAAATGATGAGCAACAATTACCATTGGTGGAACCAGGGATCACATTTTGTCCAGCTTTTTTAGCTGTCCTTTTTGCATTTCAGCTGTCAAAATGCAGATGAATAGAACAGAAAGTCATCAACTCCAAAAATTAATAAAATTTAAAAAGAAAAAGACACAGAATTGGCTGCCAGTGTTGTATAGGTAATGTAGCACAAACCTAAGAGAAATAATTTCTAATTGTTACTTTTTCTTCGGTATCAATAGATAAAGGATTCTAGATATCATTCTTGAGATACTGGCTACAATAAATTACCAGAAGTAATGCCCTATTGTATGGGAACGAACCATGTGTATATACCACATACAAATAGCATACAGGTATCCCTTTCGAACATACTTCTACTCTTGCGCAACCATAGATGAAAAGATGCAAAAATTACATAGTGAAATAAAGGAGTGATTGTCTGGGATATCCAGAAGCATCTCAACAATATAAAATCACTGATGTTGATCAACTAGGGTCTGAACCAACTCGAACTCATTGTGTCAAGTAAGCAGCCAAAACAACAGCCCCTGAATCTAGTTCCTATGCTTACTCCAGTTTGCTTCACCTTTTGAATCCACTCTGAAAGCCTTCAAAGGATTCAAGCAAAAAGGAATGATTGAATACCAAAGACGGCTCTTCTACAGCATAGTCTCGTTGGCCATCAGGGATATCTAAGGTGACACTTTTCTGTTATGTTCATAATCGATTCTTGTTTTTTTCACTCCTTCCTAATGAGTCGACCACTCAGATAATGTTCCACAGTCTGACCCTAGAGCCAAAAGTGTATGATCGCAATAACAGGGTTCTAGAAATAATATAGTCTTGAATATATCAGGAAAGCAAGAAATACGATTTAAACAGAAGAGAGCACATAATTTGTCAAAAACCAGAAAAGTTGTCATTCAAATAAAATTGAAGAAATATGCAAAGCTAAACATATAGTGATCTACATAATTAGACCCAATCACACAATTCTCGAACTTCTATATCATAAACATCAAGTAAATAGGCTCTTGTATACCTTCTATGACAATAAACATCTAATTCACCTCAATTCACTGATGCTACCAACCTAAGTCCATAAATATGGAAGAAAGGTTTATGATGGCTTGGCTAGGCATAGCATTCAGGTGAAGAACAAAAACTATGTGAGATAATTTTAACAGTGATTTTGATTTGGTAAGTAAGAAAAATTATGAAGAAAGAACATGAGTTGTAGCAGAAGGCAGAAAATCCTATTTCATATGAGAGATCCTACAACACACCCCAACTTAGTAACCACACAGGATTGCTTTAGCAAACCAGGTCAAACAATGTCTGCTTCTGTGTTAACTCCGCCGAATCAATCTTAAACTAACAAGACCAATTTACTATCCCATATTATCATATTCGTGTGCTGCTAAAAATAAATAGCAGATGCTTTTGGAATGATATAATTCTATGTGAAGCATAAAATATACCAAAAAGAATATAAGTAAATAGCACCTTTGAATTTTCTTTTCTTGTTAGCCCTCCTCCTTTTCCTCTCCGCTTTTGTTAACTCAGCCTCTTCTTTGATATCACCTTTCCCTTGAAATATTTCCTCAGGAGCAAGCATGGCTGCATCTGAGACAGCCACAGGTGCAATCTGCCAAAGAGACAATTTTTCCCCCATTCAAACTCATTTGAGTCTAAGCTAACTAGAACCTCGAAAAGATGTTCATAGTTTATACCTCTTCCATCGCTAAAGCAGGTACATTTACTTGTATAGACATGTCTTCAATAACCTACACAAGAGTCACCGATAAAAATTAAAAAATAGAAATAAATACAAAAAAAAACAAGTATGAGCTTTAAAAATTACTAACCGGTTTAGGAGCAAAATGGAAGTGAGACAATGCATCCAACTTTGAACAAAGCTTCTTAAATAGTAGATTTGCCTGCAGAAAAATCAAGTGAAGCACTTGGCATGTGTGAAAAAGAAAGATATAAATCCACGAGTTTAAACATCATTAATGTAGTGGTATTCAATAGATGAAGCAGAGATCAAGCTGAAGTAAATATTTGTTATTTGTGTTGTCTGGATTTTAGTTTGTTTTCTGTCACAGTTGATCGGTTGTTTTGCTCAGTTTAAGGGTTGACGTGGTGCCCAAATGAGAGGCTCATCAGGGTTTTGTCCAATCCAGGAGAAAGTTATCCAAGGAAAACCAAGATAGAAAAGGAATAGATTAAACATACTCTGGATTAACCTTATATTATGAATATAATGGTAACCAAGTTCCAAGCATGTCTTGAAGGCTCACTACCAATCATATTCATAATGTGGAAGAAAAGCTAATCTGGTTTATCCATAAAATCCTACCAAAGAGACAACTAGAACTCCCAAAATCCTTCTAATAGGTAAACAACTCATCCAACTAAAATATAACAGTATTATAACTCCTAGACACAGTATGAACAACAAATGACTAAAGATACCCTAAAATATTCATTAAAATTTATTATAAATTCAGTCTGAAAATAGTAATAAATAATCCATCAAGTCCTCATTAATCTTTAAAACCATCTTCAAAGCTTTACAAAATAGCCTAGCTGCTGATGCAAGGATTGGAAGTACCACCCAAATCCTATATTCTGAAGTCAATTGGAGCTTGATTGACTCGTACTGGAGTTCATATCAGATCAAATCTGATCCACAAGGATCCAGCTTTAAAGACATGGAAAAAAGTGCATTCTGGAGGAATTTTGGATGCCTAATATTCAGCTATTTTATATGCCTAAGAGAAGCTTTGAACTCAAAACACTTTAAGAATGATATGTCCAATGGAACTTTCTGGGAAGAAGATAGACAAAAGGTACTGGCCACTTAGATTAACTGCAGTCAGAACTCAGCATACATAATAGAAATCCCATAGCCTGTATGAGGTATTAACAGAAAAAAGAGGACAGACGGAAGCTAAATATCACAGAGTTCATAAACAACAAAGTCTTGTTTAATAGGTCAGCATAAATGAGCAAAGAGAGTCCAGCAATGGGAAGGGGAACTAAAGATAGAAACTAGAAAGTTCCATTTGTTCATTACCAGAAAATTTTAAAACGATTAAGGCTGCAGGATTACATATACAACAACAAACCATAACCGCATAACATCCTGATTATTTAGTGTTGGCTACATGGATGTTTTTCCCACCATCAAGCCCAACATAAAGCTATATCTCTAGTTAAATCAAGAGCATATAATACTCCTTATACTCTTTCCCGCGAATTATAATTTATACATAGAGGATAACATTTTGAACAAAAAAGAAAACATGATGAAAGACACAAACAAGTAGCAGACATACTTCTCAACATTTTCTTACCAAAAAAGTTACGTACAGACCAGACAACAAATGCCTAGACCTGTTTATTTAGCCCACTGGTTTCCTAATTCACATGTCAAATCATAAAGTTTCCATCCAAAAACATAATACGTGCCTCAACCTCATCCAACCCTTCTAATCCAAGGAGATTGAATTTACATATCAACCATCACAAAAAGAAAGTAAAACAACTATACCAGACGCTGATACAAGTCAGACCTAGGGCAGCCAACAAACAACCAACAACTAGCTATTGCATCATACTTGAGTATAACAAAAGTTTTAAGTCTTATCTGTTCATCTTATGTGACAACATATAAGGAATGAAGAATTATACAGTGATAGATCTTTTCCTTGCTGACCTCATCTAGGTCTTATACTCTTATTCACATTCTATTTTAATTTCAGCATCACTATTTTTGCTTTTCTTATAGACCTTTATCTTCATAGGATAACATCCTATTTGAGCACTGGGTTTAAAGTAACCTAATCCATTAGAGGATCATCTTCTTACATGATAACATAATTGTATGTTGGTCCCAACTCCATAATAAGAAGTTATTCCACTAGAGCACACTAAGAAGTTACACATCTAGAAGGCACTTAGAACAAATTTGAACTGTTATTCACTCAACTTATATCCAACAAAAGGCTTGTCACAATAGAATAAACAGCTAGAGAATTTGTCATTATAATTTCTTCTCCTACTTCACCTGATATTCTACTTAAACTGAAACCATTAGCAGATCGAGTTGACTATGAGCCCATTGCTTGGAAAGATTACAGAACCTAGAAGCATACTCTAATTCCAATGTTCATTGCAAGTGAGCTCCCAAAGTGAGCAATGTTTTCACGGCTTCTTATAATTTACCATATTGTTACAGGTCCCTTCAGTAGAGCCTAAACAAAGTACATATCTTAACTAATCCTTCATTTAGATATCGATCAAGGAGCAAAACATGATGTTTCCAATTTTTTAGGATCTTTGAACCCAGATCTGTTTCTTGATTTGCTACATGGTATTAAGAACATTTAGGGAGTACCAGTCAAAGGGATGAGCCCACTTCTAGAGAATCATTCATTGAATTCTTGGAGTTATATCATCTATTTAGATGTTAGAACAAACATTAGATTTGTTACTGCAGCTTGAACAATCACAATTTTTCCAAGCAATTAAATCTTTGGTTGGTGAATTCACAATCAACATATAAGAATCAAGTTTGTCATTTGTCAGCATGGTAGAGGGTAAACAAGAAATTTGAAGAAAGGGAACAGGGGGCGTGGCAGAAGAAGTAAAGAGAAGAAAAATAAAGAACCGAAGTGGGATATTTGTTTAATCAAATGAAGATCAGAAATTGATCGGCAGGGCATGGATGGAGAAAATTTTAAAATGAAAACAATATTAAGTTGTATGCTCAGTATCCAACCACTGAAAAAAAAAATAATGTAACCATTCAGAAATTGGCAATTAAAATTAACTTCAATCAAATCTTAGCATAAATAGGCACAAAAGCACCAAATCAAAGGCAATCAGCAAAATAACACACATAGAGTGCTTCAATGACAACAAAAATAGCAGTCCTAGCAATTAGATCATCCTGGATGAGCAAAAAAGATAAGCACCAGGTAAAACACATAATCAGTAAATTACTATGTTGTCTAAGAATTAAAAAATACCTCATTCTTAAGTGTATCTGAAACAGTCAGAGGGGCAGAAGCCAGACCCGACTTCTGTGCATACTCTTCCTGTGCCAAATAAGAAAAATGAAGTTAACAAACTTCATACATCAGAGAGTAACCAATCTAAAGAAGCTATTTGTAATGTACCAGAGGATACAAACCTCATATATTTCAGCAAGGCTCTTCTTACTCTTGTTTTCATCCTGTTCAATGGTGATAAATTCATTAATACCATGAGATATGATATATTTCTTAAATGTCACTGAATTTAGTGCCCAATGAGGCAACGCACCAGCTGTTTGTGCTCCTTTGGTGCTTTAGATAGCAAAGTAGGTGCTCTTTGAACATCATCAAAATGCCCCTACAAAACAATCATAAACTCAAATTGGACTATCTGATGCTTACACAAAAAGATGTGTAATAGTTGGCTTTGGCAAGAAAAAAAACATAAAATATTGGTTAGATATTGTTTTAGATGGTGTTCTGAAGGAAAATGCTGTGTGCACATCAAACAGAAATTTGAGTAGATCAAACAAAATGTAATGTAGATTTCTTTGACAGTTGCTAATGTTTTTTCTTTCATGCCTTTGTCCTAAATTCAGGTTCTGATTCTTGTAAAGTTAGGAAACACAATTGCAAAGCTCAAGAAATAGATTACCTCTATTCCATTCTATCCCTGCTTGTGAAAGCTTAAGAAAATACATGGCAAAGGAACTGTCTACCAAGATGAATAGTGAACCAGAATGAAAGTACCTCGATAATCCTTTTTCTAATTATATCTTCAAGGGAAGCTGTGACTTCCTCCGTGATTACTGGAGCAGGCCTTACATTATGCTCAAAATCAAGGTCCACTTCCAGAGCACTGTTCTTAGGCCTTTTGGCAGCAGTAACCTATTGCAAGCAAGAAAATTGTTAACTCTAATGTCAACAAAATCTATTTCCAATATCCAACTTATTCTTATTTTTGTCACTGAAAATTAATTTATCAAAACCAACAAAATAGAACTGATTGATTCAAGTAGTTTAGTAATGTATATAAGGTCGTGAGACTGAATACCTCTCCCTGCATGGTCCAGGATTGAGGCTCCAAGTTTGCTTTCTCCATTTGTTCTATTTTTGAATGCAGCTTCTTAAGTTCTTTCTCATGAGTTGAAAGAATTTTTTGCCCCTTATCAAAATAATAAGTTCCATAAGGAATAATAACATGATTGTTCCCTCCAGGCCATAATATTAATGATCTCTGAGAAAAAAAGCATAACATCTATACTCTTAGTAACCTCGTCATCATTCTCCTCAATGTCCATATCTGTGCTCTCCAACCCATCAACAAAGTCAATTGCATTTGAAGAACGTTTTCTCTTTCCGACAATACCATTCTTGTTTAGTCCTTTTTTCTTGATGCCTCCAAAAAAATCTTCATATCTGGAGAAAATGGCAACTATAAGAAAATCCAACTGACAAGCATGGTAAAAGGCTTATATTATCTGAAAGAAAGCTTAAACCGATGAGAGACTAAAGAAAAATAACACAATTTGATAAACTTGGAAAGGATAAAATTCATATGGATAGAAGTGAAGTGCTGCTTCACAAGCATGCCTGTTATCAAATTCAACATGATCAAATGCTTCACCTAAATCTTCAATCTCCAATATGCACAAGATTAATTCTGACAACATATAAATCAAGACAGATTATAACAATATATCAAGAACACACATGATTTCTTACAGTCATGGTTACTTTGGTCTATCTCCAGTTTTTTTGTAACCATAATTGGTGAGGAATCATATTCTTAAGGTCAACTACTGCAAGATCATTACAGATGCAGACAGTCAACTTTTGAACACAAAATATTCAAATTAAAGAACATCCAGAAATTCTTAAAAAGAGAGATCATGTCAGTAGACTGACCTTGCATTTTCAGCTATTCCTGTTTCTTCATCGCCATCACCATCAAAATCTCCCAACTGAAAGTTTAGACAACATTGAAACATTTGAAAGAGGAAAAAAGTATTTAGTTTTTTTTTTTTTTTTTTTTTAACAAGTATATATGAAAGCAAGCAGAATGCCATGTTTCAATTTGAACTAATATGTTTTAGTTATGCTCTCATTCCCATGTTGACCAGAGAAGGGTCAAATGGCAGTAAATTTTATATTGTTAAAGACCATGGTAAGATCATTGCATCACAATTTTTTTCAATGGAACAGCAAGGAACATGTGGAGGCAAAGAGGAAGAAGAAGACTGCATTATCTTCAGATATACTAAGAATGGCCGCCTACTGAAACATCTAGCAGTATTCTCAATAACTCAAAGAGCTTATGGAAATTTACCTAAAGACAATCTAGTGCAAATAACAGAACAACACAAACTAAAGTCTTTTAATAGCCTTAACAGATGAATCAAACTGTTTAGGCAAAAAAAATACAGTGCCTGCTGATTAAATAAAACTAGAAATTACATTTATTTTTCAATGTAACTCTTACCTGGATCAAGAGCAAAATGTACACCTAAATGCAGAAGATAAAAATAGAAAGAGATAATTAAAAAGAACCCAAAATCAAGAAACAGATTTCTTACATCCAAATCATCTTCCTCCTCATCATCATCTGCATCCTCCTCCTCATCGTCATCTTCATCCTCCTCCTCGTCTGAGACCTTCTCCTTGTGTTTGCTCCCTTTCCTCTCCGGAAGGCCATACGCCTTCTGTTCTTCCTTCTCCAAATACTCCACCAACTCCTTGATCTTCAAAAACTTATCTTCAACCTGGTTCCCTTTTGCTTCACCCTCTTCATCTTCATTTTCCTCTTCGTCTCCCTCATCCTCATCCTCCTCCGCTTCTTCTTCTTCCTCATCTCCCTCACTTTCATCTCCATCCTCTTCATCACCTTCGCCGTCTTCCATGACCCTTTCCTTCTCCGCCCCCGCCGCTTCTCCAACTACGCCAACGTCGAGAGCGATTCCTGGCACGCGCGCAGGGGGGTCCCGCTCGAGGCGGTTCAAGTCGCGGCGGAGGACGGACAGGAGGGGGCGGGAAAGGAGGTCGATCTGGCACCAAATCTGTTCGGCGTCGAAGCCGTCATCCACGAGGAGGCTGTCTAGGGGAGGCTTAGGGCAAAAGGGAACGAGGGAGGAGAAAAGGTAGCGGGAGGCAGTGCGGGCGTCCTTGGCGAGCTCCGGCGATGGAGAGAGGTAAAGCGGAGCGTCGGCCGACCTCAGGCGCTCGAGAGCCTCCTCCCCTTGCCTCGCCGCCTCCTCTTCCGCCGGCGCTGCCGTGGTGACGAGGGTCGCCGCCATCGTCTCGACTCGCTTACGTTAACCGCTCTGTTCGCAATACCTCTTTCGCCCGACTGCTGTAAGTAAAACCCCAAGGATCAGTGATAAGGACTTGTTTTCGGCCGACCTGATAACTAACACAAATTCTACCTCCCTTCCAATACGGAAAGATATTGGCTATTTAGGTGGGTCTAGGTGGGCTCCACATCTTCCTTCAATAAACAACTAGTGAACGAATAGACATCCGTTCATGAGGAGCAAGTGATCGGGTTCGGATTAGCCGAAACTAAACCCGCAATCCAAACCCGTTGAGAACTCTCTCACCCTAAATTAGCTAACCTTTTTAGGGTTTATCACCTGTCCTCTTAATCCAATCCATTTGAGGATTAATTATATATTATGCCTTTAATTAATTATTTTTAATATTTTAATATTTATATTTTCAAAAATTATATTTAAATTTTTATATCTATAAAAATAAAAATATTTAACTATGTCTGTTCTCAAATTCTGCTAACAGAAATATTATAAGATTTACTATTAAATACGTGTTGACTTTATCTCATTTTAATTTATCATTGAGTATATATTATATTTCTATCATAACATAAGAAAAAATAAACTTATTTTTTCAAATAAAAAATCCCAATGTAACTCTTAAATATATAGGAACTAATAACAAACTATTGTGACTAATCTATAATACTTCCATTGAAAATCACTTTTCAAATTTCTTTCCTTACACATATTTAACTTCTACTTATGCAACTCAAAATGAATTTAACTTAAAAAACTTAGAGAAGGGAAATATTTTGGTTATTCAACAATAAAATAAAAATTTTGCCAGTAGTTAAAACATTTTTTCAACAACTTTTTGGTCACTAATTTTTCACACTTAGTGGACACTTTTCCTTGAAGGGAATTGATGCTTAATAATTTTAATTTGTTACATTGACTTGAAGTTTCATACATATATATATATATATATATATGTATCTTAACAAGGTTGATGTTAATTGGGGCAATTAGCATCAAAACTTTTGTGATATATAATAGGCCATAATGATCCTTGAAGTATTGATATTGTTGTTTATCATCTTGACCCTTCGATTGGGTTTAAGGTACATTTATTGTTCCATGTCTCATGCTCAAAACAAGAACATCAACGTCAAGCAATCTAAATTAAAGACTTGTCAAAACAAACAGTCAAATGGTATTTGGATTTACAAGTCAATCTCTACCCGTCGAGGATGCTTTTTTCGGAGGGTTGCTATTTATTGTATTGAAAATAGATTTTCGTAATTAAATGCCCTCATACTTGAGCAGAATAATCTTCTTTAAACGTAAGTGAATCTCATTATCTCTCTATCAATAGTTAAAATTTTTATCAACTAGACTATCAAACATTTTACTCAACTAAACTAACAAATTTTTTACTCGAGAAAAATATTATTATTAAGGATAATGTAATGTTACAAGAATTTAATTATATATATTAAAATTATCATATTATAACATCAAAAAATATTTTAGATAAATTAAATATATTTTTAATTCAAGCTTAACTAGAGTTAGACGTGGATGGCTCGAGTAGCATCCACATGAATAATCTTAATATTTGAAAGGATATATACAATATACTGTCTGAAGATTTGGAAGGGCGAATGTGTTATTCGGAACTTTAAGAGGACAATATGTAAAAGTGATCGTGAAGATGTTGGAGGATAAATGTGTTATTGTCAACTTGAAAGAGGATATATATGTAAAAGTAATCGCAGAGATTTGCGAGGGCAAATGTGTTATTCTGGACTTGCGAAGAATATATATGCAAAAGTGTCTGCCAAGAAAAGTGATCGGAGTTGCAATTCGTACCCTTCCTTCCTCGTAGTACCGTCTTTTCCAACTCGGCCCGCTTCCTAATCGAACCATGCCTCTTTTCTTGACTCGAATGGACCAACCCAACCCAGCCTGCATCATTCCGCACCTCTCGCCCTCCCTCTCCCGGTGGGACGTCGCTCGATCCCATTCCCCGCCCCAGGTGCAATCGAATCCCTCAAGAAAGCCACGATCTTGCGCGATCCCCATGATCGATGGAGGCCGGATCTCCGCCTGCCGCGCCTCCCGACCCATTCGATGAGTTCTTCCCCCAGCAACAGAGCCAGGGCTCCGACGACGACGACGCGGACTCCAACTACTCGTCCTGCGACGGCGAGGTCTCCGAACTCGAGCGGTATTGCAGCGCCAACTCGGTGCTCGGCAGCGCCAGCCTCTGCAGCTCCGTCGGGAACTACGGCGACCTGCTCGATTTCTCCGACCTTGGCGACGCGATCGAGAATTCCCTGAGGGCTCGGCCCAACGGAGGCGCCGCTGCCCCTTGGGATCGATTCGACCCAACCCCGCCCTCGGATGAGGGCGGGGTCGCGTCGCCGAGGGAAGTTGGTCCCTCCCGGTCCCGACGTCGTATGGCCTTTTCGGATCGAACGGGTTCGTTGCCTAGAATCAGAACCCCGTCCAGGTTGCATCCTGCATCTGTTGATCCTCCAGGTGAAGGCACGCCGATTAGGGAAGTTGAGGGCCGGCAGGAAATAGTGTCGAGTAACCGGAAAGTGGTAGACTTTTTGGCTCGAGATGAGATCTCTGCAGGACATGATGATGGATGTTATTGTGCGGTAGAGGTTTATTCTTCGGGGAACTTTGACTCTTACCCTGATGCTGAAAGCAGGATGATGATGGATGCAGATGAGGATACATACTCCAGAGATGAACGTTCCGAGGGTGAGGACTCAATGCTTGAATACAGTTCAGATTGCCATAATTCAAGTGGTCGGTATGAGAAAAGGAAATCACTGTGCATTGATGAGATTGAACGTGACAACCCAAATCCACTTCTTATGAACTCATCTATAGCTTTCGGTTCTGATGATTTGGATGAGCTAATGCGAGCGTGTGACGGACTTGATTTACAATGTCCATCGCTTTACCAAGACCAGCCTACTTTCCAGTCAGTTGTGCCATCAAAATGTTCCATTCGTGATGTGGATAAAGAAGAGGATGCCATAGATGTATCAGCACCGAGTTGTCAACTCCATGTCACTGATCAACCTAACCAGAATGTAAGACTTTCTCCCATCAAGAACCCTCTAGATGATCATGAAATTTCACAGAAGGGTAAGTCTCTTCCAGGAGAAGATACTGTAGAAGATCAAATCAAGTCTATGCACAAAGGTCTCAGAGGAGAGATCTGTTCCATATATAATGGGATAATTTCAGATATTGATGTGGATGAAGCTCCAAAAAAACAGGTGTTTAGTGAATCAACTCCTGCTGACCATGATACTACGGCATTTTCTTCTGTTTCAGCTGGTGCATTTCAGAGAGAAGAATTCTTGTGTCAAGAACATGATAAGCCAAGTTTGTCCCCACCTGTGGTCCTCAATGACCAGGGCTCAAGTTTCCAAATAGAGGTGAACAGGACTGCAAATCTTACAGGCTTAGCAGAAGGGGATATTTTTACTGATCAGGTCAGCAAATGCAAATTGTATTTAACATACTATACAAGAAAATCAGAGATTATCTTCCATTTGCATACTTTGTTGATATTTGAAATGTCCATTTATAATACTCTGAGAGTCTGAGTTAAGTTTGTTAATTTCTTGGTTGACCCAGGAAATGTTTAAGTTTTAAAAAATACATCGTGATGCTTTTTAGAATGGGTTGATTATTGTTGAATATGGCTAGAAATATGGAAATGAGATTGGGAAACCTGAAAGCTGCTGGCTTTGTCATAAAATAACAAAAAACTTGCAGAAATTTCAAGATTCACCATCGCTCTTTAAGTGTAGCTTGACAGTTATGATATGAAATGACAATGCATCTGCCGAACTCTTGCATTAACATTTTTCATAAAACTCATTGAATTAGTCTATGGCAAATTTATCTTTAAATAATTAAGTGGATAATATCTAATACATATTACTTTTCAGATACATTTGTCTATTACTTAGGTTGTGAACTTCTTTTCCTAGACTAGTTGTGACATATTCTTAATAGCCTTCGGTGTTATACCTGGCTTTTTGATTATGCATTTTATTTCTTTCGATCAATTTGGCTAATAGGTCGTGACATGCTAGAGAATCTTTTTTTATGATCCTGCAACTGAGACCTCCATTTTGGTTTTGATCTAAGTTACCTTTTGTTGATTTCATGGACTGGCATCTTCTTGGAAAAAGGACAGTGAATTGAACTCATTGAGTTGACGAACATACTACAGGAACTGATGGAATTAATATAATAAAAAATGAATTCAAGTTGACTTTAACATCTATGGAGCAACAATGTTCTATTCCTATCCTTCACCCTCTAAAAGAAGTTATATCAACATCCCCTAAGAAAAGAAGCTTATGATCATGTCATGTTTCCCACTTCTAATAAAAATTTAGGAATAAAGAAAAGAAAGAAGAAAAGTTGGCTTTACAACCTGCAAACAAGTCAAGTTGATTTTACAACTTGTGAACAAGTTTGTTGTTCATTTTTATTTTTTAATCTTAACAATAGATTAAGTTTCCAATGTACCTACGTATCATCCATTACATACTATATGATAGAGGAAGCATCACAAGAGGAGCATACTTACATGTACTGTTTTTTCACCTTGGGCTAGTACTTCAGTGGGACGTGGAGGCATCATTAAGGTACGTTTCTGTGTTCTCCCACCTTGTATTGGAACCATGTCAAAATGTTGCATGCCTCTTTCAACATGACCAATTCAGACAGTGATATCTCTGTACCACAAATAAACTCATGGCGTATGCAAAAATGTACAAGAAAATATAATGTAAAGTATGGTTGGTGAGATTATTCCTTAGTTCTTCCCACCATGTACAAGTTCCATTTCAAAATACTTGCAACTCTGAGCATGGCCCATATAGACATTGAGATCCTGGAGCTAGAAACTCCAAATAAATTGATCAATTATATATGATGCTTCATGAATTATCATATATTGACTAATAGAATTTGCTAAAGCAATTTGAGTATATTTAGCTCATTTTAGGCTCAAGGTTCACATTTTGAGATGGCGTTTTGTTGAAACAAACAAATGGAAGTAGGCTTTGATATGGTTCAAACTTCAGCCTTCAACCTACCAAAAATCAAACTCCCTCCTTTCCTTCTCTTTCTCTCCCATTTATGCTGGTTCCTGATAATTGGCCTAATTTATCTAGAGATGAATTAATCCTGAAAACGCTTTTCTTATGTTTGGTTGCCTACCTGAGTGGTTTTTGTTGACATGGTGGACTTGAGGGCTTTCTAACCCTCCACTCTTGGTGGGTTATTTTATCATGTTGTCTTTGTTGAAATAATTTGACTCGGTCAGCATAACTTTCATTAATCTATGATGTTTGGTTGGTTAAGCCCGAAGGCCACTGCTTAAACCTTATTAACTTCAAAGCCAACAATAGAAGTTTTGCTCAACTAGATCTGTCATAGTTTCAGATTATTGTGATATATGGTAATTATATTCACAGATTCTTCATCTTCTCAAACATTAAGATGTGTTGTTTATTATGTAGAACAAGAAACAAGATGCTGGTGATGCATATGATGAAATGGTTCTGGAGATGGAGGAAATTTTACTAGATACAGGAGAGTCCATTGGAATCAGGTCCGTGGCTAACCAAGGGTACTTAAATCATCAGTCTCATCATTTTAGAGATGGTAGCTCAACCGCTTCTACTTCAGGCACAGATGATGTTTATCCACCTGCTCAATATCCTTCCAGAATTGATTGGGTTGAGGTCATTGGAGCAAAACAGAAAATAGGAGATGTTTCTTTTGGGGAACGATTGGTTGGTGTCAAGGAGTATACTGTATATGTATTAAAATTGTGGAGTGCTAATGATCAATGGGAAGTTGAACGACGGTACCGTGATTTCTTTGCACTTTATCAGCAGCTAAGAACTCTTTTTTCTAACCACGGTTTAAGTCTTCCATCCCAATGGTCCTTTGTTGAGAGAGAATCGATGAAAATTTTTGGAAATGCATCACCAGATGTTGTCAGCAAGAGGAGTGTTCTTATTCAAGATTGTTTGCGCTCAGTTCTTAACTCAAGATACCCTTTTGGATTTCCGAGTCCTCTGCTCTGTTTTTTGTCCCCAGGCAAGATCGCTTATAATTCTAGCTTGTTAAAAACTCTAGTTCCCCAATCCCTTCAAAAGCTTGGGAAGGGTTGGAATTCAAAGTTTTCAACTTACAAGGATTCTCCAGAAGATCATTCTGAATTGGGGAAGACAATACCTCTTGTGGTTGACATAAAGCCTCGAAAGTCTATGCAACAGTTGTTGGAATTACAGCATTATACTTGTGCAGGATGCCACAAACAGTTGGATGTTACAAAGACATTGTTGGGGGAGCTTGTTCAGACATTAGGATGGAGAAGGCCACGGTTTTGCGAGTATACTGGTCAGTTATTTTGTGCGTCATGTCATACAAATGACACTTCAGTTCTGCCAGCAAAAGTCTTACATCACTGGGATTTTTCTCTTTATCCGGTTTCACAGTTAGCAAAAGCATATTTGGAATCCATTTATGACCAGGTAATCTGTGAGTTAGCATTTTTTGATCATGTGTATCGTCCTTGAAAATGATTAATATTTGCAAGATATGATCTATTGTTTTTCTTATTAAAGGTTAGGCATAGACTTGTCTTCCTAAACTTATAACATGAGAGTTCAAGTTTTTTGTGGTCAGTTGATGTAATTTTTGTGACATGGAGAACTCTGGAAGAAGAATCTTCTTGCTTATTTTAAATGCTAATACATGCCACATCTTTTTTTCCAGCCAATGCTCTGTGTGAGCGCAATGAATCCCTTTCTGCTTTCCAAAGTACCAGCTTTGCTTGATGTTATGGGTATCAGGAAGAAAATAAGTGCCATGTTCCCTTATATTCGCTGTCCTTTCCGAACCTCCATTCAGAGAGGCCTTGGATTTCGCCGACATCTTCTTGAAAGTAATGATTTTTTTGCACTACGAGATCTTGTCGATCTATCAAAAGGGGCATTTGCAGGTATCTAGTAATTTTATGATTTTTCATTAATTGAGTAATAGCTTCATAGCAGGCACATATAGGGAGCAATACCTGTGGACAAGCTCTTAACACAATGCCTCATGCTGCAAAAGTAAAAGAGGATGGACTGTTGGAGCACATGTATCAAGATAGAATGTCATCAGCAATATTGGACTCTAAGCATGCATATATATATATATATATATATAAAATTTTGAAACACTGAACTTGTGTTTTGATAATAAGAAAAGAACTTATATATATTTATTTATGTATGCATGTTTGTATAGAGAGCCATAAAGGTCCAATTGTGAGGTAATGAATCACCTAGCAAGAACATTTGCACATAATTCCCGACTAACATGTATTAATACACATTCCAAATGTATGAATTTGTCAAAATCCATTTCACTTGCTATTCACATTGTTATCATATATAAATTTCAAACACTGAACTTGTGTTTTAATAATAAAAAGAAAAGAAAGGAGTTTGTGTCAATTTTTTTTATAATCCTCATCATGTTTCACTCTTCAAGTCTGATATCCTTCCGCTTCTCTCTTTATATGACTTTCTTGATGTCAAACAAAAAAAAGAACATTAAGGGAAAAAATAAGGTGTCTGACCATTTTATTAGTTAAGCCATATTTTCATGGTATGTAGTCTCTAACTATTAACTCCTCTTCTGCTAAGTTACTTGTTTATTCGTTTTTCCCACCTATCTCAATTCTTTTTCTTTTTGAACATACTGTTGAGTTTTACACTGCAAAAAATCCAACATATGGAGTCTAAACAATCTAGGATTTTATTTCATAATCTGTAAGAAGTTCTTAATCTATTTCTGATGACTTTGTGCATGATCAAGAACAGAAATCTTTAAAAGTTCCTCATAAGTCAGTCACAGAATAATTCTCTTTGTTGAATACATATGAAGTAGACCTTAAGTTTGGACCACAAACCAGTATGGAGACTTCAAGAACCATGTAAACCTGAAGTTTTAGAGCAAAAACGAACCAATACTTGTATTCTATTACCTTTTTTTGTTATGGTAATATGTAGTGTATGTATGCTGCTGAACATGTACATACATATGATGAAGTGTTTGTATATTCAGTCCTGTGCAATTAACTAACTACAAGCATAACTGTATACTTAGCAACAGTTTGATGCTTGCTTGCTTGTGTTTATCAATACACTCTTGAGAATGCCTTTATCTGTAGCTGATTCTTCTCTTCTTTACATTGGCAGCACTTCCCATCATGTTAGAAACTGTTTCAAATAAGATCCTCGAGCACATCACACAACAGTGCCTCGTGTGCTACGACACTGGTGTTCCTTGTGCCGCCCGGCAAATCTGTGATGACCCGATGTCTCTCATATTTCCCTTTCAGGTTAGTCTCTCTAATTCATTAGTTACAAGTGACAATCTTGGAATAACCTAGTTGGATCATTCCAATCACGGAGCTCAGGAACCACCTACTGAATTGATGCTAATCATGGTCAACTTGCTTGCTGGCATATTTGGATTGATTTTGGGTTTTGATCATAATGTTTTTAAATTTTGAATCTTGACCTGATCACAAACTATTCTAAGTTCCAACCTCTGTTTTTTCAAGTCTGGCTTACATCCAAGCTCTATCAGACCTTGGGATGACCCATTGATAATACACACATGTGAGGTTCATGTTAGGTAACCTTGATGGGCAAGTGGATGTGGTCCTATTTGGATCTACACTTATCGGTTGTACTACTAAGCTTGACTGGCCTGGAATCAGCCCATTGCAATTTGATGTACCTTATAAACTAATATATCAGGTTAGGTAATGGTGGAATTTTACTTCTCATTACAGGAAGCTGAAGCTGCTAGGTGTGGTTCCTGTGGGTCCATCTTCCATAAGCCTTGTCTTGCAAAGGTGATCATCTGCCCTTGTCGCAAGCCAACTGGTGCAACCAAAAATCTAAGTATCCAAGGTCATGTTGAGAGTGAGGAACCATTGGATGAACTGATTTTACCTTCAAATTCCAATTCAGCTTCAAATTTATTCTCTAATGTTTTACTTAAGGCAAAGCCAGACAGAATATGGAGGCCTAAAAACCGAAGCCCTGTGATTCTCATGGGCTCTTTACCAAGCAGTTGATTGTAATTACGATAGTATCTTTTTTTTTCCACTGGACTGTGTTGAGGTGGCTGATTTTGCTGAACATGGGGCTTCAGGATGTGCCAGTGTTATGACATTGCACCAGATGACAAATGGGATCAATGTATTCTTTGTTGGAGATCCGCTAAGTAATAACAGGAAGCCATGTAAAATTTCTTGTTGTATCTATTGGATTCTTCTGAAAGAACCTTTTTACATGCCATTGTTCCTGCAGTTCGTCGTTGCGTTGCTTGGATGAAGTCAATAATTTTGTGTAGTAGCTTTTCACCTGTGGTGTAACCTGATGCATTTGTCTTCAAATATGTCCAAATTGATTCCAACCTTTCATCAAATCTTTGCATTTCTGATTACAGGTATAATTGAACTATGGGTTTGTAATGGCAGACTTGTACATCTGTTGATCAGTGTCATAGGCAAGAGTTATCATGCTGCCATAGGGATCAACTCCAGATGCCGAATCATGCTGTGCTAAAAAGGTATTCTTGCTGACCCATGCTGTGCTAAAATGATAATACATCTATTTATTTATTTATGACCAGTGATTTAATTTGGTTCAAATAGTTATGCGGTCAGGTGGCCGATTGCTTATGATTGTTGCCAAATAGTGTCTCAAGAGTCATAACCAACATGATAATAATAGATATATGAGAATTGAACTGCTAGAAACTCACAGCAATAATTTCATGGTTTTCCTGAACTTTTTTGTGCTAATTACTCTTGTGTTTGATATGTTCTTTTGAAGCCAATTTTGTCTTTTTCCTGGATTATGATGGTTATAGGTATTTTTGAAGTTGCAACAATTGCATATTCTTCTCCTTGAAGGTTCCTATCAATCATTTATCATGGTATTTTCTTCATAAAATAATATTTTTATTTTGAAGTACCATATGTATAGTTCACTCACTGAATATAATCTCAAAGAACTTAGGGATTTATGATAATAATATGTGAAATATTTATATAAAAGTTTTACTGACAATTGAACCCTAACCAATCTAATCTAATCCCACGTTACACAAGTTGCTCGGTTTCTTTTTTAATTTTTAAATATAAAATAAAAATTAACATCATATTCTAAGAAATGTGATTTACTGCAACACATCCTTGCATTACTATTTAGTAAAATTATCTCCATAATAAGAATAACAATAATATAATTGGATGATGATAAAAATTTAAATTCAGATTTATACTCAGTCAATAAGATCGAGATTTGAAACCTTCGGACAACCAAATTATACATAGGATATTAGTTAATAAAATATAATAATTGTATCGTGAACAAATAGATAGTTTTTATTATTTTTTTCTCACTGACGAACATTGCAGGAAACATTTTATTGTTATTATTAATGTCAGGTCTTTGTTTTCAACTACATAACCGTGTGTTTGTGTTCTCCTCGATACGCTCGAAGCACTGACACCAACGACGATAAGCAGCGGAAGAAGGCCAACATAAGTAGTCGGTTTGCTCGGGAGAAGAAAGAAGAAAGAACGGAGAACGAAGAAAGAAAGAAGCGATGCAGAGCGCCGCTATCTCGCCCTCTGCCGCCCCTCCCCTCCTCCGAAGCTCTACCAAGCCGCCGGCTCCTCGGCGGTTGCCGCTGCTCCTCCCTCTCCACCTCGGTGGGCCTCGCCTCCGGCCCTTCACCGTCGCCCCCTCATTCTCCGTCGTTGCCTCCTCCCATGGTCCCCCGGTCCCCCGCCCCTGGGTCTCCCTCCCGTCTCTCTCGGATCGGAGGCCCGAGGGTGGTCTCGCGGTCCGTGCGACCTCCGTCCCCGACGGCGACGCTGCCTCCAAGGACGCCGGCGAAGGAGGGCTGCTGCAGATGCTGCAGCTTGGGTCGCTGTTTGGTCTTTGGTACCTCTTCAACATCTACTTCAACATCTACAATAAGCAGGCACGTGTTCCCTTCTCTTCCTTCGTTTCGTCTTTGCGATGTTAATCTGGTACTGGCGGCCCTGAATCCCTCGATTACAACTGCTTTCCCTTTTGCTTCGGATTTGGAGATCACTTGTTTGGGTACGCCACCCTAAATGATCCGAGTTTCTATTTTGAATGAAAGATTTAATGGCTTTCTCTTGGCGTACGAGTTACAAATGATTAGTGTTTGCTGGGATTCTCCTCTAAATTAATTTCATTACAAACTCTGATGGGTTTGTTGAGAAAATTTCTGCAACATATCGTTGCAGTGGCTGCTAAGATAAAAAAACAGGTTTGTTAGATTTCAGGGGTATTAGTGTCAGATTTGATTATTGATTCACATAGTCGAGCCGACCCGTCATGCATCAGAACCAGATCTCCGAGGAGATTGGATGCTTTCTCTTGGTGATTCCCTCATAGAAATGTCCTGGGAAATCACTCCAATCCAATACTCAAGTCAAGTCAGTGAGAGGTTCAATAATGTATGAGATAAAAGTAAAATTTCATATTTGAACTCCTGTTTATAGAGTGGTGAGAGGAATATTCTTAGAATAAGGAATATTCTGGAAAAAATCCTCCCCTTTAGTTTGTACTGACGTGATAGTTCTAGCTTGATTAGGCTGTGTCAAGTTCTCATAGACCTGATATATTGGCTGGGAGGATAAAACAAGTTCAAAATCACTTCATGTAGCATGAAATGTGGTGGTCTTTGCTCACTGATATGGTTTTTTCATTGAATTAGTTCTCTTTGTACTATGGAGGGCTCGTTTCCTATAGCAAACCAGGCACAGGTTACTCAAACAGCTCATGGTCAGATACTGTGACCCTCTTAAAAGCTTAGGCAGGAAGTATATTTGCTAATACTAGAGTAAGCAATATTAAGTATGTTTTTGTATATGCATATGTAAAAAGGCATATATGGTTTTGTGACCACATTAATTGAGCCACAAAGCTCATAGAGAAGAGACACATAAGATACTGAGAACTTGCGTTAAAGTATGTCCTAGATATTCATGCGGGTAGAAATTCGACAATGGATGAAAGCTGATGACGTTAGTTGTTAAATCTTTTGAACCCTTTAGACTTCCTATAGTCCAAAAAAGACTTCTTTTTTTACCTCCTTCGAGGTTGGTAATGCTCATATTGAGAAGTGTTTTTAATTTTTGATAATTTCAACTTTATTTGGCCCATACATGAACTAGCTTGAATTTTATTTACAGAGGATTTAAAAATTTGAGTATAGTGATTGGGGTCACTAGTTTCATGGTCATCAATAATGCTTTTGATCTGGTTTAGGTTCTAACCATGATGGATGTAGTTTGTTCTTGGTTGACCCCTGTGTAATTTTATATGCTTATTGTAACAAAAAGAGGACAGTAAAATCTGGAGGATGTCAACAAGCATAATTGTTTCTAAATTAGGTTCAGCTGCTTAGGGAAATATTCTGTACTGTTGACTTCTTCTTAACTCATGGAAACACATAAATCTGATGAGATGAAGAAAACTTTTGTGGTTTGTTTCATCTTAAATTGCTGTTAAAGGTGATGGCTGAAGATTTTTAGGGTGTATTCACAATTAATAGGTAATGCAGAGATGGCTGGATGTGACATTTCTTATTTTCAGATTTAATAAATATATTTCCATTTAATATTGAGATGTTATTGAAGTGATCATGTGATGTGTTGCTTTCTAGCTGAATTTGTGGCAAATATATATTAGTTTCTTTGGCTTTTGTATCATATTGTTGCAGAAGGAAAATGTTTTTGTTGATAAACTGTCAGTAGATACCTTCTGTGATGTGAAATTGTGAAGCACATGACATTAGGTGTTTCATTTTCGTTGTCTTCTGATGTGGCATAAGTAACATATACGTTACCTTTACATGTCACAGGTTCTGAAGGTTTTTACATTTCCACTTACAATCACAACAGTTCAATTTGCAGTTGGAACTTTTCTTGTCTTGTTTATGTGGACCACCAATCTATACAAGCGACCAAAGATTTCTGCTTCACAGGTATGTGATGCTGAGTTGAGAATTACAAGAAGTGATCAGTTAGAAAGCTTTTATCTAATTAGGACATCTTCTTCAGCTTGCTGTCATCTTACCATTAGCTATGGTCCATACAATGGGCAACCTTTTTACGAATATGAGTCTGGGAAAGGTTGCTGTTTCGTTCACACACACAATCAAAGCTATGGAGCCTTTTTTCTCTGTACTTCTTTCTGCCTTATTTTTGGGAGAGGTAATTCCTTTTTTAACTTTTCACATTTTTGCATTAAAGTTAAAACAAGAACTTATGTCTGGATGAGCCAATTGTTTTTTTTATGTTTACTTTGTATTCTCAATGCCTTAAAAAACTGTTCAGTTTCAAGATTGTAGTCTTTCTAAAACTTAGGCCATCTGTTTATGTGCTTCTTGCAAAGAACTAGTAGAACTGCAGAAATTTATTCTTTGACTATCGGACCATTAACCTGCAGAACCATAAATAAATTTCTCTTTAAACTGTAATTTATAGCTTCAACATTTCATGAGTTTGCTCCATAAATAATAGTTTCTTACTTGATGTGAAGCAGATGCCTACCATATGGGTTCTATTATCTCTTGTGCCAATTGTTGGTGGCGTGGCATTGGCCTCTCTCACTGAAGCTTCTTTTAATTGGTAAAAGATCATGGCTTTTCAAATTTAGAGCTTATTAAAAAGGTTTGGAAAATTTTGACGATTGTTTGCATGAAGCACTCAAAGGGCTTTTCTGTCCCTTTCTCAAATGAAAACAGTTCTGGTTCAGAAGTTTAAAATCTTTATCAGTTGATTCTTTGCTGTAATTAGGGCTGGATTTTGGAGTGCAATGGCTTCCAATCTGACCTTCCAATCCCGGAATGTGCTTAGCAAGAAAGCCATGGTTAAGAAAGAGGTGATGTAGATATCTAGAAGAATGTATTTGCTACGTGTATAATGTAATCTTTTATAACATTATTATGGTTGTTCCTTGTAGGGAAATGTATCACTTAGTTATAATGAAAGCAACTTTATGAAGAAAATATGACAACTATTCTTCTGTTGTTACAGGAATCACTGGACAATATAAATCTCTTCTCTATAATAACTATCATGTCATTTTGCCTTCTAGCTCCTGCAACTTTGTTTGTGGAGGGCATCAAGGTTACCCCTTCATATCTGCAGTCCGCTGTAAGTACAAGTCTCAAAATGCAAATTCTTGCTTAATTGTACATATAGATATATAAAGTTTTTACTAAATGTCTATATCTACATATACAAATTGTTGTACATATAAGTGGTTCTTCAGAAATATGTAATTCTAATGTTATTTTCAATTTGGCTTGGTGTTCTAGGGTTTGAATTTTAAAGAGATATATCTGAGATCTCTTCTTGCTGCACTCTGCTTTCATGCTTATCAGCAGGTGAGATATTCTAAATTATTTTTCATATTTTGTGCATAGACATCTGTGCTTCCTGAGATCATATACTTTTCCACTTAAACTTGTATTCAGCAATTTGGTCAATGTGTTTATGTTTCTAAAAGATTTTGATTGATAGACAAATTAAAAGGATGTTCCCTCTCATCTTTTAAATATAAGAGTAGCTTGTTTATGTTTTTGTGTCGCTGGTAATTTGCTTGCTTTTTGTATACTGGAGTAGATTTAGTGAGAATCACATATATTCCAAGATACAATTGCAAATATTTTCTGCTTCATTTGCAATGCTTTTTCTTTCCATCTTAGTGCTGTGTTTAGATTGGTTTAGAATCTTGTAAATAACATAATTGAAACTATATCATTATACTGTTGGCCACTATGCTTCAAAGTTGATGGTGTTTAGAAGCTTAGATGCTACATTTGGGGTTTCTTTTAGTGTGCAAGTGATCAAAAAACAATGGCAGCATAACAACGATCACTTCACTTCCAACTATTTAAGTTTACATGGATCTTTCCCTTCCACTGATGTGCATCAAAGCTGATGTTGTCATTTAGATAATTATCTCATTCTGCCTCCACTTTTACCCAATCCTTTGGCCTTCTTTCCCTCGTGAAACTTCACACCTGCATCTGCTTTTCCCTCATTCGTGCTGATTTTTTTTTTTGGATGTTAGAAGCTGAAGTTATGTTCCTTCTTATCCTTGGTTCATCATGCTCCCAGCCATAGTTATAGATTTGCTCCCAGTCTAGTGACTAAGTTAAAAGAGATAACAAAGTGTTAAAGAAGTAGAAATGGAAAGTCTTTGCTGGCAAGATGAAATGAACACACTAGATTGGAAGTGACAAAAGATGCACTATTGGTGGTGAATATCTGCTCAGTGCCTGATAAGATTGGAGTACATTTATGTTAAGAATATCAATAGAGTTGTGCAGTTTCTTGTCACTTTGATCTAGGATAATAGGCCATTTCTAAATCCAAGCAAGGGCTAAGATCCACAATGAATCATTTGGATGGGTCTTGATATGTTTTGGTGGACTTGGAAAACTTAAAAGCCTCTAAAACACTGACCAGTTTTCAAACTAGCTCCGAAGACATCTTTTGAAAAGAGACTATACCTCTTAATGCTCTGTAGTCAAACTGCGGAAATGTTGGTACTGAAGTTTCACACATTATAACTCATACCACTATGGTTTAGAGCTTATGAAGTTTTGAGACGTAGACAGTAGAAGATAACATTAATAATCATTTTACTTTCTGATTACTTAAAGTTGGTAACATGTCATCTCTTGCAATTTATTTTTATCAAGGACAGGTTCTCTTCTAGTTCATGGATCTTCATCTGCTGTCTCCTCTATTTCTAACAAATTCTTTGACCTTCTTTCCCTTCACAAGCACTTCATTTCTTAATATACTTTTTGCTCCATATTGGTGGTGAATTGTTTTTCTTTTTCAATATGGAACCACCTGAATTTGTCCTCATGATAGCCTTATTTGATTGTAATCCCAGCCGTTGTTTGCCAGATCCAGACTGTCCTTCAACCTCATTGGGAGACCCTTGTAATTCAAATTTATGGAGCATGGTTTAAGGTGTTTCTATTTTAAAATTTGTGTGGCTTGCCAGTCATTTACTTGGAATCTTGATGTCTCTGTGCTATTCCATAAAACATAGTGAATCTCCTTCTTTCCCTTTCTTGAACAAGAGGATACTCACTGTTCATGTATTACTTCTCTATTTACTCTGGTAAGGACGAGATATCTTTATCTTCATCTGTTTGCTGATATGTCTTAATTACAAATATTATCTCACTTTTCTTCATCAGGTTTCATACATGATCCTGGCAAGGGTCTCACCTGTCACCCACTCTGTCGGCAACTGTGTGAAGCGGGTCGTGGTCATTGTGACTTCCGTCCTTTTCTTCAGGACACCGGTTTCACCCATCAACTCACTCGGTAAAACTTATATCTCCCTCCTAACCCCACTGGTCTGAGTATCACTTGTGTCCTTCATGCCTTCATCAGGAAATGTTTTTGCTGCAGGTACTGGTGTTGCACTTGCTGGAGTTTTCCTCTATTCCAGGGTAAAGAAGATCAAGCCCAAGTCTGCATAACTAACCAATTTTGTTTTGTTCTGTGATGAGCTTCGAAGAGTTTTAATTCATCTTACAAATTAAGCGATATGTTGTCTTGCTGATTCGTCTTCCCCAGTTTTCCATCGCATGTCTAACTGAGCCCGAGTTTGGAACAACAACTCCTGTTTGCTTCTCAGCGTCTAGGTCTTTTCCCAATGTAATTGAAATGGGGACTTGTGCTGCATGTGGAAGAACCATGACTGATTTATTTGGTTTTGTGACTGAAACATGGATTGTTCTAGCTCACTTCACCATTCCATGTGCAACAGCAAGAACCCCATCAGAGCACAAAGGTGAATGCTTTCTTCTGGTTTTAAGGTTCTTTGATGGTAACAGTAAAAACATATTTGAATAATTTTTTTTATTGAATTAGAGATATTATATTATACATATTTTCGTGAATTTACTGAACGATTATTATGTATGGTGCTTCTTTTTTGTGCATTTCTTTCCAATTGATATTGGAGAACAAATTTTGATTCGAATGCTATTACATTTTAAATACAATGGAATGGAATTAAGTGTGAAACCCGAATGACAAGATTGAAAACAGCATTGTTGCATGTCAATGTTCTTCCAGGGGGGATTCGCAACAACCGCAAGCAAAGAAGGTTCCTTGGAATTACTTCCCCGTTGAGCAAGAATTGCCTTTTTGTGATAACACCAACTTTTTGTCTTCTCGTTTAGACGGTACGTGATAGCTTCCTTTTTAGGCCTTTCTATGTGTTCTGCAACGATCATCCTTTCTTTTTTTTACTTCACATTGTCTTTTCTCTCCTTTAAAATTCTTGTTTCTAACTAAAATTATTCTAAGTAAGATGTTCATAATTTAATTACATAAATAATGTTTTTCGACATTCATAATATGATTAACATATAAAACTCTAAAATAAAGAATATTTGATCTTTTTTTGAAATGATTAGAAATCTATTTTCACTAAGATAATATCTTTATTTTATTAAAAATACAGAATCAACAAAAAAAATATATAGGAAATAAATTCCCCATATATATATAAAATAAAAATATATATTTCTTTAAAATGGATAAAATAACACATAGTCCAAGTTACAGGAATTGCGAGCCGCAGCCGTCAGTACTGACTTCTCATGTATCCTTTCGAGACGACGGTTCAAAGATTGAAATCGAAGGGCTGCGGAGAGGCCACGTGGTGATCATTTATTGCCGACCACTGTTTCCCCTCCCCACTTATACCCAACCTTTCGCTTCTCTTCTCCATCAAGAAGCGATCGGCACGAAGAAAGCAGCCCCATCTTTTCTTCCTCTCTCTCACGCAAAGAAGGCGACGTCATTTCATCGAACATGTCGGACAGCGGCGTGGTGACGGTTTACGGCAACGGCGCCGCCCTCTTGGAGCCGAAGAAGTCGTCCACCTTCTCGGTGAAGGTGGGGCTGGCGCAGATGCTGCGGGGCGGCGTCATCATGGACGTGGTCACCCCCGAGCAGGCGCGCGTCGCGGAGGAGGCTGGCGCCTGCGCGGTAATGGCCCTCGAGCGCGTCCCCGCCGACATCCGCGCCCAGGGCGGCGTCGCCCGCATGTCCGACCCCGGCCTCATCAAAGAGATCAAGCGCGCTGTCACCATCCCGGTCATGGCCAAGGCCCGGATCGGCCACTTCGTCGAGGCCCAGATCCTCGAGGCCGTCGGGGTCGACTACGTGGACGAGAGCGAGGTCCTCACCCCCGCCGACGACCAGCACCACATCAACAAGCACAACTTCCGCGTGCCCTTCGTCTGCGGCTGCCGCGACCTCGGTGAGGCCCTCCGCCGCATCCGCGAGGGCGCCGCCATGATCCGCACCAAGGGCGAGGCTGGCACCGGCAACATCATCGAGGCCGTCCGCCACGTCCGCTCCGTCATGGGCGACATCCGTGCCCTCCGCAACATGGACGACGACGAGGTCTTCACCTTCGCCAAGCGCATCGCTGCGCCCTACGACCTCGTCATGCAGACCAAGCAGCTCGGCAGGCTGCCCGTCGTCCACTTCGCGGCCGGTGGGGTGGCCACCCCGGCCGATGCGGCCCTCATGATGCAGCTCGGCTGCGACGGCGTGTTCGTCGGTTCCGGAATCTTCAAGAGCGGCGACCCTGCGCGCAGGGCGAGGGCCATCGTGCAGGCTGTCACCCATTACAGCGATCCAGAGATTCTGGCGGAGGTGAGCTGCGGCCTGGGGGAAGCCATGGTGGGGATCAACCTCAACGATCCCAAGGTCGAGAGGTTTGCCACCCGCTCGGAGTAGAAGGCAAGCACAGAAACAATCGGCCGTTTTCTCTTCGTTTCACAGTTGGGTCGTTTCTTTACTGAATCAAAATAGTTTCTCATGAATTGCTTGCTTCACTATAAGCAGTCGAAACATTCTGCACTTAAATCTATAGATTTTGTCTGCTCTTATTTCCACATAGGTTTGTTTGCTTCTATTTGACTGATTTCTGTGGCTTAATAATGCATTTTAAGGCCCTTATGGAGCCTAATTGCCTACCTTGTTGTCATGTTCTTTACATCCATTCATGATATGCCTAACAGTATTTGGGTTTGCAGGCATGTGGTTGATTGTTTATGTGTTTTGTCCATCTGAAATATATGTATTAGCTGCAAGACGGACAACATGTGTTTGATCTATAATGACTGTTTATGTGTTTTGTTTATCTGAAATATGGGTATCAGCTTCAAAACATTAGTATTGTATGGCTACAGAGAATGGTATTGTCGCTTGGCAGATTTCATTATGCTGAATTCTGATGATCTTTGACGGCAAACCGAATCCCTCTTTCAGGTACAATTGTTTGTATTTCTGCTTCCATCTTCCTAGCTGAGAATCTCAGTATTATTTTTCTTTTCTTTTTGTCTGGTTTTCTAAATGAATGCTTGATTGAGGTCACCTTAGTTTCTTACATATTACACCAATCATGTATGTTAAAATAGGTGTCGCACTTAGTTGTAACATAGATGGTTAGGTTTATATGGTTTCAAGGAGGCACATTTAACCCCGTACTCTTGTTTAAGGCATTGGTTAGATCACTCTGAACTTGCACTGATTGAAATCCTAGCACTCTGTCATGTTTGATGCTGAAGAATTTGTGATTTCTGATTGATTCAGAATGAATGATACTTTGGCTAATGAATGATTGTTACGTAATTTACTTATGGACAGAAAGGGGTATCTGATCCTGTCAAATGACATGTCTTTTTTTATGGGAGGCATGTATGTTTATTTGAAGCAGGGTTGGAAGCATGGATACGGACATGACACGGACACAACGATATGTCATTTTTTTAAAAATTATAGAGGGACGAGTGGTGGTGGTCTGAGGGGCCCCTTGGGTTGGGGGCAGAGCCTACCTCTTCCACAAGTGGGGCAGTGGTAGAGATTTCACCGGTGTGGAAGAAGGGAAGCTAGTGAGGAAGAAGGGTTCCTCCGCCGATGAGCACTGAGTCCGGCACATGAATGTTGCATCCAATGAATTAAAAAATAAATAATGATAAAGGACACGTGTTGGACATGTGTCCTATTGAGTCGGTGACGAATCCGTGTTTGACACGTACATGGCCCAAACTAGCGTGTTCGTGCTTTCCAGGCAAGGTTTGCCATTTTGGGTATCGGACCCATCTTGGAGATTTGTTGTGTTGGTACATATCAGTTTGTATTGATGTACCAACACGGGATGCTGGGGCATGTCAATCAGGACTCGAACGATCCACATCTTAGTCACCGATCAGACTGGTCCATATCGCTCGTACTATACTGACTCGGGTGGTATAACAAACTTTGATTTGAAGAGCTTTGATTAGAGATCTATTGTTTTATGATAAGGGTAGCTTCAACCAAGTAATAGCAGATTTGATTTAATGATCATGTTTCATTGCTGATAAACTTTGACATGCATGTAGTTGAGTGAAGCGACTACTTTAGGGTCAACTTTGATCCTATCTGGTTCAGCTGATTGCATTGATGAGTGTCTAGTGGATGATATATAGTGGAACTGACAAAATTATATTGTTCTTGGAACTGAAAAAATATAAACACATTTGCAATCTAAGGATCTAATTTGAGTAGAGGTAAAATATCAAAGATTATTATCGGCAGGGTTTGCCATATCAGGGATTGGGTCTATCTCGGAGATTTGTTGGGTTGGTATGTATCGATCTATACCAGTGTATCAATACATGATATTTTAGGTTGTGCTGACAGGGACTCGAGTGATTCACGTCTCGTAGTCATACCGGTCTGTACCACACTTGGCAGCTAGTGTTGCAGATGACTATTCCAACAGCCGAAAAATTAGATGACTATGATGAGAGAAGTTGATTATGTATGTGATGAATTAAAGAGGAAATTATGTTGAATAAGCAATTATCAAATTACAGACGTCCTTTGGCTTTGATTACTACAGGAGACTGCATAAGTAGTCTGGAAGACTCTTATTTATCTTGAAGATTAACATTATAGTCGTGTAGGCATTCTATTTTCTGGGGAAGCAGTTTAAGTTAGCATGTCTAATTAACAAAAATACATTTTCAGGTGTGTTTGCAGTATGTCTAAGGTAAACTATAAAGTAGGTATAAGTTGCTTGATAGCTTCTTATCTTTTAATATACCCATTCATCCCTTTCTTAAACGCAGTACCATATCCCTTTTGTCCTTTTATGTATGTCATTGAAGCCTGAGCATTCATCCTCAGGCTGCTGATGCGATCTTTGAAGGTATCATGATTATTTTCCTTGTGACAATAATATAAGGTTGCCTAGAGATATTTGTTAGGAAAGAAACACAGTATGTTGCATGATGTGTAAAAGAAAAAAGAAGATAGGAATGATAGTAAAAGGAGTTGAGATACATTATAAGTTGAATGCAGATGTTATGCAAATTCTAATTAGTCCACTAGAAGTAGTTTCAAAGTTCATTTCGTCTGTTTTTTATGTTATAAAGCAGTCCAATCAGATGAGTCTTGTTCCTCTTATATCCCCTCTCCTCTCTCCTGTCTTCCTCCCTAGACTTTTCCTATAATTTCCTCACTTGCAATCTGTCAGCCTATATTTCCTGTTCATTTGCTATAAAATGTTCAGTTTGAGCAGCTATAACAAAGATCAAATTATTGCTGAAAACATCTACAGTGGTCGATTATCTGCAAACCAAGGAACATCTACCTGCTGTCTGGAATTGCTATCCTCCTATTGGAGGTTAAATTACTCTCCTGTAGTCCTAAAATGGATTGTGATTGATCCAGAATCCCCCATGTTAATGTGAAGAACCCTGCAAATAATGGTTAAATACCAGTTAATTAGCCTCTAGAGGTGTCTCTGAAGCATCATCAACGATTAAGGTGCCTCAATTTCGACTGAGTGTTAATAGCCTTATTAACAGTCTATTTGGTTTTGTCGTTGCTATTTAGATATTTAGGTTTGACTGCATCGGCCGGAAAACTCTCCAGCGGTGGGGTTCTGGGGGTAATTTGGTGTGTTCTCTCGAACCCTGGTGAGATATGGAGTTCCCCGGAGTCGTATTTTGATTTATACTGTGTAATACGCTCAGTACAAGGTTTGTATTGTCCAGTACAGGATGGTACAGATACTGTATTGGATCCTTTTGATTTCTTTAAATTTTTTTTAAGAATTTTTTTTTTCTCCAGAACTCGGTATGTTCAACTAGCTAATGATCAGGAATCCTAATTGGTATGCCATTGATATATGAAATTACGAACCTTGGTTTTGAGTGAATTCATTCTACCTCCCATTTAATTGTTTGTGTTATATATGGTGGAATTTGGTGTTAATTTCATATTATCTTCACTAGTTAGACCTTTTTAATATCCTAATTTATAGACTTAAAAATTTTATATTGAAATTCTTATAGTAATGAAAGTGAAATATCTAAATTAATTTATCCTAACATCGTTGGTTTTATCAACAGTAATATAAAAAAAATAGACAAAAATATAATAATTTTAATATTTCAGTTAGTGGTGATGAATAACGACATCATTAAGGGTCATGGGTGATTATTGTGGATGATGAGAGCAAAGGCGAGAGATGAGGGTCGCTTTGCATTTGTATTGACGTTGATGCATTCGCTGAGTGGCCCTACATCGATATCAATACAGTTGTCGAGTGACAAAAGGACTGATCACTTTGTTGACGTTGATGCAGTTATCGAACGACGAAAGGGTCACTTACTGCATCGACATCAACATAGTTGTTGAGCGACAAAAGGATCGCTCGGTAATTACATTGGCGTCGATATAGTTTTTGAGCAACATCACTTTGCATCTATGTCGGTGCTAATGCTGATGCCGAGCAGCCCTTTTGTCGCTTCGCAACTGTGCGTTGACATCGACACAGATGTAGAACGTCGAAAGAGTCGCTCGGTAATTACATTGACATCGACGTAGTTGTCAAGTGACGTTGCTTTATATCTGCGTTGGTGTCGACACAAATGTCGAGTGACCCTTATCTTTTGCTTGGTAACTATGTCACTCTTCTTATCTGACACTTATCTTTTACCGTCACTCTTACTATCTTTAATAGCCAATCATGGCTCTCAATGGCGTCGTTGTTTGTCACCATCAATTAGAACAATTGAAATTATTGTTTTGTTCATTATTTGTGTTTTTGTCGATAAAATCGATAATATTAGGATATATGAATCTAAATATTTTACTTTTATAATTATAAGGATATAAATTTTTTAAATCTAGGAATTAAGATCCTAAGGTGGTCTAATTATAATTGCATAAGGGTTCTAACATGAATGTTGTGGATGCAATCGAAGTAAAGAACAAGGTGTCAAGATTTTGGGACGAGTGTCTGGTATTGTTATGTGACTCTCTATGGGACAACGCTACTACAGCCTTGTACCAGACTCGAGATTTTAAATACCGATCAAATCGATAACCAAGCAGTATCTATCGGCTTGATCAAGTACCCAAGTCCACAATATCATTGCATATGTAACAAATTTTTATTTTTATTATTTTATTCAATTATACACTCGGGACACTTTGGTGGTATAGTATCTGACCTAACTCTTTATTGAAATCATAAGATCTTAAAATCTGATATAATTTTATGTTAGGTGTCAGTAATCTAATGCAATCCTCAATATTTTTTATTCAGGTTTGAGACCAGCATTGATAATAAATACAGTCTACCCACCTAAGTATGGGAATTGATAGGTTATAGAAACCTTGATTGGACTAACCATAATTGTAGAGAACCAAGGTAACAAGCAAAATAGCATGTTTGTAAGGTCATGTGATCATGGTTCGATAATTACCAATGCTTGCATGGAATACACGTTTTGTATGTTAATAATTCAATAACATTGTGCAATAAAATAAATAATTTTATTTGAAAAACTACTACTGGTTCTTCCAAAAGCTAAGTCCACAAACACTAACAAAAATTTAAGAAGAATAGGAATTGAGCATAAAATATTTTATCATCAATCTTAGATTAGAATATTCATTAGAAAATATCTCTAATAACATTTAGAGAAGTTGCAAGCCACGTTCATTTCTGGCTCCTCGCAATCGATTCCACGTTCATTCATCCACTCTGCATGGTCCAGCAACGTCTCCACCCTTCCCCATCTGCTTTACGTGCTGAGCGTTTGCCAAAGCGCACAACCGGGCATGGAGGCCAAATTTTGGCATGAGAAATGGCCTCCTGGGTAATGCAACCAAATAGAATTTGATTAGGGGATGATGGGTTAGAGTTATGAAATCAAATTTCATGTTATTTGCACTGATAGCATATGATACTGGAACTACAAACAAAATAAAGGAAATCAAGTGAGGCATGGGTTGCCATGACCATCAACCCCTCTTGAGACAATATATTATTAATTACTAGAAGCCATCCTTTGAAGTTATATTGGCATTTCTATAATCGCATCTTGGTCCATTTATTTTAATGTCATCGATTTTACTAACAAAAACATAAAAACAAAGGACAAAAATATAATTTTAATGTTCCAATTGATGGTGACAGATGGGGATATCGCTAGGGGTCACGGGTGACTATTGTGGATAAGGAGAGCGACAACGAGAAATGATGATTGCTTGTCATCTGCATCGGTAATCCTCTCGTCGCACGGCATCTGCGTCGATGCCGATATAAGTTGATAGTGGCCCTTTCATCTGTGCCACTCGACGATTGCGTCAACACCGACACAGATGCAGAGCTGCTTTTATTTCTCGTCATCGTTTTTCTAATCCACAACAATCATCTGCAACCCCTAGCGACTTCGTTGTCTACCATCACTAGCTGGAATATTAAAATTATTTTTTTACCTTTTGTTTTTGTGTTTCCATTGGTAAACTAACGATATTAGGATAAATAGATCTAGATGTTTCACTTTTATAACTATATGGATGCCAATATATCTTTTTAAAGTATAGGAACTAGGATGAAAGGTAGCTAACTACGTGGGGTAATATGTAATTAGCTCCATTGTTCAGAAATGACTATGCTTCATGCAGCTCTTGTTATTTCACTTCTCGGCCGTTCAGTTGTCAACAATGCAAGAATACGATGAATCAATAACCGAATAAAATTGGTGCTACGCTGAATAGGTGCTTGAAACATAAACATGTCAAGCATAAATGACTTATTTTGAGACAAAGGTGGAAAAACTCTTATCTTATTTCAGGTTACAAGATGACTTGATCCCAATTATTCAAAGAATATTTCTACGTTGAATCCATTGTATGATTTGCACCAAACTTAATTCAACAATATGTTCTTAAAGCTATGCAATGCGAGAGAATTCTTAAACTGAACCACATGGCCAAATCATATACTATGGTAGTCTGCAGTGGTTGATTAATAAAAGGTCAAACATTTCAAAAAGCACAAGTTTATCATGTCATCAGTAAAGATTCTCAACCCTTGACATCCTTCCTATAGCAAAAAACAAACAAAATACAAGAAACTGCTATAGATACTAGTAGGCCAGTTACTTGAAGCTACTTCTTACAATGACATGATAACATTACTTCAGTCCTCTTTTGCCAGGTGTACTTGTGATGAAATTTGAGACTTATATATGACTTCATTGTTGACTATTTGAAGCTGAAGGATCTTCTGTAATGCTCATTTATTCATGCTAACAAGATATATTAAAGCAACAACAATTTGTACCATTAAACATATCAGAAGGTACCATTAACAACAAGATATATTAAAGCAACAACAATTTGTAGCATTAAACTGCTCGCTAGGCAAATTAAAATTGCATTAATTTCGATAAGAAGACAATATCATTACCTTACTTTGATGAAGAAACCAAGATCTTGTAGAGTGATTCTGAGCCATAGAAATCAGATCCTGGATTTCTCCAAATTGTTTCAACCTAGGAAACAGAGAACTTTAAATTGAGAAGAGTGCTTCAAAATTTGCTTAAAATTAAAAAGAGCAGTTTACAATGTCAAGCAGCTCACATCCGAAGACGTTATAACCAATTCTATGTGGATTTAGAACCAAAATGATGTTTTATCGACTATGTCAAAAGCATCCATCATGTATCAGAAGGGATACATATATGCACTATCAAAGGAGCATATATAACAATTTCCTCCCAGTTCATTAAATAGAAGAAAACATGACTCTGAGAGACCATATCCTTTGGTGTTATTATTTTGATTTGCAAAATTAATCTTAAGGTTTACTGTGGTGAACAATATAAATTCATAACTAGTTACTTGCCATAGTAACATGCAAAACATTGTTATTATGACATCATGGGCAAAAGTAGACATGTCATACCAGAAGGTCTCACCCAAGAACAGCAGGTGTATCAATGCACAATTCCCTTCACTTTGAGCACCATCACAGGACACACATTCCTCATACTTGCTCTTGAATAAACATGCTTTTGCCCCCCATCATGGGTTTCAACTGCAACACCTGCCTAAATCTAGTACGCATTCCATCTTCTATCCTTCTGCAAAGATCCTTCGGCAAATTTTCTTCTACTGCATCATCCAGCGCACTGCAAACCAGGTTATATGTGAACTCCCGCGGCACAGATCCACTAGCCGCCATCTCCACCAAAAAATCTCTTGCCTCCCTAACTCTCCCAGTCTCACACAATGCGTGAATAATAGGTGTATATGAACTTGAGGTGGGCTTCCCATGGTTCCGTGATACCATGGCCCTCATCATCTCGATAGCCTTGTCGACTTGGTTAACAACACTGTAGTACCTAATAAAAGAATTGTATGTAACCCGATTCGGGGAACAACCCTTCACCGGCATATCATCAAGCAGCTCATGTGCCCTCTCGATCCTATACGTCTTGCAGAGGCCATCGATCAAGCAATTGTATGTGACAACATCAGGAACGAATCCGTTGAACAGCATCCTCCGGAACATGTGATTGGCTTCCCAGATCCTCCTCCTGATGGCCTTCCGGCAGCCAGTCTGCAAGCTGTGCTTGCAGTAGGAGCTAATCAAGATCGTGTATGTGAAGGTATCGGGTGGGCACCGGGCGCCCGGCAATTCCATCTGATCCAATAGAAATCTCGCCTTCTTGAAGTGGCCGACGCGGCACAGGGCCGAGATGACGGTGTTGTAAGAACGGACGTCGGGCTTGCAGTGCAGCTGCTTCATGCGGTAGAAGGCAGCCAAGGCCTCCTTGGTGAGGCCCTCCTCGCCGAGGACCTTGATGACCTCGGTGACTGTGGCGGTGCCGACGAGGGCCTCGTTTGCGCGGAGGAAGCGCCAGAGGATGGGAAGGCAGTTGGCCCGGGCGAGGAGGCGGGACATATCTCGGCAAGTGAGCTCGTCGTGGGGGAAGCCACAGCGGGACTCCGCCCAGGAGTAGAACTCAACGGCACCGGCGACGCCAAGGGCAACGGTGTCGGGGTCGCGGTGGGCAGCGGGGCCACGGGCGGATAAGGACTCCCGGCGGAGGGAGCGCTGGCGAAGTGGGGAGCGGTGGCGGCCGGAGGGGTGCTGGCGGCCGACGGAGCGGGGGGAGAGGAAAAAGTAGGTGGAGATGGAGGAAAGGACGTCGCGGACGGCATCGGAGGTCCAGCCGGGGAAGCGTGGGGAGGGGGGAGGGAGGGGCCGGCGCTGGAGAATGGCGGCGATCACCTGTCGCACAAGGAGGTGGCGGCGGTGGGGAGAACAGGACGCGGTGGCCGGAGGCAGGATTGCGAGGGAACCCATCAATCGGCGATCGGATGAAAATGGACGAAGGTGATGAGAAAATCGAACGCATCAACGGTCCAGATCTCACAACGAGCGTATAAACGGTCTGGATCTCGTGCCCAGACAATAGAACAACGCTCCGCTCCTCCGACGGTCCTACCCGTTCTTTAACAACCCCGTCAACTACCTGCCCAGTAATTAATCAAGACATGGTGGCTCACACCGTGTTCAGTTGCAGTGAAGGTATGTTATTAGGCAATGTATGAACAAGTTGAAATAGGTATTCTCGGTCTGAGCCTTCTATCACAAATGTGTTCTATTTGAAGGTGAAGAACTTTATCTAAAATTTACTCTTATTAAATTCAATGATGAAGGAAGATGTGGAGCTTTATTGCTTTATTTTTCCTCGACTCTCTTCACCTACATACATCATGGAATTTATTAAAAGAATATGATAATTAATCTGTATACATATATAAATGTCAACTGCATTGATTGATCAATCATAATGTGCATTATACATTTATGTGGTCAATTAAAATATGGATATACTTCTTTGTATTTAAGTAATTGTATTAGTTCCATAACTTTATGCTGATGTGAATTGAGAATATGAGTACGACCTTTCTTCTTTTTTCTTTTGCAGAATAAAAAAAATGATAAGTGAGTTATATATTTTTCTCAAATCTTCACAGAATAATTTGTTTTCTACTTTGGCAATTGAGAAGGAGATAGTTGTCTTACAAGAATAACCCAAAAGTTAGTGTTAATTTACAAGACGCAGAGGGCTTTCATCGGAGGCATATGTTAATTTCCCCTATAATATTTTTCTCTAGGATTGAAATGCAAATAGTCAAAGATGAGAGGCATTTATTAGTAAAGGAAGTAAAACACGACCAACTTCTTTCAATATATATTTTATTATTATTGTATATATTTCTGTAGGATTGAAATAAAATAATCACATATGGGATATTTTTTACAGTAAAGAAAACTAAAAAAACAGTGATAAGTGCCCTAATTTTCTACGCTCGATAAATTGGTCTGCGTGCCGACCGCTTCTGCGTGACCAACTGTTGGATCATTTCTATGTATATAGGGATATGCTAGATGCCTGTCTTCTGGGATTGTTCGGACCCCTGAAGAGCCTCTTCCCAAAACCCTAACCCTCTTCGATCCGTTCGGCTCCGCCTCCCTTCGTCGTCGGAGCGGCCCGTGAGCCATGGATAGGTACCAGAGGGTGGAGAAGCCACGCCCAGAGTCGGCCATCGACGAGAACGAGATCCGAATCACCAGCCAGGGTCTCATCCGGAACTATGTGAGCTACGCGACGAGTCTCCTTGAGGTCTGGATCCGTCCTCTCTTGGTGATTCCTTGTCGTTCGACCTTGTTGTTTAATCTATCACAGTGTTCACTACCGGTTGTATGTCGCATGTCCCTGTTCTTCCTTAGGGTTTAAGCTAACTTTCTAATGTTTACTGAAGAAAGCTTAGATCTTAAGAACCATGAGATAATATTTTATGTTTTGTGATGGTATTTTTGACAAGTGATGGCGATTTTTAGATTTTCATGGCATATGCAAAACTGTTAAACCATTTACTGTGTTGCAGCATCAGCTATTTGTCAAAAGATATGGCTTTGACATATGAAGTATGGTACAGTCTCTCTCTCTCTCTCTCTCTCTCACACACACACACACACACACACACACACACAGCCGCTAAATTGTAATTGGTATGCAGATGTCATCAGGAACATTGTTATTTTTAGACATCTAAGGTTTATTCTAATGCACTACGCTGTCCAACCATGACTTCAGGAGAATGTATGGGTCTATTCTAATGCAGGACATGAATTATTTCATTAAGAATAAATATATGCTGTAAATTATGTACATATGTTGTCTGATGCTTGTTTTTCTATCAGTCACTGAACTTGCTGATTCTTGTCCCTCGTTGCTGGTTAAAAAAGTTTTCTTCTCTTTGTTGATCAAATGTTATGGTGCTTGATGCAGGAAAAACGTGTTAGGGAGATTGTCATAAAGGCAATGGGACAGGCAATCAGCAAAGCAGTGACAATTGCTGAGATTATAAAGGTCAATTGAGTAACTTCTTTTCATTCTTTTTTTTATTTTGCTAAACTAGTTTTAGTCTTCAGGTCTATGTATTTTGTGTGCAGAAAAGGATACCTGGGTTATATCAAGATACTGCAATCAGTTCGGTCAGTATCACTGATGTTTGGGAACCTATTGAAGAGGGTCTTGTACCGTTAAGTCCGCATCACGTTTGGTGTTCATACATAATCATTTCTTAAAGAGCTTGAACCAAAGGTCTTCAATTTTTAAATTGTTGTGCAGCCTGGAGATGACACGTCTTGTCTCAATGATTTCAATATCTTTGTCAACCAGAGAGCTAAACGAAAACTCCCCTGGGTAAACCATTTGTCGCATGTTGCAGTGTTGCATCTCAAACTTAATCTATTTGTCAGTCTCCTTTGGAAGGTGTTATGCATGTTGAACTGTCTACCTTATCCTCATAGATTCCTTCTTTCTGGTAGGTATCAAGTTCCCTCACGCATAGAGCAGCCAAAGCATCAGCAAAGATATCAACAATCACAGCAGTATCAACAGCATCCACAACCTCAACCAAGACAAGCACAAGGCCAATTTTACGAAGGTACACATCTTAGTTATTGATCTTTTTAAGATTCTGTATTAATTGAAGATTTTAATGCTTGTTAAAGATTCATATGTACGAGGACGTGGTAGAGGTAGAAGTAGAGGAAGAGGATGGGGATGGGGAAGAGGATATGGTGGATATGCTGGCTATGACAATAATCAGGGTGGATATGGCAACTATCAAGGTGGATATGGTGAATTTGGCTATAATCAAGGTGGATATCGTGAATATGAGCACAATCAAGGTACTTTTGTCTTACAGAACATTGCACCCAGAAAAATTGTTTTTTTCCCTCTTTAAATTAGCTGACGGTTCTTTTATGGTAGAAAATGGTGGATGGAACTCAAACTGGGGTCGCGGTGGTGGACGTAGTAGAGGTGGTTGGAATTATCGTGGTAAGCTTGTGTAGCCATATCTTTCCTGTTATCTTGCTTCTTTATAATGTTTTTGTTTGTTTACATATGCAAAGTGGATTTGACAAATTGTAGCTTCATTAGTTGTTACTAATTCTTGAGTGTGTATTAGATCTATGAGGCACTTGTAAGTATTGTATTTGTATTAAAGTTATGTTATGAGATCAAGTTGCAAGCATTATGTTATAGGGTTAAAAATGGGTCCGATGGCATTATGTTTTGTGAGACATCCAAATCTGATTTCAGCAATGAGATGAGGATAAATTTGTCTGCACACGTTTTTTTTCTTCTGAATTTTGCTATTTGGAATCTTTCAGATCCGAACATGGTCACAGGTTCAAGTCTTTTGTTATTTGGATATTTAAATATCTAATTAATTTACATTAACCTAATTGGAGGTGTTATTGGATTACTTTTATAAAAGTGATTTTATTTTTCTATTATTCCTTTTCTTCTCACACTTGCATCATAAAGGTTTTCCCTATTTGAAATATGATTGGTAGGTTTGAGTTAGTGCTTTAATTATTTCTTGGGAGCATATCATATGCATATAATATTTACATGTGTTTCTTCTTTAAATACAATTTGGGTCTGATTTATGTACATATGTGCTTATATATATTTCTGCAAAATACGTATTGTCCAATTTGTATCTGATTTTTCCAATATTTGATTGGTTTCTGATCCATTTTCATCCTTGTTAATATCTCTTCTGGGGAAAAATGTATCTAGATACTTGTAGTTGATAACAATTTGTTTCTCAAATATTATGTTGAGACTTGTTTTGGTGTTGTGTGTTCCTCTGACATCATATATATGGTATATTCCTGGATGATGAGGGTAATGGATGAGGGTTACAGAATTTCCTTAGTTGAACTTGAGTCATTAGAGGGCTAGACATTATCTAACATATATTTTGACCTTTTCTTTAATAATCACGGGCATTTAACATATACTATTGTATCAAAAGTACAAAGATACATGCCAAAGAGGTGTTATCAAGGATATTTGATTAGAACATTACTTCTGAGCTAAACTTGTCAGTTTATGATTGCGGAGGAACAAATAGAAGACAATAAATTTATTTTGGTCACTAGTTTATTATATCTCTTGCAAATTTTAGCAGGTTGAACCATATTTAGCAATACCAATGAATAGTTTGTTATGAGATCTTTGTTATTCTTGCTTGTTCAGTCATGATGCATGCGATTGTATTTTAATTGCTTTAACATGTTTTTTTAGTTTCTTTATTCTACTTAGGGTAGTGTTTTAAGTAGTGTCTAATATAGTCCTAGGTTTCTAATAGAATGTTCAATATTAAACAGTGGATGTTAAGAATTCAGATGATTTCCATTAAAAAATGGAAGTAGAACTTATGAGTTCTACTTAGAACTTATGAGTTACTAAAATGCTTACATTTAATCTCTAAATATAAAATTTATATTTTTTACAGTAATTTTCTTTTCTAGGCACTCGCTTTTGTGCCTAGGTCTTTGCCCATCCAAGTTGGTTGTTCAGTGCTTCAAAACATAATTATCTCGGTCAAAAAATTGAATCTTCATGCTGCAGCAGAGAAAGTTAACCTACATCTTGCTAAAATAAGACTTGAAATTTGCTTGTACTCAAACATCTTTTCTTGAATTGGAAATTTCAGAGTAATCTGTTTCTATAGCATGTGCTGAGTTACTTGCAAATTCATGTTCTTCAACTAAATCCATATCTAAATACAGGTGGAGGATATGGAGGAAGAGGTAATGGAAGGGTTGGTGGGAGAAACTATGGTAGTGGACGAGGAAGGATGGGTGGCCGTGGGCGAGCGAACCAGGTCTAGCATCTTGTCTTTGGACTTGGGGTACTTCTTATGCATGCTTGGTTAGCACAAGGAAAAATTGTTGGACTTATCTGGGGTATCACCTGTGGATTGTGGTTGTGCAAGAGTAAGCTTTGATGGTTAGAGAAATGGTTGTGTTTTCCCATTTATAAGTTTATGTTGGCTGCCCAAGTTAGATTTTGTTTCCCTATAATTGTGGAGTTACTAGAGAATGCTGTAGTCTTCTCCATCCCTCTTTGTTCATATACTTCCATCAATTCATACTAGTGCATCAGAAAATTCTATTTGTGTGAAAAATGAGCATCAGTTTTAATCTCTACTCTGATCTAATGTAATCAGATGATGTTCCTGTTTAAGCTGCAGATGCAGTCTGGATTGTGGAACCCATGCTGATGGTTGACAAGTTTAAAATGTTCAAAGACTTCCAAGTTTTCAGTGGGTTATACCATCTTATATGGAGTTGCCAAACACTTCCAATAACATAATATCTTAATGTTTTCTTTTTCTTTGTTCTTTGGACAGCACTAGTCAATTGATTAGCAATCTGATCATTTGAGCGGGGCATTGTGCTAACTTGTTTTTTACTATCAGAAGCATTATGAGAGCATTTAAAGACATTTCCATAATAAACCTCCATCTGCATGGTCGAGTCCTTTTACACGTCAGTTTTCTGAATCTTGGAATCATATAGCATACATCGTGTGTATATATATCCCCTAAAAAGTTTTCATATTTATCTCCTTAAATTTAAGTTTGACATAAACATCTTTCCAAAATCGAAAAGCATGTATATATTACCATTCTGTTTAATCTGACAGTTAATTATCAATTGAAATTCAAAATGATATTAATATTTTTAAATAATTATTATGATTATATGAATATTAAATGTATTTTAGGTATTTAATATATATATTTTTTACTCAAGTGAGTTGAGGTTTTTAGACAAATGCGGGCTAATTATATATTTTACTCTCTTAGTTGTCATTAATGTTTTGATTTTTATACCTCAAAAAATTATATCGATATCTCTATGATTACAAAAGTAAAACATTTAGGTTAATTTATCTTAATGACATTAGTTTTATCGATGAAAATATAAAAATAATGATAAGGTTATGATAATATAAAAATAATGATAAGGATGGTGATGATGTTATGAGTGCGGTCATTGGACAAAATTGAATACATGTCCGTGTCTCTTTTGGTTGGTTGTCACTTGTAAAGTTGCTCTTGCCAAAATACCCTTTTTTGGAGTGATGATAAGGTTTACTTACTTCATCATGGACCAATTTTATACACCAATTGTTTTATCGGCATGAGGAGCATCCCGTTGTCTTCTTTTTGCAGTCCTAAGGGATTGTAGGAGATTTGGGAGGTGACCTTTCATCGCTAAGTCCGCCCTGGTTCGAGCGGACAAGCCCACTTAGAAACACTTAGCTGCATGCGTGGGGACCTAGCGAGGCACCACGAGGACAACAAGCTAAGACAATTGTCACTTGAAAACTACAACAACATTGATACATATGATGAAAGAGTGTGCAAAGCTCACAGTGAGGGAGTTGCAAACTCCCCATCTTGCTCTCGACGATGGATCGTCCACCATCCCATACTTTCTTAGAGATGCAAGTGTCCTAGAATCGCAAATCAAAGTCCACTCTCTCCCACCTTTTGTTCAACAGAGGCGAAGTAGTCAGGTAAAGTCTCCAAAACTTCCTCTTGCTCCACCCCCCCTCTCTCTCTCCCTCAAGACAAAACTCGATGGATCGAGCGAAATGCGCGTCTCACTCTAAACTCTCCACTATGCACAAATATAAAGAAGCACACTTGGAGCCGATAGTAAGATCTCCATCACCCATGGAATGGTGGGCCGAGGGCCACCATCAACGCAATCAAATCGAGAAGCAAAGCAACTTGGGGTAACTTGGTGAAGTACCCAAGCCGCTGAAGGGAGTTGGTTTAGAAGATGGAATATGGAGCGAGGCTTGGAGCTTTCCTTAGACAATGGTCCTCTTGCGAGGCAGAATCAATATCGATGTGGATGAGCTCTAATCGATGTTTGGTGGAGATTCTAAGGTGATGCAGCAAAGTTGGTGTCAAAAGCCTTAGCAGGGGCAAGAGAATGCAGAGATAGCTATGTTGCCATTCGAGTTGCCAAGAGTTGAAACTAGTTGACAATGGACGCACGCTCTTTTAGAGGAGTGGTATAACTATCAGAGCTAGACTAACCAAAGTGTGACCCGAGAGTGGGTGGACAAGGTCGATTGCCAAAGGAGCGAAACGAGAATCGAAGTGGCGAAGGCCACTGCGATGTGTTGGCGAGTCCACACATGGAGATATCGCAGCTTCGAGTTCATACCACGAGGATCGAATCGCAGAGATGTCACCAAGCGGTGACATGATGCACAGATCGTGGTGGAATGGTTCGTGGCAAGGCGACACACACGAAGCTCATCGATGAACAACATACGAGAAGAGCTATGGTGATCCATGGGTCTTCCGTCGTGCATTGTTGCATTGAATGGAAGCCTTTCGCTTATGGGGCCGTGCACATTCGATACAAGTCCCATGGTGGGGACCTCGATCAAGCAGATGATGCTCCATTTACGACATTCGCTAACCAAAGGACAAGGCCGAGTCCACATTGCGTTAGCCATATGAGGCCAGCTTGGGAGAACAGAACAAAGCAGTAAACTCGCAACATGATGGCGAGAGGCCATAATGGGAGTTGCACTGTCTTTCCATCGACCAAGTAGAACTACTCGAGAGAGACACGAGGGTGTTGAGGATGGTCGAAAAGGGGAGAAGCAATGACGAGTCCAAAGGAGAAGATCACCATCTAAGATTGAAGGTGAACTCAGAGGAGTGTCACAATGTCACAGAGTCTACCGATCATGAAGAAGGGATGCAGATGCAAGACAACGGATAGTAGTGAGGGACTTCCAGGGAGTCATCAATCCCTTGCTCTCATAGAGGGAGAGCGCTTGGTCGTGATATGGGCCGTGGAGGAGGAAATGCTTTGGAAACTCCATGTACCAAGGAAGCAAGGGATGGCTAGAGAACTAAGACCAATGTCAACAAACTTTCCATCAATAGCCAGTGAAGGACTTGGTCGATGCAAGAGTGCATGACCAAGGATCGAAGCGACAGTTTACTACTCTACTAGGAAGAGTCGGGATGGTAGAAATGATAGAGAAGCGGTACAATCCCAAAGGCGACCAATCTATCGGAGACTTACTCCAAGTTGGAGTGATAACTTCTTGCATTCCGAGTTCAATGGCAATGAGAAGGTGAATCACAATTAGTTGACTCAGTATTAAACACTTCAAGTGCTTGGTGCTAAGAGCAGAAGTCTAGTAACCACTTGACGCACGAAGTACAAACTCGAGGAGGCGGGAAGTCAAGTAACCTTTGCCTTCTCAATTCCCAAGAGAATGGGTGAAACCGAGTTTATCATCATTAGAGGTGGTCGTGCAAGACCCTTCAAGACAACGTTCGATGGGCAAATTTTGCGGAGGAAGGACCCAAAATTTCAAAGGTTGCGGGCGATGCTCGTTAAAGCTCCAACAAGCATCTATCCATTCAAGAGACAAGAAGAATTTGAAGACTAGCGCATATCAACGATGGTCTTTTACCTTCATCGATGAATTATCATTTTATTTTTAACCCCACACCAAAGTCGAGTCATTGGCGAAAATTGAAGCAAGATGACGTTAAAGTTCGAGATCAATAACAACAACCGGAGAACAAATGAGAGCCAAGAGGTGCATCGCGCGCAGCAGCGTAAGATCAAGATTTAAGCGTTAACTTCGACGAGGACGCGTAGGAATAAGTGGGGATGTCACCAAAATTGTATTGTTTGGTGTAATGCTTAATTTTTTGGTTGTCAAAATATAATATTAGTGATACATAAAGATAGGAATACTAATTATAATTTTATACCTTTGTTGTGTAATATGTGTTTGCTAATTAGTCCTTTAAAGTTTAGTTTCGAGGGTGACTACTTGCGCATTGGTGCCGCATTGGCAAATTTGACAAGGGAGCACAAGCACAATGTGCTTGCAGGAGCTATACAAGTCGAAGAGTTGAAACTAGTTGATAATGGATTTTGTGGTACAAACTTAGCCGGAACTAATGCCATGCCATATGGATGTTTTCAACATGTACAACTCTTGTAAGACGATGTGCTCCATTCGGCACTAACCAAAGCTCATCCACATTGTTATTATCATATAAGAGGCCATTGGAGCAGAAGGCAAGCACGACTGCAAAACGGGTCGGGAGAGGTAGCAAAGCGCTTCTTGCATGTGGTGGAGATTTTTGACGACTAAGGGAAAGAGAGAGGGGGTAGATAGAGGTATCCTGCCTATTGCTCCTAAAGAATGGGATGGTAGAGGAGCAAGGGATGGAGAGCGATCACTACCATTTATGTTAATGCTGACATAGTTTTTGATGAACAATTATGTTAGTATTAACATAGATGTAGAACTTTATATAGAGGAAAGTTTATCATCATTAGAGGTGGTCAGGCAATTACGTTAACGTTGATGCCAGCGGTACCGTCGTCCGCCACCGATATTGTTCGCTACGGAATGTTAAAATTATCATTTTATTTTTTATTTTTATTTTTTTATTGATAAAATTGATATCATTAGAGTAAATAGATCTAGGCGTTTCAATTTCGTAACTATAGGGATACCAATATAATTTTTTAAAATATAATATTAGGATACTAAAGATAGCTAATTATAAGGTGTAATATGTAATTAGTCCTTTAAAGTTTGTGAGGGCTACATTGAAATTTACAAGGGCAAATATGATATTTTGAAACTTAGAAAGGATGGATGTGTAAAAACGCGTTCATACATATATACATCATATTGTTACGACTCAAACGCTTTGCCTTCTCCAACAAGAAATGCCACGACTTTATATCACCAGGCGTTGCTTCCTCTCGTCGGAGAAGACCGGAGATCAATGGCGGCAGCAGAGGGAGGCGAAGTGAAGCTCATCGGATCGTGGCCGAGCCCGTTCGTGCTGCGCGCAAGGGTAGCCCTCAATCTCAAGGGGGTGGAGTACGAGTACCTGCAGGAGAAGCCCGGGCCGAAGAGCGAGCTGCTCCTGAGATCCAATCCTGTGTACAAGAAGATCCCCGTCCTCCTCCACCACGGCAAGCCGGTCTGCGAGTCGATGATCATCGTCGAGTACGTCGACGAGGTCTGGGCGGCGGCCGGCCGCGCCATCTTGCCGGCCGATCCCTACGAGCGCGCTCTCCACCGGTTCTGGGCTGCGTACATCGATGGCAAGGTATGCGTCGAGGAATAATAACAAAGAGGTTACCTGCCAATTCCATCTTATCCAAACTTAGACTCGAACCCTAAACAACATCGTTGAAAATTGCATATCTATTTTCCTAATCGAACGATAATTCTTAATACACTAAAGATATACATTTCTTTATCTTATGTGGCTTAGCCGAAATATTCCTATTCTAAAATAGGATTCCTGGAATCAGCACCTTTCTTGTATATAAAATTTATGTTTTTACTGGTTGCATATAGATTATTTGCTTATTTGTGATTTATCGTCATTTGATTTAAATTAACCAATCCTGAAGCTACTCTACTTTTAGAAGATCAATCCATTGCATTTAAATATAGTTCTTAACTCTATTTAGAAAAATAAAATTATAAAATATAGATTCAAGAGAGACAATTGTTTAGTTTTTAACGGCACGAAAACCTAGAGCTGATTGATGATAAGATGCATAAAGTTTAAATTATACTGATCTATAAACTCAATTATTGATACAAATTCTAATTAACACCCAAAAGTTATTGTATTACATATTTTTCTTCTAATCAGATATGGCAGATGGTAGATATGCATGAATTGGACCCTGGATCCAACCTTAATTAACCATTGAGGTTTCCGAATTCGAGTCTGGTACTGATACCCATGTTCCTATCTGAATTCATTTCAAACGCAATTAAAGGTTATCCAATCCCAATCTCATTGTCATCAGACACAATACTAAAGGAACATGAGTTGTGCTATTCTTATCTTATATTAGGAATAATACTGAGTAGGGGACTATCCAAGTCTGATTTGGGTATATACTTCTCTATCTAAAGGATGTCCAAATTTGATTTAGATGCACATGCAGATCACTGTTGTGGATCCTATTTCTCATGTTCCAAATTGCTCCTATGGCAATTAACCTTGATTGGCGACAAGAAGGATAGAATTGCGGCTATGAGAATGACAATGACTTGGTATCTCTCTTCACTCTCTGTTATACTGCAGTTATTCCCTTCAGTACTTGCAATTGCAAAGGATGAGCCCAAGATGACCAAGGTGGAAGCAGTGGAGCAGCTGCACACAGGGATAAAGCTAATGGAGGAGGCCTTTGAGAGGCTGAGCAAAGGGAAGGGCTTCTTTGGAGGCGACACCATTGGATACCTTGACATTGCTCTTGGCTGCTTTTTGGGGTGGTTCAAGGTATGCGAAGAGGTGACTGGGTTCAAGTTCTTGGACAACGAGAAGTCACCGCTCCTTGTGGGGTGGGCGGAGAGGTTCTGCTCTGATGAGGCTGTGAAGGATGTGATGCTGGAGAATGAGAGGTTGGAGGAATACACTAAATTGTGCCGGGCCAGGCTGAGGGCCACTGCAGCAGATTGAAACCATCATGGAGGTCAGTATACTTAATAGCAAAGCAAGTGGATTCTGGTCTTACTATGGAGCAGGGAGCAGTTGAATGGTGCTTGCTCAGGGATAATAACCAGTACAGCATACTACATGTGTACTACATGTATACGCTAAATTGTGTTGGCCAGGCTGAAGGCCTCTGCAGCATATTGAAACCATCTTGGAGATTAGCATAGTTCATAGCAAAACAAGTGGCTTCTGGTCTTTTACTACGGAGTAGGGAGCAGTTGAATGGTGCTTGCTCAGGGACAATAACCAGTACAGTATACTACGAGTAATATTCTAGTGAATTATGTTGTAATGGAATTCGTATGTATAAATTCATGGACAATAGTTCTAAGATGTGAGGTTTCTGGGTTATACGTTGGCCTCGAACATTTGGGAACCTCTGATTGCCAAAATTTAAAGCAGATTAGATTGGTACCTATGCACCGTATGCTATCAGCAATACCTGTGTATAAAACATATTATTCCAAAATTTATCTGTAGAAAGGTGTTGAAAATTAGGATGCTCTGGGTTTTCACAGTTCATAAGAAATATGGTAGCCCTTGTTGAAAGGAGATGAACTTCCAAAATCTTGTACTGTGGGGAAGATGGCAGTGGTGTATTGCATGAAATACTGACATTGATGATGTGCTTGGAATGATCAATCAAACTCTTCATCTTAGGTTTGGATTTGGGATGGCATTGAGGATGCTTTCATGACCTCCAAAAGTTTTGAATCAGCAATGGTGGATAAGTAATAGTTTGGAAGGATAACTGGGTAGAATATGAAGCTTTATCCTCTATATTCTCCCATCAAATGTTTTTCACTGCTCATCCTAATGCCGGCCTTTAGGTAAAGAACACATCACTTGCATTTGCTGCCTTTGGATTAAATGGGCAAACAAGTTGAATATGGACCGGTTGAACTCTGCCTATACTTCCGATGTGGTTTGCACGGAATGAATGAACGCAACGGATGCATCTTTCAGCAGCTGGTTAATTTTTAGATTTAAAAATTTTATATTAAATTTTTTATAATTATAAATATGAAACATTTAATCTTATTTATCCTAATGTCATCGATTTTACCAACTGAAGATATAATATATGATAATATATATAAAAATGACATAAAAACGATAGATAAAAAGATAATATCAACGGTTGATAGTTGATTTATTACATAACGGTTGATAGTTGATTTATTACATATTATCTCTCTATAGTTAGATTTCTTTAGTCTCTTGATCTTTAAACTTATAAATTTATATTAAATTTTTTATAGTTATGAAAATAAAATATTTAATTTTATTTACCCTAATGCTGCTATTGACTTTATCATTGGAAGATATAATATATGATAACACATACATATAAAAATAATTAATAAAAATATAATTTTATTGATGGTACCGTGGGTGACTACGTGGTGATAGTAGTCGAAGATAACAATGCGATGATCTTATCATTATCGATTTAAACAAAGATAAGAGAAGGAAGATGAGACATAATGGTAAGGCATCTGGGTTAGCGTGTACCTTTTTTTTTTGTCCAGCGTCAATGACCCCTTCAGACGGACGAGAATGTCAGCAATCCAGCGAAGGAAAAGTATAACTTTATACTGTTTTTAAAATTTATATATGTTTTTTTTTCCTTGGTAAAAATGCAACAGCCCGCCGCAGAAGATCCAAAATATTGCAAGTGGAAGGCTATTTGTGAGCATTAGATGCAGATTGCTGTCAGCCTTCAAGACTTTTTCTTCTCATTGGTGCGTTAACGTGGCGATGTGAAGGGTCGATGCGTTGGAGGTGACGTCAAATTTGATTCGGTCGGAGAGTTCGAGTGAAAACACATTTTTAACAGTTAGGGGAGGACTTGACCCTTTCAGTAGCCATTGGTCTACCCCTTGCCCTGCCTTGTCTTGCTCCGCAAGAAACTCTCCCTAGAGGGGCGAATCCGAGCGTGGCTGCCTCTCAACTCAGAAATCCATGGCGGCGGCAGAGGGAATAGAGGTGAAGCTGATCGGGGCATGGCCGAGCCCGTTCGTGCTGCGTGCGAGGATCGCGCTGAACCTGAAGGGGGTGGAGTACGAGTTCCTGCAGGAGAAGTTTGGGGAGAAGAGCGAGCTGCTTCTGAGAGCCAACCCCGTATACAAGAAAATCCCCGTCCTCCTCCACCACGGCAAGCCCATCTGCGAGTCGATGATCATCGTGGAGTACGTCGACGAGGCCTGGCCCGCCGGCGGCCGTGCCATCTTGCCGGCCGACCCCTACGAGCGCGCTCTCCACCGGTTCTGGGCTTCGTACATCGATGACAAGGTACGGATGCTGATCGCAGACGGGAGTTTTAAGGTGGCGACGACGGACTAAACTGCTATCTCCGTTATCCTTGCTGCATCGCAGTTGAACCCATCGGGGGCTGCTTTGTCGAAGACGCAGACGGAGGAGGCCAAGGTGGAAGCAGCGGGGCAGGTGATCGCGGGGCTGAAGCTACTGGAGGAGGCATTCGGGAGACTGAGCAAAGGAAAAGGATTCTTCGGAGGGGACGACATCGGATACGTCGACATCGCCTTGGGGTGCTTCCTGGGGTGGCTGAAGGTGATGGAGAAGACTAGTGGTGTGAAGTTCATCGACGAGGAGAAGATGCCTCTGCTTGCGGGGTGGGCGGAGAGGTTCTGCGCCCACGAGGCAGTGAAGGCGGTGATGCCGGAGCCAGAGAGGTTGGAGGCGTTCGCTAGGAAGCGTGCTGCCAGTGCCAAAGCTCCTCCTGCAAACTAAAAAACCTTTTAAGATGGCCATTATATATATATATATATATATATATATATATATATATATATATATATATATATATATATATTGGTGTATTGAATAATATATTACGCTTATCAATAAAGGATTTCTTTGCCAGTAAACGTGTGTTTGAAATAAATTCGATATTTATAAAAAAAAGTAATTACTATTAAACTTTTATTCGATGATATTTTTTTCATCATTTTCATAAAAATACTCCTAGTACCCACCTTCGATGGCATATCATTATTGCGTCATATACAACCTTTCACTTTCCCTTGACTCTCAACATTATCACCACCACCTCACCCTCGACTAATTATATACTTTGTTTTTGTCACAACCTTCATTATACTTCTTTGTGCCATTGGCAACTCGGTACCATCACTCCGCTTTCCATTGGCCACCAAGAGTGGAAGGGGTGATAGTGATGAAGAAGAAGAACTCCCTGTTGCTAATGAGAAGAGATGGGACAATAATGGTGAAGGCGGAGGAGGCGCTTACTTGAGAGTAGGGTGGCGATGGTGTTGGTAATAATTTATTTATAGCTAAGAGGGAGGGTGGCGTGGAAAGATATTTTCGTTAAAGTGATAAAAAAAAAGCGGTGTACTAATTGAGAGACATCGTGGGATACATGCCCAACAATAAATATTATTTTAGGTAAAATAAAAAAAAATTAAATCACTGCAGACAAAAATGGAGAAGGAAGACGAACAGAGTTGTTTTAGACAATAAATTTATTTTATCTTAATAAACAAACTCAATCATCATTTCAAAAATTTTAAATTAAATATTGGATTTATTATAATGTCATAAAAGGGATTAGAAGGAAAAAAAAAAAAGGAAAAGGGAAGCAGGTGGTAGCTGAGGAACATGGGACAAGAAGCAAAACTATGCCTGCTTGTGCACATTGGATTGGTCAAGTTATACGTGATGAGAAACCTATCAAAGTTGCAAGATAATTATAGATAAGCTTAATTGTTTCTTATTCAAAGTAGGCTTAATATAGAGCTAATTATAGATTATCCTTTGTAATTAAACATTTTTAGTATCCTGATTCTTAGATTTATAAAATTTATAATTTTTTTTATAATTATGATAGTAAAATATTTAATCTTATTTATACTAACATCATCGTCTTTACCAATGAAAGATATAACATGTGATAACATATACATGAATGATATAAAATAAAAAATAAAAAGGTAATTTTAATGATAATAGCGAGCTAATTGCATATTACCTTTTATAGTTAGACCTCTTTAGCGTCATTATCTCTAGACTTAAAAAATTATATTGAAATCACTATAGTTATGAAAATGATATATTTAACCTCATTTACCCTAATGCTATCGACTTTACTTACTGATAATACAGCACATGACGGCACATGCATGAACGACAAAAAAATAATAGACAAAAAAATAATTCCAATGTTAGCGGTAACCTAATTACATATTACCCTATGTAGTTAGACTTCTTTAGCATTCCGATCCTTATACTTCAAAAATTTATATTAAAATCTCTATAATTATGAAAGTAAAATATTTAACTACATTTATCCTAATGCTATCGACTTTATTGATGAAAGATACAACACCTGATAGCACATGCATGAATGACATAAAAACAATGGGCAAAAAAATAACTTCAATGGTAGTGACGGATTGTCACGCACTTAGCAAGAATTGCCTAAGTGGTGAGGCACCCTTGCGGCAAGCCACCGACTTAGCTGAAGTTGCCTAAGTCAAGAATCGCCTTTGCGCCCACTTCGGTCGGACTTAGCTTGGATTGCCTAAGTCTTGAGGCGCCCTTGCGACATACGCGTCCGTAAAGGGTCAGCCGAGCTGCAACCTCGTGCAGGTCCCGTAGGACCTGTAAAAAGAGAAGTTGATTAGTTGTTGGAACGAGCGACGGACAAGTCCCGACGTCTCGCGAAGAGGGAAGCTTTACAAGCAATTGAGCGAGCACTTGGAGTGCAAGAAAGCAGAGAAAGAGAGGAGGAAAACAAGGACTTTAGAGGGGTGAATGAGCAGCTGCAAGTCCGCAAACAACTACTCCCCAAGTGCCGGGCGCAAGGCAAGTTTCCGTCAAGTTGACGTGCAAACTTGTGAAAGTGTTCAACGCCCGACAAGGTTGAAGCCTTAGTCGACCGACTGACGGATGACACAAAGGACTCCGTGCAACATTTGCAAGAAATGGTGACGGAACTCACTTCCAAAGTGGCAATGCTCACAAGGGCGTTGAATGCGGGGGGAAGCAACACCGCGTTGCGTGACTTCAACACAAAGCTTCAGGCGCCAGGCCCACATTGTTATGGGGTGCTAGAGATGCAAAGGAGCTCGAGAACTTCCTGTTTGATATGGAACAGACTTTCGAGCTACCAGGCGGACTCGAGGACACCAAAGTTTCGATAGCGACTATGTATCCGGTGATGCAAAACTTTGGTGGAGAACCCGTTGGGAAGAGATTCGATGGAGGTCGGTGCCGAGTGGACACATGGGACGACTTGAGCGTGAGTTGAGAACTCAATTCCTACCCGAGAACACTGAGTTCATCGCAAGGAGGAAGTTGAGACAACTCCACCAAACGACTTCCATTCGGGACTATGTGAAGCAATTTTCTGCACTAATGTTGGACATTCAAGATATGTCTGAAAAAGATAAGTCGTTCAAATTCTTGATGGCCTGAAGCCATGGGCTCAACAGAACTTCATCGACGGAATGTCACCGATTTGGTCGAGCAATTGCAGCCGCGAAGGCTTACCGACTTTGCTTCTTCAGAGGACCCGAGGAAGAAGAAGCGATCCACAGAAATCAACAACCAAGGCACCCTCCTGGGAAGGAATCTAGGGGTGACCAAAGGAAGAAGAGTTTCCATAAGGGGCCAAACTCAAACGGTAGGACCTCAAAACCTAGGACATGTTTCTTGTGCGGAGGACCACACAGTGTATGGGACTGCCCGCAAAAACAGGCACTCAATGCCTTATTGGCTTCCATCAAACCCCCTAAGCCAGACAAGGGTAAGGCAGTTGCCCTCGATTCGAGTAGCTCAGTCGGCAGCGGCGATGAGAGTCGCAAGGACCCGAATGGGGCGATGTGTTTGTTGAATGCATTGCGGGGTCAAGTGGGGAGAACCTGGCCGAAGCAACAAAAGCGAGAGAGCGGAGGTGATGTCACGTAAACATCGACTCAATGGCCAAACCACCCGAGCAATGGTGGACACAGGTGCTACTCACAACTTCATCGCCGACCGAGAAGCAAAGCGGCTTGGATTAATCTTAGAGAAGAACCCAAGTCGGATGAAGGCGGTTAACTCGGAGGCTAAGCGAATCTCTGGGCTAGCTAAGGGAGTCTCCATCAAGATTGGATCGTGGAGCGGGCGCACAAACATGATGGCGGTGCCCTTGGATGACTTTCAAGTGATTCTTGGAATGGAGTTCATGCATGCCGCAGTTGGTGCCGATGCCGTTCCTAGACTCCATATGTCTAATGGGAGGTGACAACTCCTGTGTGATTTCTGTCACTCGAAGAGGAACCCAGGATTCCCAGCAGCTATCAGCGTTGCAACTGAAGAAGGGCGTACGCAAAGGAGAGTTAACCTTTGTGGCTACGATGAAGCTAGAAGCACTCGATGGGGAGGCCCGTAAAGAACCTGCTGCGGTGGCAAATGTCCTGAAGGAGTTCGAAGATGTTGTGCCACCTGAGTTACTGTCACGGACTTAGCTGGTTTTGCCTAAGCCGTGCGGCACCAATGCGTATCACCGCAAAGGTCAGCCTCCCCGAAATCTCCTACAATCCCTTAGGACCTGCAAAAGAGAAGACGAGACAGAGAAAGCGCTTCACACGGGATCCACAAGCCACTCTTTTAGTAAACACTTTATAGCCAATGCACATTCCAACAATGGATATCACAAGCTCAGAACAGTTGCACAACAAAGGTATAAATTTGGTCCACTACAGACCAAATTCTATTACAAGTATTCCCTCGACGCTGCATACTTTTGTACAAGCCTACAATGGTTTGTCAAACTCACTCAAATAGGGCATTTTGCCTTTGGTAAGCCCTTTACAAGCTTTACAAGTGACAACCAACCAAAAGGGACACGGACAAGCACAAGCATTACACCGAACAAGCCGTTTACAATTTTGTCCGTGACATTCTCCCCCACTTAATCCTTCGACGTCCTCGTCGAAGCCTTTGCTGACGCTGTAACTTCTTTTCTTTGTTGGATCTTCGATCTTCTGCTCCTGCTGCGATGCGCCCCTTTGACTCCCAATTGTTCTCCGCTTGTTGTTGTTGAGTCGTCGAACTTTAATCCGCCATGCTGCTTCAACTCGCCAATGACTCTGACTTTGGTGTGGGGTTGGCAGAGTTGTGCTGATCCTTGTTGGTTCTTGCGGATACCTCTGATGAAGGAAAAAGACCATCTTTGATATGCGCCAGTCTTCAATTTCTTCTAGTCTCTTGAACTGGATAGATGCTTGTTGGAGCTTTAACGAGCATCGCCTCGCAACCTTTAAAGTTTACAAGTCCTTCCTTCGCAAAATTTGCCCATCGAATCTTCTTCCACTTAGTTGTCTTCGAAGGGTCTTCACATCTGTGCAGAGCTCCTCTGCTGGATAACTAAGAGAGTTGGAGTTCCGCCCATTCTCTTGGGAGTTGAGAAGGCAAAGGTTACTTGACTTCGCCCGCCTCCTCGAGGTTGTACTTCATGCGTCAAGTGTTCTTGGAATTCGCTTTGCTCTCACTCACACTTCCAAGCACTTGAAGTGTTTGCAATCCTTGCTTGCGAGTCGGCTCGTGATTCACCTTCTCATTGCCATTGAACTTCTGGAATGCAAGAAGTTATCACTCCAACTTGGAGTAAGTCTCCGATAGATTTGGTCGCCTTTGGGATTGTACCGCCTTCTCCATCATTTCTTTCGCCGACTCCTCTGAGTAGTAAAGGTACAGCACCGCGTACTGTCTGCTCCGATCCTTGGTCATGCACTCTTGCATCGACCCGAAGTCCTTCACTCACGGCTATCTTGATAGAAAGTCTGTTGACATTGGTCTTACGAAGTTCTCGGCCTTCGCCCTTCACCTTGTCTTGGTACATGGAGTTTGCCAAAGCATTCTCCTCCTCCACGGCCCATATCACGACCAAGTGCTCTCCCTCTAAGAGAGCAAGGGATTGATGACTCCCGAAAGTCCCGCCTCAGCGGTACCATGGCATTGCGACGCCAATGACACTACTATCCGTTGTCTCGCATCTGCATCCCTTCTTCGTGATCGGTAGATCTGCCTCTGCGGCATTGTGACACTCCTCTGAGTTCACCTTCAATCTAACCGATGACTGATATTGGGTAGCTGAGTCCCTCTTGGACTCGTCATTGCTTCCTCGCCCTTTTTCGACCACCTGCTTCGACACCTCTGTGTTCTCCGAGCAGTTCCACTTGGTCGCTGGAAAGACAGACTACAACTCCCATGTATGGCCACCGCCACACATGTTGCAGGACTTGCACCATTTCTGTTCTCCTTAGCTTCATTGGCTGCAATGTTCGCTTACTCGGCCTTGTCCTCTGACTTGCCGGGCTCCCTTAAGCGAAATGTGAGCTCTGAAGTAGTTCCACTCTTCAACAGCTCCGATCATACCTCTGTATGATCCAGTCCCCAAATGGGACTCCCTAGTATTTGCATCTGAACTTCTTCCTTGAGAGTGCACAGCCCCCATAAGCTGATGTCCAAGGCTTCCATTCAATGCAACATTCGGTGCACGCACGGAAGACCCGCCTCTGCGGTACCATGGCATTCTTACCGTCGTGTTGTTCACCAACTTGGAGCTCCTTGTCGCGCTCCCGGTCATATCTCCAGATGACCATGTCCCTCACGGGACACTGTGTGTGTCGTCTTGCCACGAACCATTCCACCACGATCTCCTGCATCATGTCGCCTCCTGATGACTTGCATTCTGATCCCTGTGGTATGAACTCGAACTGCGATATCTCCATGTGTGGACTCCGCCAACACATCGCAGGCCTTCGCCAGCCGATTCTGTTCGCTTCTTTGGCAATCGACCTTCGTCCCACCCACTCTCGGGTCACACTTGGACGAAGCCTAGCTCTAGGACAATCCATCGCCTAGCAGCTCCTCTGAAGTCTCCTGACTTCGCTGAAATAGGTGCACCATTGTCTGGATCCTGGGACTCTGCCCCTACCAGCACAATCTCCGCTGCGCACCGCTTTCCTCATGGCAACTTGAATAGCAACACTGTGGCATATTCTTCAAGAGTAGCTGTCTCTGCATCCTCTTGCCCCGTGCTAAGGCCTTTTGACACCAACTTTGCCTCAGCAAACTGCGTCACCTTAGAATCTCCACCAAGTGCTTCATCGAGATAAGATGTATGTGCCTCGAAGCTCCCTTCGTCTTTGGCACCATGCAAGATGAGTTTGCTCCATCTGAATATGAAACCCATGGAACGACATGATCCGATTCTTGCCTCGGCAAGAGTCCATGTCCTTGACCTCGTGTAAGGAAAACACCAAGCCTCCGCTCCATGTTCCGTCTTCAAAGCCAACTCCCTTCACGCGATTTGGGTACTTCACCAAGTTTTCTCCAAGTTGCTCTGCTTCTCGATTAGCATTGGATTAATGGTGGCCCTCACGCCCACCATTCCACGGTCACCCTCTGTTGAGTCCGAACTCACTGTCGGCTCTTAGTGTGCCTTCACTTTGTGTTGCCCTGGTTGCTCCCCACTTGATCTCACTATCGTCCCACCAACGCATTGCCACTTGCGAGATCATGCGATGAATCCTCACCGCTCACTCGATCCATCGAGCTCTGTCTTGAGGTACTCCTCAAGCAGTTCATTACACCAGATTCACATTCTGGAGAGCGGGACTTATCCCTCATGGATATCTGCCCCGTTGGAGCAACATCTCTCTTCACATCCTTCCCTCTGGAAGTTTTGGAGGCCACCGTCCCTTTGGACTACTCCGCCTTTGCTGAACAAACTGTGCCCAATTCTACCTTCGTAAATGCACTTGCTAGATAGTGACACCTCACCAATACAAATCGCCTTTGCACCCTCTGGGTCTAGCAACATGCTGCACCTGTTGCACATTTCAGCTTCATACGAAAGTATCCTGCACATGCCGAAGAGAAAGTTTCAATGCTCCAATGCACGGACCTTCAGCCGCCTTGGGATTTCCACGGACAGTCCATCGTCCGCATGCAAGACCTTGCATGAGTATCGAATTCCTTGAGTTTGCAACTTTCCTCACCTCTGTGAGCTTTGCACAACTCTTTCGATCATTGAGCAACCCACTGCAACTTGCACGGTCTCATCCTTTGCCAAGCACCCCGCTTGCCTCGAGCACCGTCAAGTTTGGGTGTCAATGTCGAGCCACTGCTCGAACTCAGCCATCCCCACCTTTGTGCGCTCCGCAATTCTTCTTAGCTTGTTGTCCTCGTGGTGCCTGACAAGGTCCCCCACGTTTGCATGCTAAGTGTTTCTAAGTGAGCTTGTCCCGCTCTGATACCAACTGTCACGGACTTAGCTGGTTTTGCCTAAGCCGTGCGGCACCAATGCGTATCACCGCAAAGGTCAGCCTCCCCGAAATCTCCTACAATCCCTTAGGACCTGCAAAAGAGAAGACGGGACAGAGAAAGCGCTTCACACGGGATCCACAAGCCACTCTTTTAGTAAACACTTTATAGCCAATGCACATTCCAACAATGGATATCACAAGCTCAGAACAGTTGCACAACAAAGGTATAAATTTGGTCCACTACAGACCGAATTCTATTACAAGTATTCCCTCGACGCGTACTTTATGTACAAGCCTACAATGGCTGTCAAACTCACTCAAATAGGGCATTTTGCCTTTGGCAAGCCCTTTACAAGCTTTACAAGTGACAACCAACCAAAAGGGACACGGACAAGCACAAGCATTACACCGAACAAGCCGTTTACAATTTTGTCCGTGACAGGATGGTGGCACCATAGATGGCTGTTGTAGTAGTGGTTAGTGATAACAACATGGTGGTCGACTTTGCCAATATTAATTCGAACATCAATGATGAAGAGGAAGAGGAGGAGTTGAGGCATTTGCATTAGCGCTGCACCACTCTGCCTTATCTTCCTCCTCCAGCACCATTCTATATCTGTATCAATATCAGAAAAGGAAGAAGAGGTAAGTGATAAATCTACGTTAGCATCACACTCAAATCCTCGGATAGTTGTTTCGTCTAGTGGCATGGTGGATTCGAGAAAGGGATAATGGGTGGCGAGGAGGGAGAGGTTGTAAGCGAGCTTGGTGAAGAGGCATGCCTACTTTGAGCTCTCTAGCTTTAATTGGTGTGCAAATGACGCGTGTGCCCTGGCCACAATTGCATGGTTGCGGATTGACTTTCAAATCAACTCTGCCCACAATTAGAGGGGATTTGATCAAATGACGATGACTAATCATTGCACAAAATAGAGACTCAAAGAGTACAAATATGATGATAGGAGGAGTATCAGAAAGATGGTAGCAATGGATACGATGAGCGAGATGATGACGAAATGATGGATCATTGCATTTGCAATTAGCCTTCGGATTAGGAATCATCATTTTGGCTAGTGTTTCAAGATTGATCAATCGTATCTGCTCTATCTCACTTGTCTCCTCTCTCCTCATCATCGGTGATACAGATGCCTCACCTTTCTCTTTTTCCTCCTCCAACATTGATACAGATGTAGAGTGACGCTAGAAGAGGTAGAGTAATGCACTACCAACGTCGATGCCTTACCTCCCTCCTCTTCCTCTAATGCGAACATATATATTTCATCACTCTTCCTCCTCTTCCTCTTCATTGTTAATATTCGAATCGATATCGGTAAGGCCGACCATCACGTCATTGTCATCAACTACCACCGCAACAACCATTGTTCGCCACCACCATTAAAATTATCATTTTATCCATCATTTTAGATGTTATTCATGAACGTGCTATCATGTGTTATATTTTTCGTTAGTAAAGCTACCGACATTAGAGTAAATGGGGTTATATGTTTCACTTTAATAATTATAAAAATTTTATTATAAATTTTTTAAGTCAAAGAATTGAAATGCTAAAACAGTCTAACTACATGGGGCAATATGTAATTAGTCCGCCTACTACAGTACCACTCCTTTATGGATGATCAATAGACATTACCTCTAGCATATTGTCACATTGATAGGGAGGAGTTTCATACATTAATTAATATAAATTATTTATTTTAAAATTTTAAAATTATATGGACATGTCAATTCTAATTATTTTAAAATTTTATTATTTATTTGTTAAAAAAATAAAATTTTTGAATGAACACTAATTCCACTAAAAAAAACCTTTACTATAGCTAAATATCTTTTTTTTCTCCTAAATATCTCTACAAAGTATGCCCTTTTGTGATTGACATTAAAAAATAATTTTTTAATAAAAATATTAATGTGTGTGAGATGAAAAGAAATGAACTAAGATATTCTTAAAATTGATAGAGTTATATAGGTTGATTTGGTGTATGATTTGATATATAATAATCCTAATTAATTTGATCAAAAATTATTAATATTCAAATTTTGACATATTATTAGACGGAGTTGGATAAATTTTTATATGACCGAGTCAAAATAAAAAAGATTGAACCAGTCAAACTATAATTTGATTAAATGAAGATGAATTTTCCCACGATAGATAGGGACAAGTGGGTAAACTATCTTGTAATAAAAAAGATGAACTTGCAATACGAATATATTGCATGTTTGAAGCCCTAAAAGTAAATATTATATATTAATTTCAATAAAGTTCATGAAAACCAACTGTTTGTGCAATATGAATATAGTAACGGGGGCACAATTAGGAGGCATATTTCATACCAAGAACGATGAACAAAATCCTTACATTACCTGCAAAATTCTCAAAAAAATTTTGATTCTAATCTTAAAATCTTATCACATGTACGAAGGATGATAAGAAACATATTGGCGACCAATCACTTTATGGCACCTATCGCCATGCAAGAAAGAAAAATCCTAGTCACTCTTTACTTGCCTGCCCTTGTGGATGACCATCAAAGGGAGGCGATTCAGGTCGGTCCCTCCCTTTACTTACATAAACAAAATATCAAATAAGAATATTGGGGTAGTTACAGATTGTCCCTATCATGTATAAAAGGTAACCCTCAGCGTTATGCCGAGGGACTCTTTTTTTTTTTTAGAAAAATCAATATCCTAAAAAGAACTTCGGACTAACTTGAATATTGGAAGGATCAAGTCAAGAAACTTCTCCCAACATCGATCTTAGTGCAAGCGACGCTTCTAAGGATTGACCTCCTACCTCAAAGCCACTCTAGAACCATATTGGAACTACTCTAAAATCACCTTAGAGCAACTTAGGACACTCTTATGCTTTCGGGTATGAACAATATCGAGTTGACTCAGACATCGACGTTGAAATCACCTAACAAAAGACAAGTAAATTTAATAAGTTTTAATTGCAAGAAAAAAATGATTTTATAATAATCATGTATTGCACGCGCAAATGATCCATGACATGCATAATAATAATGTCATTTAGAAAGAAGCGAACTGATCCTAATAATTTACACGTGCATCTTATCATTCATTATGTTACAGTTGGTTCACTCGCATACAATTGAAAGGTAATGGACAATAACCATTCATTCATGGAGTTCGATGGTTAATGCAAATAAAAAAGAAACAACTTTGGAAAGTAAGGAATATATAGTATGATACTCGATCATAACTTTCTCATCCTCACAAAGTAGAAAACGGTGTAGAATAGGCATATATGATTGCTACTAAATAAAAGAAATATAAATTATCATAAGCCAAGAGTGTACGAGAATAAAGGGTCGAAACTTATATATATTATATCCTTAAATTTCTTTATAAATCAAGATATCTTGGGCAGATATTTGATTTGTTTATTATTTTCCTTGTAATGATTTTTCAGTTACCTCTTTCAGATTTTGAACTTTGCGTCATTTATTCTTGAATTGGTTTAAGAAATTTTAATTAGAGCGTAAAAGATATTTGGTGGAGACCACTGCATTAAGAACAAGTATGTGAAGGTCATTGATAGCGATGTGCTTGGTGTACAAGTATTTGGTGGCAGTATCGATTATGATTTGAATTTGAATTGAGCCGAATCGCCATCGATTTTAAATCAACTTAGAATTAGCCCTGAATGATTAGATTTTAATTTTTTACTTTTAAAAATAGGAAGTGATCATTTTAGTTTTAAATTATTTAAATATTTAAACGATTTAAACAGGCTATTAATTGTATGAGAAGACCAGACCTCAACAGAAGTAGAATTAACAAATCTTAACTGAATTTTATTTTATAAACAAATAAAAAATATAATTAACATATAAAAATTATGAAGATAGTTCCATACGCTTAACGATTGAAAAACTTTTAGTTATACATATTAGGTTTGACTCATAATTTAAAACTTAGATAAAGGATCTACTCGATAATACAAATATTATTTTTTACATGATAAACAGATACTAAAATAATGATAATAAGAACTAATAAGATATGTGCATTAGATAAGTGATATCTTGATACTGAATAGTTATCTTTAGTATCTCGATTCATACATTTTTAAAAGTTATAATAGTATCTTTATTCTTATAAAAATAAAATATTTAATCTTATCTTTTTTTCTATATCGTTGATTATGTTGATAAAAGTAGCTAAGAGATAAATGGAAGTGAAACAAAGTTAACACATGATCAATAATAAACCCTACGATATTTTCACTATCAAAGTTGACGATACTAAAAAAATTAAGGTTAAATATTTTACTTATATATGTATAAAAATTTTAGTATAATTTTTAAAAATAATTAATTATAATTAATTTGATATCGTGCTCGAAGGTATCAAACCCAATTCTCACTTTCTGTGAACGGTGAATCCAAGAAAACGTAGCATCTGACGCAGCTGTTCTCGTACTGCTGATATGACATCATTATTTTCGTCAATATTTCAATGGACTTAGTATATGGTTGATTATAAAGAAATTTGATTCCGTACTCATCGGGTGTGAATCACATATATCGCGATATATATAGGTGCCGTTTGGTCAAACACGGAATCAAAAGTTCTTCTTTGTCCATGGAAACAAAATTAGACGTGGAATCTGATTCCCCCCACCGATGAATCCGACAGTTATGACGACATCGCTTGCGCCAACAATGAATATGGCGACTCCCTGCGTCGTCACTGCAGACGCTCTATTTCTATCGCAATTAATCGCAGCTTACACGAAGCATCGCCCCTTATCGTTTTTAGGAAGCCCCGGTGTTGCTGCCTCTCTTACCAAAGAAGGTAGAAGAAGAAGAAGAAGGCAATGGCAGCGGCGGCAGGAGAAGTGAGGCTGATAGGGTCGTCGTCGAGCCGGTTCGTGCTGCGCCCCAGGGTCGCCCTGAACCTGAAGGGGGTGGAGTACGAGTTCCTGCAGGAGAAGTTCGGGGAGAAGAGCGAGCTGCTTCTGAGATCCAACCCTGTGTACAAGAAGATCCCCGTCCTCCTCCACCACGACAAGCCCGTCTGCGAGTCGATGATCATCGTGGAGTACGTCGACGGGACCTGGGCTAAGTCCGGCCAGGCCATCTTGCCGGCCGACCCCTACGAGCGCGCCCTCCACCGATTCTGGGCCGTCTACATCGACGACAAGGTTCGCATGCCTCCATCAATTTCTGACCTTTGTTTTCTTCGTCTATAAATTTTCTACGATCATCGACATGAATGATGATGACTGAATCCTTCTACACGCAGTGGTTCCCGTCAATGTTCGGCATCGCAAAGGCTGAAACAGAGGAGGCCAAGGCCGAATCCGCGGAGCAAGCGTGGGCCGGGCTGAAGCTGCTCGAGGAGGCGTTCGAGAAGCTGAGCAAGGGCAAAGACTTCTTCGGCGGGGACACCATTGGCTACGTCGACATCGCCCTTGGCTCCCACCTGGGGTGGGCGAAGGTGACCGAGCAGATGACCGGCCTCAAGTTGCTCGACGAAGAGAAGACGCCTCTGCTCGCGGTTTGGGCGGAGAGGTTCTGCGCCCACGAGGCCGTGAAGGAGGTGATGCCGGAGACGGCGAAGCTGATGGAGTACGCCAAGATGCGTCTGGGGAAATAGGAGTCGTCTCCTGCAAATTAAAGACAAGGAATCGTGGTGGTCACTTGGAGTTGCTTCAGGATCTCGCCGTTGCGGTGAAATCCGGAGAGAATAATGTCACCTTGTGAGGTGGCCTTTTTGGGTTTGCTCATGATGTTGTGTTGGTGATCAATAAAGGGTACCATCTTGTTGGATTCGATGGGCGATCTCCAAAGGTTGCTTTGACTTTTTTTTTCTCATAGATTATCGTCAGCACACAACCACCCATTTTCATGATTTGGGATGGCATTGAGGATGCTTTCATGACCTTCAAAAATTTTGAGATGAGCAATGGTGGATCTGTAAGAGTTTGGAAGGATAACTGGATAGAATATGAAGCTTTATCCTCTATGTTCTCCCATCAAATTTCTTTCACGACTCATCCTAATGCCTGCCTTTGCGTAAAAGCACACATCACTTGCATTTGCTGCCTTTGGATTAATTGGGCAAACAAGTTGAATATGGATTGGTTGAACTCTGCTCTTCTTCGATGTGGTTTCCATGGAATGAATGAACGCAACAAATGCATCTTTCAGCAGCCACACACTGTCGCAGGCGACTCAGTAATCATTTTGTCTACTCTTTCTCCTGTTCTATCTGTTCTTCAACCGATTTCGACGAAGTAGGAGCCTAATCTCCATCTTTTTCTAGTAAAAAAGCAACAGCACGCCGCAGAAGATCCAAAATATTGCAAGTGGAAGAAGATTTCTGTGAGAAGTAGGGACAGATTGCCGTCAGTCTTCCAAGATTTCTTCGCAGAGTTTCTTCTCATTGGTGCGTTGACGTAGCGATGTGAAGGGTCGATGCATGGAGGTGACGTCAAACTTGATTTGGTGAGACAGTTCGTGTAAAAAAAACATTTTCAACAGTTCGGGGAGGAGTTGAGTTTTCCGTTAGCCATTAGTCAACGCCTTGCCTTGTTCAGCAAGAAGCTCTCCCTATAGGGAGAACCCGAGTGTGGCTGCCTCTCAACTCGGAGAGCCATGGCAGCGGCAGGAGGAGTAGACGTGACGTTGATCGGGACATGGCCGGGCCCGTTCGTGCTGCGTGCGAGGATCGCGCTGTACCTGAAGGGGGTGGAGTACGAGTTCCTGCAGGAGAAGTTTGGGGAGAAGAGCGAGCTGCTGCTGAAATCCAACCCCGTATACAAGAATATCCCCGTCCTCCTCCACCACGGCAAGCCCATCTGCGAGTCGATGATCATAGTGGAGTACGTCGACGAGGCGTGGCCCGCCGCCGGCCGTGCCATCTTGCCTGCCGACCCCTACGAGCGCGCTCTCCACCGGTTCTGGGCCGCGTACATCGATGACAAGGTACGGATGCTGATCACAGACGGGAGCTTCAAGGTGGCGACGACGGACTGAACTGCTCTCTCCTTTATCCTTGCTGCATCGCAGTTGAACCCATCGGGGGCTGCGTTATCGAAGGCGCAGACGGAGGAGGCCAAGGTGGAAACAGCGGGGCAGGTGATCGCGGGACTGAAGCTTCTGGAGGAGGCATTCGGGAGACTGAGCAAAGGAAAAGGATTCTTCGGAGGGGACGACATCGGATATGTCGACATCGCCTTGGGGTGCTTCCTGGGGTGGATGAAGGTGATGGAGAAGACTAGTGGTGTGAAGTTCATCGACGAGGAGAAGATGCCTCTGCTTGCGGGGTGGGCGGAGAGGTTCTGCGCCCACGAGGCAGTGAAGGCGGTGATGCCGGAGCCAGAGAGGTTGGAGGCGTTCGCTAGGAAGCGTGCTGCCAGTGCCAAAGCTCCTCCTGCAAACTAAAAAACAAACCTTTCAGATGGCCATTATATATATATATATATATATATATATATATATACATATATGTATATATGTATATATACATATATGTATATATACATATATACATATATGTATATATATATATATATATATATATATACATATATATATATGTATATATATATATATATATATATGTATATATATGTATATATATATACATACATATATATATATACATATATATATATATGTATATATATATACATACATATATATACATATATGTATATATATATATGTATATATATATAGGTAAATTGAATAATATATTATGCTTATCAATAAAGGATTTCTTTATATGTATATGTATATATATACATATATATGTATATATATATGTATATATATATATATATATATATATATACAGGTAAATTGAATAATATATTATGCTTATCAATAAAGGATTTCTTTACCAGTAAACGTGTGTTTGAAATAAATTAGATTTTTATTTAAAATTATTATTATTATTATTATTAAACTTTTATTCGAAGTTGGATTTTTTTTGTCACTTTGGTAGAAATACTCTTTCACCACCATGCCTACCCTCAATCATTAGCATGTCATTGTTGTCTCTCGTATAATCTTCCACTCTCTCATGATTCTTAATACTATTACCATAATCAGTTGAGAAATCTAGGATCGATATCACATGCGCAATAGAAGAACATAAAATAAAATTTTTATATTTTCACAAAATAGGCTTCGTCGTCGTGCGAAAATTAGTGCATCAAATTCGCGAAAATGAAAATCTACGTATAAGAAAGATGTTACATAGGGAGATTGTATATCTCTGAATCCTTGCATATTTGTAAGAGAGGATAAAGGAGGTCAAGTATCCTCATTTCTGACGGTGATCCACATAGCAAAGGCTGCGAAGATGCTCCTCAAAGGAGGATGAGAATAGGAGGTGGCAACTAGGTACTCCTAGTCGATGGGCCTTTAGTTCTCTCATATTTATAGAGATCTCATGTCAACTTAACCCTAATGGATCTTGCCCTATTATGTACTAGATCTCTATTCAATTACCAAAGCCTCTTGGATTAGTAGATTTTTATCCAATAATCTCTTATTAGCTCTTATTGGATTTCATCCATGAGATCTAATAATTCAAGGTCTTATTGGATATCTAATAAAATAAGGGCTATGATAGATATGTGTGACCCTCTACTTATCGTAACACATACCAGATGTCTGTGACCCTCTAGGCCCAATATCGAGTTGATTATGAGTCATACTTGTCAGAACTCTTTCCAACTTAGTAAATTATTATCTCTATGATAATTCACTCGACTCATCGACTGCGGACATACTAGGCTACTATATCATAATTCCTAGATGATACAAGGGAATACAATCTGTTGGACCTATATATCCTTAGTTACCATATATCTATAGTCCCTTATCTATCTAATATCTTATAGATCATATACCAGACATGATGTTGTTAGGCCTATAGAGTTTCTACTAGAGTCTCACTTTAATCGGAATCTCCCGGAGAACTCTCTCTTAATTCAAATGACCCTTGCTACGAATTTTATTTGAGCGAGCACATGTGGAATATTCCTCTTACGATACTGAGAGTGGATGATTCTCTATTGACACTTAAGTTGTTAGGATCAAGTCGGCACTAAGAGGGGGGATAAATTAATGCGTACGTAAAAATGTCGTTGATTTGAAACTTTATACAACAAAACTACATCGAAAATAACATTTAACTTGAAAATGATTATAAGAATATAATGAGTAAGTAAAGCAGTTTGCAGTAAGAGTAAACAGTAAAGAAAGGCAACACATCGAATTTATAGTTGTTCGATTGTCATGACTTACATCCACTCTCGATTCCTCTTTCGTCGAGGCTACCGGCTTCCACTAACCGATTCTTTTAATGGGCAAAGATCAACTATCTTTTTACACCTTTTTTTCTTCTTTTTATTGGTTTAGGAGATAACCTTTACAACTACCCATCCCTCTCTTAAACTTAATCAAAATTTAGAGCTAGAGGAGAGGAATTTTCATATAATTATAATAGCATTTTTTCTCTTTTTGTTCTCAGTTCTTATGTATTCTGAGTACCTGTAATAGGGATATTTATAGACCCTAAATGGATTAAAACTTAGAGCTAAAACCAATCTCATCCCGGGTCTTCGGGGTATTGATAGTACCATCACTTAACACGGTCCTAGAGATTATGTCTCAGAGATTAAGCCACCGGTGGTTCCACTGCCTGTTCTGGTGGTGCCACCGCCTGACCCACTTTTTAAGTCATTGAGTGGGCCTTTCTCTTAGCCCAAACTTTGGCCCAATTGGTGCCTAATTAAGTTAGCATAATTATATTCAAAACTAACTCAATTAGTCCCCTAAACTACTTCGATCTAAATAAATTATTACAAGCATGAATCTTATATTATCTGACATGTCATTAGTTCATCAGTGCTTTGTTCGATCCTTCGATGTATCATCCTCTCTTGTGACGTATTGCTTAATTAGCATGTTGATCTCCACGACTCTGATCTCTATAGTGTAATATCTGCTCCTTCTTGCTCAATGCCCAAACTCATGGTACGAAACCTTATACCGACACATTGACCAGTTCGACTTCCAATCTTCTGATATATTCAATTATAGCTCAACGTTCAATTCCTCCTACTTCAATCAATTTGCCTCTTCTTGATCGAAGCTAGTCTTGTGTCACTCAAAATGTAGATTAGATCACAAATTCATCAATTGATTTCATTATCGAAATCTGAGATTCAACACAATTGCCTTAATAAGATTGATTATCATTCTCGAGAACTAACTATACCAGATCTGGAGCTTCTATACTTGTAAGTTTGGCATCAAAGAATATAGTACTTATAAAAGACATCTTTGGTATTTCAAGTCTAAGAACCAGATATACTACTGTGACTATAGAATCACTGTTCGACAATAAGATATCATCAACTATCCAACATTTCGTAAGTGAATCAATCAGTGAACTCATTATCCAATGAGCACTTATACTATATCTTTAGTGTTCCCACACGAGTAGCTATGAGATCAATCATCTCCATTATATGAATGGGTATATAACACATTAGTTTGTCCGGTTATCTTGATGTCCTTCTCGAGTAACTGATGATCAGGATTATTTAGGATCTGTATTTAAAGGTAAATTAATCTCATTATCGTGATCTCATTATGATCCAATTCCTATTGCACAGATCTATGAACATCACAACATATACAACACGCAAGATAAAATAATAAAATATTAATAAATTATATATATATATAATATCACATGTGTTATCATTTATGTGATTGGCTTGTAGGACACCTATGATTAGTACTATCTTACCCTTGACAATTATCTACTCTATTTTTGTTATGACCTCAATTATGTTCCTTTACACCACTACTATATGATCGTCACCATCACGCCTCTCTCCATCGGTTGTTGAAGGTGGAAGGGGCGATAGTGGTGAAGAGGAAAAGCTCCCTATCGCTAATGAGAAGAGACGGGACAATAATGACAATGGTGAAGGAGGCGACTGCTTGAGAGTAGGGTGACACTGATGTTGGCAACAATTTGGCAATAGTTAGGAGCAAGGGTGGTGCGAAGAGATATTTTCATGAAAATGATTAAAAAAAAGTGTCATAAAACTAATTAAAGATACATCATCATATACAAGCCCAATAATAAATATTATTTTGGTAAAATATAAAAAAAAAATCACTATGGACGAAAGTAGAAGAGGAAGATGAACAAAGTTATGTTAGACAATAAATTTATTTTATCTTAATAAACAAACTCAATCATCATTTCAAAAGTTTTAAATTAAATATTGGATTTATTATAATATCATTAGAGGGATTAGAAGAAAGAAAAGGCAATAGAAAGCTGAGAAATATAGGATGAGAAGCCATACTATGCCTTGCTAAAGCCAAGCTTGAACACATTGGATTGCACTTATGCAAGACAACAAACCTATCAATGTGGTTAGATAATATTAGACAAGCTTAATTGTTTGTTTCTTATTCAAAGTAGGCATACTATAAAGCTAATCACATATTACTTTTTATAGTTAGATCTTTCTAGAATCCAATCATTAGATTTAAAAAGTTTATACTAAAATCCTTATAGTTATGATAGTGAAATATTTAACATCATTCATCATAATATCGTTGGCTTTACTAATGGATGATATAATGTGTGATGACACGTATATGAATGATATGAAAATAATATAAAAAAAATAATTTCAATGATGGTGGTAGGCTAATTACATATTATTTCTTATAATGAGATCTCTTTAGTATCATTGTCTCTAAACTTAAAAAATTTATATTAAATTTTTTATAGTTATGAAAGTGATACATTTAACCCATTTACCCTAATGCCATCGGCTATACTTACTAAAGATATAACATATGATGACACATGTATAAATGACAAGAAAACGATAGGCAAAAAGATGATTTCAATGGTTGTGGTTGGCTAATTATAGATTACTATTATAGTTAGACCTTTTTAGCATTTCAATCTCTATATTTTAAAATTTTATATTAAAATCTTTATAGTTATGAAAGTGAAACATTTAACACTGTTTACCCTAATACCATTGGCTTTACTAATGGAAGATACAACATGTGACAACCACCCATAGCACCACCGTCAATGTTTGAATCAACATTAGCAAGGCCGACCATCGCATCGTTATCACTGACCACTACCACAATACCCACCCACGGTGCCACCATTTGTCATTAGCAATGTAATTATCTTCTAACTCATTATTTTTATGTTATTTATACATGTGCTATCAAGCGTTGTATTTCCATTGGTAAAGTTGACGACGTTATAGTACATGAGGTTATATGTTTCACTTTTATAACTATAAAAATTTTAATATAAATTTTTTAAATCTGAAAGCTGGAATGCTAAAGAGGTCTAACTATAAAAGATAATCTGTAATTAGTTTGCCTACTATGGTATCACTCCCTTATGAAGGATCAATAAACATGACCCCTAACATATTATCATATTGATATGGAGGAGTTTCATACATTAATTAATATAAATTATTTATTATAAAATTTAAAAATTATTTGGATATATCAATTTTGATTATTTAAAAATTTATTATTTATTTGTTGTAATTTTTTTGAACGAACATTAATTTGATAAAAAAAACCTTTATTATAGCTAAATATCTATTTTTTCCCTTCTAAATATTTCTAGAAAGTATGCATTTTTTAGATTGACATTAAAAATAATTTTGTAATAAAAATATTAATATGCATGAGATGAAGAGAGAAGAACTAAGAGATTTTTAAAATTGATAGAGTTATATAAGGTTGAATTGGTATAGGTGAACAAATTTTTATATGACTGTGTCAAAATAAAAAAAAGATTAAACTAGTCAAACTATAATTTGATTAAATGAAGATGAATTATGCCATGCTAGATAGATACAAGTGGGTAAACTATCTTGTAATAAAAATGATAAACTTGCAATACCAATATATTGCATGTTTGAAGCCTTAAAAGTAAAGATTATTGTTAACATACGAAAATCGTTGACTTGTGAGTTGACCCAGTTGGTTCACTATCGAAGATATAAGTCCTTCCTGATGACTCCTCCTGGTTAACGTGGAGAGCTGGCATGGTGAGTCGGTGTGGAGAGCCGGGTTGTCTTTGTCATTAGGTCACCTAATGATTGTGTTTCTGGATGGCGCCAAGAGTTATGCACAATAGGTCTGCATTGAGGGCATCTCGACTTGACCCCTCTGATGTTTCAATCAAAAAGACGAAGGGAGAGATTAAGAATATAAGTGAGAGAGTAAAGAGCTCTTGCTCACTTGCTTGCCCTAACTTGGCCTAGGGCTGAGCTTTTATATTTGGGCATTAGATAAAGCAAACGAGTCTTCGTTAAGGCCCTCCTTACCCTACATATCGGAGGCATTTAATGTGGGTGGCTTGTCGGCATGTGCCCTCAGGAATAACACCTAGGGACTATCGGGGTGAGGCCTCTAGTCTATCTTCTTGGGTTCTTGCGTTAGGTAGAGAATGGTCCCTTCGTCATCCGTTCGGAAGGAAAGGCTGGTGAAGCTGGTCCATACCTTTAACCATTAATGTGTAGTTAACTTCCTGGCCACTTTGGGTTAGGCAGGAAGTGGTCCCTTTATTAACCATTGAGAAAAGAAGGCTGGTGAAGTCGGACCATACTATCAGTCATTAATGCAATGGCATGACTTCTGCTATTGCATCAATCATGAGTGGTTCGTATGGTTGTATTCTTGGAAGTCAGGGTAGGTGATGTGACCTGCTGCTAGCTATTGTAGGGAGTAGGTGGTTTCTGGGCTTTTGCCTAGGTATTGCTTACATGATGGGGGGAGCGAGGGCATGCTAGGATTATCCCTATCAATTATATATTAACTTCAACAATGTTCATGAAAACCAACTGTACATGCAATATGAATATAATAACAAGGGAACAATTAAAGGAGGCATATTTCATACTAGGAATGATGAAGAAAATCATTCACATTACTTGCAAAATTCTTAAAAAAATTTTGATTCTAACCTTGAAATCTTATCACATGCATAAAGGATGATACAGAGTATGTCATCGGCCAATCACCATCCAACACTTATCATCACGTCGAGGTGACATGGAAAGAAAAGATCCAAGTCACTCTCCACTTGTCCGCCCTATGGACAATAACCCAAGGGAGGCGATTTGGGTCGATCTCCTCCTTCACCCATATAGATAAAACATTAAATAGGGACATTGAGGTGGTTGCAAGTTATCTCCTTCATAGACCAGTTATAAAAGTTAACTCTCGGCCTTACGTTTGGGGACTCTTTTTTTTTTTAAATCCAATATTCCAAAAAGAACCTCAACTAACTTGAACATTCAAGAGATTGAGTCAGGAAATTTCTTCCGACATCAATCTTAGTGCAAGCGATGCTTCAGAGGATCAGTATCCCACATCGGAGCCACTCCAAAATCACCTCATAGCTACTTATGACACTCTTATGTCTTCGGGTTTAGACAATATCGGGTTGACTCAGAGGTCAATGACGAAATCCCCTGATAAAGGACAAGTAAATTTAATAAATTTTAATTACAAGAATTTTTTTTACAATAATAATGTATTGCACGCGCAAATGATCCATGCATAATAATAATGTCATTTAGAGGGAAGCGAACTGATCCTGATCATTTATACATTCATCTTATCATTATGTTACACTTGGTTCACTCACATACAATTGAAAAGGTACTGGACAATAAGCATTCATTCATCGGAGTTTGATACTTAATGCAAACAAAAATGAACTAACTTTGGAAAGTAAGGAATATATAGTATTTAAGGCGTCATAAGTATCGTCGATTGATGAATTGATGTGGTTGGTCTACTATCGAAGGTATAGGCTCACCTAGGTGTTTTTTCCTGACTAATGTGAGAAATTTGATAAAGTGAGACCGTGTGAGCAATCCAGTCGAAAGTCATTCTATTAGCATAAACTTGGTTCAAGATAACCAGATAGGTGGTTTGGGATCTTCCTTACTGTAAGTTCCTTCCTGGAGATGGATCGTCTAAGTATCCACGAGCGAATGGTTGTCTCATGGCTGCATGGCTATGTCCCGGCAAAATGATCACCTCTTGACCATCAACAATCATGCATGACAAGCCAACGTCAGGGGAGAAGACAATAATGTAAGCTGTATAACTGAGTTAGTATGTAGAGAGGTCCTAAATCTCAACGTAAGTTGATTAATTCATTTTTTAACCTGATCCTTAGGCCTACTTATTGGTTAGTCTGGAATAAGATTAGATGTACCAGTAGAGTATTCTTTAATTTTGATAAGATATGACAATTATTGAGATTCGGTAGAGTATCATTTTGGAGCTAGTGACATAACCCCATTTAAATATAGGTTGCAGATGAGCTAGGACGAGGCAAAGTCGCATGCATAAAGTATAATACTGAATCATAACTTTCTCATCCTCAAAAGTAGAAAACGGTGTAGAATAGTCATAGATGATTGCTGCTAAATAAAAGAAATACAAATTATCATAAGAGAAGACTGTACGAAAATAATGGGTCGAAACTTATATATATTATATCCTTAAATTTCTTTATAAATCAAGATATCTTTGGCAGATATTTGATTTGTTTATTATTTTCCTTGTAATGATTTTTTAGTTACCTCTTTCAAATTTTGAACTTTGCGTCAATTATTTTTGAATTGGTTTAAGAAATTTTAATTAGAGCGTCAAAGATATTTGGTGAAGACCAATGCATTAAGAAAAAGTAGGTGAAGGCCATTGATAGCGATGTGCTTGGTGTACAAGCATTTGGTGATAGTCTGATTCACCGATCTCAAATCAAATTAGAATTAGTCTTAGGCACTTAGATTTCGATTTTTTATTTTTTTTTAAAAAAGAAGCGGTCATTTTGGTTTTAAATCATTTAAATATTTTAAAAATAAAAATCACGTATACAACTATGGTACAAAGGCTAAAATATTAAATTTAAATAAGTGAATATGGATTCGAGTGAAAAGAGATATTTAGTTGGTTTAAAAATTTTATAAATTTATTTCTTTATACCAGCTTTGCCCATTACAATTATACACCTATTTTTAAAATTTAAAAATAAAAGTATTTTTATATTTTAAATTATTTTTAGTTAAAAATAATAAAAATCGATTATTCATATCGGAATCGAAATCATACGAACTGAAACTTGGACGATTTGATTTTGGTTCTTAGTTTTGAAATTCAAAATTGCTGATTTCAAGATTGAAATCGATGATTTCAGAACAGATCAATTTGGAAGCACACAAGTTCTCTCAAGGTAGTCATACTTCACACAAGTACATCTTTCTTGTTCTTCTCCTTACAACCAAGCATAAATAAGGCATTTCAAAATGGGTGCCACGGTCATGCTTATGGTTGTTGATATGGGCCTTAAATATGACATGACATCGGATCCTGTGAGTTACGACCGGATGATGTCACCGCCCCTCCTGCTCAAACTGCTCCCGCCTGGTCAACTACCCGACGGCACCTCTCCTCCGCACGGCCCCACGCCCAGAGTAAGTTGACCACGGCACCGGCCTACAAAACCAGGTTCATACATCCTCTCCAGACGCCACCGGAGACGCATCGGGCACCGGCTTATTTAAGCGGCCGAGGAGTATGGGGAGCGGGATCGATCTCTCTGTGTTTTCTATCAACAACATTCGTCTCCTTCGGATCGAGAACTGACTTGAGCGTCGGAGGGGTCGGGCGGAGCATCCGACCCGCCCTTTCTTGCAGGGACCTTCCCCGGGACCGCGACGCCCTCGTCCGACCGGAAGTCAGCTGGAAAGCGAGACCCCGACGAGCCCGAACCATACCGAGACGACCCGGGACACGCTGAGCCCCCGCCACGTGCCCCCGGTTCACGGTAAAAAGTTGTTTCCCATAACAGATTGGCGCTAGAAGGAGGGCCCGTCGAGGGACACCTGCGGAATCACGCATAACCCATGGACGAGAGGCAGCATCCCGAAGGGATTCCTGGGGAAGCTCCCTTTACCTCCGAAGCCGGAAGGGATGACCCCGCTTCGACTGCCGAGCGCTACTGGAGCCTGTTTAATGACCCGGGGCTTCACCCGACAGGTGGGGCCTCTCCGCTCCCTCCTCCCGTCACCGCGGAGGCCTTCCAGGACCTATCCCAGCAGGTCCGAGCCTTAGTAAGTGCCGTCCGGGCCGTCGTGCCCCATCTTCCTTTCGGAGGGGGAGGACCGGACCCTCCAAGACCCGGTCCCTCCTCGCGGGCTCATAATGCGCCTCCCCCGGCGCCCTCTTCCCCCGCGTCCCGCCCGGTCCCGGACGTAACCCGGGCTGTCGAAGACCCGGGTGCCCCCCCCGAGCCCGAGGCGGTGTCCTCGGACTCAACAGATATATTCCGAACTCAGCTTCGCTGTATGTCCCAGCGCCTGGATGAGGTGCAGAGGGACGTTCGGAGGTCGAAGGAGGAGCAGAGGCCGGAACCCCCCTGGGAGTCCCCGTTCGCCAGCGACATACGGGAGTTCCCGGTGCCTATGAACTTCCGTCTTCCCTCCATCGACCTCTATGATGGGGCCAGCGATCCGGCGGACCATGTTGCCGCCTTCCGAGCGCAGATGGCCTTATACGGGACCTCGGACGCCCTGATGTGTCGAGCGTTCCCTACCACGCTGAAAGGACCCGCCCGTACCTGGTACAGCACCTTAAAAAGCGGGACCATAACGTCTTTTGAACAGCTCGCCAAGGATTTCGAGCTACATTTCCTCGCGTTCGCGCGTCCGAAGCCTTCGATCGCGCTCCTGTTAGGCTTGAAGCAAAAGGAGGACGAGCCTCTCTCCCATTTCGTGCGACGCTTCACTACCGAGGTACGAGGATTACCTGACGCTCACCCCTCGTTGTTAATACAGGCATTTATGATGGGGCTGCGACCCTCGAGGTTTTGCTGGTCCTTGGTGGAACGACCCCCTGCGTCCGTGGCAGAAATGTTTCAGCGGGCGAACCAGTACGAGGCCGCTGAGATTTGGATGTCGGGAAGGAAGGGAGAGCGGCCAAGGGAAAACCCGGCGCCGGCACGAGCGGGAACCGCAGCCGGGCGACGGTCCCCGCAGCGGGGGCGCCAGGTCAGGCGCCCCGACCGTCTCTCGCCCGAGCTCCCCCCTCCTCCCCTGAATACCTCGCGGACCCAAATATTTCTCCAGATCAAGGAAAGGGGTATGCTTAGGACACCCCCGCCGATGAGGGGTCGGCGAGATCTAGCCGACCGCACCCGATACTGTCGCTTCCATCGGCAGACCGGACACGACACGGAGCAGTGTCTTGACCTCAAACGACAGATCGAGGAGTTGATCCGGAGGGGACACTTAGGCCAATACCTCCAGCGCCCGCGGGAGTCCTCCATGCGCCCCGAAGGCCCGGTCGAGCAACGCATAGACGTAATCATTGGGGGACCCGCCGCCGGAGGGAGCAGCACCTCGGGACGCAAGGCCTACGCCCGTGCAGCTGCGGCCGGGGAACATCACCTACCCCCAGAGCCAGAGGTCGTGTTCCCCTCGGAGGGCTTTGGGCATCCGGAGCACGATGATGCGCTGGTGATATCGGCCCGCGTGGCCAATGCGTACGTCCGAAGGATTATGATCGATACAGGCAGCTCGGCCGACATTCTGTACTTCGACGCCTTCGTGAAGCTGGGATTACCGCAGGAAGCCCTAAAGCCCCTACACTCGGCGCTCACTGGGTTTACCGGCGACTCGGTTTCGCCCCGAGGGGCGGTTACACTGCCGACAACCCTGGGCGCCCCTCCTAAGGCCAAGACAGTCTTAGTGACCTTCCTGGTGGTCGATCTGCCCACCGCGTATAATGCCATCATAGGCCGCCCCACTCTCAACAAATTGAGGGCGGTGATCTCTACTTTCCATCAGACCCTGAAGTTCCCGACCAGTGCCGGAGTCGGAGAAGTCCGGGGGGACCCTCACGAGTCAAGGCGATGCTACCTTACGGCGGTCTCCCTGGGTAAGAGAAAGAGGGCAGAACTGCCCTTAGAAGACCCGCGTGGACCACAACCCTCGGCTCAGCGTCCCGAGCCGACAAGACCCCCGATCAGTGTTCCCCTCAGGGATGACCGTCCCGACCAGACGGTCGGGATCGGTTCGGATATGGACGAGCGCGAGCAAGCACAGCTCGTCAACCTCCTCCAACAGAACGCCGACGTCTTCGCTTGGGCGGCGACCGACCTCCCAGGGGTCGACCCGGGGGTCTCCCAACATCACCTGAGCATCTCTCCGACCGCTCGCCCGGTGAAACAAAAACCCCGGGCTCAGGCCCCCGAGCGCCAGCAAGCTGTGAAGACGGAGGTTGATAAACTCTTAGCGTCTGGCTTCATTGAGGAAGTCAGGTACCCTCTATGGCTGTCCAATGTAGTTCTAGTCAAGAAGCCTAATGGGAGCTGGAGGATGTGTGTTGACTACACCGATCTTAACCGAGCCTGCCCGAAGGATTGTTTTCCTCTACCTAGGATCGACCAGCTGGTCGACTCGACGGCCGGGCATGCCCGTTTCTCTTTCATGGACGCCTTCTCCGGCTATAACCAGATTCGGATGGCACCCCAGGATCAACAACACACGGCCTTCCACACTTCCCAGGGGGCTTATTTCTACAAAGTTATGCCGTTCGGACTGAAGAACGCTGGGGCAACTTACCAAAGAATGGTGAGCAAGATGTTCGCCCATCAGATAGGGCGTAACATGGAAGTCTACGTCGACGACATGATCGTGAAAAGCCGGATGGAAGCATCCCACCTCGACGACCTGAAGGAAACCTTCATAACACTAAGGAAATACGGGTTGCGACTGAATCCGGCTAAGTGCGTTTTCGGCGTGGCATCGGGAAAGTTCTTGGGGTTCATCATACATGAAAGGGGAATCGATGCCAACCCGGAAAAGATACAGGCTCTCGTCGACATGAGGTCCCCCCGAACGGTGAAAGAGCTTCAGTGCCTAAACGGGAGGATAGTGGCTTTGTCCCGATTTTTGTCCCGATCAGGGGACAAGTGCCTTCCTTTCTTCCGAGCTTTGAAGGACCCCCGGAACTTCCGATGGACGACGGAATGTGAAGAGGCCCTCGTACACTTAAAACAGCACCTTGCCGCTCTCCCCCGCCTTGCCTCGGTATCCGCCCCGGAAGAACTCCGCCTCTACCTGGCCGCATCCGAGCACGCGGTAAGCTCGGTGCTGGTGAAAGAGGTTGCCGAGAGTCAGCTCCCGGTTTACTATGTCAGTCATGTCCTGCGCGGGCCCGAGCAACGCTACCCCCCAATCGAGAGATTGGCGCTGGCGCTCATCCTGACGGCTCGGAAGCTACGCCCCTATTTCCAGGCCCACACGATCGAGGTAATGACTGATCAACCGTTGCGCCAGGTTCTCTCTAAATTTGATGTGGCAGGGCGACTCCTGAAATGGGCGGTGGAACTGTCCGAATTCGATCTTCACTACAAACCGAGGACAGCCATCAAGGCACAGGCCCTGGCCGATTTCATCTCGGAGCTCGCCCAACCGGAAGCAGGAGGCTCGGAACAAGAACGCCGAGACTGGGTTCTGCATGTGGATGGGTCATCTGGCTCAAGGGGAGCCGGGGCTGGGCTCATCCTCGAGGACCCCGAGGGACGCACCTTTGAGCGCTCTTTACGCTTTGGCTTCGACGCCACCAACAACGAGGCGGAATACGAAGCCCTCTTGGCGGGCTTGCGCCTGGCGGCCGATATGCAACTGAGAGCAGTCCATGTCCTACGGACTCTCGGTTGGTCGCCGAACAAGTCTGTGGAGAATACCGCGAGGACCCCACCATGCTAAAATACCTGAGGGAGGTAAAAGCTCAGGCCGCTAACTTCTCCTGTTTCACCTTATCTCGAATCCCCAGGTCCCAAAACGGGTGGGCGGACCTGCTTGCCAAGTTGGCCTCGGGAACCAGCCTCGGGGAGTGCCCCGAGGTCGAGGAGCTCGAGCGCCGACGGTCGCCGCTACGGAGTTAGAAGGGCCCGAAGGACCGATTCCTCCACTCACCTGGATACGAGATGCGGATGTACAAGCGCGAAGGCATCCTTCCGCGGATGACGCCAAGGCCCGGTGGCCGCGGACCCAGCGTGGTACTGCGAGATCGGCGATCGGCTCTACAAAAGGTCATTCTCTCGCCCGCTTTTACGATGCTTAGATCCTGTCGAGGCAGAAACGATCCTCGCTGAGGTCCATAGCGGGATCTGCGGGGAGCACATGGGAGGCCGGGCCTTGGCTTTTAAGATATTGCGTCAAGGTTATTACTGGCCCACATTACACCGGGACGCTCGGACCTACGTACGACGGTGCGACGCCTGCCAGCGCCATGCCCGGGCCCCCCGGCGTCCCGCGGTCCCGATTACCTCCATGGACATCGCATGGCCCTTCGCACAATGGGGAATGGACCTTTTGGGACCGTTCCCCCCGGCGTCGGGACAGCGAAGATATATCATCGTGGGAATCGATTATTTCACTAAATGGGTGGAGGCCGAGGCCCTGGCGACTATCACGACCGGGCGGGTCGAGCAGTTCGTGTGGAAAAATGTTATCACCCGGTTCGGCCTTCCTAACGTTATCATTACCGATAACGGCACTCAGTTTTCCAGCACTCGGTTCAGAGAATTCTGTGCGAAATATCAGATTCAGTTGAGGTTTAGCTCGGTAGCCCACCCTCAGACTAACGGCCTCGCCGAGGTAACCAACCGGTCTATCCTCGAAGGACTCAAGAAGAGAACTCTTAAAGCCCGATCGACCTGGGTTGACGAGCTACCAAGCATCCTGTGGTCCTTGCGGACCACCCCGAAAACGGCAACGGGTGAATCGCCGTACAGCTTGGCGTTCGGCATGGAAGCAGTTTTGCCAGCCGAGTTGGTAATCCCGACTCTCCGGGTGGAAGCTTATGAGGAGCCGACATCGTCCCAGGGAGTTCGGGCCGGCCTAGATCTGCTTGAAGAACGAAGGGCCGACGCGCACCTAAGGGCCTTAGCCTACAACCGAAGCGTTGCCAGAGGCTACAACAAAAAGGTTCATCCCCGACCGCTCGGGGTGGGAGACCTGGTGTTACGAAAAACTGAGGTTAGTGACCCCCTCAGAGCGAAGGGCAAGCTCGCGCCCAAGTGGGAAGGACCGTATCGTGTCATCAAGGTCGTCCGGCCGGGCGCGTTCCGACTCGCCACGATGTCGGGACGCCAAGTGCCGAGGACTTGGAACATTCAGAACCTCAGGAAGTATTTTGTCTAGAGTTCTTAAACTAGGAACCAGGCAGAAATGGGGGGTGTTGGATACAAGTTGAAAAAGTCGACTTATGAAAAGTTATAGTTCATTAAAAAAGCTCTCTGATACAAAAGGGGTCCCTAGAGAGGGAATGAAGCGGTACACAAGGACGAGGAGGGACCCTCCAAAGGGAGCAAAAGAAGAAGAAAAAATTCCTCAGGAATTGGTCCCGGGAAGACTGTCGTCGAAGGGGACCTCCTCGGGCATCCCCACTCCCTGGTCCTCGGGGCGAGAAGTGAAGGGATCCTCCTCCACCGTGGAACCCGAGGGACAGGCTTGGAATCGCGCCAAGGTGACCCGGTACCCGTACTCGTAGGATACCCTGCCCGATCGGTCCAAGCCGAGGAGGAAGCCCTCCGACTTCTTGTACCGCTCAATCGCCTCCCGGTCCCTCTCCGGGCGGCGGTTCTCTTCGGCAGCGAGGGCTTCTTGGGAAGCCTTCACCTCCGCCTCCTTAGAGGCCAGCTGCGCTGCCAGGGCGGAGGCGTCGTCCCGGTGGGCCCGGGTCTCCAGCCTCTCGATCCGTAGAAGCTTTTGCAGATCAGCCTCATTGGCGGAGGAGGTCGCAAGCTCGACAGACAGACGGGCCACCTCTGCCTCCAAGTCCGTCGCCCGACTCTCCGCCACGGCAACCGCCTCCGGGCCAGGAGCGATCAGGGCCTCCTCCAACTGGCGGCGTAGGACGAGGTTGCGCTCCGCTAGGCCACCTATAATCCGACCGGCGTCGTGAACCCGGTCGAGCAAGGTTGTGGAATAATGAAGATTCTGCACGGAAGAAATGGGTAAGCTACCACAAAAAATTGGGAAGAAGTCACTAGAGGTAGTACTCACCCACAACGCAGCCTTCGCCGACTTGGCGAGCAGAACCTCCGAGGGGAGCGTGTAAAGGTCCCGGGCTATGTCCGGGTGAAGCACCCCCCGGAGGTAAGCAGCCGAGGGACTCCCCCCGGTCCACACCTTGTCCCCGCGGGACATGCCTCCCAATCGTGCGACCAAAGGGTCGCTCGACCCCCCGGGCGGGAGCTCACCCATGACCCGGGTGAAAAATGGCGCGTCTCCACCAGGCGGGAGCCTAAATAGGTCCTTCAGGGCCGGGAGGCGAGGGCTTTTTCCAGTCGTCCCCTGGCTGGGCCCGGCCTCCCCTGATGGCGCGGAAGCTTCTGGGGGGGCGGCATGCTGGTCGGCCGCCCCCGTGGGATGCGCTGCTGGGGCCTCGAGGTCCAGCACCTCCGTCGCCTTGAACCTCTTCGGAGGACGGCCACCTTCGGCCACTCGCGGGGAGTCTCCCCCGGCCCGCTTCGGCTTCGACGGTGCGCTGGGAGTCGAGTCGGACGGGGTGCCCACGTCGTGAAAGGATCGCAGATTCACCATCGCTGCAAAGTGCAAGAGAGCGGTTAGAAAACGAAGCAATTCGAAGAGCTCAAAGGAGCTAGGCGATGGTGCCATACCCTCGGAGCGTGGGCTAAGCCCCGCTTCCGCAAGCCACCGCTCCGACATATTACGGATGGCTTGGGACGAGGGAAGGATAACCCTCAGCCTCTCTAAAGCCGCACGCTTTTCGGCGTTAAGCTTCGGGGTCTTGTTGTCGATCGACCTCGAAGACCATCGAACCCCGAAGCCCCAGTCCTCCTCACGTTGGACGAAGAAGAAGCGCCTCTTCCATCCTTTGTTATTAGTGGGGGCACCGCTAACACGGAACCCCGCTCTGGCCGCAAGGAAATAGCCCCCCGGCCCTTTGGAGAGGCGAAAGCACGAAAGGAAGAGGTTGCGGGTCGGGATGATGTTGGCGTAGTGACATTCCCCCAGGAAGGCCACAAAATACCGCCAAGAGTTGGGAGAAATTTGTGACGGCGAAACCCGCCACAGGGAAAGGCAGGATACAATGGTAGGATGCAGGGGGAGACGTAAACCAGCCTCCAGGGCGTCCTGAGTTAGGGCAAAGCCCTTCAGGATCGGGTCGAAGGCTCGCTGCCCCACTTCAGGGGCTGTGAGGGTGTACTCCTCCGGAATGCAATAGCGCCTCCGGAGGATCCCTACGTGGGTTTCGTCTAGGGTAGAATCCTGGTCGTGCGGCCACATCATGGCCTCCAACGCACGCGCCGCCTCCCCATCTGAAGAACGGGTGGAAGGCGGAGAAGAGGGAGTAACCGCAATGCGGGTGGTGACTGAAGGAGAAGAAGAAGAAGTGGAGGAGGAAGAAACGAAGGGAGCCATGCCGGCACTGACCTATAGCGGATAGAGACGGTCGAAGAGTGGCGAGGAAACCCTGAGATCAGGAAGGCACGAGGGGAGGAAGCGGCAGAATTTAGGTCAGAAGGACTCTGCTAATGGGAGGTAGCAGGGACTCGCGACGCATGCCATTTAAAAGAGAAGAGAGCGCCGCCCATTCGCCTCCCGAGGTGGGCGGCAGCATGTCGCCACACGTCATGCCCAATCGCATCGCATCGAGCAAAGGGACATTAATGGGGACGTGACGTGTCATCACCCGACCGGGTGACTTGGCCGGTGCGCTGCGACCCTCGGCTTCACCGCCTTTACTTATACGCGCGGCTCCCGAACCATATCGCGTCGGGCAGCCCAAACGGCGAAAGTATTATTAATGAGAACGTGACGTGTCGTCGCCCTACCGGGTGAACTGGCCGGTACCCAAACGACCCCGGGTCTTGTAGCGGTGGCGAAGGCTCGATCCCGTATCCCGAACCACGGTTCGGTCAACATGGCCTCGAGCGGGCCTCGACCATCGATTTTCCGGGTCTTGTAGCGGTGGCGAAGGCTCGACCCCTTATCCCGAACCACGGTTCGGTCAACATGGCCTCGAGCGGGCCTCGGCCATCGGTTTTCCGGGTCTTGTAGCGGTGGCGAAGGCTCGACCCCTTATCCCGAACCACGGTTCGGTCAACATGGCCTCGAGCGGGCCTCGGCCATCGGCTTTCCGGGTCTTGTAGCGGTGGCGAAGGCTCGACCCCTTATCCCGGCCGGGGATTCGGTGTTCGGAGGCCCGAGCAGATCTCGGCCCCTTATACCGCATCACGGTTCGGTCCACATGGCCTCGAGCGGGCCTCGGCTGTCGGTTTTCTGGGTCTTGAACAGCTCCCGGCTCCTTACCTCGACAGCACCAATCAAGGTCTCAGCAAGCTCCCTATGCACTACCGGGTTCCGTCGGCCACCCTTTCCGATCCTCGAGGTCAGTTTCGCAGGAGTGGCTTTTCGAGGGGGGCAGTGATACGGGCCTTAAATATGACATGACATCGGATCCTGTGAGTTACGACCGGATGACGTCACCGCCCCTCCTGCTCAAACTGCTCCCGCCTGGTCAACTACCCGACGGCACCTCTCCTCCGCACGGCCCCGCGCCCAGAGTAAGTTGACCACGGCACCGGCCTGCAAAACCAGGTTCGTACATCCTCTCCAGACGCCACCGGAGACGCATCGGGCACCGGCTTATTTAAGCGGCCGAGGAGTATGGGGAAGGGGATCGATCTCTCTGTGTTTTCTATCAACAATATTCGTCTCCTTCGGATCGAGAACTGACTTGAGCGTCGGAGGGTGCAGCGAGCATCCGACCCGCCCTTTCTTGCAGGGACCTTCCCCGGGACCGCGACGCCCTCGTCCGACCGGAAGTCAGCTGGAAAGCGAGACCCCGACGAGCCCGAACCATACCGAGACGACCCGGGACACGCTGAGCCCCCGCCACGTGCCCCCGGTTCACGGTAAAAAGTTGTTTCCCATAACAGTTGTAGAGCACACTTATAATGAAGATGAAAGAACTTCACTTCAATTAGTAGAAATAAAGATTGGTTTGGGGAGCAACAAGCATAAAAATATATCATAATATAATGGGGGAAGACATCTTAAATGTACAAATTCTCTAGGAATAAAATGCACTAAAAACATTCTTGTAGTCATCCAAATTTATGCAACAGATTGAACAATATGCATAGGATACACAGCTTTGACTGATACATGTGTTACTATCGTCTTAAAATAATAATAATAATAATCTCTTGATCTTAGAGTCTTCCGACTCAAGATTTCATAAAAAAAAAATACCCATGTAAAAGTTTTTATGAAACTAAGACTGAAGACTTAAAAGTAAGAAAAACACAATTAACTCATAAGAAAAAGACCAATTCCCTCTTGATATGAGGAGGTATCAATTGTCTGAAGACCAATCCTCTCATGGCCTATGGTCTATGGTCTATGTGTGACTATCCAAAATGACGTCGACGGAGGTAGAATTGTCAAATCTTAACTTATTTTTTTTATTAAAAAATATAATTAAATAAAAAATATATATTAAAAATAGTCACATATGTTATAAGAAAAGAGACGAACTATGGGTACATTTAAGGATTGAAAAACTTAAGTTATCTTTAAAACTTAAATAAAAGATTTACTCATAATACGAAGATTTACTCTTAAATAAAAGATTTATTCATACGTTATCTTTAAAACTTACATAAATAAAAGATTTACAAAGTTTTAAGTTATCTTTAAAACTTAAATAAAAGATTTACTCATAAGTTATCTTTAAAACTTAAATAAAAGATTTACTCATAATAAAATATTTACTCATAATTTAAAACTTAAATAAAAGATTTGCTCATAATACAAAAGTAATCTTTAAAACAATAAAAAGAATTTTTAAAAAAGAACAACGATAACAATAGCAAATGTAAGGATTAGATGTGTCGCATCAGACAAGTGATATCCTGCTAGGAGTTACAGGAAATGTCAAACCCAAGTCGCACTCTCTGTTACGGTGAATCCAAGACGAGGTAGCATCGGAGGCTCGGCATCCGACTCTATTGTTGGCCGTGCGCTGCAGCGGTTCTCGTGCTGCTGATATGACATCATTATATTCGTCAATATTTCAACGGACTTAATATATGATTGATTATAAAGAAATTTGATTCCGTAGTCATCGGTCTGAATCACATGTCTCGCGATATATATATATATATAGGTGGACTTGGTCAAACTTGGCGTCCAAGCTTCTTCATTGTCCATGGAAACAAAATTTGATGAAGCCGACAGTCATGACGACATCGCTTGCGCCACAAATGAAAATGGCGACTCCCTGCGTCGTCATCGCAGACGCTTTATTTTTATTGCAATTAATCGCTGCCTTCTTGCCCAAGACGCCAGCTTCCAAGAAGCATCACCCCTTATCATATATACGAAGCCCGGGCGTTGCTGCCTCTCATACCAAAGAAGGGAGAAGAAGAAGGCAATGGCAGCGGCCGCAGGAGAAGTAAGGCTAATCGGGGGGTGGCCGAGCCCGTTCGTCCTGCGCGCCAGGGTCGCCCTGAACCTGAAGGGGGTGGAGTACGATTTCTTGCAGGAGAAGTTCGGGGAGAAGAGCGAGCTGCTTCTGAGATCCAACCCTGTGTACAAGAAGGTCCCCGTCCTCCTCCACCACGACAAGCCCGTCTGCGAGTCGATGATCATCGTGGAGTACGTCGACGCGGCCTGGGCTAAGTCCGGCCAGGCCATCTTGCCGGCCGACCCCTACGAGCGCGCCCTCCACCGCTTCTGGGCCGTCTACATCGACGACAAGGTTCGCATGCCTCCATCAATTTCTGACCTTTGTTTTCTTCGTCTATAAATTTTCTACGATCATCAACATGAATGATGATGACTGAATCCTTCTGCACGCAGTGGTTCCCGTCAATGTTCGGCATCGCAAAGGCTCAAACAGAGGAGGCCAAGGCCGAATCCGTGGAGCAAGCGTGGGCCGGGCTGAAGCTGCTCGAGGAGGCGTTCGAGAAGCTGAGCAAGGGCAAAGCCTTCTTCGGCGGGGGCACCATCGGTTACGTCGACATCGCTCTCGGTGCCTACCTGGGGTGGGCGAAGGTGATCGAACAGATGGCCGGCCTCAAGTTGTTCGACGAGGAGAAGACGCCTCTGCTCGCGGTTTGGGCGGAGAGGTTCTGCGCCCACGAGGCCGTGAAGGAGGTGATGCCGGAGACGGAGAAGCTGATGGAGTTCGCCAAGATGATTCTGGGGAAATAGGAGGAGTCTCCTGCAAATTAAAGACAAGGAATCGTGGTGGTCACTTGGAGTTGCTTCAGGATCTCGATGTTGTGGTGGAAAATAATGTCACCCTGTGAGGTGGCCTTTTTGTGTTTGCTCATGATGTTGTGTTGGTGATCAATAAAGGATACCATCTTGTTGGATTCGATGGGCGATCTCCAAACGTTGCTTTGACTTTTTTGTTTTCATAGGTTATCGTCAGCACACAACTACCGATCTTCCGAATGCCAACGGCGAGGCAGCCAACTGCTTTTGACAGCCGCCATTAACGCCGCCACGCGATCCATATATTTCGATCATTGTCTTGTTCCTGTGTCTCACTTCCCACCATTAAATACGAAGTCAGACTTTGCTGTGTCACAGCAGAGTTCGAAGAGGAGAAGAGGCAACAGCTTGAAGCGGAGAAGAGATGCCGGAAGTGAAACTCATCGTGGGGTGGGCGATCCCGTACGTGGTGAGGGTGGGGATAGCGTTGGGCCTCAACGGAGTCGACTTTGAGTAGCTGCAGGATGAGTTGGGGAAGAAGAGCGAGCTGTTCTGCGATTCAACCCTGTCTACAAGAAAATCCCCGTTCTCCTCGACCATGGCAAGCCCATCTTCGAGTTGATGATCATCGTGTTGGGCTGACAGTTCAAATTCAGTCCATATGGACTTCCTCAACTTATAACCCATCTTTTCCTCTTAAATCCTAATTTAACTTAAACCTTAAACTTAAATAGGGACTAACGGTGATTGCGAAAATTGAGATTAAGAGATTAAAATTGCAGCAAAAGATAGAAACTTCGTAGCAGCATCAGGGATTCAAAGAGAGGAGAAAAGGGTAGAAAAACAAGAGAAAAAGAAAGAGAAGAAGACAAGAAAAACGTAGAAATTATTCTCATTCATCCAAATAGTTTCTCATCTCAGGTTAGATCAGATCTACAATGAATTTTTCTGTGATTGCTTGATGAGGTTTTGGATATTGTGCACAGTGACGTGATCCTTGTATCCCAGTTATTCTCTTGTGATTGTTGCTTGGGTTTTAGGCAAGAGATTTGAGAATTGTATATTCATTATTTTTATAGTGAATTTTCTCTGGTTTGCCCCGTAGTTTTTACCCTTCACGTTGAAGAGATTTTTCACGTAAATCTTAGTGTTCTATTTGATTGTGATTTCCGTTTAATTCTGCTGTGTTACGGCCTGCTAGTATTTGTTCATATACAAAAGTTCTTCCTTGTTTATTGCCTCTTTTTATCCCATCAACTGGTATCAAAGCAAGGTTTTTGTGATTTAATTTTTATGTTTGAACATGGAGACTGGTAGTGTTTCTCGCATGATTAGTTTGAACGGAAACAATCGGATGATATGGAAACCAAGAATGGAAGATCTCTTGTATTGTAAAGATTTGTATGGACCTTTACAAGGGGATAGTGAAAAACTCATAACTATGACAGATGATGAGTGGAAGAGATTAGATCGAAAAACGGTTGGGTTCATTCGACAATGACTCGATGATAGTGTCTTTCACCGTTTCTACTGAAAGTTTTGCATATTCTATTTGGAAAAAGTTAGAAGGTCTCTATGAAAAAAAAACAATTGGCAACAAAGCTTTTTTATCAGAAAACTTATGAACCTGAAATATAAAGAGGGTGTTTCTATTGCTGAGTATTTGAATGAAATGTAGAGTATTACTAACCAGTTATCTTCTATGAAAATGTTTCTTGATGATGAGTTGCAAGCATTGTTACTTCTCAGTTCATTGCCAGAAAGTTGGGAGACACTAGTAGTTTCCCTCAGTAATTCTGCGCCAGATGGTATTGTTACCATTAGTCAAGTAACAAGCAGTTTGTTGAATGAGGAGTTGAGAAGAAAGAACTCAGCAGTATCTCAGATTGATTTACAGACACTTATCTCAGAGAACAAAGGAAGGTCAAGGTCTACAGATATAAGTAGTTCACGCATAGGTAGAAGCAAGTTAAGATCAAGGAAAGATATTGTTTGTTATAACTGTGGTGAGAAAGGACATTATAAGAATCAATGTAAGAAACCTAAGAAAAGCAAGAAAAAGGGAAAAGAAGTGGAGTCTACAGAGTCAAAAGAGAATACTACAACTATAGTGCAGGTTGGTGATTATTTGATTTTGTCTCCTTATGATGATATTTTTTTTTTGTGTTTCAGGATCTCGAGTGGATAATTGACATAGGAGCTTCTTATCATGTTACACCACGGAGGGAGTTCTTTGCTACCTACAGGTTTGGAAATTTTGGTATTGTCAAGATGGACAACCATAGCACAGTAGACATCATTGGCATGAGTGACATCCATATAAAGACCAACCTTGGATACAAGTTGGTGCTTAAGGATGTGAGGCATGTGGTTGACTTGAGGCTGAATCTAATTTCAGTTGGAAGACTAGATGATGAAAACTTTGATAGCAAGTTTCACAGAGGGCAATAAAAACTCAGTAAGGGTTTTCTTGTTATAGCTAGTGGAAAGAAATGTCATACTTTGTACAGGTTGCAGGCCAAAGCTTGTGGTGAACAACTGAATGCTACAAAGAAAGACTTCAGCTTGGAGTTGTGGCATAGGCGATTGGGACACATGAGCGAGAAGGGACTGCAAGCTCTTTCCAAGAGAGAGGTATTGCCTGACCTCAGAGGTATACGTCTGAACTCTTGTATTGATTGTTTAGCTGGTAAACAACATAGAGTTTCATTTGCTAGTCCTGCTTTGTCTAGAAAAATGCATGTCTTAGACCGTGTTTATATAGATGTATGTTGTCCTTTGAGGATAAAAACTCCTAGTGGTTCTACTAATGTTCCTGGCATTAGTGGTGTACTTTATTTTGTTATTTTTATAGATGACTTTTCCAGGAAAGTTTGGGCCTATGCTTTGAAGATCAAGGATCAGGTTATTGGTGTCTTCAAAGAGCTTCATGCCAGAGTTGAAAGGGAGACAGAAAGATAATTGAAATGCATAAGATCAAATAATGGTGGTGAGTATACAGGATTATTTGATGATTATTGCAGGTCACATGGCATTCAACATGAGATGACAGTTCTTGGTACATCTCAGCATAATACAATTACAGAGAGGATGAACCGCACCATCATGGAAAAGATCATATGTATGCTTTCACATATAAAGTTACCCAAAAGGTTTTGGGATGAGGCTTTGAGGACTGCAGTTGATGTGATTAACTTATCTCCCTATACAACCCTAGATGCTGATGTTGCAGAGCATGTTTGGTTAGGGAAAGATGTTTCCTATAAGCATTTGAGAGTGTTTGGTTGTCGTGCATTTGCACATATTCTAAACAATGAAAGGTCTAAGTTTGATGGTAAGACAAAAGAATGTATTTTTCTTGGCTACTCACATAATCAATTTGGTTACAAGCTTTGGGATCCAGAAAATAGAAGGTGTTTAGAAGCAGAGATGTGGTCTTCTTTGAGGATCAAACTCTTGAGGATTTAAAGAAGAAGGCACCAGCCAAGACTTCTGCAGAAGGATTAGTAGATTGTGACCCAGTTATTCCTCCAGTATATCAGGGTGATGAGGGAGATGTGCAGGAAGATGGTGTAGAACTAGATGTTAATCTACCTGCAGGACATGTTGAGCAAGAAGAATTTGAGGAGCAACTTTCCACAGAACCTCAGTTGAGAAGATCTTCTAGACAACGTCAGCCTTCCAGAAGATACTCTACAGATGAGTATGTGATGCTTATTAATGCAGATGAACCAGAGAGTTACCAGGAAGTAGTTGAAAGTGAGCAGAAAAAAATGTGGCTAGTTGCTATGCAAGAAGAGATGGATGCTCTATAGAAGAATCATACATATGATTTGGTGCAACTACCACAGGGAATAAAGGCCTTGAAGAACAAGTGAATTTTCAGGTTGCAGACTCAAGAATATTATTCTCAACCAAAGTACAAAGCTAGATTGGTTGTAAAAGGCTTTGGTCAAAAGAAAGGTATTGACTTTGAAGAGATTTTTTCTCCTATTGTTAAAATATCTTCTATTCGTGTTGCTCTAGGTATTACTGCTAGCTAGGACTTGGAGGTAGAGCAGTTAGATGTGAAGACAGCTTTCCTTCATAGTGATTTGAAGGAGAAAATTTATATGGAGCAACCAGAAGGTTTTAAAATCAAAGGTAAAGAAAATTTTGTCTGCAAGTTGAGAAAGAGTTTGTATGGATTGAAGCAAGCTCCAAGACAATGGTATAGAAAGTTTGATTCATTTATGATTGAAAATTGATACAAAAGAACGGCTTCAGATCATTGTGTGTACATCAAACGGTTTGGTGATGATTTTATTATTCTCTTACTTTATGTTGATGATATGTTTATCCTTGGGAAAGATATGTGTATAATTGATAGGTTGAAGAAGGAACTGAGTGAGTCCTTTGCAATGAAGGACATGGGGCCAGTAAAATAAATACTAGGCATGTAGATTTCTCGTAATAGAAAAAATAAGAAGAATTGATTTTCACAGGAGAAGTATATCGAGAAGGTATTAGAAAGGTTCAGTATGAGCAATGCAAAGCCAGTTGGTTCTCCTCTTTCAGATCACTTCAAGTTGTGCTCAGAACAAAGTCCATCAAGTGATGAGGAGAAGGAGAAAATGCAAAAGGTTCCTTATGCTTCAGCAGTTGGAAGTTTAATGTATGCAATGGTATGTACGAGGTCGGACATCGCATATGCAGTGGGTGTTACTTGCAGATTTCTTACAAATCCAGGCAAAGAGCATTAGGCAGCAGTGAAGTGGATCTTGAGATATCTCAAAGGAAGCTCTAAGGTTTATTTAACCTTGGGAGGTGGACCACCTGTGCTAACAGGTTACATAAATGCAGATATGGCTAGAGATATCGATACAAGAAAATCCACATCAGGTTTTGTACTTACTTTTACAGGGGGAGCTGTGTCATGGCAATCCAGATTGCAAAGATGTATTGCTCTCTCCACCACAGAGGCAGAATATATTGCTGCTACAGAGGTTTGTAAAGAAATGTTATGGATGAAAGAATTCTTACAAGAATTGGGGCTGAAACAAGAAAACTATGTGGTATATTGTAACAGCTAGAGTGTCATCCATTTATGTAAGAACCCAACTTTTTATTCTAAGTCAAAGCATATAGATGTCAGATATCACTGGATTCAAAATGTACTTGAAGAGAAGCAGTTGCAACTTCAGAAAATTCGTACAGATGATAATGGAGCAGACATGTTGATAAAGACCTTACCAAAAGAGAGGCAGGAGATGTGCTGATAGTTGGTCGGCATGGATTTACATTGAGGAGCAAAAGGGACAGCCTCCCTTATGGGCTAAAAGGGGAGGTTATTGGGCTGACAGCCCAAATTCAGCCCATATGGGCTTTATCAGCCCATAGCCCATCTTTCCCTCTTAAACCCTAACTTAACCTTAACTCTAGACTTAAATAGGAGCTAATGGTGGTTGTGAAAATTGAGATTAAGAGATTAAAATCACAGCAAAAGGCAGAAACTTCGCAGCAGCATTGGGGATTCAAAGAGAAGAGAAAAGGGCAGAAAAACAAAAGAAAAAGAAAGGGAAGAAGACAAGGAAAACATAGAAATTATTCTCATTCATCCAAACAGTTTCTCATCTCAGGTTGAGGAGGTTTTGGATATTGTGCACAGTGACGTGATCCTTGTATCTCAGTTATTCTCTTGTAATTGTTGCTTGGGTTTTGGGCAAGAGATTTGAGAATTGTACATTCATTATTTTTATAGTGATTTTTACCCTTCACGTTGAAGGGGTTTTCCACATAAATCTTGGTATTCTATTTGATTATGATTTTCGTTTAATTCCATTGTGTGTTACGGCCTACTAGTATTTGTTCATATATAAAAGTTCTTTCTTGTTTGTTGTCTCTTTTTATCCCATCACATCATGGAGTACGTCGACGAGGCCTAGCCCGCTACCGGCCGTGCCATCTTACCGGTCGACCCCTGCGAGCATGGTCTCCACCGGTTCTGGGCCGCGTACATCGATGACAAGGTATGCATGCTGATCACAGATGGGAGAATTAAGTTGGCGACGACCGGCTAAACTGCTCTCTCCGTTATCCTTGCTGCATCGCAGTTGAACCCATCGGGGGCTGCGTAATCGAAGGCACAGATAGAGGAGGCCAAGGTGGCAACGGCAGGGCTGGTGATTGCGGGGCTGAAGTTACTGGAAGACACATTCGGGAGACTGAGCAAAGGAAAAGGATTCTTCGGAGGATTGACATCGGAAACGTCGACATTGCCTTGGGGTGCTTCTTAGGGTGGCTGAAGGTGATGGAGAAGACTTGTGGCCTATAAAGTTTGATAGAGAATATCTTAGGGTAGTTGAAGCATGATGGAGAAGACTTGTGGTCATAGTGCGCCGACTAGCCACCACCGTGTAGCTGATGCGGAAGACAAAAGGCCCAGGTCATCCCCCTTCTTTGGTAGCGGGGCAACGTTCCGTCGGCCATTGTGGATCGTAACCCATGGGAAGCAATATGGATCGATCGCTAGGGGTAATGGTCCTCTGGCAACCAAGCGTAGGGAGTCATTCGACTCACCTTATCAGTCGTTAGAACAGACAAGTAGCATCCATTATGTCGTCCTCTACTGATGATGCATCGCAGGGGATTATACGGATCAATTATCCACATAAAATGAGTCACAGAAGAATATATGAATGATTCATTTGTCAGTCATGGCTCTCATTCAACTTCTCAGGTATAAAAATGGATCCTTGATGCTTGAACAAGGACCAAACCTTCGTACTTTAAATCCTTTGTTTCCATTATTTGATAGAGCTAACATGATCATCAGAGGAGTTAAATCGAGAAATCATTCTCGATATCGACCTTTTGTGCAGGACTTTCGAGAAGATTGGAGTCTATCCTCACCTAACATTATATACTCAAAAATCATCTCCAAACCACTTTGGCCAACACATTCCTCCTAGTAGTGATCCCCTTGCCTGAATGTCAAGACGGTCACTTGAAAAACTATGCACCTTCAAGAGAGGATGCCTCCATTGTGGGTGGGCAAAGAGGTTTTGCGCCCACGTGGCGATGAAGGCAATGATATTGGAGCCAAAGAATATAAATACATATATATATATAAGGTACAATACTAAAAAAATTACTGTCCAAAAGAATGAAAGAGTAAGACGAACTGAATTGTCTTAGATAATAAATTTATTTATCTTAATAAATAAACTCAATCATTTTTAAAATTTTAAATTAAATATTGGATCAGAAGAAAAAAGAGAGAAAAATAGATAACCAAAAAATACAAGACAAGAAGCAACACTATACCTCGATAAAGCCAAGATTGTACACATTGGATTGTACAACTTCTGCGAGAAGATAAACCTATCAACGTGGTAAGACAATATTAGATAAAGTTAATTGTTTCTTATTCAAAGAAGACCAACTATAGTACCAATCCCTTTGTAGAAGGTCGATAAACATTATCCCTTGCATATTATCATATTGATATGGAGGAGTTTTGTATATTAATTAATATAAATAATTTATTTTAAAATTTTAAAATTATATGGATATGTGAATTCTGATTATTTCAAAATTTTGTTATTTATTTGTTGCAAAAGAATAAAATCTTTGAATGAAAACTAATTTCACCAAGGAAAAAAATCTTTACTACAGCTAAACATCCTTTTCTTCTTCTAAATATTTCTATGAAGTATGCCTTTTTGGGATTGACATTCAAAAATAATTATTTTTCGTTTAAAATATTAATATTGTGAGATGAAAAGAGATGAACTAAAAGAAACTTAAAATTGAAAAAGTTATGTAAGCTTGAAATATATGATAACCCTGATTTATTTTATCCAAACTTGTCAATGTTCCAATTCTGACATATTACCATAGTCAGGTGAATAAAATTTAATCTGAATGAGTAAAAAAAAAAGATTGAACTAGTCTTTAGACTATATATATATATATATATATATATATATATATATATATATATATATATATAATTGAACTAGTCAAAAGTTTAATATGACTCAATATTTTAATATAAATTCTAATAAAAATACCCATGAGTAGATAAGTAAAATTTTTTATGTAACTAAATTTGAAGCCTTAAAAATAAGACAAACACAATTAACTCATACGAAAAAGAAGATTCCCCTCTTGGTATCATGAGCTATCAATTGTATGAGAAGACCAATTTCCCCATGTTCTATATGTAACTATCTAAAACGGCCTCAACAAAGATAAAACTATCAAATCTTAATATATATATATATATATATATTATATATATATTTATAAAAAAAGTAAAAAAAACCTCAGAAAAATATATTAAAAATATTCACGTGTTATAAGAAAAGAGATCAACTATGAAGATAGTTTCGTCCGCTTAAGGATTGAAAGACTCGAGTTACAGTTTGACCCATAGTTTAAAACTTAAATAAAGGATTTACTTGACAATACAAAAGTCATCTTTTACACGATTAAAAGAAAAAAAAGAATAATGATAATAAGAACCCATCCAATAACAATAGCAAGCGTAAGGATAAGATGTGTTGCATCAGACAAGTGATATCCTGCGAGGAGGTACAGGAAATGTCAAACCCAATTCTCACCCACCGTGAACGGTGAATACAAGACGACGGAGAATCGGAGGCTCCGCATCCTACTCTCTTGTGGGCCGTGCGCTGCAGCTGTTCTCGTGCTGCTGATGTGACATTATAATATTCGTCAATATTTTAATGGACTTAATAGATGGTTGATTATAAAGAAATTTGATTCCGTAGTCATCGGGTGTGAATCACATTTCTCGCGATATATATAGGTGTCCTATGGTAAAACAGGGAGTCAAAGGTTCTTCAGTGTCTTGGAAACAAAATTTGATATGGGTGATAAAAGTTAAGATTTTCCATAAACCGCTAAGATTTTTTCAACTATACGAGAAAATCTCATAGATTTGTTAAGAAAATCTTTATCCTAATATGAGAAAATTTTTATCTTAACATGCATAAATAAAAAGCATCACTATCAAATCATTAAGAGAACATCTTTTTATCATCTTCACCTTGTATTTTATCATGGTATTAGAGCCCCTTGCCTAGAGCAAGCTCCTCACCGATCTTCCCCTCCCCCTGCTTCCTCTACTTCCACGGGTGAAAGCTTCCCTTGCTTCCATGGGCGAAAGCTTCCCCTCTGTTGTCGTCAGTAGATTCTCGTTCCCTCTCCCTATTATTGACAGCAAATCTTCTCCCTTTCCTTTCTGAGACGACGACGGTTATCCTGCAGTCATTGCTTTCTTCCCCTCCGCTGTCGTCAGTAGATTCTCGTACTCTCCCCTTGTTGTCGACAGCGAATCTTCTCCTTTCCTTTCTGAGATGACGACGACCGTCCTACAGTCGTCACTTTCTTTTGAGCAGTAACTTCGACCGCATCCTCCTGCTGCTAACAACTGTTTTCCGACTAGCGGATCTCCACACTTTCAATGCCTCTTCTTAGGTCGCAACAGCATACTCTCTTCTCCCTGGTGACTGCGGCACATCTTTGGTGCACGACGGCAGCTTCTTCCTCTCTGCCCCCTACCGCTCGTCCCCTGCAAACGTAGAAGAACGAAGCCTCTTGCCCCAAACCATTTTCACCACGTTGGTCCAAGATCGGCATCCTTGACAGGAACGCCATCTTGCGGGAGCATGATAGAAGTTAAGATTTTTCTTGATAGACAGTTAAGATTTTTCCAACTACATGAGGAAATCTCGTAGATCTGTTAAGGAAATCCTCATTCTAACTGAGAAAATCTTCATCCTAACATGTATAAAGGGAGCACCACTACCAAATCATTGAGGGAACATGATAAAATACAAGGTGAAGATGATAAGAAGATATTCCCTCAATGATTTGGTAGTGGTGCTCCCTATTTATATATGTTAGAATGAAGATTTCCTCAACAAATCTATGAGATTTCCTTATGTAGTTGGGGAAATCTGAACTTCTATTATGCCCCCGCAAGATGGTGCTCTTGTTAAGGATGTCAATCTTGGACCGATGTGATGAAAATGATTTGCAGGCAAGAGGCTTCGTTCTTCTACATCTGTAGGGGATGAGCGGTAGGGGGTGGAGAGGAAGAAGCTACCGTCGTGCACTAAGGATGCATCACAGTCAACGAGGAGAAGAGAGTCTGCAGTTGCGACTTAAGAGGAGGCGGCGAAGAGCACGGAGATCCGCTAGTCGAAAAACAGCTAGCAGCATCAAGAGAATGTGGTTGGAGTTACTGCTGGGAAGAAAGCGACGACTATAGGATGGTCATCGTCATCTCAGAAAGGGAAGGGGAAGATTCACTATCGACATCAAGAGGAGGGAACGAGAATCTATTGACGACAGCAGAGGGGAAGAAAACGACAACTATAGGATGGCTGTCGTCGTCTCAGAAAGGAAATGAGAAGATTCGCTGTCGACAATAGGGGGAGGGAATGAGAATCTGTTGACGGTAGCGGAGGGGAATAAAACGACGACTATAAATAAGATATCTAGATGAGTGAGAGCCAAATACTGTAAGAAGCCAAGGACTTATCAATATTAAATAGTGTTTAAAATAAGATTTTCATAACATAATTTGAGTGATTGGAGAGTCAAAGTTATTGTCTTTGACGTGGGATCTGACTCCGCGCCAATGAATCCGACAATAATGGCGACATCGCTTGCGCCACCAATGGATACGGAGACTCCCTGCGTCGTCACTGCAGACGTTTTATTTCTATTGCAGTTAATTGCTACCTTGTTGCCCAAGAAGCAGGAGAGAAGCTTCCAACAAGCATCACCCATTATCATATATACGAAGCCCGGGCGTTGCTGCCTCTCATACCAAAGAAGGAAGAAGAAGAAGAAGAAGGCAATGGCAGCGGCAGCGGCAGCAGGAGAAGTGAGGCTGATCGGGGCGTGGCCGAGCCCGTACGTGCTGCGCCCGAGGGTCGCCCTGAACCTGAAGGGGGTGGAGTACGAGTTCTTGCAGGAGAAGTTCGGGGAGAAGAGCGAGCTGCTTCTGAGATCCAACCCTGTGTACAAGAAGGTCCCCGTCCTCCTCCACCATGACAAGCCCGTCTGCGAGTCGATGATCATCGTGGAGTACGTCGACGCGGCCTGGGCTAAGTCCGGCCAGGCCATCTTGCCGGCCGACCCCTACGAGCGCGCCCTCCACCGCTTCTGGGCCGTCTACATCGACGACAAGGTTCGCATGCCTCCATCAATTTCTGACCTTTGTTTTCTTCGTCTATAAATTTTCTACGATCATCGACATGAATGATGATGACTGAATCCTTCTGCACGCAGTGGTTCCCGTCAATGTTCGGCATCGCAAAGGCTGAAACAGAGGAGGCCAAGGCCGAATCCGTGGAGCAAGCGTTGGCCGGGCTGAAGCTGCTCGAGGAGGCGTTCGAGAAACTGAGCAAGGGCAAAGACTTCTTCGGCGGGGACACCATTGGCTACGTCGACATCGCCCTTGGCTCCCACCTGGGGTGGGCGAAGGTGATCGAGCAGATGACCGGCCTCAAGTTGCTCGACGAGGAGAAGACGCCTCTGCTCGCGGTTTGGGCGGAGAGGTTCTGCGCCCACGAGGCCGTGAAGGCGGTGATGCCGGAGACGGAGAAGCTGATGGAGTACGCCAAGATGCGTCTGGGGAAATAGGATGAGTCTCCTGCAAATTAAAGACAAGGAATCGTGGTGGTCACTTGGAGTTGCTTCAGGATCTCGCCGTTGTGGTGAAATCCGGAGAGAATAATGTCACCCTGTGAGGTGGCCTTTTTGGGTTTGCTCATGATGTTGTGTTGGTGATCAATAAAGGATACCATATTGTTGGATTCGATGGGCGATCTCCAAAGGTTGCTTTGACTTTTTTGTTCTCATAGGTTATCGTCAGCACACAACTACCGATCTTCCGAATGCCAATGGCGAGGCAGCCAACTGGTTTTGACAGCCGCCATTAACGCCGCCATCCGATCCATATATTTCGATCGTTGTCTTGTTCCTGTGTCTCACTTCCCACCATTAAATACGAAGTCAGACTTTGCAGTGTCACAGCAAAGTTCGAAGAGGAGAAGAGGCAACAGCTTGGAGCTGAGAAGTGAACCTCATCGTGGGGTTGGCGATCCCGTACGTGGCGAGGTGGGGATAGCGCTGGGCCTCAAGGGAGTGGAGTATGAGTTGCTGCAGGATGAGTTGGGGAAGAAGAGCGAGCTGCTTCTGAGATCGAATCCTGTGTACAAGAAGATCCCCGTCCTTCTCCACCGCGGCAGGCCGGCCTGTGAGTCGATGGTCATCGTGCAGTGCATCGACGCCCTCTGGGCCTTTTCCGGCCCTGCCATCCTGCCAGCCGACCACCACGAGCTCGCTCTCCAACGCTTCTGGGTTGTGTACATTGACGACAGCGTATCATCAATTCTGCTGACCAGTTCATCAACAGTACTAGGGATCCTTCGCAGTCTTCTTCTCTTCCACTTGATGCCAATATGACTCACACCATGATGCAGTAATGGCCGTCAGTGGCTATGATCGGGAAGGCTCAGACCCAGGAAGCCAAGGCCGAAGCGATAGAGCAAGCGCTCACCGGGCTGACGCTTTTGGAGGAGGCCTTCGGGAGTCTGAGCAAAGGAAAAGGTTTCTTTCGGAGGGGACGCCATCGGCTACCTCGACATCGCGCTCGGCTGGATCAAAGCGATCGAGAAGTTGACCGGACTCAAGCTTATAGACGAAGAGAAGACGCCTCTCCTCACCGGATGGGCGGAGAGGTTCTGCGCTCACGAGGCTGTAAACCAGGTGACGCCGGAGACGGAGGAGTTCCTCAAATTCCTCCAAGCAGCATGGAAGGCTCAACCTGCAGACTTAAGGAGCCTTTTGGCTGCTCGCGGTTGCATGTCATAGCGATCGTGTATGCTTGCGTGTGGGAATTGGTCAACAGACTGTGATGTGATACGTGTTGGCGTTTTATTGGTGATTTGGCATCTCATACTATATCTTTCGATGATGTCAGTTTTTTGTTTCTGTGATGCGATTCGATTGGCGCGTTCGATATGTTATAATATAATTTGCATCCAACGAAATGTACGCATGCGAATGGTGCGAGTTTTGTGGCACGTGATGTGCATGTGATCGATGGCAGACCGGGCCTGTGGGGAGCTAACCCTCATTTCGTGGCTTTCGCATCATCGTGCCCTCTTTCTCCGTTCCCACCCTCCCATGCCGGCGGTTCATGCCGTGGTTGGTTGATCCGTAACGCTGCATCCTCTTCGCAAATATGTCGGCAATCGGAAGAAGCTCTGTGAGTGGGTCTTCCTTAGATCTGTTCTCTATGGTTCGTTTGACGAAAATCGATGGCTTTGCTTGTGCTCTCAAAATTTTAGTCCCGTTCCAGGGTTGTGAACTTTGGTTGGAATTAGTGTTTCTTGGGTGTCGTTGGAGGGAAATATTAGGGGTTTTTTATACAATTGAAGCAACGCGTTATTTTTTGTTGAGATTTTGGTGTTTTAGATTTGATCTGATACCTTTCTTCTGCAAGTGCCTTTCACCATCGTTCCCCTATTTCCTCCATAACGTTCTTTGGGACGGCCGATGCTGGGATGATCGTATATGAATCGCCATATGTGAGAATTTTTGTTCAGTTGGAACGCATATGGTGATTAACCTCGTGTGAGCCGTTTCCAGCATCAGTGGTATCCTCTTCGCGATGATAGCCTGGTTCCTCCCTTGGATGCAATTGTGATCTCGATTGTTATCCCTTACAGAAAGGTTTTTGTCGAGTAGCACTTTAATTATTAAGAAAAGAATGTAAATGCATATTACCTAACCCTTTTTGCTGTCAAATTTAGTCATCCTCTAAGCTAGATTGTAGGAGCCAACCAATATCTCTTTGCAGGACACATGCACCATCTGTAATGGATCTCAATGTGATGACCTAGCAAGACAAGAAAAGGAGGGTCAAGGATGATCCTAGCTGGTCACCTCGGACGTTCAAGTTAAGATGTGATGAACGAAAGAGAAGTTGCAGTTAAAAATAAATTACCCAAAACATGTTGTTTGCACCTCTACCTCCCTATGCCTCAGAGTTTTATTTACCAAGCGACTGAGTTTAGGTTTTCGTACATATATGGATGCTGTCAAAGTTTGTTACCTGTCAAGGTGAAGGCAGTAAGTGCCTGAGGTTGAAATTAAGTTATGCTGAGTTGTCTCAGGCATGATACCAAATCAAATATATGGTCAGGATGAGGACCTACAGGGACTTATCAACTCAGCTGGGACTGGCAAGTGTTTTGTGGGGATTGGGGATTTGATGGATGATACTTCCTTCTTATGCTAGTGGAATGTATGGGAAAGTTGACTGAACTTAAAAAAAGAAGATAATCTTTTAGCAAAGCTTGGATGAAACCTGATAATTAATTGGCAGCTAGTCAGAACTTAAGTATGAAAATACTTGTTGAATTGTGCAAACAAGATATTCAAGATAAATGTTCAAATGCCATTTGAACTAGTTTAAAATCCTTGCAATGTGATGGTTGGAAAAACTATAATATTAGATAATATTCAAAGTAACTAATATTTTGCTATATATGATTATTCTGAGAGGGAAAAAAAAGAATATGACAATAAAGTATTGAATAAGATAAGAATTAAACTTTTTGCACATTTAGCTTTCAACATTCATGATCCTTGATATCATGATTCCATATTGGTCTATACAGGTTGATACGAGCAGCAAATATTAATATGTAGAATGCCCTGTCTGGTAGGACACCTTGTATTCAAGTGTATCTTGGTATGCTGATCATTACAAATCGATAGGGTTTGGTACAGTTTGATGCAAATTTAGTACAAATCCTTACTGATAATCAAATGTTGGTACAAGTCTGTACCTTATCCAGACTCTACCATTCCCATATCTAGTTTGTTGTTAGAGGACTCTTAACTTCATCCGAACACACCATTTTATAAATATCTAGTCTACCAACAAGGCATTACATGAGACCACTATTGGAAAAGTTATTGGATAAAATTACAGATTTGTTATGTGTCACTAGACCCCCTAGCCCTCCCATACCACTTGGTCTGGTTTTAGTCTGTGGAGTTTTATTGCCTGAATACTTGATATATTGTGTTTGAATCATTGGATTATCATTATATATCATTTTGATTAAGATGTGTTGTGATTGTCCGCTTGATTTATTAAATTTCTATTTATTTAACAAGATATACTGCCCATGATTACCTTTTAAGGTTCTAAATGATATATATTTATGATATTGATCATGACACCATAAATGTGATATGTTAGTGAGACTACTTTCATGTGGGTTATGTTATTATTGAAAACCATAAAAAACCAACAAAAATGATTTATTTGTTCTACATGCTTGGTCAAACCAACATCCATATATATCGATGTTGGTGGTGTGCCATGCTTGTCTACCCAGTAAGGTTCATTACCAGGAGGGTACCATTTTGAGATGAGATCAATATGTGTACAGTTCTTGATTCGATCCTAGAATCTCAATACTATGTAGGATCTTGATTGTAACAAACTCGCGTGAGGGAAACCATATGCTGCAGGACCTTGACACTAGTCTTGATCAGTCATGCTACAAACTACTTATCAATTATTAACAATGTAAACAATTGTTGTGTGTCGTTTGACATTTTGAGTAGTGAACCATTCTGGTCCTTGGTCAGACTGGTATGGGTCAGCGCATTGACACATAGTATGCTCATATGTGCTGTTGAACTCTTATTAAGATTTTAATTTACACGATATTGAGAGACGTGTTGTGGTCTGTGTCACTGACCAAACAGGCCAGCAGATTGTTAGATGCTGCCTGATATGTATTGGTCTGGGTGAAACATAGAATCATGATTATTACAACATTAACTATGATACTTCTATAGCTCTGAAAAAGCTATAGTGAGCTTCACCTTTTTGGCATTCTGCCCTTTACATATTCAAATTTAGTATATGCCACTCAAAAGCTGGAAATTACACTGACTCACTGTCTAAAGTGCATGATCCAGATAAATAATCAGCCTTGCTTAGGCTATGAGCCTATCAGGACTTCCTGAAATAAAAAGCAGAAGATACCTTCTTCCTACTTTGTGAATGGAAGTAGTTGAACCTTTCTGTTGGTCCTGTTTTGGATCCCTCAGCACCCTTTTCCTATCACAGGACAGGTTGGTGAAACAGGCAAGCTATTCTTCTCAAATGTCCATAGCAAGATTACCCTGCAGAGTTTTAAAAGTAGAGATAAGGTTTTGAGTGGGAACCATAAATATGACAGTTTAGATTTCTAGGGGACTGAGGAATAAAAAAGAAAAAAGAAAATTAGTTGATTGGTTGGTGGAAAAATGCTTGTCTAAATAGGATATAGATTCCAATAATCATGCTAGCAATTTTTTTTATTAAATGTCAAGACGAGCTTTGTGGAAACTCTAATTACAGAATCCATTCCAGGTGATCCTTTGCTGTATATTTTGTTCACTAGAAAACAGTAGTAGGTTTTCAGATTAAAGTGCAACAAGGAGAGCCTATAAAAGACTAGGATTGTTAGAGAACACTTGATGGTCCTTAATGATTTTTAAAGGACATGATCCTGAAGATAGAAATATGGAGAGAAGAGTTTATTTTGTCGAACATAGATAATTGGGATTTTAAGTTTTGCACTTTTTGGTCTTTTATAATACTGTAAAGTGTAAACAATGATAGTATGTGCTTAATTTGTTGTTTTCGGCTTGACAAGGTTTAGTAGGAAAAGATGTATGCGACTGGGAGATGTTCTACATATATCTTTAATTACATTTGTTCAATTTCACAAAGTTTCTTGACATCCTTCTTAAATAAGTTAATGCAATACATTGTGGTTCATCAATGCTCTCTTGTTGTACATTTTCTTCAGCATGCCATTATTTAGTTGTCTTATTTGTGTATGTTATGTGCTTCTCTTAGGCACCTCTCAAGAACCTTTCTTCGCGATACAAGGCTGAACTGCTTCATCATTTTAAAAGCTGGAGGTTAAATTCTGCTTGTAGATCACTCAGCACCCAGGCTGCAACAACTGGAAGTACTCCTCAGCCTCCACCACCACCCCCACCTCCGGAAAAGACCCATTTTGGTGGTCTAAAGGATGAAGATCGCATTTTCACCAATTTGTATGGCTTGCATGATCCTCTTCTAAAAGGTGCGATGAAACGGGGTGACTGGTATAGAACCAAGGACTTGGTACTTAAGGGGAGTGACTGGATTGTTAATGAAATCAAGAAATCTGGTCTACGTGGCCGTGGAGGTGCTGGTTTTCCATCTGGTCTTAAGTGGTCTTTCATGCCCAAGGTATCTGATGGCCGCCCTTCTTATCTTGTTGTCAATGCTGATGAGAGTGAACCTGGTACATGTAAAGACAGAGAAATAATGCGCCATGATCCCCATAAACTGCTTGAAGGGTGCCTGATTGCTGGAGTTGGTATGAGGGCAACAGCTGCTTACATTTACATAAGAGGGGAGTATGTAAATGAACGATTAACTCTTGAAAAGGCTAGGAAGGAAGCTTATCAAGCTGGACTTCTGGGGAAGAATGCTTGTGGATCAGGTTATGATTTTGATGTACATATACACTTTGGTGCTGGAGCATACATCTGTGGTGAAGAGACAGCATTGCTAGAGAGTCTTGAAGGAAAGCAAGGAAAACCAAGGCTGAAGCCTCCTTTCCCAGCTAATGCTGGACTATATGGCTGTCCAACAACTGTGACAAATGTGGAGACTGTGGCTGTATCTCCCACAATTTTGCGGCGAGGACCTGAATGGTTCGCAAGCTTTGGCCGGAAAAATAACTCCGGCACAAAACTATTCTGCATATCCGGTCATGTCAACAAACCTTGCACCGTGGAAGAGGAGATGAGCATCCCATTGAAGGAATTGTTAGAGAGGCACTGTGGTGGTGTTAGAGGAGGTTGGGATAACTTGTTGGCAGTTATTCCGGGAGGTTCCTCAGTTCCTCTCCTTCCCAAGCACATATGTGATGATGTCTTAATGGATTATGATGCTCTCAAAGCTGTTCAATCTGGATTGGGCACCGCGGCAGTGATTGTGATGGACAAATCCACTGATGTCGTGGATGCGATAGCAAGACTATCTTACTTCTACAAGCATGAGAGTTGTGGCCAGTGCACTCCCTGCAGAGAGGGGACCGGATGGCTATGGATGATTATGGAGAGATTGAAGGTGGGGAATGCTATGCTGGAGGAGATTGATATGCTTCAGGAAGTCACGAAGCAGATTGAAGGGCACACCATATGTGCTCTTGGCGATGCCGCTGCATGGCCAGTGCAGGGTCTTATCAGGCATTTTAGGCCAGAACTAGAAAGGAGGATCAGGGAGAGAGCACAGAAAGAGCTCTTGGAGGCTGCAGCTGCTTGAGTCCTCTGGCCTGACCATGCCGAACATCTTTCTTCCATTTATTGCAGCTTATCTTATCTGTGAAAATAATGAACTTCTGTTAGAGGTCATATGTAAGGACACCTTATATGCTGTTCTTGAGCTTGTGCTCTAAACTATTTTCTGATGGCATAGCTCTCTTGTTGAACCTCTCAAGACTGTAAATTTTGGGATTGCATCCTTTCGACTTCAAAGCTGAGAACTCATTTGTTGCGTGTCCTTGAATTGGCATTGGGAATCCATAATTTGCGGCCTAAAGGATTTTATGGTCATGCAATTTTGAATTTGAATGTTGTTCATGAGTAACATTAGTGTAACCTACCATATACCATTTGCCTGTCTCTGGTATACATTGCCAATCGGACATTACTCTTGAGCTGCTTCAGTTTGTCGATATCACTGCTGAATCCACCATTGTCTCATTTGCTCATTCTTTGTTAGTTTGCTATTAGCCTACATTACCCTGAGGAATCCAACGTATGATTGAACTAAATGTTTTCAGATCCAACCTATTGTTGATCTGAACGTGATCCACATTCGATTAGATTACTTTGGAGCCACTCGAAAGAAAATTCTAACATGAAATTATTAAATTGTCTTAAAACACAACTAAATCAAACTTAATTAGCTCCAATGTACTTTAAATTTCTAAAGTACTCTACAATTTTTGATGGATGATTTAAGTATGAATTAGAACTACTCTCAATATCCTCTCACCAAACCTATTCAATGTTTCTTGGAAACGTGTTTACGGGTCTCCTTGATCGACCAATGATCACATCGCATGTGGTGGTTGATATATTAATAAGTACAAGACGAAACTTGTACCTCGCATGCATGCTTGTCGAGATTCTCACCTCACGATTCAACTGATATCATGTCTATATAATCATAACGTGACTTGATAAGCCAAAACCGCTTTTGCTGAACTGATGACTAGCAACTCAAGGATTGAAAGGGAACCATTTACAGGGTGGTTTAGGTGGCGGTTGAAAGAAAATGAAATCAGGTTAGATTTGAATAGGATCCAATCTGGTTTGACAAGAAAAGAAAAGCTTGGAAGAATGGAAAGAAAATTTCAAGTTTCCCTCGTCGTGTACCCAACAAAATGCATTTTGTGAAGCTGGGTTGTCTTCATATGGTCGTTTCCTTTTCTGCGAGATGAGTGAGTCCATGAGACCTGACCGGTAGCTGTAGTCATTTTTCTTCTTCCTTTCACTGTAGTCTGCCATCATGCCCTACCATGTGTTCCTCTGAGTTCATATTCATAACCTCGCATGTACTTGTTCTTGGCCCATGTCCACTCAAGTTCACCTTTCCTTTGAGCAACTTTGTACTGCCCAAGGATGAGCAAAAGGAAGGTACAATAATTGTGATCCAGATCCCTTTGAATTGATCTTTTTGGACCCCTTTTGCCTAGGCAATTTGAACCACCTGCCCCACTAAAGAGGGGGAAAAAGATGAGCCAAGTGTGTCATCGTTCAATTATTGGTCTCTTTTCCTGGGAACTGATATCCCTTTGACCCAGGGGAGGTACCATGGGATGCCAAAGGCAGATGCTGAGACAACTTGGACCTTTTCTGCTGGTGATTATTTTCTCTACTTGTTTGCTGATTCTGTACTGGATTGTGATGGATGGTGATGTCCATCCATCCACAAGATAGATGTTCCAACTGTTGTGTTCTGGTTGCAGGCTAATCAAACAGTGATTTATTACGATTTTGTTGAGGAACTTTCACAAGAAATGTATTTTAGTAGGACATCATAATGCAGAGAAGTACTACTCATGGATTCCATGGAGGGCATAATTTGTTTCATTCCTTGTACTCTGTAAAGGTGAAGAAAAATACAATTCTCAGCACCTTTGCCACTACTGATTTTTACTAGTCTTCTTTAATGCCCGCCCTCTGCTACTTTTATTCGGCTCTTGCTTAATGATAAGTTGGCAGCAGTTTGATCAGTGTTTCCATGGGCCAACCCTGCAGCACACCCATGTCTGTCCCTGTTCTTGTCTCACCCATCACCCATGTCTTGCAGCAGTAGGTCAATACACATCTCCTTGAAGCCATCCATAAAGTCCATTTTTCACTGCTCTGTTGCCCGTTAAATAATGTTTCTGTAGCCTTCTTATTGATTGTTAGGCTCATGCGAGACATGCAAAACCTAATCATGGCAGTCATGTGTGCCAGAAACAAGATGGACAACCATGGAGAATGGAGATGTCCTGTAGACCAAACGCACACCCATGATTGAAAAGAGTTGTTAACTACAAGCAGAGGAGTGGTTCTTGATCAACACATGTCACAACCCACACAAGCAATTAATAGGTGACAGCACAGGGATGCCACTCTTCTCAATCGGCCTAACAGATGCCCTTAGTATAAGGTAATCTTCCCGGCAAGGCTCTCTAGTATGGTTAGGGGGTGGGGAGGGGCCATATGGGATTTAAGACATAGTTTAGCATTCTCCCCACCTAAAAATAAACTCGATCAATCTTATTCTTGTGAGCAAAAAGATTATTTCTGTGATTTAAGTTTACATTATCTAAAATATTAAATGGTAAAGATGAAGATATCAATGGTTTACAGTAGGAAATTCCAAAACTTGCGTATAAAGTGAGGTTGAGCACATATCCCACCACACACACAGAAGAGAGAGGGAAAACTCACGTGCAGGAAGAATGTTGGGGTCTGCTGCTGCTGAGGACGATGAGGTGATGAGAGAGAAAGGGGGAGAGAACAGAAGGAATTGAAAAACCATGGTGGTCTCTCATTAATAACGATGATGATAATAATAATGAGAATCCTAGGCTGCTGCTACTGGTGGTGGTGGTGGGTATAGGAAACATCAGAGAGGGGGAGATAAAAGGAGGCCCGGTTGTGTTGAATGGAAGCCTTGGGATCGGTTTGTCTCCGCATTGGAGGGCTCTGTGGCGCAGTGGATCACCAGTGAGATCTTGGTGTATTTGCTCCCCACAAGGTGCACAGACCTTTCATCCTTCTTTTTTCTGTCAGGAATCATTTTATTTTTGTTGTTCTTTTTGTTCTCTCCTTAATATTTACTCTCTCTCTCTCTCTCTCTCTCTCTCTCTCTCTCTCTCTCTCTCTCTCTCTTTTTAATATCTGCCCATCATATCTTTCCAGTGTTAACACAGGTATTATTGTATTCTGAGTATGCACTGCTGCTTGTTTAAATCAATATGTCACGCAGTTGTTCTGCTTACACCTGTCTCTCCCCATCTCTGTCAAATTCCGATTGCAGTGTGCTTGGATGATGGTGAAACAACATTTCTTTTTCTTGATGATTTGCTGTTTTGGTTTTCTGAGTGTCCTTGTCAACTTGTTTCTTCCTTGGTTTATTGTATTTCCTTGTCAGTATTTGACTTTGGATCTCTGGTATCAAGAACTTGAGCAGTTAGTTTTCTGTATGTGAAGCCGGATTTTCCTATGAACTTTTGATCATAAAGTTATGAAAACTTTTAGATGGATTTGGGCTTGTCAGATGAAGGTGATGAGTTCTGTTTCTGTATAGGCTTTTGAAGCAAAGCCCTTTTCCTTGCAGACATCAAGTGGAAAGAAAAAGAAGACTAGGGTTATTTGAGTTTGCCTGTGGTCTTTCTGCTTCTTGTTGCTATTTTTTGTTATGTCTGGTTTCTTGTGGTCTTTTACCACCAAGAACTGGGAATTCTGAGTTCTCTTTGTTTTCTCTTTCGACTTACTAGGAGTTTGTTATTTGCCATAACATTGGATCTTTTGCAAGCATGGCTTGGTTTTGGTAAAAAACCGATTTTTCAATGTTGCAATGCTGAAAGTGATTATCAATTTTCTGTGGTAAATGCCTTGGCCCTATTGTTGATCCTTCAATCTTTTGCTGTTCTTTGTTATCTATTCCAGATTCATTGTTCATAAGTTTCTTATACTGTTGTAATCCTCTGTAGCACCATCTAGATTGTGTGAAATTTAACTTCCACAATACGAAGTTTCTGAAATTTCTTGTGAGCTAAAGAGATAGAGATGTCTGTGGAGTTCAGAAATATTTGGAAAAACCAGTTGATTCATTTGAGTCTATCATCTGTTGTCCTCCATTATTTATTTAAGTCAATTATAGTCTCAAAAAGCAGTCAGATTGACTTACCAGGTCAAATATTCGATTCATCTTCTTGTTCTACCATATTTTTATAATTTGTTATTTTCTGTAAGTTTATGCGCCATCTTTTTTGTGGTCCTTTTTTCTGTTGCTGGCTTTTACATATTCTTGAACAGCTTGTTGGAGCTTATGTACTTCTTATAAGGACGCACTATCCTTTGCTGTTCTGCCTACGGCTAACGAAGCTACCACTGTGCGCAGGCAATGTGATGATCCAACATCCTCCTGTTTCAAAAAATTTTGGCCTGCCCAGTGTTTAGGAAAAGAGTAAAGTCCACCTTTTGTTCCAGCACTGCTAACCAAATGGATAACACACCAAATCTTTGTTCAAGGGATCCTGGACATTCTCAATACAGTGAGGCATCGTTTTTTGACAATCTGCTATGTCATAAGTATTCATCTTCTGTAGCATATACTGATGCATTAGCAAACACCCAGCCTCATCAGAACACTGTTGAGGTTCCAATAGTGACCACTGTGACTTCACAGGGCTCAATTCTGGAGACCCCTAATATGGTCACTTCCTGTATAGACAAGCATGCTTATGACTCGTGGAAGAATGGAAAAAATGACATGCTATTCACGCATACAGTTGGTGTATCAGTAGATGGTTCAGAAAATCTTCTTCATGACAGCGATTCCCAAATGAATCTACGGAGACAGCTGGGTGCGTTAAATAGGCAGTGCTTATCTTTGCAGCAATCAGATGTTTCAACAGTACCTAGTCAAGGTTTATCACTGAGCCTTGGAACACAGATTATAGTCCCTTCAATCCAATGTCAGCATACTAGCTCAGACATCTCTCTTTTTCGACCTCATCAAACAACTTCCAGAAACGGTGGATCAAGCAGAGATGAAAATTGTCAAAACAAATGTACGAAGGCCAACAACTTCCTGTATGAATCAGTGAGTCTTGGTGGTTCAATTCTAAATTCAAAGTATCTAAAGGCAGCACAAGAATTACTTGATGAAGTTGTTAATGTTCAAAAGGCTCTGAAGCGAAAATCAATCAAAAGTCAAAGTCTTCATACTTCTGCTGGTACCACCACAGGAAAGGATTGCAGTGCAGGTGAAGGAATATCGTCGAACCCTCAAGACTATGCCATCAATTCATCCAGTGAGCTCTCACCCTCTGAAAGGCAGGATCTTCAGAACAAGGTTACCAAACTATTGACTATGTTGGATGAGGTGCATATTTCCTTCACAATCTCACTGCATTATATAGTTTTGCACAAATATTTTACTATTACTCTTTCAGAATCACATTTTTGAACGACATGTTGCAGTTAATAGCTTATTTTAAATCCTAGTATTGAGTAGTCAAAGTTGTATCTTAAGAATCTGAAGGTTACAAATTAAAAAAAATTCATGTATTATATTTTATTAGGTTTTATTGAGAATAAAACATTCAATCCTTGGTTTATTTTGCAATCTCCAATAACTTTTTCTACTACTGGTAGAAGGAAGTGTATTGTTTAGATTTTTCATTGTTATTATTTTCTAGAAACCATTAAGAAAAAGGATTAGAAAAGTTTTCCCAATGTTCTCTTTTCCAAAATGCTTATTGTGTTTTGAGGGCTGCATTTACTAATTCTTTTTATGGAACATCTAATTGCATATTGTCCTTGGTTCTCAAGGTGGAAATGTATTTAAATCCACTCTATATGAGAATTAAAACCTTGTTTATATTGTCATCATAAAATTTTCACAGGAAAGATCAACATTCAAAGAGAAACCTGCTTATTTTGTTGGCATATGTACAGATTGGAGTTGTGATGACTTGAGATTGAGAAGGGTTTTCTGCATCAGCGTAGTGTCTGGTATTTTACATAATGGAAACTTCTAAAGAAAGTTTGTTTATTGTAATTCTCTGATGTATTTTGCTGAGGGCCTATTCTTATAGGCTACCATAATGTAGAAAACTGGCAAACAAGACCAAACAAATATTTGAAAATAGCTACTTGCTCCTGACCCACGAGATAGTGACAACTTTCTAGGTCTGTTCTTGTGATCATTAGGGATGAAACTCATGAATCCTATCCTGCAGCATTTTTTCTCCCTCATGTACGAGCTGGAATCTTACAAAGATACTATCTCAGAAAACTCAAACATATTACACAGTGAGATCATAGAAGTTTGCTCTATTGAGACCTAATTTTGATTTTTTCCTTATACCTTAGACTCTTTATGGACTTGTTATTCAAAAGTAATTATATAACATTACTGATCTAATGAGTTTCATTTGTTTCAGTTTCCTTGTTTGCCGTTTCCTGTTAGTGATGTATGAGATAGTAATACTGGAGATGTAGTGCCATCTCTTGGTCATTATGAATAAGAAAGTATAATAATGCTAAACCAAATGTAACTGCTCTTTACACCCATTTTTGTGAGATGATCTACTGAGTTAATGACTCATAAGTTTGCTAGTCTCACCCATAACTATTTATCATTTTTTTCCGGTCAATATGATCTGATTCTTGTTTTAGAATTTTTTTTTTCCGATAAAAGTTTCAAACTCCAAATTGTCAGACCCATGTACAATGTGCAGAAACATCAGTGAATTACAACTAATTATTGTAAACCCACTTTCTTTTGTCATTATGAACTACGAACACTGAGTTCTCCCTCATTCAACTAAATCCTTTCCCTGCCCTTCTTGTCTCTTCTCTCTCTCTCTCTCTCTCTCTCTCTCTCTCTCTCTCTGATTGGTCAATCCTTCTGGATGGTAAGGCATCATTATTTATATAATCGATTAGGAGGAAGTTTCCAAAAATTCAATTATTTTCTTAATGAAAGCATGGAAGTTATTATCTTTTCTCAAGAGACCATCAATTGTGTACTCAACTAAATTTTGTCATCTATCTCATCAATCTGAAATTAGAAGTGCACTAATATATCTACAGTATACCATATTGCCTTTTTGTTTCTATCTGATTTCAGAAACTATTCATGATATGTTGTTGTTGCATTAACTTTTATGTCTGTATACATTTTAATAAATCTGTGAAACTTATGGTCGTGAAATTATGTCTGCACTTCGGGGGTAACTGCTAAGCAAGTATAATGCTTCTTTCATGTAGAATACTAATTGATAAATTTCTCATAATTCATCTTAAAAATTCCAGCTAGAGGAGATCGCTTCATGAAGAAACTCTTCACTTTTAACCCATTCTGTGTGTTGCAAGCTAATGTTATCATTTAAAGTTCATAAATCATTCAGAAAATAAGTAACAACATTGAACCAGATTTCAAGTATCGGCAGTCTGACTAAGCACCAGCACTGGACTATATGCTTGGTCCTGATTAGTTATTTTTTATCATTCAGTGATACTAGATAGTATGAGTCAGTATATCTGTACTGTCTTGGTCCAACAAGGTGACAAGACTGTTATTTGATCAAGATTTTAAACTTTCATAATACATGCAGTTTAGAGAGTAATTACAGTAGTGTTCAGGTTGATGTGGCATTACTGAATTAAGGAGGAGATGGTAAATGCAATTATTTTAAAAAATTTGTAAGAACTTGATGGAATAATATTGATGAATGAAAATGCTATTAGTAACTTCCTATCTAGAGAAAGCAAAGGAGTGACTAAGTGGCTTAACAGCTTTCTTGTGACAATGGTGGTCACAAGGCTTAAGTGTTATAATTGCAGAATAGGCATGATACATATGCAGATGGACCTCACTTTTAGCCCTCATATTGCCCTTATATTTGTTTACAAGCATGGAAATATAGGTTTATGCCACTTGAAAATTGTGTGCCGGCAACAATGATTTATTTACAGCATGTGGCATCTGGTAAAGAAGGATGATAAAGATAGCAGGTGTATTTTGGAAAGCAATTGAACAAAACCATTCAAAACTTAAGGAAACTTTAAAGGCCACCAATGATGATACCTTGAGCTGATGACTTATCTAATAAAGAAGATATAATTGGTAAAAAGGGACATGATAATATTCAGAAAATAACGTAAAAGAATATTGAATAAGAACAATAGAGGAAGCTTTGATGTTTCTAACTTGCTAGTAAGATACTGTTCAAATTTAAAAAGTTGCATAGAATCTGTTGAAGGACCTATTGAGACGCAATAGGATTCCCCTGCTAAAGTGGATATTATACTTTGCACAGATGGACATGTAAGAGAAATTAATTGCTCAAGCAATTCAGCATTGATAAGGATAAATTGTTAAAAGGATTTGACTGACTAAACAAAATGGAAAAATAATGTTAAGATGTTGTGGTTAATGCCTTTCAGGTTCTTTTTCTATGCTAGCTGTAGCTCTTTCTGATAATATAAATGCCAGTACTTCGTAGTCATCTTTTAAGTTTTATGGTTGACCATATAAAACATTTTTTAATCCAACTACTGACTAGCTTTCCAATTGTCTTTACTTACACGTGACATAATCAACTTTCAAATTTCTTTTGCATGGGCTACATTGATTACATGTATGATGGTGCAGGTGTGCCAGATAAGTGTTGCTTTTATTCCTACTGGACCAGATAAAAAAATGCATTTAGTTATTTACTACTGTAATAAAATTCTGTAACTTGAGATACTATTAGTTGCCCCTCATTAACCAATATATTGGTCCAAACAAGAAGAAATTTACCTGTTCAGTTATTATTTTATATAAACAGGACAGAAAGACTGCAATCTTAGAATCATGTTTAACTCGAAGAGTGCCCTTATGCCATCATTAGGAAAGCTAATCTGGCTACAGATGCAATAAGGGTGCTTGTCATCTTTCAAAATTGAGTTGGATGTGAAAAAAAAGTTTTGAAGTGACTTCACATAAAAGGTTCACAGCCAAATTCTATGAGAAACCAAGGACAACATTATGTCATTAACTGAAATAGATTAGTATTCAAACTCTATTGCTTTCATATTTGATTTAGTTTCTTATGTTTTCATTTCAATTGCAGATTGATAGAAGATATAAACAGTATTACCACCAGATGCAGATAGTAGTGTCATCTTTTGATGTAGTAGCTGGTTCTGGGGCTGCTAAACCTTACACAGCACTCTCCCTCCAAACAATTTCTGGGCATTTCCGCTGCTTGAGAGATGCCATCAGTAGAGAAATTTTAGTTACCAGGAAAAGTCTTGGAGAGGAAAGTAACTCAGGTAGCAAGGGTGTTGGAATATCTCGCCTTCGCTATATAGATCAGCAGCTGAGGCAACAGAGAGCTTTGCAGCAGTTTGGTATGATGCAGCAGCATGCTTGGAGGCCACAAAGGGGGTTGCCGGAGTCATCTGTCTCAATCCTTCGTGCTTGGCTGTTTGAGCACTTCCTTCACCCGTAAACTCCATCTACCTAATCTCTTGCCCCTGGTACTTTGTTGCATCATGGCAGATATCTTTTCATGCTAACTGTTTTGTCCTTGATGTCTTTCAGTTACCCAAATGATTCTGAAAAGCTAATGCTTGCAAGGCAGACAGGCTTGACAAGAAGTCAGGTGTGCTCATTCATCTTACCTTCAAGGCTACAACGTTTATGATTCTTTACATGTTGTAACATGCCTCATAAGGTAGTTTTTATTGGCAAATATTGGAGTACCTTGGAACTTTCTTTTCAAGGAGTTATATTCCATGTTTTCCTCCTTTCAGGCCTATGGTCTCACAATGATTCTCGACTTCTTGGTCTCACAATGTATTGTAACAGAAATGTTTTATAGGATCCCCATGTCTTGATTACTTCTGCATCTAGTTGTCCTTGATGGATCATAGTTAGATTTGTTAAAAGTCAACTGCATGGCACAGTTAACGTTGACAAACATTTGGGTACCATCAATCATTAAGATGGCTTGGTTCCTACAAATCCTAGGCTGTTGTTCACACAAGTGTCTAGGAAAAAATTGAGACTCATCCATGCTATTGGATCTGTAGTACCGAAAAATTTTCACTTCTATTATTCTTGGGTTTTCTCTAATTTTGCATCCTTCCAATCAGGTTTCCAACTGGTTCATAAATGCACGAGTTCGTCTTTGGAAGCCCATGATTGAGGACATGTACAAAGAGGAGACTGGTGACCTCGAGATTGACTCCTCTTTGGAGAACCCACCTAAAGATCAGGATGGTGTTCATGCCACTGGGAATCGAGAAAACTCACAAAACACTGCCACCGAAATATGCCAAGTAAACCAACTTAGCGACTTACCAAGATCCAACATCATGCCAGCAATGGATACAGCAGCGGCTGGTGCAAAGGACTACCATATGAACCTTAAGATGAGAACAACGACAGAAGAGTGTAGCTTTGTGCAAGATGCTCTTGCCCATATAGATGGAACTGAGAGGTTCATGGCTTATCAGATGGCTGATTTGGGCCGTGGCAGTGGTGGTGGGGTGTCACTGACACTGGGACTACAGCACTGTGATGGTGGTCTTCCTGGATCTAGCAGTCAGCAGAGCTTCGTTGGGATGCAAGGGGGAGACATCTACAGTGCAGCTGCTGCCATTGGAGCTGATACAGTTGAGTATGATTGTGTTAATTTGGGAGACCGGCCGCACCGATTTGCTTCATCACAACTGTTGCATGACTTTGTGGCCTGACAACTTTGATCGTCACAATATCAACTGTCGAATCATCCGGAGCCAGCAATTTGCTTGGAGCTGCTCTTAGGCATTGCTTGTTTCTCCACAGGAAATAGAGGATGAGCATGATATGCAATATAAACAAGAGATGAGGCAGGTTGGTGATAACATCAGAGGTTGCATATTGTAAAGATAAGAAGTGTAACTGTGGTAATCATCTGAAGAATGGAACATAAGATGAGTACCAATCAATGGTTTTTCTGATGCATACATCTAAAAATATATGCATTCTGAAGTTGACAATTTGGCCATAGTTGTATTATCTGAAAAAATGACCTTAACTATCACAATGAGTACCAATCAGCATACTTCTGCAAAATGAGTACCAGTTCTGATATCAATATCCTTTAGAAACTCATTCTGATATTAAAGGTTAGTAATATGTTGAATACATAATATATGTATTCTGAAGTTGACAATTTGGTCATAGTTGTATGATCTGAAAAAATGATCTCAACTATCATGGTGGAAGCTTAAGATAGAAAATAAAATGGGAAACAAAAATCGTATTTAATAAATAAATTGCTTCGGAGAGTTTCAGCAAATCACTGATTAGTACTTTCAAGACAATCTCTGTTGGCTAATTTTGTCTGACAAATATTTGTGGCAAATATTTGGAAGTATCTAAAAGCGCACATTCATTTCTAATTTGTATCTCTCTAGCTCGTTTTTTCCATTCATGTACTAGAAAATTTGTGGCACTTGAAGAAAGTTTGGACTTGTTATGAGGAGGAACGAGTTTATTCATTGTGGTACATATTTATATAAATCTTGAGAAGAAGATTTTTCTATGCACTCAGATTACAAATTTACGATTTTTTTTCAAATCATAGATTGTCTGAGGATGTATTGTCATAATATTTTATCATATATCATTTCATGTCTGTTTCTATCACCAAGAAAGTAGGAAAAGAATCAAAATTTTATTGGAAAATGAGCATATTCATTAATTAGCAAATATAACTGCCAACAAGAAAGGAAAAGAAAATAAGAGAAATAGCCCAATTAATTAATTAGTCCACGTTCATAATCTCATTGCTCTCTCTCTTTCCCTCAATGTTGGCAGCAGCTACCGTCGGCCTTCGTCTTATCGATTCACCGACAGGATCCGCCGGCGTGGATGTTGGGGTCATGAGTGCAACTGGAAGGGCTCGAGGGCGTCACCGGCCCTTGCGGCAGCGACTCGAGCAAGAGGCCGCCGCGCTCGCGCCACCAGTCTCCTTCCACCGGCCTCGCCGCCATCAGAGGCTGCAAGCTCGACGCCAGCAGCAGAAACAGCAACAGATGCCTCGTCACCACCGTGATCGCCATGGTCGATATACCGGTAGACGATGTGACGGTCCCCGTGTGTTGGTGTTGTGGCAAAGGGTGGAAGAGGGAGAGCTCGATATGTGGAGCGCCGACGTAGCTGCATGGCTTTGAAGTCTTCATAGCGTACTCCCTCCGTTTCCGTGACTTGGACTGCGTCCTTACGCGGCTATTACGCTTTAATGGGTTTCTCTTTTACCGCCACCAACTGTTTAACTTTGGTAAACGTTTAGCCACGGACGGTGAAGGATTCAAATCACAGCATTTACATCAATTGATGAGCAAGACGATGACAGATATTTTTACCTTTTTATATGCCCGTTATAATGGACGTTATAATTGAACTAATTCTCTCTCTCTCTCTCTCTCTCTCTCTCTCTCTCTCTCTCTCTCTAAATATATATATATATATAATATGCAAGGATATGTATGTTTTTTAACTAAATTTTTTTTACATCATAGTAAATAATATATAAAATATTTAACTATGTACTTGAACCTGAGATTTATTATTTATGTAACAATATATTATCCACTAAGATATCTCAATAATATAAATATATTAATTTTCTTATTCCTGTATGTATAATGGTTTGCGAAGTTAATATTAGTGGTTGTAATGGTGAAGAAAAACTACGACATATTATTGTAAAGTTTTGAATTATATTTACTTTAAAAAAAATAAAAATTGTTGGGTGATCCCACCTATGTGAAAAGTGGTGGGACCAAAAAATTATATAAATAAAACCTTGACCTTATGCAAGATATAATAAGGAGAGAGAAAAAAGAGGCCGATGGAGAAAATTATCTTTAGAGGAGAAGGAACGATGGATGGTTGATTCAAGCCTGATCATCATAATTTTCTGATATGTGATTTTATACAAGATGATAGTATTGATCTTTCACAAACCCGCTCCTATCTTTTTTTCAGCATTTTTTTTTTGGGTGAGTTCTGATTCTTTTTCTTTGGTTTATCATTGGAACTCATTTGGGTTATTATTTTATGAGACATGAATTATCATCGATGATATTTGGTATTTTTAGAGGGAATTATTATAATCCCATTGATTTTGCTTTGGGGGAAATAAAATTCTAATGTAAATATGTTGTCTTGTAGTTTGTATCTTATTCGATTTACACAAAGATGGAAACCATTTCTGATGTTTTGCTTTCGCATAATCAAACTTATCTTCCAACAAACACATTTACATGAGGAGGAGAGGAGTTAATAACAAGAAGCCATTATTAATCATTGTCATGGACTACAATGTGGAGTTACTCTCATCATTTCCAATGTTCATGAAACTAGAGAGATAAATACACTTAGAATCGTAAAGAAATAGAAAAAATGGTGAGTAATTGGCTGAGCAAGCAGCAGCAGCAGCCATGGTGGGTCTTCGTGTTATGGGATCACGGGCAAGAGCCGCCGGCATGGATGTTGGGGTTGTGGGTGCAGCGCGAAGGCCCCGAGGGCGTCACCGGCCCTTGCGGCAGCGACTCCAGCAGGAGGCCGCCGTGGTCGTGCCACCAGTCTCCTTCCATGGGCCTCGCCGCCATCAGAGGCTGCAAGCTCGATACCAGCAGCAGAAACAACAGCAGCTCTCTAGTCGCCATGGCCGCCATGATCGATGCTTGTTATGCCTGCGATCGAGGATGCAAGAACGAACGATGCGATGTCAAGTGTGAGGCAAAGGTTTGGGGAGAGGGGAGCTCGATATATAGCGCAGCGACGTAGCTGCATGGCTTAGAGAAGTCCAAGCCGCGTAATCGATTCGTTTCCGTGACATATACGTGACTAGTAACGTTTTACTTGGTCTCTCTTTTACCACCTTTTGTTTGACTTTTCAGTCTAACGTTTTGACTTCCGGCAGGTGTATATGAATCGCGAATTATAATAAATGATAACAACATTTCAAATATGAAATAGCTAATTAAAGGACATATAAATCTTCTAAACGCCGTAAAAAACTCATTATCTTATTTTAGAGATGAGAGGATTGAAGCCGGAAGAAGAGACCGAGGGTTGAACGAAACGTTTTGACTTGCACTGGTGGGTCAATCAATCCACTAGGCTGGTCAATGCGTCAGAACACGGGAATCAACGCCTCGTTGATTGTTTCAATCGTACGAGTTCATTCGGATCCAAATGCAGGATAAACAACTTCTGGTCGGCAACGTAAAAATGTGTCTCACACCGGTTCTCAATCCCGTGCCCAAGTCCATGTTTACTCGAGCAAAGTCCACGTTTGACCTGTTAAAAGATGACGGTGTGACTTTGTCCAGCTCGGTACGTTGATTTCCTTGTGTCTATTTTTCTCCGGGGAGAATCGCATAGGTGAACTAAATGACTGGCTTATGAGGTTTCCAATCCTCGTATCATATTAATTTTACTCTGCAAAGTTGATGACCATTTCCGACGCTAACACAATCTCAATAAGACTTAGATATTCCTTCTTGTCCTTAAAGCTTTTATGTGGCACTCGTGGTTTATTATACTCAACCCAACCTTGCATGATACCCACATGAGACTGATGCAGACTTAGGTGTTATTAACCAGTGAAGCTTGTAATAGAATGCTCTGTGAGTACAGAAAAGCACGTATAAATCGAGATCTGCAAGGGAACACCTTCCTCACCATCTCCTTTGGTTCTTTATTGGTCACACTCAAAGCCTTTATGGCAGGGTTGCTTCTGTTGCTTCATTCTTAAGCTTGGAATCCCAAGTTGGCGTGTGCTTGCCATTTGGTGAAGATGCTGCATCCCTCATCACACCATCCTTTTCCTCTCGGTGGGAAGCAAAAGAACAATCCTTTGCTTGGGAGCTGAGATCTATATATAAACCCCCACATCAGTGATCATGACCATATCCAAGAACATGAATTCCCACCTATATATGAATCAGAAACATATCCTGGTATATATGTGGTGAACTAGTTATGATTGGCTTCAGCTTTGCATCTAATGATGGTTGTTAAGACCACTTAAGATGCCAACAGCGGCCCTTGGTTGACTTAGATCAGCGTCCGACTGCTGTTCAAGATGAAATCTTCATACTATAATGGAAAAGAATATTAAGCTATGCATATGCATCGAGTCGTTAGAGTTCTCATCATGCTTAGCCAGGAATATTGTTCAAAGTTGAGGTAATTATGGTTGTATGTGGAAGGTCATACTGAAAGTGGACTCCAAGTCATAAAGCTGAAGGGGATTCCTTCCTCTCTCTCGCGTATATAAGGAGCCATGAAAAGCATTTTGCATGCGGTAGTGAGATGAGTGCTCTTCTCCCTGTTACAGTTCTCTTCCTCTCATGAGAGTTGAGGGGAGTGTCGTCTGGTTCGAAGCCATTAACGAACAGACAAAAGAGCACCCTCTCGATCGTTCTCTCTTCCTCGAGGATGGTTTCGGACCAGGCTTCATTCCCCTCAACTCATGGAAATGACTGTTCTGCAATCTACATCTCCGGTGGATGCAAGATCCAATTTACTAGACAAGTAAGTTTCTTTCTGCTTGCCCGGTCCTCAGCAGTGTTGCTTTGTGATGCTTGTGTGTTCTAATTAGATCTGCTTTCAGTGTGGATATGAGAGTGAATTGTGTTTGTTCAATCGGTGGGAGGTAGAGAATCGGGTGTGGTGGGAGCTTTCGCTTTTTATCAGACAAGCAGCAAGATAGATTCTTCACTGCAGCTTCACTTCAAAGGTTCTTCTTTGCCCTGCCATTATTGCACTGCCCATACAAGTGGAAAATCTGATGCTTGCTTTAGGTTCTTCGTTAAATGTGCTTCTGATAGCTAAAGAAAAGAATATTTACTTCATGACAGAATACTTTTGTGAGATATGATTCAATGTTCAGGTTTTTCTTTCCTCATCCTTAGTGTTTAGCTTGGTGTCAGCATTACTGTCAGATGTTATCATGAAAAAGCCAGCCTACAGGTTTTTGATTCAAACAACATCGTCTTGGATGGACAAAACCCGTGATGTGATCTTTGAGAAAGAAAGATGTTGATATTCTATGAAAGGAATGCTGACTGAAAGTAGCGAATAATATCATTTGGTATACAAAATGTAGGTTGAAAGAATAGTATAACGTAGAAGAAACTAGAAACACAACTCAAGAATGTGAAGCAAAGCACTCAAAGCTCACCTTGGCTCATCATTTTAACTTGTTGTGGAAGACCTTGCAACCCTTTAGATGCTGGAAGTTGTAGACAATGCCTTTGGGAAATGAGAGGCACCAACTAGGTCACCACTATGTTTAGCCCATCTGCATATTATTGTGCAGCAAGGCTTGTGCTATATGTCACTAATCTGCTGTCAGAGAGATGGTGTGTTCGGTTCTCAGGTGTGTAAGATAACAAAGAGCAAACGGTATAATAGTTCAGTCAGATAAGTACTGGAGGAAAGAGAACGAAAAAATGGCCACTTGTAATCAATCTACTCAAATTTTGGGGAAAATTTTCAAGCACAAGAGCGAGAAACACATTTCTTATAAGTCAGCTTCTCCAAAGTTGCCTACTCAACAGACTAGCCTAGTTTTTATATCCAGTTAATGTAGCAGATCCACATTTGTTTTGGCTTTGTGCTCCCTGAGTGCACCATCTAAATACAAGTCTTAGTATGGACCTGAAGTTAATTCACATTCTTCCACTATGAGAGTCAACATATGTTTCTTGTTACTTCCATTACAGTAATGAGTGTCAGTTCGTTTGCCAACCAAACATACTAGTAAATTTCTTGGTCTGACCAAAATAATGAGTATGAGACGATGGCTGTGTCGGCAGAACTGGATGTAGTATGTAACTGCCGGCTGTACTCTTAATGTTCTCACACCGTTTAGTTGAATTGCTATCCAGGAAATTAATAGAACCATGACATCAACATACGTGCTTTTCCTCACCGATGGAAGATTTCTGCAACTTCATGACCTTGTTGAGTTTCCCGATGAGTGTATGTCAATCTTCTTATGCAGTTGTCGAGACCACAAGACGAGAAAAGTACTACTATAACATTTTTACGATTTCAAATAGTATCATAAAGATATTGATACATCATGACTTCAATGCAACTTCTCAAGTGTTACATGGGATGCCACGATAGCTCAGATGAGAAAACCAAGTGAGGTGGTTAGGAGTATCCACAAGCTTGTCTTTTGAAGAGCAAAACGAAACAACATGTGTGGGTTTGGCTGCGAGTGATCGCATCTAACAAGGTTGCAGTGTTTATGATGAGCTCATCAGATGATTTCAACTGTGCAGAGAATGAGGGAGATGAGGAAGACTGATTTTGTCAATCGTCATTCTGTTTATGTTGGAGTTGGAAGTTCTGATGTCTCAGTAGGTTTACTCTTCATTTCAAGCCTAGAATGTTCTGTTTATGCCGGAGTCGGAAGTTCTGATGTCTCGGTAGGTTTACTCTTCATTTCAAGCCTAGAATGTTCAACTTCTCAGTTTTCTAAATTTCCAAGTAATTTATAGTCTAGATTTATTGAAACAATGCTAATTTCGATAAACCTATTGAACCGGAAACACGCGCACACGCATCCACACGCACACACACATCTTAACTTTAAAAATCAGTAAGAAGCCAAATAAAAATTACGTAAAAAAACCGGCCCATAAGTATACTCCTAATGAATATATATATATATATATATATATATATATATATATATATATATATATATATATATATATATATATATATATATACACACACACATAAGATTCAGGTGTCCGGACACATCAAAACAAATATAAGACCTATAATAATCTGGCAATCGCATGTCAACAAAATTAGCCATTAATTTCTCGATGAGATCTTACAGGACAACTGGACCATCTAGTTCATCATCTCCAAAGAACAAATGCTCATCATATTGATCCAGTGAGAATTGATTTCCATTATACGTCCAAAGTTCCTTGAACGTGTTACGCACGTGCACAAACAATACAGGTTTTGAACCAAATAAACAATACTGTATCTGCCTTGAATACAAGGACACAACAAGGACAGGCTAAATACAAAATATGTACATAGATTGAATCGTCCCAAGTTTTGATATACAATAATTACCTTAACCCTCGACCAACAGTATGCAGCTATACATCAGTACTCAATGCCCTGACCAACATATCATACATGCAATATCTATTACAGGGTTGAGAAAATAAAAGATCTATAAGCTTTGACCACTTATAAAAGGTGTAGGACGCCCAGAACATCACAGTCGAATTGTGCATGTGATTGCAGTTTTGAAATCAATGGTTTGATTGAAAGGTGGATTTGTTGTCATGAATCTCCACCTCTTCTTTTCAGGGTTGTATATTTGAATCTCTAAAGTCGATCTTTTCTTGGGCATTCTCCGATGGTCCGATATATCAGGACTCTGTATTGTTGTTGTCAGCACATACAATTCTCCATTCATAGCAACAAACGAACATGAGCTGCTACCTGGAATCTTCTTTCGCAAGCTAGACTCTTTTATCCAACGGTTTAAAACAAAGTCATATCTGCAATAAAAAGCCTCCAAGTTGATGATTCTAGGAAATAGCGTATGTTAAACTACCTCAGGAAACAAATAAGGGAACATCTTTTGAGCAGTCCACATATCATGCAATACAAAAACATTGAACGTCAATTTCAGCAACTACCTACACGTGATCTACTTCTGTACGTTAAGACTGGAGCATTTGATCTTATCAAAGTCTTATTCTAAGTAACGTGCTAACTAAAGCTCAGTTATCAAATCAAACAAGCAAAACAAAGTTGCAATCATGTGAAGAATGCAGCATAGAAATGGATCTTGTCAAATGTGAGAAAACATTTTCATTAACATGCCACTCGAAATTTTAAAACAAAACCTAAAATCTAAACTATCAACAGAACAACACTGTTAGATATGTATTGTGTAGATCATAGCAGTCATGGTTAAAATGTATTCAAACTATCATCAGGATATGGTACCTATTAAATATCCATGTGAGATCATGCACATCAAAGAGAAGTCTGTGATATTGGAAATAGTAAAAAATGCCACAGCACTCCAACAAAAACATAGCTTAAATCAACTGCTCAGGGTACTCATCAGTGTTGTCGCATGCGCTAAGGTTCTAAAATGTCTGAGATGCTTGACACTAGCCAATATAAAAATATTAAAAAATATAATTAAGGAGAACAGTAAAAATTAAAATAAAAATTAGACAATATAATTTCATTTTAAAATATCAATACTAAGGCATCAAATTGAGTTCATTTAATGAGAATTGCTGGGAAAAACAGAGAGCAAAGGATGTTTAAGGAGGTGGATTGCCAGAGGCCCCACACAGAGGCAAAGAAGAGAGTGGCACACTGTTGAGGGAGTGGTTGGTCACAGACAGGGAGGAGAAGAGCTGGTCGTTGACAGAGAAGAGGCAGTCAACAGTAAAAATCTAGGTTTTTCCATGAAGAAGTAATCCCAGGGGCAGGCTTGAGGTTTTAATTTGGACTTGATTAAATCAGATCAAGTGGCTGACTCGAGCCATGGTATGATCCAATCCTAAAAGAGTGATATATGTCAACACGGGTGTGCCTGATGACCAGGCCTAGATGCTTGCATAGGTCATCCTGAGGCACTCGGGTCTCCAACCGTCCAAACACCTGATGACTTCACTAGTACTGACGTCATGTTTGTACAATCTGAACGAGAGTATCTTAACAAAGAGGAGTATCCGACAATTCATTTGATACTCATAACAAAGTCAAAAAGTAACTTTAAGAAAATGGTCCTTAATAGATAAGGTAAAAGATTATAGGTGATACTGCTAGCCATTGCCATGTAATTTTTGATTGATCTAAGAAAGATGTTGTAATAGGAAGAGATCAGTTTCCATAATTCACAGGCTGGTGAAGTTAGAGGAAACATCTACTGTATATGTTTTGGAATCTCGAAGCAAATGTTTTCTTATTCACTGCCAACAGGAGGTGTCACAAAGTCTAGAAAATGACAGCAACTAACATTGAAAAGAAAATGTCTTTAAAACAGAATGAACTCAAAAGATCTACAGTGACAACAGTCTCTCCAATTCCAAATAGGAGTCTATGATCCTCCAAAGCATCAAATGAAATATAAGTGATAACTAGATTTAATGGTGAAGAAAGACATCATCTAAGTAGCCTGTACATTGTATTTATTTGCATAACAAGCATGATACAAATAAAACGTATCTTAACCCAAGAACTAGGTCACACATAGCACATGACAGGCAGGATCTAGGGACTTAAAGCAAAGTGATGAGGGAGAACAAAAGAATAACGACATAAATTCACATGGTTTAGAACATCAAACCACATTCACAGGTTAAGACATCCAAAGAGGTAAGATTAAAAAGGCAACACAGTGAATCATAAAAGATAAAGGGCACTGCCAGAGATCCCCCAAAATAAAGATGTTTCAAGAAACACTTCAACACATATTTCAAGGGCAAAAGACTTGAGACTCAAGGGGTTTCACAATGGACCTCCAGCCTTTAATGATCAAGGTGGCAAAAGAAATTATGGAGTGGCAGTAGTGTTGGGGACCTTTGACATCCAAGACAAAGTCAATATAAGACATCATTCTCGAGTAGGTCTTAGTTCAAGGAAATTTAGGAGAACGTAAATTACATAAGACAATCATCATAAAAAGAAAAACCTAGTTAAGAAGTATCTTAAAATATAGATCTAATCATGATACTAAGAAACAGGAACTCACTGCAAACTCTCCCAAGTTCGACTTTAAAAAAAACAGGAATAGGTTTGACCCCCGCTCTATAAAAACTGATGAGCATAGTCACTGACATGAACATCCATGACGCAAGATTTTATGACCATAAAGTCTGTAGCTAAGTGTGACATATCACCATGAAAATCCACTTTGCATTTCAAAGTTGAAAAACTCACCTTATCTCTAGTCCATAAGATCTTAAACAACAGGCACAAACCATCCAGTTTTTAATAAACATCCCCTTATTTGTAAATTAGGCAGCCTAAGTCCAGAGAGCACAGTACCATAGAAAAATAGAAGGCAAATGACCATGTCTGAAAAGTTTATCTTGAAGTCTTAGAATCAACTGATGAGGTCCAGATTCAAGCCAAAATCTAATTGAGTTCATTTACATATTTGTGCCCATAAATTTAGTTATGATAGACTGGCTATTTCTTAAAATTTTTGGAATTAAATTAACTAGATTTTAAGAAGGGTAGTAAGATACATGTAGAGGCAGTTTTAAACATAATCTGATTGCTAATACGACAATAACAACAACAATGAGCCCTTCTTATAATAAAGTTTTGATTGGAGTTTTGACAAAGCACCTCACTTTGTCTTTATTATTTCTAATAAAAATTTTTCATGTCTCCCTCTACCTCTTCATCTATAGGTCTCCTTCAAACATGTTCATGCCAATTAGATAATTTTCACTCATTTATTCCCTATCAAGAAAATGCCCAATTGTTCCCTAATAAAAGAATTTTTTATTCATCATTTCTTATAACTCCACACATCCATCATGGGATTCTCATTTAGTTGCACTAGCTTATTGAACATACTTCTGTTGAATCTCGGATTTTGATGATGAAACCAATTGATAGTGTTTATGATTTAATCTGCGTTTTGAGTGGCGTAGGTAGCATCGATCAGGAATAGACAATTGAAGCAGGAAGACATGATGAGTTAATGTTGGGCCGGAGGAGAACATGTCAGAAGATTAGATGTCGAGCCGAAGGATCAATCAACGTATCGACAAAAGGCATGATGAGTTCGAGCATCAGGCCAAAAAAGCAAAATTACGCAAGGAGATCAGAGTTGCGGAGGACAGCTGCCGATTGGGCAATAGGCCGTAAGAGAGGACGATGCGCCGAAGAATTAGACGAAGCGCCAGATGAACCAATGACATGTCGGACAACATTTGATTAAGCTTTGTAATAATTATCTAGATCGAAGTAGATTTTAGTTGTAATTGGGTTAGAATTGAGCCAACTCAATTAGGGGCTAACTGGGCCCAAGTTTGGGCTATGCTGGGCCAAGTGAAAGGCCTAAACAGTGACCCAACAGGTGAGTCAAGCGGTGGCACCGTCAAAACAGGCGGTGGAACCGCCGATGGCTCGGTCTTCGGAAAGCTTGCGCCCAGTGTCAGAAAGCTTGCGCGGTGGCACTGTCAAAACAGGCGGTGGAACCGCCGATGGCTCGGTATCCGGAAGATCAGGGATGAGACTGGTTTTGGCTCCAAGTTTGAATCCATTTGGAGCTTATAAATACCCCTCTCATCCCTGGTTAAAACATACAAGCACAAAGAACTAATAGTGGAAAAACGTTGTTGTAATCCTTTAAGAATTTCCCTCCTCTAGCCTCAAGTTGTTTTCAATTTTAGAGAGGAGTGAGTGCTTATAAAGGTTATTCTCCTAAACCTATGAAAAGGAGAAGAGGGTTGTACGGGTTGTTAGTTTTTGCCCGTTTAGAAGAAGATGACTAGTGAAAGCCGATGGCCTCGATGAAGGAGGAATCGGGAGTGGATGTAGGCGGATAACTGAACTACTATAAATTGGTTTGCAATTTCTGTTTTGTTTTTTATTTATATTACAAATTACTTTACTTGCTCACTGCCCTCACTCATTACGAATGTCTTTAAGTTTAAAGTGTTTCTGATATGGCTTTCATCGAAACAAAATCTTTAAATCAAAATGAATTCTCCGAAACATCGACGTTTTTCGCTTTGCACTAATTCAACCCCTTCGTGCCGTATTGATCCTAACGGTTGGTATTAGAGTCATGTTATTTCTCATTTAGATTATCATCCAAGAGAAATGGTTCTTTTCGGCTTTCAAGAGGGTCATTCTATCATTCGTCCTCCTACGTTCAATGGGACGGATTACACATATTAGAAAACTCGAATGAGAGTTTTCTTGCTTTCATTAGATTTGAATTTATGGAATATCATTGAAAATTATTTTCAAACACCTTCTAAACCTATGAATGAATGGAATGACTTTGAGAAAAAATCGTTTTCATTAAATGCCAAAGCTATGAATGCTTTGTTTTGTACTTTGAACAAAAACGAATTTAATCGGATTTCGATTTGTGAAACTGCATATGAGATTTGGCATACTTTTGAAATCATACACGAAGGCACGAGTAGAGTAAAAGATTCTAAAATAAATATTTTGATGCATGATTTTGAATTGTTTCGAATGAAACTGTTAGTGATATGTTCACTTGTTTTACAAATGTCGTCAATAGTTTAAAAAGTCTTGGTAAATATTTTTCTAATTTTGATCTTATTAACAAAATACTAAGATCCCTTCCAAAAAGTTAGGATCCGAAAATAACGATAATACAAGAGACAAAGGACCTAAATAAATTTCCGTTTAAAGAACTTATCGGGTCCTTAATGACCTATAAGATGACTCATTTGGAACATGACAAACATGAGAACCACCTTCCAAAGAACAGGAAGGATTTGACACTTCGAATTATAAAAGACCACTCGAGTGAAAGCTTAAGTGATGATGACCTTGAACTTATCACTATAAAATTTAAAAAGTTCATAAAACAAGAATTAAAGAATAAAAATGAACTCAATCCGGACACAACCACTTGTTATGAACGCAAGAAGCCGAGGCGCTCCAAAGACAAGTATACAAAAGCAAAGAGGAAGATAGCACTCGAGGAGGAATCGAGTGCATCCGAAGGCAAAGTGACAAACTACGCTTCGGTGGCTTTCGACAATGAGGTAAGTAACTTACCCGAAATGTTTTTACCTTACCATGAAATTACTTGATGCATTCTATAAGATTTTTTTTAATTAGTAAGAAATAAAAAAATATAAAAATTCATGCTTCTCTTTCTATTGATTTTGAAAAATTAAAAATTTGATCATGAAAATTATATGTTTTATGATAAAGGAACAAAATGTTAGATTTAAATCTAATGATTGCACATCAAATACAATTTTCATGTATGTTTATGATTTCTGTATCGTTTTTCAATATTAAATATGATGCATGTCTTTTATATGAAAAACTTGAGCAAACTTATATGAGATTAATCACATAAAATGAAACACATAAAAAAAGAAAAATGTATTATCATGATAAATCGAATCTTTTGTTTGAAGATGCCTTATGTTTAATGTGTTATATTTTTTGTCTTATGGTTTTTATGACGAAATTGGTTTTCGATCTTAAACGTTGATGCATGATTTTATTTGGCACAAAAACATAAAGACATGATTGTATGAAATAAATCACTAAAAGAGGAATGCATTCTATTTCCATAAAAAGTTCTCTATCTTTAAAGCCTTTCGATTTTTGAATAAAAGATTAATGAATCTATATAGATTATCTTTTGTGAATCTCTTGAATTATGAAAGAAATTTTGATGATGTGATGATGAGTTTATCCAAAATCTATTTATGTTATTTTTATATCTCGTGAACTAGGAAAGTTATTTTGATGATTTGATGATGATGAATTGAATTTGAATGAGATTTTTCAAAATGATTCATGACTTTTCTTTTGATTTCTCGGAATCATAACTAGACTTTTCATGAATCATGAACTTGAGATTTCCTTTTGCTATTTGCTAGCATCTCAAAGAGAACCTTAAGTGCTAGCTTGAATGTTAAACCAAGGCATGTTAAATCTCACAAATGCATAAATTCTTCTTATATATTTTTCGGATCATTATCTTGATTACTCGGTTCATATGACATGAGTTTTCTTTTTGAATCAAGATTGTGTCCTTCTTCTTACCATTTACAAAAGAAGAAATTTATCAACATGATTTATGATCCTTTGGTATTTACGAATTGATCTTTATTGATTCTTAATGTTAATACCTTTCATGATATGATTCCTTTGTGTTTATGGTTTATATACCTCATGATATGATTGAATCATTGATTTATCCTTGTTAAGGCAATGATGTAAAAGAAAAATTGCATTCTTCCTTTTTTTTGACAAAGACGAAGGGAGAGATAGTTTGCTAGCTTGTGCATCACAAAAAGAAATCAAAATTGCTAGCTTGCACATTTCATGAGAAAAAGACTTACTGACTCGAACATTGCAAAGGAACTAAAATTGCTAGCTTCAAAGGCAAAATTGCTAGAAAGGTAAACTTGCTGACTTGCACTTCTCAATAAAGAAAAAAGAACTTGCTATCATGAACACCACAAAAAATTGCAAGCTTGTAATCTCAAGAGAAGCAAAGTGCTATCTTGCCTATCTTAAGAAGCAAAATGCAAACTTGCACATCTCAAGAAGCAAAATTGCACATCTCAAGCGATGGAACTGTCGGTGGCTCGGTCTCCAAGACAGTCTCTGAGACTATGTCAGGTAGTGGTACCGTCAGTACCCGGAAGACTCCGGATAAGACTAGTTTTGGCTCGAAGTTTAAATCCATTTGGAACCTATAAATACCCCTCTCATCCCTGGTTAGAACATACAAGCATAGAGAACTAATAGTGAAAAAACGCTGCTGTAATCCTTTAAGAATTTTCCTCCTCTAGCCTCAAGTTATTTTCAGTTTAAGAGAGGAGTGAGTGTTTGTAAAGGTTATTCTCCTAAACCTATGAAAAGGAGAAGATGATTGTAAGGGTAGTTAGTCTTCGCTCGTTTGAAAGAAGACTGCTAGTGAAAGCCGATGGCCTCGACGAAGGCAGAATTGGGAGTGGACGTAGGTCAGATGACCGAACCACTATAAGTCGGTTTGCAATTTCTGTTAAAATTACTTTACTTGCTCACTGCCCTCACTTATTACGAACGTCTTTAAATTTAAAGCGTTTCCGATACGGCTTTCATCAAAACAAAATCTTTAAATCGAAAGGAATTTTCCGAAACATCGATGTTTTTACCGCTGCACTAATTCAACACCCCCCCTCTCTCTCTCTCTCTCTCTCTCTCTCTCTTAGTGCCGTATTGATCCTAACAACTTCTTGACCCCAAGCACTATGACTCATGAAGTATGACTAACCTTACAAGTATCTTGTAATTTTTCTTAAATCACACAAGAAATGGAACATTCATCACTATTTGAATCACCCAACTTTTTCTCCATGAATAATGTCTTTATCAATCTCTCATTCTAATCGAGCATTGCATCCAAAAAATCTAAAACTTTTTCCTCAGGATAGGTTCTTATCTATTAATGCTAAATAGACCCTTATTTCTTTTCTATGTATTTCTAAAGCCACTTTTCATATATTCAATCTTGGTACTAAATCTAAAACCTTTAGTTTATAAGATTTTCTTTCAAAAATAAATTTGTAATTAATCTCAATTAAGCTTCACCAATCAATACACTTATTCTCTATATTTTATCAGACACCAATATAATTACTAAATCTTCTTTTTCTCTAAAATCCATCATATTAAACTACTAAGAAATCTATCACAAGATTTTTTTAACCAATAAAAATCATATGCAGACATTTCTTCTATCTGTGTATTTTCATTATCTCAATAAAATTTTGAAACAACTGATACATGTAAAACCACTGACAACAAGCATGAAACTTTGTCAAATCTCATATGCATGAATCTATAATATAATTATTATCCTATCAAAACAGTTTTTTAAGGATTATGTATCAAAATGTACTATTTTTAAAACTTGTAAAGGCTACAAAAAAGAGAACAATTAGATCAGATATGCTAAGAACTATTTTCTAACATATTTATAGTTGAACAAGAAGCCTAGTGAAGATTAATTGCAAAACTAACGCAAGTGATCTTGCATATTTAGTGATTAATAGAAAGAAATAAAAATAAAAAAACTTCGATGCTTGCGTGCGCAAGACAGTTGAAAATGAAGGCAACAAAAACTGTAGAAAATCAAAGCTTATAATTATAAAGAAAATTTCATATAAAAATTTCAGATGAAAATGCAACATAAGAAACTTTTAGATGCAATTAAAAAATCCATCAAAATCAACTAATCCTAAGTTTTGTAAAAAAATACCTGAATATATCATTTGTGTCAAGCATGAATATCTCCTTCGTCTGACCATCTTCTCCATCAAGTGCCACTACTGCCCCCAGTTTCCTTCTCTCCCCTTCCCCCCACATGGCTTCCACTTCCCTCCATTTCCCACTCCTCAGGCCCAGCACCATGGCGTCTTTGTAGTACACATCCGCTGGCACCACTCCTGCCAACGTCCTGTAGTCACCGTAACCTCCCATAACCCAGAATTCGTCCTCCTCCCCGGCTTCCCTCCTGATCAAAAACCCCACGGACCCTGCCCTGTCCCTCGGCAGCCCTGTCCATATTCTCCACTCACCAGATCGAACGCAGTAGCACTCCACGGAGCTCATCCGGCTGCCCACGGAGGGGAACATCGTGTGGCGTGAGCCTCCGCCAGCGACGATGATCGTGCCCTCATCGTTGTTGCCACCGTCTGATGGGCGCAACGGCGCGCAGGCGAAGCTGCCACGGGGGAAGAGCATGTCAGGGAGGTGGTCCCAAGAGAGCGTCGAAGGAGCGGTGAGGTCGAGGCGGTGGACGGCGGCGGAGGCGATGGGGTGCCCGAGGGGGTAGGAACGGGCGTCGAACTGGGACCCGCCGAGGACGTAGAGGTGGTGGTCGAGGGCGACAGGTACGAAGTTCGAGAGGCCGTACAGGTAGGGGCTGCAGGGGAGCGGCGGCAGCAGGGCCCAGGCAGCGGTGGCGGGGTCGAAGAGGCAGGGCGGGGTGATGGCGGGATCGGCGGGGAATAGGGCCAGGAGGTGGCGGCAGGGAAGGCGAAGGCTGCGGCGGAGGGGGAGAAGGGCGCGCGGGGCGAGAAAGGCGCGCCACGACCGGGCGGTGGCGCGGAGGCGGGACTGGTGGGAGTAGGGGATCGACGCGAGGATCACGGCCGCAAGGTCGTCAGGTAGGCTGGGGATCAAGGTTCCTCGGCTGGCCGCGTTCGGGGTTAGGGCTTCAACGGCGATGGCGGTAGAGGAGGACGACGGCGACGCCATGGCGAGACGGAGGAGGAGATCGGGAACCGATAGCTAGAAATGGCTGGAATGGGGAGTCGGTTGCTAAGCCCTTGTTTCATTCTTGCCAAGTCGCGGGGAAGCGTTACGGATCGAGTGGAAGCGGTCTACGAGGAGATCCGCTGTTGGCATTAGAACAGAGCCCAAACGATGGAGTGGACACCCGATGAGGGCCAACACGAGGGAGCCACGTTTATACTTTCTGGGGAATTCGTTTCCGGCGGATCGTTGTCTACACCGGGAGTCGCTCGGACGCATTGTAGATCGATCGAGTCACCGGGGTAAAGACTCCAGGGTGATGTGGAATCTGTTAGCCATGGGGCCCACTATGGGTCCGTCCTTGAAAGGCTGTATCTAACCGTTGCTATTCATTATCGGTGTATTCAGCGAGTAAAATTCCTTGGTCGATCGATCGTGAAGTCGGATGTCGAGTCACGGGCGAAGATTTTGGATAGAGAAAAAAACCCCATGGGAATCATCCGAATTGTGTTAAAAAGGGATTTTGTCTCTTGCTTGGCGTCTTTTTATGGTTATAAATTCCCTGATGTTTATAGAGAAATAAGAAATTATACACATTCATGGCCCAAAAAAAACATAAAGATCATCCAAACTTGGAAAAACGACTGACCTCTGTGGTTTTTTCCTCTTTTGTACTCTCGAGTACAGTTTAGTATGTAATAGGTTTCTTCAGCAATAATACTTAAATATCTTTTAGAAGAAATTCTTATTCCCTACTTTATTAAAGATTAAAATAAAATTTAGGATTCTCTATTTTGATTTGCCATGAAAAGGAGAAAAAAAAATTGATTCAGCTTTCTTTAGTTTCTTTAATTCATTGTCTCTATAAAGATTTGACTGACGGGATGCATCGTCGACAATCAAGATAATTCGATTTGATCTTATCTCAAAGGCGTAGAGATGTTCTAAAAATCATTGTGGCGGCCCTGACACGATTGAGGCAGCTCCAAGGTAGTCTTCGCGTAATCTCAATCTATCTGAGATGATCTTAAGGTCGAGCTGAGGTGGAATCTGGCTTCTCAATAGGTTCATGCATGAAGGTCAGCATCGAGAGGAGTTTCTCGACTCGGCTTCTCCAATGCGTAAGTTAGTTTTGAAAATTATATGGGTTGTGAGAAGTTTTTGGAAAAAGGTCCAACCCTTGGGTCGATGTTGGGATCAACTTTTATACTTGACCGATTGAGGAGATCCTCCAAAACGGACTCAACGTCACCCCCTTGGTATTTTATCCATGGGGGCGATAGGCCCGAATGACCTCTTGTGGACTATTGTCCACGGGGACCGACAAAGGGAGGGATAGGCTCGAATGATCTCTGTGAACTGTTTGTCATGGAGGTCGATAGGGCCAGTTTGAATGACCTCCCATGGACTATTGTCCATGGGAACTAACAACCACCCCCCATGTCATTGCCCAATAGAGGGTGATTCGATCATTTTCTTTCATGTCATCATTTTTGGGGTGATTAGCTAGCGGATGGGGATTGGTTGCTAAAATATTCTCTATCATTTATCCCCCCCCCCACGCAGGTATGCTTTGTGGCTCTTGCAAGAAGGGTTCAGAGTGCACCGTTTAATTCATCCATTATGGGAGCATTCGGGATCTCATCTTATGGGTTAGGTTTTCTTGATTTAGGTATCTTAAGTACATTATATTGGGCAATTGCGGATCAGTATCTCATGTGCAGTGAAAAACAAAAACAAAATTATATTTCCCAAAGTCAAGCACTTGGTCATTGTGCGAGGATTATGTTAGGACTCTAGCTATGAGAGTCCTAATTTAGTTTCATTGATAAGGGCATTCATATAAATCCTATCTAGCCGACCCTTATTAAAGAGGTGAAGAGGCCGGCTAGGTTAGGGTTAGGTTACTTCTTAGGAAAGGAGTCCTATTAGAGAAAGAATCTTATTAGAAGTAGGAGTCCTATTAGGAAAAGAGTCCTATTAGAAGTAGGAGTCCTATTAGGAAAAGAGTCCTATTAGAAGTAGGAGTCCTATTAGGAAAAGAGTCCTATTAGAAGTAGAAGTCCTATTAGGGAAAGAGTCCTATTAGAATTAGGAATCCTACTAAAGAATGAGTCCTAATTAGAAGTTGGTTAGAAGTAGGAGTCTTGAGTAAGAGTCCTATTAGGAGTTGGGGCTTAGAAGCCCTATAAATAACCATGTATTCATCCTCTTTAATCAATGAATAGATTAATCCTTTAGCAGCCTTTGTGCAGCAACTTGGAGGAAGGAACCCCTATAGAGTTCCAAGGAGGCCGATCCCCTATAGAGATCAACCCCAAGCTTAGAATCCGCGGAGGGTTCTAACACTTGGTATCAGAGCAGCGTTCTTAGTGTCTCGCTGCCCTTCCACAGCCATCCACCAGCCCTCCACAACTGCGCAAAGCAATTCCCACAATTGCTTAGAAGATCATCGCTGAATTCCGTCGTCATCTCCATCACCGTAGATCATCCTTTGATCTTCCCGTGAATTGCAACAGGTTCTGGTTATCTACCCTACTGCTGCTGCAATTTAGTTATCCTTATTCAAAAAATCCAAAAAAAATTCGTTCCTATAATTGCTGCATAAACTTTTCGTCGTAAAGTTTTCATCTCTACAACGAAAGTCGCACTGCAGAATTTCAGCCGCATAGCACAGCCTTTTTGATCTTGCTACTACGTTTTTTCTATCCAAATCTCTATGGAATTTTTACGACGGCTTTAACACTTCCTAACAGTGGTTTTCCCTTTAGTTTTGTCAAAAAATTCTCAATAAAAACCACTTATCTTTTACGTCCAATCTGCTGCACTTTAGATGTAAAAATCTACTATAATACCGCTCCGTGATTCTCAATTTTGCCAAACCTCTTGCTGTCGTTTCTTCCTACGAAATTTTTTACAGTATTACCTCTTCCTTATCAATAGATCCCCTTTGAGTTTTACTTGAATCTCTTTTGAAAATTTCTGGAAAAATTACATCTTTACTGCTGGAATTTTTTCGGTGAAAAATTTGGTATTGCACCTTGGTCCTTTTTTCTTCTCCGTAACCTACCAAACCCTAGCCACCTTGTTGCCATAAACTAAGACGTCTTTAGGGCATCCCTCTAGCCTCAAGATGCAGCCATCATAACCTAGTTTCATAACCCTAACAGCATCAAAAACCACAGCCCAAAACAAGAAACCATTACAATTGAACCCTTCAATCACCGATCTATTGTCCGAACCTTCCACCACCCCATGCCATTAACCCGTCAACAGAAAAAAGACAAGGGCATCTCTGATCTACAGACATATGCTATGGCTTCCCAAGATCCAATTGATGCCAAATTTGAAGCATGGGAATCTCGGATTGAATCACGGCTTGAATCGCGCTTGGAAGACAAATTGCGCGCTTTGTTTGCAGAATTCAGAATTGGACAACCATCAAGTCCAACTAAACTGCAGTAAGGAGAGAATTTAGAAAGAACCCTAGAGAAGGAGGGACAGCCCTCGGACATGCTTCAGCCACGCATGAGGGTGGACTTCCCACGATGGGAAAAAGGAGACCCAGCGGGGTGGATTTCGCGCGTAGAACGTTACTTTCGCTACTATCGAACGTCGGATAATGCTATGGTGGAGATTGCTGTCATCCACCTTGAAGGAGATGCTATTCAATGGTACAATTGGCTGGAATATAATCATGGGGCTTCGACATGGAATCAATTTAAGAATGCACTGCTGAACCGTTTCGGACCTACGGAGTATGAAAATATCGACGACCAACTCGCAAAGATTCGACAAACCTCTACGATTCAAGAGTACCAAACCAGGTTTGAGAAGCTATCTTACCTTGCTCGTGATTGGACTGACCGTCAATTGTTAGGAATATTTATTGAAGGACTCAAGCCAGAGATAAAAGGGGAAGTTAAGGCACGACAGCCCCGTACCGTGATGGCTGCGATTTCTTTTGCCCGAATACAAGAAGAATGACTCAACCAAGATTCTCGAAGGATGAGAACCACTCCTAGAACCTCAACATATAAACCCCCTTCTGCTTCCAGCCATCATTCGCTGCCCAAAAAATTGACAAGAGAAGAACTACGTGATCGATTAGCAAAGGGTCTTTGTAGGCATTGCGACGAGTCGTGGAACCGCGATCATCGCTGCAAAAGGGGCCGCCTCCTATTGATTGAACCTCTTGAAGATAGGGAGGAGGAGGTCTAGGAGCATGAGGAAGAGGTCACGGATGAAGAACAGCAGCCAATTGATATTATGATGCATGCCCTTGCTGGTTATGCGAACCCGCAAACAATGAAGGTGGGAGGATTTCTGAAGCAACAATCAATCACCGTTTTTATTGACACTGGGAGCACTAATAATCTTATGAATAGCAAGGTTGCTGTCCGGATGGCCTTACCTATTAAGAATTGCAGTAGGTTCGATGTTAAAGTTGCAGATGGACGAATTTTGAAGTGTGATCGTAAGTGCCCACAGGTGAAACTGTTGCTGCAGGACCAAGAGATAATTGCAGATTTTTTCCTCCTCTCTCTCGATGATTATGAGGCCGTGCTTGGCATCAAATGGTTGACGACATTATGTGATGTTTCCTGGAATTTTTTGAAATTAATTATAAAATTTTACAGCAAGGGGAAACAGGTGATATTGTACGGGAAACGTGGGGGCGACGTAACGACAATTTGCACACAACGAATGGAGAAAGTTGTGCACAAAGCATGCAGCGGCTTTTTGGTACAACTTAAGCAGCAAAAATGGGTAACAAAACTTCTTGGATATGATTATGAAATAACTTACAAAAAAGGGAAAAATAATGTTGTTGTAGATGCGCTTTCACGACTACCCGAGCAAGCTGAATTTTTGGCTATTTCACTTCCGACCAGCGACTTCCTTGAGAATATTAGGAGGGAATGGCAAGATAATCCAGAAACAAGTAAAATCATAAAAAAATTAAAGGAAGCACCAAGCTCTATGGCTCATTACAGTTGGGACTCAAAGGACTTGCGATATAAAGGACGCATTGTGCTTGTGCCAAATTCTACTTGCATAAAGACCATCCTTCAAGAGATGCATTCCACACCTGTGGCCGGGCACTCCGGGTTCCTTAGAACCTATAAAAGAATTAAGCAAAATTTTTATTGGATAGGGATGAAAAATATTATTGCTGAATTTGTAGCACAATGTGATATATGTCAACGACACAAAGGTGAGACAGTGGCAAGTCCCGGAAAGTTACAACCTCTACCTATCCCAGAATCAATATGGACTGATATATCAATGGATTTCATCGAAGGGCTTCCCTTATCACAAGGAAAAGGTACAATTTTTGTCATAGTTGATCGCCTTACAAAGTATGCTCACTTTTGTGCCATCCGTAATCCCTACACTGCTTCTAGTATTGCTTGAATCTTTATGGAGAATATTGTAAAATTACATGGGATGCCGAGATCTATTGTAAGTGATCGTGATAGGGTCTTCACGAGCAAATTTTGGATAGAGTTATTCCAGATGCAAGGCACTAAATTAAAGATGAGTACGACATATCACCCACAAACCGACGCCAAATCAAGTGGTGAATGTGTGCTTGAGACATACCTTAGATGCTTCACCAAAGGACCGACCAAAAGAATGGACAAAGTGGCTTCCCTGGGCCGAGTGGTGGTATAATACAACTTATCATTCCTCCACAAAATGTACTCCCTATGAGGCCATGTATGGCCGACCCCCCCTGTAATTCCAAAATATGTGTTGGACACCTCTAAAGTAGAACAAGCAGACAGGGAACTACAAGATAGAGACAAAATGCTGAAGTTGCTAAAAGATAATCTCACTACAGCACAAGCAAGGATGAAACAACAATATGATCAACACAGAGGTGAAAGAGAATTTTCAGTAGGAGATTGGGTCTTCCTACGGCTCCAGCCATACAAGCAAACATCAATCCAAACCAGAGCGTCTATGAAACTTTCACCTCGGTTCTATGAACCCTACCAGATTTTGGAGCACATCGGAGCAGTAGCATACAGATTGGACTTACCCGCCAGCTCCCGAATCCATCTAGTCTTCCATGTATCATGTTTGAAGCTCAAGTTGGGACAACACGAGACAGCCCAAAGCCATCTACCAAATATAACTACCCAAGGAGAGCTCCAGACCCAACCAAGTGCCATTATTGATCGACGAATCGTGACTCGACGACGATGACCTGCTTCAAGTGTTAATACAGTGGGCAAACCTACCAGCAGAAGATGCCACTTGGGAGAACTACGACGACTTGAAGATCAAATTTCCAGAATTCATGGAACGTCAGCCTCGAGGACAAGGCTGATTTGAAGAGGGCGAGTCTGTTAGGACTCTAGCTATGAGAGTCCTAATTTAGTTTCATTGATAAGGGCATTCATGTAAATCCTATCTAGCCGACCCTTATTAAAGAGGTGAAGAGGCCGGCTAGGTTAGGGTTAGGTTACTTCTTAGGAAAGGAGTCCTATTAGAGAAAGAATCCTATTAGAAGTAGGAGTCCTATTAGGAAAAGAGTCCTATTAGAAGTAGGAGTCATATTAGGAAAAGAGTCCTATTAGAAGTAGGAGTCCTATTAGGAAAAGAGTCCTATTAGAAGTAGAAGTCCTATTAGGGAAAGAGTCCTATTAGAATTAGGAATCCTACTAGAGAAGGAGTCCTAATTAGAAGTTGGTTAGAAGTAGGAGTCTTGAGTAAGAGTCCTATTAGGAGTTGGGGCTTAGAAGCCCTATAAATAACCATGTATTCATCCTCTTTAATCAATGAATAGATCAATCCTTTAGCAGCCTTTGTGCAGCAACTTGGAGGAAGGAACCCCTATAGAGTTCCAAGGAGGCCGATCCCCTATAGAGATCAACCCCAAGCTTAGAATCCGCGGAGGGTTCTAACAGATTAGTGCATGAGAAAATCATAAAATCGAAAACTACACATATCATGTAAGAAGTATTACCTAGGGAGATCGTATATCCTTGAAAATTCCAAGTCCGATAGAGAGAATGAAGGAGAACTCACGTAGTCCTCTCCACTGGTGATTTACACAGCAAACGTAATGACAATGCTCCTTAGATCGTTGTGGGATCTCTCTCTCTACATGCACCATAAGAATGTCGGAGCCAAGGAGGAGGAGAGGAGGCTGAGGAGAATAGGAGAGATGACCACCATAAGTTCTAGCTTATGAACTGTAAGGTTCCTTCTATTTATAGAGGTGCATACAGCTTATCCCTTAATGGATCCTATCTTTATTGGGTATTGGATCTCTATTCAATTATTTAATCTTATTGGATCTCATTCATAGGATCTAAACTAGGAACTTTACGAATATCTCATATTTGCACCTCTACTCATCGCAATATCCACCATATGTATGTGATACTCTAGGCCCAATACCGAGCTAGTCGTGAGTCACTCTAGTCATAACTCCTAATGCAAAACTCCTTTTGACACAGTGAATTATTATCTCCATAATAATTTACTTGACTCATCGACTATGGACGTACTAGGCCACTACACCTCAGTCTCCAAATGGTATAAGGGATCTAATCCATCATACTTGTTTATTCTTAGTTATCATATATTTATAGTCCCTTATCCATCTAATATCCTAGAGAACATATATTAGGCATCGTAACATCAGGCCGATACAGAATCCTATCCAGGTTTCGCTCTAATCAGATTCTCTTGGAGAACTCCTCTTTCAATCTAAATGACCATGGCCAGGGCTTTTGTCTGAGTGAGCATACATGAGATATTTCTTTTATGATATATAGAGTAGATGATCCTCTGTTGACACTCAATCACCTTCGTAAGGTTGGCTATCACTTTCAATGACCGACTGTACTAGATTTAGAATTTCCAAACCTATAAGTCTGGTATCAAAGAGTGGAGTACTCATATAAGATATCTTTGGTGTCTTAAGTCTAAAGACCAGATACACTATTAGGACTATGGAATCGCTGTTTAATAATAAGGTATCATCAACCATCCAGCATTAGGGAGAATCCGATTAGAGTAAGACTCAAGGAGAAACTATATGGGCTTGACAGCACCATGCCCGGTATAGCATCTTTAGGATATTAGATGGATAAGAGACTATAGATACATAATAACTGAGGACAGATAAGTCCAAAGGATTGGATTCCCCTATATCGTCTGTGGACTACGACGTAATGACCTAGTACATCCACAGTCGATGAGTCGAGTGAATTATTATGAAGATAATAATTTACTGAGTCAGAAAGAGTTCTGACATGTATGACTTACGACCAGCTCGATATTGGGCCTAGAGGGTCATTCACATATGGTAGGTGTTGCAATAAGTAGAGGTTCGGATATGAGATATCCGTCAGAGCCCCTATCTTATTGGATATCCGTTAAGCCTATGAATGATTAGATCATATAAAAGAGATCCGATAAGAGCCAATAAAAAAATTATTGGGTAGAGACCCACTAATCTAAGAGGCTTAGATAATTGGATGGAGATCCAATACCCAATAGGGCAGGATCTATTAGGGTTAAGTTGACAAGAGACCTATATAAATATAAGGGAACCAAAGGCCTATAGGCTAGGGTTTTTAATAGCCACCTCCTATTCTCAGCCAGTAGCTCTAGTTTAGGATGTGTGGACAACAAGAAGGGTCAACCCTTTCTTGATTGCGTACTGCACACAGCGAGGAGTTTTGAACAGCAATTTGAGGAGTGTCGTCGTAACCCCTACCATGTGGATTACCGCTAGAGAGGGGGACACTTGAACTCCTTCATTCAGTCGCATAGATCTATAGAAATTCAGAGATACATGATCTTTCTAGATCTATAGGAATTCAGGGATATATGATCTCCCTAGGTAATTCTCTTACGTGTAGTTTTTTCGGTTTCGCGGGTTCTACACAACAACTTTTGTACGACGATAAGAACCTCTTTTTCTATAGGAAATCTATTATTTTTGTTTTTATTCTTCCACTGTGCATATGATGTCGTAGCAGATTTTTCAATAGAATCTCCATTCAACTACCCAAGCCTCTTAGATTAGTGAGTCTCTACCCAATAATCTCTTATTAGCTCTTATTGGATCTCATCCATAAGATCCAATAATTCAGAGGCTTAGTGGATATCCAATAAGATAGGGGTTCCAACAGATATCTTATATCTGAACCTCTACTCGTCACAGCACCTACCAAATGTGTGTGACCCTTTAGGCCTAATATCGAGCTGGCCGTGAGTTATACCTATCATAACTTCTTCTAGCTCAGTGAATTATTATCTCCATAATAATTCACTTGACTCATCGATTATAGACGTACTAGGTCACTACACTATAGTCCCTAGACGATACATGAGAATTTAATCTTTTGGGCATATCTATTCTTAATTATTATGTACCTATAGTCCATCATCCATCTAATATCCCAGAGACGGTATATCAAATATGGTGCTGTCAGGCCAATACGATTTCTACTCGAGTCTCACTCTACTTGGATGCTCCCGAAGAACTCTTTCTCTCTCAATTCGAATGACCCTAACCAGGGATTTGTTTGAGCATGAATAAATGAGATATTCCTCTCATGACACTGAGCGCGGATGATCCTCTATCAATACTCAATAATCATCGTAAGGTTGGCTACCACTCTCAATGAATTGACTGTGCTAGATTTGAAACTTCTAGATGTATAAGTCTAGTATCAAAGAGTCGAGTACTCATACAGGACATCCTTGGTATCTCAAGTCTAAGGACTAGGTGCACAACTAAGATGACGACATCACTATTTGACAATAAGGTACTATCAAACATCTAGCATTCCATGAGCGGATCAATCAGTGAACTCATTCTCTAATGAGCACATATAGTGTGTCCCTTATATCCCAACATGAGTAGTTATGAGACTAGCGGCCTCCATCATATGGACGGGTATGTAATACACCAGTCTATCCCGTTATCTCGATATCCTTCTCGAGTAACATATGATCGGGATTATTTAGGGTTTGTGTTTAAACATGAATCAGTATCATTATCGTGATCTCATCACGATCCGATTCTCATTGTATAGATCTACTGGACATCATATATATATATATATATATATATATATATATATATATATATATATATAAAGCAATATAAAGTGAGAAAAATATCAAATAAATGATAAGCAAAAAAAGTATGTATCATATCATACGTGTCATCACTCGCGTGATTTGCTTGTAGGGCACATATGACTAGCAATCTTCCACTTGACCTAAAGCTAATCACCTATATGTCTGATCCCCATTAGACCCCTATGATGCTTAAAGACAATATGAGACAATGGTTTTGTTAGTGGATCTACGATATTATCTTCGGATGGAACTTTTCCACTACTACATCTCCTCGGGCGATGATCTCTCTGATCGGATGGAACCTTCTCAGAACGTGTTTCGACTTCTTATGAGACCTGAGTTTCTTCGCTTGAGCAATCACCTCGTAGTTGTCATAATATAAGGAAATTGGCTCCTCGCTGCCTGGCACGACTCTCAGATCTATGATGAACTTCTTCATCCAAACACCCTCCTTATCTGCCTCTGTTGCAGTAATATACTTTGCCTCTGTGGTCGAGTCAGTAGTAGTATCTTGCTTGGAACTCTTCCATCCTCCATTCAAGGTGAACACATACCTTGAGTTAGACTTGTTATTATCGATATTGAACTGGAAGCTCGAGTCCATGTAGCCCTCAAACTTGAGACTACTTCCTTCATATACTAATAAAAGATCCTTAGTCATTCTTAAGTATTTAAGGATATTGATCATGTGTGTTGCCTGAGTGAGATTCTTTTCTCCCCCAAGGCAGTTTGGAAGATGGATGGGGATTGGTTAGTTGACACAGTACTGAAAAATCGGGAGATTCGGTATCTCATGCACAGCAAAAAACAAAAACAAGTTCGGTTTTCTCATAGTTACATACTTGGCCGTCGTGCGACGATTAGTGCGTAAAAATCGTAAATCCGAAAAATCCGCATGTATCATATTAGAAGAGTTACCTGGGGAGATCATATATCTCCGAAAATTTTAGATCCGATGAAGAGGATGAAGGGGCACTAGCGTACTCCTCTCTAGTGGTAATCCACATAGCGAATGCAGCAACGACGCTCCTCAGATCACTACGGGATCTCTCTCTACATACACCACAAGGTTGCCGGAGCCAAGGAGGAGGAAGGAGGAGAGGAAACTGAGGAGCATAGGAGGATGACTACCAAGAGCTCTCAGCCTATGAACCAAGTGGTTCCTCCTATTTATAGAGGTGGATGAAGCTTATCCTTAACAGATCCTGTTCACACTAGATCTCTATCCAATTGGATCTCCTTGGATCTTATCCACAGGATCCAATTTGATCTCATCCAATTGGATCTTATCAAATCATTTAATTGGATCTCATCCAATTATCCAATTGGATCTCATCCACAGGATCCAAACTAGAGGCTTCGCAGATATCTCATATCCGCATCTCTACTCGTCGCAACATCCACCTTATGTCTATGACCCTCTAGGCCCGATACCAAGCTGACCATAAGTCGCTCATGTCAGAACTCCTTTTGACTCAGAACACATTCTGATATAGTGAATTATTATCTCCATAATAATTCACTCGACTTATTAACTATGGATGTACTAGGCTATTATGCCATAGTCCCCAGACGGTACAAAGAGATTTAATCTATTAGACATGTCTGTCCTCAGTTACCATGTATCTATAGTCCCTCATTCATCTAATATCCTAGAGATCATATATTAGGCATGGTAAAGTCAGGCCCATACAGAATCTTGTTCGAGTCTCGCTCTAATCGGAGTCTCCCAAAGAACTCCTTCTCTCTCAATCCGAACGACCCTAGCCAGGGATTTTGCCTGAGTGAGCACACGTGGGATATATCTCTCACAATATCGAGAGTGGATGATCCTCTATTGACACATAATTGCATTTATAAGATTGGCTACCATTCTCGAGAACCGACTATACTAGATCTGGAGCTCTCCAAACCTGTAAGTCCGACGTCAAAGAATAGAGTACTCAAACAAGGCATCTTTGGTACCTCAAGTCTAAGGACCAAACACACTACTGGGACTATAAAATCACTGTTTGACATTAGGTATCATTAATCATATAGCATTCTATAAACGGATCAATCAGTAAACTCATTCTCCAATGAGCAACTGCATTGTACCTCTAGTGTCCCCACACAAGCGACTATGAGACCAGTCACCTCCATCATATAGATGAGTATACAACACACCAGTCTATCCGGTTATCTCAATGTCCTCATCGAGTAACTTATGACTAGGATAATTTAGAATCTGTGTTTAAAGGTATATCGATCTCATTATCGTGATCTCATCATGATCCAATTCATATTGCACAAATCCATGGACATCACAATATTCATTCAGATAATGTGAGAAAAATATCAATAATAATATGCGAAGAGATCGACGTAACATATCACAGGTGTCATCACTCATATGATTGGCTTGTAGGGCACCTACAACCAACAATCTCCCACTTGACCTAAAGCCAATTACCTATATGTCTGATCCCCATCAGATTCCTGTGACGCTCAAATATAATCTGAGTCAACGGTTTTGTTAGTGGATCTGTAATATTATCTTCGGATATAACTCTTTCCACTGCTACATCTCCTCGAGCCATGATCTCTCTGATCAAGTGAAACCTCCTCAGAACGTGCTTAGACTTTTGATGAGACTTAGGTTTCGTTGCTTAAGCAATTGCCCCTATTGTTATCGTAATATAAGGTAATCGACTCCTCACTGTTCAGCACGACTCCTAGATCTGCGATGAACTTCTTCATCCAGACTCTCTCCTTTGCTGCCTTTGTTGCAGCAATGTATTTTGCCTCTGTTGTCGAGTCAGCAGTAATATCTTGCTTGGAACTTTTCCAGCATACTGCTCCTCCATTCAGGGTGAAGAGATACTCTAAATTTGACTTGCTATCATCGACATTAGATTGGAAGCTTGAGTCTGTGTAGCCCTCAACTCTGAGACTACTGCCTCCGTATACCAGTAAAAGATTCTTAGTCCTTCTCAAGTACTTAAGGATACACTTTACTATTTTCTAGTGCTCCAAGCCTGGATCTACCTGATACCTACTCGTGACACTCAGAGCATGCGCTACGTCAGGCCTGGTACATAGCATAATATAAATGATAAACCCTATAGCTGAGGCATATGATATTCTATCCATGTGTGCCCTTTCTTCAGGAGTCTTTGGGGACATACTCCTAGAAAGTAATATTCCATGTCTCATAGGTATGAGACCTCTCTTGAAATTTTTCATGCCAAACCTTTTGACAATGGAGTCTATGTACCTGAACTGGGACAAACCAAGCATCCTCTTATATCTATCTCTATAGATCTGAATCTTCAGAATATATAATGCTTCCCTTAAGTCCTTCATGGAGAAATGTCTAGATAGCCAAGCTTTTACTATGGAGAGCATTCCTACATCATTCCCAATAATTAAGATGTCATCCACATATAACATTAAGAAGGTGATAGCGCTCCCACTTACCTTCCTATATACACAAGACTCATCTTTATTCTTAACGAAGTTATAAGATCTGATCGTCTCATCAAATCTTATGTTTCAACTTCGGGAAGCTTACTTTGGTCCATAAATGGACTTAAGCAATCTGCATACCTTATCTGGACTGTGCTTGGACATAAACCCCTCAGGTTATATCATATACACTTCCTCTTCGAGTTTGTCATTGAGGAATGCAGTTTTTACGTCCATCTGCTAAATCTCATAGTCATAATGTGCTGCAACAACCAATAGAATTCGAATGGATTTCAGCATAGCTACGGGTGCAAAGAGTTCATCATAGTCAACACCTTGCCTCTGATGATACTCCTTAGCCACTAGCCTTGCCTTATAGGTCTTCACCTTTCCATCTATCCCGATATTCTTCTTGAAGATCCATTTGCAACCAATGGGTATGATACCTTCAGGTGCATCAATAAGGTTTCAAATCTTGTTAGAGTATATGGATTCCATCTCAGAATTCATGGCTTCTTGTCACTTCCCGGAGTCTATGCTCATAATAGCCTCCTCATAAGTCTAAGGATCAATGTTCTGAATGTCCTCTCCACTAATATATCTCACATATCTTTCAGGAGGGTGTGACACTCTACCAGTCATATGCAAAATTAGAACTTGTGTGTTAGGTACCTGAACAGACTCGATCTCTAAAATGGTGCCTAAGCTAGGTTCTCCAACCTCGCTCAATTCTATCATGCTCCCACTGTCTCCGCCAAGAATGTGTTCTTTCTCAAGAAACACTACCATCTTGGCAATAAAAACTTTTTGGTCCTCAGGGTGATAGAAATAATAACCACAAGTTTCCTTGGGGTATCCTATGAACTTGCACCGTTCCGTCCTGGATTCTAACTTATCGGAGTCATGTCTTTTAACGTGGGTAGGGCAACCCCAAATCTTAACAACTTTAAGATCGGACTTCTTTCCTCTTCATATCTCATATGATGTAGACACTACTGATCTAGATGGAACTCTGTTCAGAAGGTAAATTATGATCTATAGGGCATATCCCCAAAATGAGATGGGTAGGTCAGCGAAACTCATCATGAACTGCACCATATCTAATAGTATGCGATTCCTCCTTTCTAATACACCATTGAGCTGTGGTATATAAGGAGATGTCCATTGTGACAAAATCCCATAGTCCTTGAGAAAATGGGTGAATTCTGTACTCAAGTATTCTCCTCCTCGATCTGATCAAAGAGTTTTAATACTCTTTCCAGTTTAGTTCTCTACTTCATTCTTATACTCTTTGAATTTCTTGAAGGCTTCAGATTTATATTTCATCAAGTACACATGTCCATGCCTAGAGAAATCATCAGTAAAAGTAATGAAGTAGGAATAACCACCTGTGACATGAGTTGACATAGGACCATATACATCACTATATATGAGTTCTAGTAACTCAATGACTCTCTCTCTAGTTTCACTAAATGGAGAGTTGGTCATTTTTTCATGAAGGTAAGGCTCGTAAGTTATATATGACTCATAGTCAAATGGATTTAAGTATCCATTTTTCAATAGCTTTTGAATCCTTCCCTTATGGATATGACCTAGCCTACAATGCCACAGGTTTGCACCGTTCACCTCATATTATTTCCTCTTAGATATATTTACATTCATGATATGTGGAGTAGTATTTAGCATAAACAAACCATTATGCAATATCCCTCTAGTAATGATCTTATCATTCTTACTAATTGAATAGCAATTGTTCTAAAAAAGTACTTTATAACTATTTAATGTCAAACATGAAATGGATATAACATTTTTGACAATAGAGGGAACAAAATAACATGCATCTAATGCAATATTAACTCCATCAAGCAGATGTAGAGTGATCTCACCAACAGTAATAATAGCAACTCTTGCTCCATTGCCCATCTTGAGGTCCATCTCGCCTTTTGCCAATCTCTTATGCCTTGTCAGAACCTACAGCGAATTGCAGATACGATAAGCACTATCGGTATCTAATACCCATGCATTATCATAAGAATCTGATATATGAAGACTGATCATGAAAGTAACTGAAGCTTTTCCAAGCTTTTGTTTTGCTTTTTCTATAAGATATGCCTTGCAGTTCCTCTTCTAATGTCCATCTTGACCGTAGTGAAAGTACTGGCCTTTGTCCTTTGTTGGATCAATTTTGGCAACCTTTGCTTTATCTCGTTTGCCTTTGCCTTTACCTTTCTCAAGGGTCTTCCCAGCCTTCCTTTTCCTTTTGGTCTCACCAACATAGAGAACTAATTTCTCTTTCTTGATTGTGCTCTTTACCTCCCTCAACATATTGAGGAGCTCAGGAAGAGATACCTCAAGTTTGTTCATATTGAAATTCATGATAAATTGAGAAAAGAAATCTAGTAAGGATTGAAGTATAAGATCAACGTACAGGTTATCATTTAAGACCATTCCTAGACCTGTGAGTTTTTCAATCCACTCTATCATCTTCAGGACATGGTTCTGAACCGGTGTCCCCTAAGTCATCTTGGCACGGAAGAGACTATTGGATATCTCATATCGTTGAGTTCTTCCTTGTTCCTTAAACAGTTTACGAAGGTGTAGGAGTATGAAATGAGCATCCATGTTTTCACATTGTCTTTGTAATTCAGGAGTCATAGAGGCTAACATGTAATAATGGGTGAGAGTGGAATCATCTATATACTTCGCATATTGGGCGAACTCTTCCTGAAGTGCTTCTGCCTTAGGTTGGGGCATGATCGTATCTAGGACATAAGCGATTTTCACCGCTGTAAGAACTATTCTAGGTTGCGGAGCCAATCCGTATAATTTGGACCAGTGAGGCAGTTGGCATCAAGTATGCCACGTAGAGGGTTTAATGACGACATGTTTCTGATAAACAGGAGATATAACATAAGTAAATAACATGCAGATTTTATAAAAAAAATAGATAATCAAGATATGGACTTCTATCGTGACATGCTCTCACTAATTTTTCTAGCGAGTCACATGACACCCTCATGCACGTGAAACGGAAGTCTCCGGCAGACTTCTAGTAGGGATCAGGATCCAATCAGTATCTTAGTACAACCTCGAGAGACTCGACCAATCACATTAATAAGCCCAAAAGGTAGACAACTCTTACCAATCATAACTCCTTGTGATTCCCATCATATTTGGCCTCCGAACCACCATGGCCTCAAGGGACTCGACGAACCATGATGTCCAGTTAAGCTATCACCATTGTTACAAGATGAGTTTGATTCGGTGATATGCCCTCGAGGGACTCAACCAAGCATACCATATCCTCAGGTCATTGGTGACATCTCTATGTTAATGACAAGATAGCAAGACACGAAATAGGTGAGCCTCGAGGGACTCGACCAACTCAGCCTACATCGGGAATCGGTTCCTGTCTCTAACAATGGAAGGCCACATGGGTCAATCTTATTGTCTTATACTTATCGACTTAATATTATCATAGGAGGGGTTTTAGGTTTGGTCTCGTGATATGACATGTCACACATATACATATTTAATATATTTACATCATATGCAAATATATATATACTTATCGAGTAGGTGTATAGCATTCATATGCACAAGCACATCAGATGATCATGGACTTCAACCTAATATGATTAGGTCTGAGCCAGTAGGCCTAATTACTTACATCAGGATCTATGTGCATATCAGTGCATCTCTATGCACGATGATCATCCATCTCATCATCATCGGATCGGTCGGCATCTCGACGTATCTCCATGTGTCGCGATCGTTTGAATCGATCTCAAGGGTCCTACTACCACCTTCAGGCTTCCGTCGTGCGTCTAGGATAATTATAACATAATTACAAGGATGCAGACTCGACGATCAATGAAAAATGAAGGCTCGTAGGGCCTAATAATCACATACACACATCACAAAGTCTATGATCATCTTTCCACATCACATCACATGTATATATATTATATAGGATTATTAGATAAATAATAATAGTTATTTAAACCTTTTAAATAACTAAAATTTGAAATCAGGGACTTGTAGGAAATTTTTTAAATTCTGAAGGGTATTTTGATCATTCTACCATAAGGGATAAAATTAGAATTTCTAAGCGCCGTCCGTGCTTGCGAGTGGCTCGCCCGTGGGTGACGCCGTCGCTGCTTGTGGGCACAGCGCCCACAGGCGCTTCCCCGCGGGCCTCCTCGCGAACACCCTTGTGGCATTGCCCCCTTTTTTGCAGGTGAGTCATCGTTGGCGGTGCTACCCCCGCGGGCGCTAGCGCTGCCCTCCCTTGCGAGCAGGCCACCCACGAGCCTAGCGCCCGCAGGCACCGTTGTTGCTGGGTGCCACGTTGCCTCCGCGGGCACCACCCACCCCTGCGAGCTCCCTGCGCGGATGCGGCCAGTGCTGCCACTATGGGCAGACGGCCACCAGCAGCCCTACGCACACGGCCATGGCTGTAAGCAACCTTGGCCAAACTACGAGGGTAGCAATAGTTTCTGCCCTCTCTCGTCTTTTGCGTCAACGATTTTGGCGTCAAAAGTGCATCAAAAACACAACACATGCAGTTTATTAGCCAATCATAGTACGACGAACCTGGCTCTGATACCACTATTGGAAAATCGAGGGATTTAGCATCTCATGCATAGCGAAAAACAAAAATAAGATTGGATTTTCCATAGTTACGTACTTGGTCGTCGTGTGATGATTGATGCATAAAAATCGTAAATCCAAAAAATCTGCATGTATCATGTCAGAAGCGTTACCTGGGAGATCGTATATCCTTGAAAATTTTAGATCTGATGAAGAGGATGAAGGAGCACTAGCGTACTCCTCTCTAGCGGTAATCCACACAGCGAACGCAGCAACGACACTCCTCAGATCACCACGGGATCTCTCTCCATGTACATCACAAGGCTGCTGAAGCCAAGGAGGAGGAGAGGAGACCGAGGAGAATAGGAAGATGACTACCAAGAGCTCTCAACTTATTAACTAGGAGGTTCCTCCTATTTATAGAGGTGGATGAAGCTTATCTTTAACAGATCTTGTTCACACTAGATCTTTATCCAATTGGATCTCATTGGATCTTATCCAAAGGATCCAATTTGATCTCATCCAATTGGATCTTATCCAATCACTTAATTGGATCTTATCTAATTACCCAATTGGATCTCATCCAATTACCCAATTGGATCTCATCCACAGGATCCAAACTAGGGGCTTCGCAGATATCTCATATATGCACCTCTACTCATCGCAACATCCACCTTATGTGTGTGATCCTCTAGGCCCAATACCGAGCTGATCATGAGTCGCTCCCATCAGAACTCCTTCTGACTCAAAACACCTTCTGATATAGTGAATTATTATCTCCATAATAATTCAGTCGACTCATCGACTATGGACGTACTAGACCACTACGCCATAGTCTCCAAATGGTACAAGGGGATCTAATCCATCGAACCTGTCTGTCCTCAGTTATCATGTATCTATAGTCCCTCATATATCTAATATCCTAGAGACTATATATTGGGCATGGTAAAGTTAGGCCCATACGGAATCCTGTTTGAGTCTCGCTCTAATCGGATTCTTCCAGAGAACTTTTCTCTCAATCCGAATGACCTTGGCCAAGGATTTTGCTTGAGCGAGCACACGCGGGATATATCTCTTATGATACCGAGAGTAGATTATCCTCTATTGACACATAATTACCTTCGTAAGGTTGACTACCATTCTTGAGAACTAACTATACCAGATCTGGAGCTCTCCAAACCTGTAAGTCCGACGTTAAAGATTGGAGTACTCAAACAAGACATCTTTGGTACCTCAAGTCTAAGAACCAGACACACTACTAGGACTATAGAATCGTTGTCTAACATTAGGTATCATTAACCATACAATATTCTGTAAGTGGATCAATCAGTGAACTTATTCTCTAATGAGCACCTGTACTATACCCCAAGTGTCCTTACACAAGTGACTATGAGACCAGTCGCCTCCATCATATAGATGAGTATATAGCGCACCAATCTATCCGGTTATCTCGATGTCCTCATCAAGTAACCTATGAGCAGGATGATTTTGGATCTATGTTTAAAGGTATATCGGTCTCATTATCGTGATCTCATCATGATTCGATTCCCATTGCATAGATCCATGGACATTACAATATTCATTCAGATAATGTGAGAAAAATACCAATAATAATATGCAAAGAGATCGATGTAATATGTCACAGGTGCCATCACTCATGTGATTGACTTGTAGGGCACCTACAACCAACACACAAGTCTCAACCCAACCCCTTGGGGTATAACCCAAACCTTCCCTTCTTTTGCTTGAACTTCACCTTCAATTTTCAACTTTGTAGCATGCATTGTTTGCCGATAGGAATCTACATAGCTTGAAGAGGAAGGGGCCGGGTTCCTCATTGAGTGCTACGGAGCCCACTTAGTCCCCGTAGCTACCTGAGAGTCGTTCATAGAGGCGGTGGATCTACCCTAGTTGGGTTGCAATGGTGGTGGTGAGCAGCCCAAGAAGAAGCACAAGCTTATAGCATGGAGGGTCCCACACTCTTAATTGGGTGATGCACCTAAAGGTTTAGCTCAAGGGTCAAGTGCACCCCAATGGTGCTCGTAGGTGGTCAATATTGGGAAACCTACATAAAGCATCACATGCATAGTGGAAGACTAAAAAATAAATATCCTAGATTTTCTGAAGAAAAAAAAAGATTCTTGTTGTCATGCAAACATTTATGCATAAAAAAATACAAAATCGAAAAACCACGCGTATGTGTAAGATGTGTTACTTAGAGAGATCGTATATTCCTGAAAACTTTCAGATCTATAGGAGAGGATGAAAGAGGTCAAATGTTCTCCTCTCTAACGTTAATTCACATAACAAGTGGGGGTAATGACACTCCTCAAATTGTTGCATGATCTTCTTCTCTACGTGCACCACGAAGGCTGCACCGTGATCAAGAAGGGGTCGGCCCTTCTTGCTATCCACACATCCCAAACTTGGGCTATCAATTGAGAAGGAGAGGGAGAGAGGAGAATAGGAGGTGGTAGCCAAAAAGGGTCTAGCCTATGCCCCTTTAGTTTCCTCCTATTTATAGAGGTTCTTATTAACTTAACCCTAATGGATCTTACCCTATTGTGTATTGGATCTCTATCCAACTACCCAAGCCTCTTGGATTAATGAATCTCTATCCAATTATCCAAGCCTCTTGGATTAATGAATCTCTATCCAATAATCTCTTATTGGCTCTTATTGGGTCTCACCCAAAAGATCCAATAATTTAGGGGCTTATTGGATAACCAATAAGATAGGGGCTTCAACAGATATCTCATATTGAACATTTACTCATCACAATACCTACCATATATGTGTGACATTCTACACCCAATATTGAGCTGGCTATAAGTCATACCTATCAGAATTTCTTCTAACTTAATGAATTATTATCTCTATAATAATTCACTCAACTCATCGACTACGGACATACTAAGTCACTATGCTATAGTCCCTAGATGATATGGGGGGATCTAATTCATTGAATCTATATGCCCTCAATTATTATGTATTTATAGTTCCTCATCAATCTAATATCCCAGATACCGTATATCAGACATAGTACTGTCAGGCCCATACAGAATCTACTCAAGGCTCACTCTGATCAGATTCTCCTCAAGAACTCTCTTAATCTGAATGATCTTGGCTAGGGATTTGCCTAGCAAGAACACATATGATATTCCTCTCATGACACCAAGAGCAGATGGTCATTTACTAATACTCGTTTGCTCTCGTAAGATTAGCTATCACTGCCACTCCCGATGATCAGTTGTGCTAGATTTGGAACTTTCAAACCTATACGTTTGATATCAAAGATTGGAGCACTCATACAGGACATCCTTGGTATCTCAAGTCTAAGGATCAGATACACAACTAGGATGACGGAATCATTATCTAATAATGAGGTATCATCAACCATCTAAGATTCTGAGTGGATCAATCAGTGAACTCATTTTCTAATGAGTACCTACACTATATCCCTAGTATCCCCACATGAGCAGTTAGGAGACCAATCACCTCTATTGTACGAACGGGTATATAGCACAGTAGTTTGTCTGGTTATCTCGATGTTCCTCTCAAGTTACATATGACCGAGATTATTTAGGATCTATGTTTAAAGATGAATTTATCTTATTATCAAGTAACCTATAAGAAAATACTAATAATAATAATAAATAAATAAAAAAGATTGTGCAGTGTATCATACGTGTCATCATTCACGTAATTGACTTGTAGGACATCTATGACTAGCAGTCAAAGCCCTGTATTGGGCTTAAGGAAGAAAGGGGTGATGTTATGATCGATGCAGGATTTGTGCAAGGGGAAATCCCTACCATTCACAGCTTTATAGATGGCTGACCTTTCTGACTTATCTCGAAACACCTCGCTAGAACCTCGTTGGGAGGGCCTGAAGCATGTACAAAATGTATAGGGCAAAGGCACGACTATGAAACAATACTATTATATATCACTATGCAATGGGGTGTTGAACTCTACGATTATGGAGTAGGGTATCCCCTTTACTAGCAATTCAACAGGTTGGGGATGATCTTAAGCGATTGGTGCTGGATCAGTTGGGGGGACCTTCATGGGTGCAAGTGCCAACAGTAGTTGAGACATCGACTATAGTTGTGATGACAACGTAGTCTGTTAAGCTAGTTGGGGCAACAACAGAGCAATTTTCTGCATTATGCTTATGAGCACCTATACTTGGTTCATGAGGTTTAGGAATACTTTGGTGGGGGCAATCAAGTGCCTCACATTTGTCCCCAAAGGTGAGAGTCTTGGGTCATTAAGAAAAGAGGGCATTTGCCCATTTGTGTGAAGGTGTTATAGGTTAGGGGTAGAGCTTCTTCATTGGAGCGCTCATTGAGAGAATTCAATGATATTCAGGGCTCTCCTTCTAGTATCAAAATGTTAAGGGGATGCATCATAGACAGTCAAGTTAGCATGACTTGGTCTTGTCCCAAAAGTGTAGAGACATCCAAGGAACCCTTATGGCGGTCCTAGTACTACTGAGGTGGTCTTCGTATAACCTCGACCTATCCTACGTGGTCTTGAGGTCAGGCCGAGGTAAGTTTCTCGATGGGTTCCTACACAAAAGTTAGCATCAGGAGGAGTATCCTGACCTGATCCCTCCGATGCACAAGATAGTTTCGAAAATTATATGGGGTGTGAGAGGTTTTTGGAAAGAGACTAGACTCTTAGGTCGATGTCAAGGGTCGACTTTTATACCTGACCAGTTGAGGTGATCCTCTGTAATGGCCTCAACATTCCCCCTTGGTATTTTGTCTATGGGGCTGACATGCCCGAACGATCTCTTGTGAACTATTGTCCACATGGGCCGATAGAGGGATAGATAGTTCCGAATAACCTCCATCAATTGTTGGCCATGAAAATCGATAGGGCCAATCCAAATGACCTCCCATCGACTATTGTCCATGGAGACCGATATACCATAACCACCCGCTACGTCATTGCCTAATGGAGGGTGATTTGACTTTTTTTCTTTAATGTTAGTGCTTTTGGGGTTGATTAGCTGGCGGACATAGATTGGTTTCTAAAATATTTTATATCGGACTTTATTAACTTGAGGATGGGAATGCTAACGAATTTCATCTTTTAAGTATTGCATTAGTATCATAAGAAAAAATTATTATATTATACTGTGGTTTTTTCATGATAAAAGCAGTATTACATAGATATCAATGTAGCAAATGCTAGATTATGAGGTTGGCTAATTTTAGAACTTAATTGTGAATGAAATATGCCTGATAGCAGTGACCAAATGGTCAAATGATTAGCTGGCGTGATAAATCATAAGAGGTGTGCAATTATTTTAATACGAAATTAGAAGAAAACAAAGATTTTCTATCTTTGTCCTATTCCATAGCACAATATTCGTCTCTAATACCTTAATTATTGTTGTCTATTTTAGAAAACAATTAAATGACATATAATATTTTTTTAAAACCTCGAATGGATGCATTTTATGGAATGAGGAGACGCTTTGGTTGCTTTGATACTTCGAATATTTTTTTTTTCTGAATAGATACATCATGTGGAAGAGGAATAGTTTGGATTGCCTTGAATGCTTCGTATTCTTGTTAGTGCTGGGTATACACATCACTTGTAAGAGTGATATTTTAGATTCCATCAGACATTTTAAATACATTTTTGGACCTTGAGGAATGTGTTTGGGTGCTTCATATATTTTCTTATACCTTGATGGATACATCTTGTGCGAGAGGGGATGCGGTATCATACATGTCATGTTTAGGTATCTGATACCTTGTGTTAATTGGCCTTGTCATCTTTAAACCAAGTGGTCGATTAGTATAGTAGTAAAGGCCCTCATTTCCAATGGGAGACTTAAGTTCAAAACTTGTTTTGGAGAACACAATCACCTGCAGAAAGGAAGGGTGTTGAACTTGGGTCACACCGGGGTTCAAGCTTGGGCTTAGGTCTAACTGGTCATAGCGATCAGGCTTGAGCTCTTAAGCTCGAGTCTGGCTTGGGCACTTGGGCTAGAGCTCAGGCCGGGTCTAGTGTGACTTGGGCTCGAGTTTGGCTAGGCCAGTTTGAAAGTGAGCAAGTTAGGTTATGTTGCTTGTTTGGCCTCAGTTTAGCCCAACCTAGATTGGTCTGATTTTGAAACAATTATGTATGGAGTGTCAAATATTCAAAGACGTTATATACATAAGAGGCACGAGAGCATCGAAGCATGCTGACTTATGCTACCCATTTAGTGGTGTTAATCTTATTAGACATATAAGTGTATCGAAGTGAGTGATTTGAATCCTTTATATAGAGGATGTCACATACATTGATTGCATAAAGGTATTACGAGTGTGTCAACCTGAACCAATCACGTAGGATGTCTAATGCACAAGACACATGAGGGCATTTAGGGGAGTCCGACGTATACAACACGCAAGGGAATTAGAGTGGGCCAAATTGAGCCAGCTACTTTGAAGGTGTTGGATATTTGAGAAGCACACTATCATGTGAGTATGTCTACTATAACTACCTATGTAGTGGGTATCAAGAGTTAGAGATATTTAAATATATTAAGGCATGTCGACTTGAACTGTCTAAGTAATGTGTCGAATGCTTGAGACATGCGAGTGTTCAAAGGTGTTGAATACATAAGACATGAGGGTATCAAAGTGGATTGATTTGAGCCACTAGTGTAGAGGGCGCTAAATGCATAAGAAACATGGGTGTACGGGCATGTGAACTTGAAGCCCTAGTAGAGGGTTTTAGATAAATGAGATATGATGTCTGGATATATCATTTTGAACAGTCCAAGTATTGGGTGTCAAATATATAAGAGACAAATGGTGTCGGGTTGTGCCAATTAAGACACATGAATGCATTAGAATATACCAACTTGAATCGATCGCATAGTGGGTCTCAAATGCATGCGATGTAAGATGTCTCAAGCTATCCAATTCTAATCACCTGCATTGGGGTTGTGGATCGTATGTTGACTTCAAGCACCTATGTATGGGGCGTTGAACGTATGATATGCATAAGCACATAATGATATGCTAACTTGAATTGCCCGTGTATGAGATGTTAGTTATATGAGACATATATGGTTGTGAGGCATATCGATTTGAACTAGCTGTGTAGGTGGTCTTAGCCACATAAGACACATGTAGGCATTAGGTATGCCAACTTGAATCGCTCTTGTAAGGTGTTGAACATAAGAGATGTGTAAAGGTATTAAGATATACCAACTTGAACCACCGGAGTTGTTGGACCATGAGACAAATGAGGTGATGGGCTATGTTGAAACCCATGTTGGATGTGTTGGATGCATGAAATGTGGGAGGGTTGAGGCATGTTGACTCATACTACATACATAAGTAGTGTTAGAGATGTAAGACATGGGAGGATGTCAAAGCATGCTAATCAAAACTACCCATATAAGAGTGTCAAATTCATTAGATATATGAGGGAATTGAGGCTTGTTGATGTTAACTACTTACATTAGGTTTGTTGGATGCATGAGATGCTTCAAAGTTGAGGCATTCCAACTTGAACCACTCAGTATAGAATTGTCAAACGTATGAGGGTGTTAGATGCACAAGGGTGTGAGAGCGAGCTAGCTTCAACCTCCCATGTAGCATGTGTAGATGCATTAGACATATGAAGGTGTTAATAGGCATCGAATGCATGAGAGGCATGTTGGTGTTGAAGCGTACTGACTTTAAGTATCTACATAGTAGTATCTACATAGTGGCTATCGGACAAATGAAATATCTGAGGGTGTCATGATGTGTGGACTTGGACCACTTGCAAAAGAGGTGTTAAACATATGACATACAAGAGTATAATGGAATGCAAAGGTAAACTACCTCTACATAGGGTTTTAAACGTATAAGACATATGAGAATATCATTGCATACAGACTTCAACTACTTACGTACGGGATTGTTAGATGCATAAGACAAGTAAGGGTGTCATGATAGGTGACACAAGCCACCTATGTAGTGGGTGTCAGATGCAAGAGACACGTGAGAGCATTATAGCGTGTGGAGTTCATTGCTTACATTAGGGGTGTTAGACAAATGAGATGCATAAGGGTATTAAGGTGTGTTGACTCTAACAGCCATCAAATTTTCAAGGGAGTCAGATGCACTAGATCTAGTAGCACATTAGGATGTGTCGACTTAAATAGTCTATATAGGGTGTATCAATCACATGAGATGCACGAGAGATTCGGGTGTGCAACTTGAACCACACATGTAGGTGGTGTTGGACACAAGAGGCCTAAGGGCATCAAGCATGTGGACCTAAATTGGCTACACATACGGTGTTAGACACATGAGATATACGAGGTTATCAAAGTATTATTAATTGTTAGTATAGAGGCCAAAGACACTTGAGACATGAGAGGCTATCATGATGTATGAACTCAAATTATCAACATAGTGGGGTGTTGAATGTATGAGACACACAAGGGCATTATGTAGCATAGGCTCAAATATCCTGCATATCGGGTTTCAAACACATAAGAGACACAAATGCCTTAGGAGCATGGCTACTTAAATACCCTAAGGGGGTCTTGGATGCATGAGATACATAAGGGCATCGGGGCCTTGCTAATCTTGAACCACCCACATAGGGGTTTCATAAACATGAGATGCACAAGAGTGTTAAGGCATGCCATTTGAATTGCCCACATAAAGGAGTGTTAGTCACATGAGATACACGATGGTACTAAGGTGTACATTGAAGTATTTATGTAGGAAGTGTTAGATATAATAGAAGCATGAGAGCATTAAAACATGTTGATTTAAACTACCCATGTAGGGTGCAAATGCAAGAGATGCATGAGCGTGCGAAGGTATGTTAACATTGCTAACATAGGGATTGTCAAATATATGAGACATACGAAGGCATTAGGGCTTATTATCATAAACTACTTATATAGGGGGTGTGAGACAAATGAGATGTAGAGGGGTGTTGTAGCATGTTAACGTGAATATCCTCTTTAGGGAGAGTTGAATGCATAAGATATGTGAAGGCATCTGGATGCACCGACTTGAATTGCTTGTATAGAAGTGTTAGACATATGAGAAATGTGAGAGCTTTAGGCATACTAACTTAGACCACCTGCATAGAGGGAGTGTTAGACGCATGAGATACTCAAGGGTTTTGAGGTATACTCAATTAAACTAACTACATAGGAGTATTGGATGCATAAAACAAGTGAGAGTGTGATGGCAGAGTGTCTTGAACTACATACATAGATGTGTTAGTCACATACGATATGTAAGGATATCGATGCATACTTATTTGAACCACTCATGTAGGGGGTATCAGATGGATTAGACATGCGAAGGTATCATGGTATCGACTTAAAATTTTCATGTAGGAGGTGCTAGATAAATTAAATGCCTGAGAACATCTAGGTTTACCAACTTGAACCACCCAAATTAGGATATTAGATATAAGACACATGAGGGTGTTTAAGTATACTCACTTGAATTGCTCACATATAAGTGTCGATCATATCAAACATGTGAGGGCATCGATGTGCCTGCTTGAATCACTCATATGGGGGTTATCAAATGAATTAGACATGTGAGGATGTCATGGCTATTGACTTGAGCCACTCACATATGGTGTATTAGATGGATTAGATGTGTGAGAGCATCTAGGCTTGCCAACTTGAACCACCCAAGTAGGGTTGTAAGATGTAAGACACACACAAGGGCATCTAGGCATACCCATTTGAATCTCTCTCATATGAATTATCAAAGGTATGAGATGTGAGGGCACAAGGGGTTAGATGCATAAAAGTGCGACAACACTAGAGCATATTGACTTAAAATGCTCACATAGGGGTAATGGGATGCATAAGACATGTCAAGGCATTGGAGCATAGTAGGTGTCAAATGCATAAGATATACAAGAGTGTTGAATGTATAGACTTGAACCACCCATATAAAGAGTGTTAGATGCATTTGAGTGTGTTGACTTGAACGAGCATGTAAAGGTGCTAAATGCATGAGACATATGAGGGCAATGAGACTTATTAACTTGAATCGCTTTCATTGACGGCGTTGAATGTATGAGACCTATGAAGGTCAAGTTGTGATGACTTGAACTGCTCGCATAAGGGTTGTTAAACATCTGAGGATGTTAAATATACAAGACACAAGGACGTCAAGGCATGTTGACTTCAATTGCCTACATAAGTGGTGTTTAGATATGAGACCTAGCATTGGGACTTCACTCGAATCATTTTTATTGGTGGTGTCAAACACATGAATCATGCATCGACATTATAATATGTGGACGTAGATCCACCAAATTGATGATGTTGGATGCATGAGGGTCTCATAGCTTAATGACTTGAACCACCTATACAGGCGTGTCAAATGCATGAATCATACATGGGCATCAAGGCTTTCTAACTTGAATTGCCCTCGCAAAAGGTAATAAATGCATGAGACACAGTGATGTGATGGCATCACAACTTGTCAGCTCAAGCTCTATTATAGACCATGTGAGATATATGAGACATGTGAGGGCATTACAGCATGCTAATCAAACTATCTACATAGGGGATACCAGACGCATGAGACACTAGGCATTAGAGTATGCTGACTTGAATCACCCACATAGGAATGTCGAATACATGAAACGCATAATAGCATTTGGGTATGTTATCTAGAACCATTGCTATAGTGGGTGTCACATGCATGTGATGCTTATGGGATCAGAGCGTGTTGACTTGAATAACCTGCATAGGAGGTGTTGAATGCATGAGAGGCATGAAAGCATCAGAAACATACTAATTTGAATCACCAACTTTGGTTTTGTTTATCATATAAGACACACTAGGATAGTAAAACTTGACAAGTTAAATGACTCGTATTAGGTGTATTGGATGCATAAGACATATAAGGGTCAAGACATGTCAACTTGAGCTAGTCACATAAGGGGTATAAGATGTTCGAGGGCATCAGATAGATAAGGTGCATGAGGGTATTCGAGCTTGCTGACTTGAACCATCCATCTAAAAATTATCGAATACGTAAGACACATGTGATCCTCAAGTCATGAAATCATCTAACTAGATAGTTTTGGAATTATGAAATACATAAGGTATTAGGGCTTATGGACTTAAACCACTTACATTAGAGACGTTGAACGAATGATTTTTATTAAGGAATTGGAGCTTGTTGATTTAAATGAACTCATGAGACATGAATCAATGCAATGGATGTCAAATAAAAATAAAGAAGAGCTCTCCTATACCCAGTTAAAATCTGAAAATAGAGGCCCTAAGTCAAAAAAGACAATGGATGGTTTTTTTTAATAAATAATTAAATTGGTAGGTGTAAGTACAAAAACAACTGATAATATGCAATTTTGGTAAATAGTCCCGAGAAAGAAAATTCCTCGGGACCGAATGCCAGCAGCATTTTCTCGATTCACGCATGAGAGACGCCATATCAGCTGGCCAACTTTTCGGGGTGACTCGACCAAATCGGGCGAGACTGCGTTTACCAGACGTTGCCTATTTGGCCGTTATTTGTCATCTGCCACTCTCTCTGGGTTCTTCCTGCATCTCTCCTGTGTGTCCCCCCTCCGTGGTGGCAGAAGAAGGAATCCGTGGTTGGAGGAGCTGCCGAGATGCGCAATACATCGCGACCCGCCTACGTTCCCATCTCCGCCTACCCCGATCCAGCCCCCGTGCCCCCATCGCGGCCTTCCGTCTCGGAGACTCGCCCTTCTCCGGCCCCCGCGCCGCCTAACGCGTCCTCTCCCGCTGCCGGGGCTGCCGACCTGGTCTCCAGCTTTAAGGAGCAAGGCAGGGCCCTGATCTCCGGCCAGCGCCCGTGGCTGCATCTTCTCGACGTCACCGCCCTCGCCTGCCCCGCCAGCGCAGGCGACGCTTGCTTCCGCCTCCGCCGTAACATAGCCTACTTCCGCTCCAACTACACCCTCCTCTGGCTCTCCGTCCTCGCCGTCTCCCTCCTCTGGCACCCTGCCTCCCTGTTCGTCTTCATCGCCCTCACCGCCGCCTGGTTCTTCCTCTTCTTCACCCGCGACCGGCCGGTCGCCCTCTGCGGCCTCCCGATCACCGACGGGATCATCCTCGTCGTGCTCTCCGTGACCACGATCTTCGCCCTCGTCTTCTCCAATGTCGGATCGACCGTCTTCGGAGCCATCATGATCGGGACAGTGATCATCTGCCTGCATGCGGTGCTCAGGGCGATGGACAATCTCTTTCTCGATGAAACAGAGGCCGCAAGCGGCGGATTGGTTGTTCCCGCTTACGGGATCGCATTGTAGCCGCCGGCCCATGTTCGGATAGCATGACGGTGCTTCCAAGGGTTGGATATTGCGATTGAATTCTCTGTTCCCTCGATGATTTCAGATGGTGAATTGCAGATGCCATTCTTGGATTATACCTGTCTGTTGATTCAAGACGGTGTTGATTGCTTGGTTTGTGGTGGTGGAGACTCCAATCCCTGCACTGCTTCTTGGGTTGTAGCAGACAGAGCATTGAGGGATAAGATTGTATCCTCCCTATTGTACTGTTTATGTGTATACCTTTCATTGTACTGTTAGTGAATTGTGGCAAATTGTTTTATTGACAGTTACAACTTGAGTATATTGTCATTGATTACAGAGCATACCAAACAGTTCTGTGCTCAAGTTAGGCTTATGGGAATAGAGCCCATAGTGATTCCTAATATCAAATGGGACCGCTGAGTTATTATTTTTTGTATATATTTCATTAAATTTATGATTGGTGCATACACATATATCCTAGTTTTTTTTAAAAGTTGTACATATATTATAGTAATAACAAAATATCACACAAAAAATATTGAGGATATTTTAAATATTATATATATATATATAAATGTTAGAGGATTTGGTCGTTTAAATTTTAATCCCATTAAATTTTTTAGCTCATGATATATATTGACCCAACATGTCACCATCGATCTTGATACAAGTTAGACCCAAGTTAGACCCAAATGTATTCCATACAAGTTTGACCCAACATGTTCCAATGTGATATTCAAATCATTTGTATCATCTTAAAATCCGAGCATGTTCCAATGTGATATTCGAATCACTTATATCATTTTAAATCTAATTTTAATTAATATTAAAATATAATTTATCCAAGTCACAAACTTGAATAAAGTCCATTATGTAAAACGAATTTACGTTGGCATGTTAAATGATTTGGTCATTCCATTTTCAATTTCAGCGAAATTTCTAAATCAATTACAACTCCAATTTCAATTAGGATTTGACATGTTCGTCATCTGTATAATCTGAAATCGAATTTTAGTTCATGCTAAGATAATTTATTCAGATTCTAATCCTATTTAGGATCGAATACAGATTTAACTTTGGTGATATCTGATTTGACACCGCATATGTTATTAGTCAGGTCAGAAGGTATATTATACGATCTCAGTATTCAGATAAACCAAAATGTAAAGGGAATCAACCAACCATGCAAATTCAAATTTATGTAACATGTTAAAGAAATTGGTCAATGCAATTTTAGATTCAAGTGAATTTTTGATATCAATTGATATCTCTCTTATTCCAAGTGATGATACTTAGGCATGGAAGCATGATTAGAACGGGGTTGCATCTACCAATTTAGCCAATAGATTTATATATAAGCTTGAAAGGTTTGACATCTTCCTACTATGCTAAGGGTGAAGGTCTTTTGTTGAAAGTTACTTGCACCGTTGCTCCCAATCTTAGATAGATTGACCAATATGGGTATTGAAAATACTAGCAACTGCTTTTTGTGTTTGAAAAATAAAAAGGAATTCTTAATCATATTTTCCCAATGGCATGTTTTCCAAAATTATATGGAATATATGTGAACAAAGAATTATAAGTATTTCCCTACTTGGTTAAAGGGGCAGGCGACCGCACAAGGAAGGGAAGGATTTGTCCTCGATCATCAAGGAAACCAAAACATGGAACGAATGGAAGGGAGATGGATGTCAAATACATGTGGAATTGGAAAGCCCTAATTAAACTAGGGTGGCACAACTTAATATTGATCGGTCTAGAATCAATGACGATGATGAAGGAGGAGGGGCTGGATGAGTAGCAAAATTAATCCATTGTGTTACATGAGGATTAAAATGAGGGATAAGTTGGGAAAGTTCGTAAATCACACATTTATGGTAGAGAAGGGAAGGGAATCAATGTCGTAGTAGTAGTAGCAAGGTTAATATGGAACGTAGAACCAATTACTAGGCAAACAATTTTTGGGGAAGAAAGGGAGCTAGCAATGTAGGCAATACAAAATGAATGGGAGAATAATTATAACATTGTCTGAATACAATGAATAATGTAAAAAATGTAAATTAGAAATCTGTGTTATGCGTACCAAATTTGATCAGGAAATCGTCTATATAAACACCAAAGAGGGTGACCGCAAAGTACATACGGTACTGCTAGCGAAGAGAGAGCGCGAAAGCGAAAGAGAAAGCGAAGGAGAAAGAGAAAGAGAGAGTAAGAGAGAGAAAGACAAAGCGACAGAGAGAGCGGTGCAACAAGCCATGGCCATCAACGTGGGGAAGGCAAACCTTGTGGAGCAATTGGAGCTCATCCTCAGTCTCCGTGGCTCCTACCCGATAGTGGCAATCGATACAGAGTTCCCGGGGTTCATTCGCGACACCCCTCGCAATGCCACCGAAGAAGAAAGATACAATGACGTGAAGCACAACGTGGATAACATGCACCTGATCCAGCTGGGCGTCGCCTTGCTCGACGAAGGCGGCAACACCCCATGGCCGGGGTGCTGTTGGCAGTTCAATTTTTCGGATTTCGATCCCGAGGTGGATGCTTCCTCTTCCGACTCCATCGAGTTGTTGATACAGAGCGGGCACGACTTCCAGCAAAACCGACGACACGGCATCGACGCGCAGCGGTGCGCCTATCTGGTATGCGTGAAGCTGTTCTGCCAACCTCACAGCTCCAAGTATATTACGTTTCATGGACTCTACGACGTGGCATTTGTGATAAAGATGATCACCCGAGCCCCACTGCCCAACACCTTGAACGAGTTCTCCGATTTAGTGAGGATCATCTTCGGCCAGATTTATGATCTCAAATATATATCTCGATTTTGCTGCGGACTGCGTCGGGGAGAGATTGGTTTGGTGGGACTATCAAGGTTATTGGACGTTGAACCCGTGGGGATCCGTCACCAAGCAGCATATGACAGTCTGCTAATTGGGAAACTCTTCAACAAAATGAAGCAACGAAGGCATAACATAGAGGACGACAGATCTGCATCGGTCCTCTATGGTATAGAGAATAGATGCGTTGAGAACCGGAGGACTCGAAGGATTGACCGAAGAGGTTGGCCTTACCCAAGACGGCACCAACACCCCTTGGCTGCGATGGGTTGGGCTGTTTAGTTTAGTACATGTATGATTTCCATGTACTAAAAGAATGTGCTCAGCACAGACAACTGCTGCGGCCTCCGGAAGTCGATGAGATGACAACGATGCATGCGCACCGGTGCTCGTACGTATCCGCGGTATGCAAGCATGGGAAACAGTACCGATCGACACACCAGCGAGCCCTACAGGTCTACTGCTCAGGGCAATCTTCGTCGAGGTGAAGCATGCGACAAATTTACCGACAACAACGATCGAGGATATATGACATTTTTTTGTACGTATTATCTCTACTACGGTATAGAGACCAACTCGATGGAGAGCAGCGCATCATATGTTCAAAAAAATGCAGCAGGTACAGGAACAGCGTATGCATCAGCCTATGGAATCAAAATGCAATTGTAGTGCCTGATTCTGTCAAATATGTTCAAAAAAACATTTGTTTGACCTATTACAGTTGAGAATCTGTGGAATATGTTTCTGTACCATACAACTCTTAATACTTGTTGCGTCTATAAAGATTCATGTCTATTTAACTTGGGCAAGTTACTTGCATTTACCCTTTTCGACAAGAGAAGCTGCTCATGATTTTTCAAAATGATTCAAACTTGAGCAAGATCCTCATAATTCAAACTTCCTGATAAACCTTGATCATATGGCAGCAAAAATACCGAGCAGTCCATTGATGTTAATCTGTGCTAATTCAATAAAGTAAAATCCCAACAGCATCTAGCACGGTGCAGTTTGGAATTTTAGAAAAATAGAGCATCCAATTTAAACTGAAATTAATAGTAGAAAATCATATATCATATGAAAAAAAAGGAGGATCAACAATATTATTCATCCATAATGTATATAAAAAATACAAATTGAACATATTTTATCCTTATGGATGTAATATACATAATATCTTCAGAATATAATACTTTCACAACTTAACAAAAGAATCAGACCTGACCAAACTAATTTCTTGTAAGTTTTATGTTTTTTTTTCTTATTATAGATAGTTCTATTCAATCTCAAATTTTGCAGAAAGTTTTGATCGGTATGAAAGTTTTGTTAGATAAATCATAACTGTGTGCACCCTTATTGTACTCCAGGAAGAAAGCAAGAGTAGGTTTATGGCAGCCGTAGGTTCATCCTTGCTACACAGAATAATGCAACTTACTGTTAGTGTGAGCCATCGGATTCACTAGCTTGTATCTGTCGGGAGATATTTTCATCATCTTAATCGAGCCAAAGCCTGCCCACATTCAACCGACCACTACCATCTAGTAAAACATTTTTGGCACCTTACCGTACGTAGATCATAATCATATAGTAGACAACGAGTAGCTATGAATGACACTGCTACCTGATTGTAGTTCTGATAGTGGATAATCTTACTTTGGTCGTAAGTGACAATGAATGGATTATTAGGTTTGGTTTGCACTTATGAAGATACTTTATGTCCCTGAATTAAAAAAAAAAAATGGCCAACACTTGTCAAAAAGAAATCTATTTGTCATATTGGTTTGGTTTGCTGCATGAGAATTTGTTAATGCCATGAGCATGCATGCTATTCAAAATCTACATGCCCACTAGCATTAGTTTACATTTGCAGAATACAAGCAGCGAAGAGGAGGTAAGAAAGGAATGGTAATGGGTACCACCAATAAATATGAGAAAACCAGCGTCAGGTATGAAACAAGGATAAAGCAATAAACTTCGCCATGAAAGCAAGCATAAAAGCATAGCTTAAAGTTACCGCCAAAAAGTGAAGCTTCTTCAATGAGAATTGAGGGGTAAGAAAAATGTAAGCACACATTACCAACAGCTATGAGGAAATAGCTCGTGTTACGCAGATAGGCAGTCAAAACAGAGAGGAACTTTTTATTATTTTTCTCAGTAAATAATGAAGACAAAGAAGACCAACTGCACACGTTTAGTATCCAAAGAATATTAATTTCATTGCAATTTATGAATTCCGTAAAATAACGAGTCTTGTCGTGAATTCAAGTCTTCGATTTGGCACGGATGCAAATGAAAATTCCTGCAGATCTCTATCAGAAAATGTCAACTGGACTCCATTGTCCCTTCCGAGGGACATTTTCTTGACACTCAGGATGACATATTAAGATTTGTCGTAATCATCCATTTCTTATATTACTGCGGATCTCATATGTTAAGAAGGATCAACACATGAGAACGTCGGGTAATCGCATATAAAATAATGTATGCAACAAAAACGACAGCATGTTCGATCAAATCTAAGTTGTCTTTCAAGCTCTCCAAATTTGGGAAGAAGTTAAATTTGCTCAAAATGGTCTACATACGGCATGGGCTAAAACTTTGCCGGCCGGTGGCATGGTACATGCCACGGGAAGGGAATCCTTGGTGTGCCTAAGGTATGTCTTAGTACATTCATGCTCCCTCGGAGCATCAGAGAAAGGCAAACGGTCAGGAAAAAGAAACCCATTTGCTTGGAGTCTTGACACAGACGAAAGAAGAAAAGAAATAAGAGAACGAATGAATGAGGGGTAGAGAATCGTAGGCGACCACAAGTTCTTTTGTTCCTTTACAGCTCTCGCTCGAGACAAAGGCAACATCTTTTGCTCCGTTACAGCTGGCTCGAGACAAGGATTGTGAGATTGCAGGAGAGCCACGCAAAGGTAACTAACTACAGAGACGAATCAAGCATTACTTGGAGCTTGCTTGGATGATTGATTCGTTAGTTGTGCAGATTGTGAAGGTAGATTCCAAGAGCGTCATTGTATCGGTGGCACCACCCGGATTAGCTTTCATCAAGCAGTAATGGTTGCTTCGGATGAAAACAAAGTGTTGTACGAAAAGGAACAACTATGAGGCACAAATACTTTGTAGATTCCAAGTGGGTTGAGTAATACCAGTCCACGGCTCAATCGATATTCTAGAGTTCCATAGCTGCAACCCTGAAATCAAAGGCATGGCGTTGGCATTAGATCTGGATCGCGTACTATTGCATATACTGCCGATGCCTGCGATGATGGCGCAGGGACGACTACTAGGCATGCCAAACCACATGGAGATGATTCGAGACCACCTCTGGGCTATCAATGGCACAATCTTGGACGCTCAGCTTCGAGCGTTGAAGGAGCCGGAGTTGGAGGAGTGGGTGACCGACGTCGATGCAGCCATTGTGGACGTCGACGATCTGCTCGGTAGGATCCTTGACTGGCATCCAAGAGGAGGAGCGGTTGCAGCATCGAATCGCTTGTCGCACTCCATCTGCAGCATCCGAGTGGCCTCTCGCCAAGCCATTCTATCGGAGCTCAAGGAGATGGTGCGCAGGCTGAACTATCTGGTGAGGAGGGGGTCTCTGTTGGGCCTGTCGAAGGAGATAATGGAGTCTGTCGATCCACGACAAGAAGAAGAGTACTCCGCCGTCCTAAGAGAAGAGGTGGTGGGATGCAACGAGGATGTAGAAAAAATCATCAACATTTTGCGGCAACAACAGTTTGGCGATTGTGTTGAATGGCTGCTCATAGATGGCGGTGATGGGAGGACGACCTTTGCTCGGTTGATTTACCACCACTCCTGGGTGCACGACCATTTCCAGCATCGAATCTGGGTGGATGTCCCAAACATTGCTTCTTTGGATCCCATGTGGATCATGAGAGAATTCACGAGATCAATAACCGGGGAGCCATGCGAGGACATCTGACTATTCTTCGATGGAGTCCATGGAAGCAAATACTTCCTCGTTCTGGATGATCTCAACGTCGAGGAGGAGGACAAGGATAGGTGGCTCCAATTGGAGAACTTTCTATTGCTCGTCGGCGCACCGGGGAGTACCGCGGTGGTCATTCCCGACTTGCATTTTAGTGAGCATAAATTGCGGTCCTCTATCCGAACGTATCCCCTGGAGTACCTATCCGAGGATGATTGGGTCAAATTGTGCATGAGACGAGCACTCATCCGGCCCGATCAACTGGAGGAAGCAAACGCGATACGTCAATTCTGTACGACAGACTATGATTCAATTTATGGGACTCCCACGGGCGCCAAGATGTACGGCTCCGTATTCAGATATACTGAAATGGATCGATGGCGACAACAAATTTCTGCTATGGATACGAATTTAATTAGAATTCATTACATGCCACGTAGATGGACACGATTAATGTTGTACCACTGGCTGATTGCGCAAGATGACATGGCCAATTATAAAGACTTCTTGCACCTGTTAGCTGCTGAAGGCCTTCTGCTGTTTACGTCAGACGACGAAGTGATGATAAGGGAATATGTGAGGACCCTCGACCTTGATTTTTCATTTACTGCCACGGAGCATTGCTATTTATTGACGGAGGTTGATTCAAATTCAACAATCCCACAGCAATGTCTTTTTTTACGTATGCTCGTGGATTCCAATACCATCACATTTCCGACGATCTTGTCCAATGGGATAAATAATTTGAGAGGCTTGGTATTACAACAAAAGGAGATGGGTCTCCAACACAAATATCATATCCTACATATTCCAGAAAATATGTTTACCAACCTTATACATCTATGTATACTATATTTACAAGCTGTCAGAGTCCAACAGCTACCTAATATAGTAGACAAGTTGCTCATCTTAAGATACCTCTACCTTTCTAAATCCTTATGCAAGCTCAGGAATTTATAAATCTTAAATTTGGCTCATTGTGAAAAGCTTCAAAATCTTTCGAGACAAATACATAACCTTAAGAATTTGTATGTTTTAAAACTAGCTTATCGTACAAAGCTTCATATGCTATCTATTTCAGTCACCGCATCTTATAAATCTACAAAAGTTTGACTTTGAACATTGTCAATTGCTTATCGAATTACCTGAGGCTGAGTAACATGAGAAAGCTAACAAACCTCAATGTGTATAGATGTCCATTGAATCAAATGCTACATAACATAAGTCAAATAAGTAATATGTTGTTTGGATATATCATAATTGGCGATATTGGAAATGCCTTTTCAAAGTTACAATCATGAATCTAAAAGAATTATGGTTACAAAACCTCGAGCAAATGTCAAATTTAGAAGATGCTTTGACTCCTTTAAAATTGTTTGATATACTTCCACAACTCATATATTTGAGGCTACATTAGAAATGGAATAATATGATTGACATGAGAACCTCCAAATTGGTTTCATTACAGGTACTCGAACGTTTCCAACCTAATTCAAATTTGAAAAAATTAAAGATTATTTTATATGTCGATGAAGAATTTCCTGTATGGATAAAAGAAGGGTTTTACTATCTCCATAAGTTGAAAGAAATCAAACTAATTAATCTCAAGAGATGTAAAAGGCTACGGACAACTACTTAGTCTCGAAATTATTGAAATAAGTGGTATGGATTTAATCAATGCTGTGGATGAAACAGTCTATGGTGACAAAAATGGGACATTTGCCGAGTTGAGAGAACTCACGTTCTCTTATATGCCTGCACTAGAAAAATGGCTAAAGGTCGGGGGTGAAGAATTTTTATTCTCAGAACTTTATGAATTGACACTAATCCAATGTCCAAATTTCAAAGCTCTAGAGGTGCATCTCAGGGTCTCAAGATTGAGTATTTGGTTGAACAATAAGATGCTGCAGACATCTGAATTCAAAGGTTGGCATAACCTCCAACATATAAGAGACTTGGAGATAGTTGGATGCCAAGAGATGAGGTGTTTGCCACAGGACATGGAACGATGCGTTAAACTCGACAGCTTGAGAATTATTGGATGTGACAATTTGGACTTTTTGCCAGAGTGGCTGCAAGGATTCAATCTTCTGAATTCTTTATTTATATATGGCTGCAGAGCTCTGTCGTCCATGCCAGAGGAGCTTAAACTGCTACCAGTCGTTGATGTTAAAGGTTGTCCGAAGCTGCGACTTTAACCAGCGGAGCAGAGTACGCTCTCCTACCAACAATATTTCGTTTAACTATTCAGAACATCCTTAGACACCATATGATTCCGGCAGTAGTTGATGCATCAAATTGCAGTTGTGTCGAGCATGTCCTGTCATTCTAACAAAATAAAACCTACAGATTTCCTACAAACTAAATTGCAGAGGATCTCTTAATCATCCACCTTCCTACCAGCTATTTTAGTAAACTCCAAATCTAAAATTAGATATTTTTCAGAATCCAGTCTTCTCCAAGGAACTCATCGTACCAGACCATATAGGTAAGGTACCGAGCTGTATTTTATTATCATTTTCTTCCATTATGGCTGGCATTTGTTTGGTTTTGATATGCATTTTCTAGATGTATTTTATGACCAGGTATTATTTTTTGTTCCAAGCTTTTGTAAAAGCTCATAAGACTAAGGTTTACTTTAAACGTTTCCAAGTCAAGTACAAGAGGAGAGGTATAGTTATTCTGAGATTTTAATCCTGTTTAATTTTCTATGCCAAGCGTAGCCAACATTAACTGTTTTACTTTGTTTCTTTTCAGAGATAAAGACGGACTATTGTGCAAGGATTCATCTGATAAATTAAGACAAGAACAAATATAACACACCTAAATATCGTTTTGTTGTATCCCAACATCAAGTTGTTTATATTTTGTTTATTTACATTGTTTTGAAGTATCATCATGTGTTCTTAACAGAGTGCGTGGTTAGACCAACAAGGAAGCTGTGGCACAAATAATATCTTCAAGTATTGCCGGAGATTTGGTCCTTCAATCAACCTATTCCTACTACATGCATGGAGGCTTCCCAATTAATGCAGCCGTTTTAACCTATGTGGCCGACTTAAGCTTATGGATCTCCAACCCGCTGCTTGCAGTGGCAACCTTAATTATCATATATTGTGGATCATGTCTGTGTTTACTTGGGCAAGTTCTTGGAAAAGATCCTCTTTGGGTTTTTCACTTCAGTTACAATGTTTTTACACTATGTAATAGTATTTTCAACAATACTTAAAAAACATTGTGTTTTTCCAGTGTTACTGAAAATACTATAACATAGCGTGAAAATTTTATAACTGGACTGATTCACCCAATCAATGGACAAGCCCATAAGAAAAGAGAGGAAAACTGATGTTCCAGGTATTAGGCAAAAATAAAAAAGGGATTTGTTTAATAATTCTGAAAAATGAGAGATGCTTCTTGGGAAAAATCTAAGAATATTGGGCTTTTTCCACAATTTGCCCATTTCAATATTATTATAAGTACCAATATGTAAAAGTGACAGCTATTACTTGCTGATCCAGATTTATTGATTTGTGAAGGATTTGGCCATTTCAACATTTTCCATTCAAGTGAACTTTTTATATCCATTCTAATTTGGCTTTGAAACAACTATACCATTTTATGCATATTTCCAAGTATGTTAATGCCCCATTCGTGATCGGACTCCCACACAGATCTGAATTCAGTGATCTTCCATCAAACTTTCCATGTGTTCCTAATCTGTCGAGATCCTATAAAACTACAAGCTGGCGCACACCTGAAAATTGGGTTCGAGACTGTGATTAATGGCAAGCGATCGCACGGCACGGAACCCAAAAGGCACAAGGCTGTGGTCTGTCAAGTCACCATCTCATTTGCATCACGTGATCAACTTCATGGTGCCGATTGTCATCCTAGCACAATACTTATTCGATTATGATATTGTCATAGCACAGCATAGCATAGCATTGCATGATTACTTTGGTCGTGGCGTCACTATAGCATAGTTATTCATGGTCGATTCAACTATGTTATCATCGTAGTGTAGCGTTTCATGGCTGGTTTATCCGTGTTGATGTCGGGAATCGTTGCCCTCGAAAGCTTGGATAACTTAGCATTGCTCTTGTGCACCACACACCTTTTGTTTTTCTTTGGTATATGGTGTGTGGTAGCACGACAAATCCGTCAGCATATCTGGTTTGTTCATGCAAGCCATCTTTGTTGCCTCGATTTCCTACCGATGTGCTGCTTTGGTTGTTGTGACTGATAGATTTGATCTGATCGTTGGCATTCCGCAATGATCCTGTACAATCGAAGGGCTTAGCAGCCAACCAAATAGTCGGGGATTTAGAAAGATTGCAATGTTTGTGAATGATCATCTCTGATCAATAGGATAGGATGTTACCAGGTCCTCCATCCAGATGGATTGTCGGGCAAATAAATGGTTTGAACTCAGAAGAATTACTGATTTTGTCGCCACCCTCAAAAGCAACGGATTGTGTAGATTTGAATTATTTACTTGTGAAATATTGAACATAGGAACGTGTGATAGCATTCGGGCATGTTTACTTGAATTGCCAAAGCAGAGAGTGTGAATGCAAGAGAGAAGCAAGAGCATCGACATGTACCAACATAAACTACCACCTAGGAAGATTCGAACATAGGAGACATAAGAGGTAGTATTAGAGCATGACTATTTGTGTTGGTTATATATGGAGTGTTAAATGCATGAGACATATCAAAACATTAAGAATGTCGACTTGCACTACCAATATAGGGAAGAGGATATATGTTTGTCTTAAAATGATATGGTGTCGACCGAGGAGAAAGTTTGAGTCGAGGCCGTATGAAACTACTTTAGAATTCTCGACATTGCCACTCTGATACTTAAGATAGTTTCTTATTTGTAGGATTTGATCAATCTATAAAAATGCAATAGTCTAAAAACAAATTTGTGAGTATATGATGTACTTTGGATCCAACTTCAATTTTGTGTTAGGCTAGCAAAGAGTCTGAGATGAAGCCCTATAAAACTTTATTAGAGCATACTCTAAAATGCTCCTCTGATTCTTAAGTTATTTTTTTTTGTTTGAATGATTCATAAAAGTGTTGAATCTATAGAAATACAATAATACAAGAATTGATCAAAGAGATTATGGTGGACTTCGAGATTCTTTTACGCTATGGTATACGATCATTGGGTCTAAGACTATGATTACAAGAACAATTACGTGCTCCATTGGCCATAAGTGCGATCACATCGAACTCATGGCAATAGTTTATTAAGTCACCATCTCATTTTTATCATGTGGTCAATTTCATGGTGCTGACTCAACCTCCTTATTAGTGCAATGATGATTGTCATGTCAACTGAAAGGGGTTGAGGAATTGGTCGAGTGAAGATGACATGTCGGAGAAATGATATGTTAGAATAACTTTCATCGTATGAGGATGAGGTATCAATAACCTTCCCTACGTCATAATCCCCATATTATGTGCTCTTTTACACTAAGCTTCTATGCCACTAGGCTTTAGTCAACACCTTTTCAAATCACAGTCTATCTCATTAACCACATACTCACCTTAATCTTACAATATCATTACCATTTGAAAATTTATTTTATAAAATCTCAAACTTTCAAAAAACTTAAAAGTATTTGGTTGTTTATGTTATCCCTAACAATGCCCCTATACTTTATATAAGTTAATACTAAGATCTAAGCCTTATATCTTTATAGAGTACTTTCTTGAATATAATGCTTTTCGATACTATGATCCTCAAACTCAAAAGTTTTTATATCATGTCACGTTATTTTTGTCGAGTCTAGTTTTTCCTTTCAAAACTATGGGCCTTTGGTAATACAAATCACTTCTATAATATACTATGATAATATTGGTGCCACCTATTTCTGTGTCAATCCAATGTTCCACTCACAAATAAAACATATTGTCATCAGTTTTCATTTCATTAGAGATCAAGTTGTCCAACATCAACTACATGTTTCTTATGCATATACTTATGATAAATTTGCAAGCTCTCTCACAAAGTCTCTCGCCCATAAGACATTTTAGTTACATTGGTCTAAGATTAGCATCTTTAAAAGAAGATCAATCTTGCGGGAGTATGATAGAAGATCATGATATCCTCAATTAATCTACAGGTTTTGAGGAATTGAGAAATGGATTGTGAATAGGATGAGTGTTATTCATTGAAGTGATAAGTATTTATATAGATTTTAAGGGAGAGATTTTCCTTAATCGATCACTCAAATCATGTAATCAGAGCAACTCTTTAAATCTATGATTGATCCTCAAATCATAGATTGATTGAGGATATCATGATCTTCTATCACCCTACAGGTCTATTGCATAAGTTAATCTTAATGGAGGTGAAGCATACAACAAAATTACCTTCGAGAACAATCGAGGATTTATGACAAATTTATTTGTATGTATTAGTCTCTACAACGGTATAGAGACCAACTCGACGGAGAACAGCAAGAGGTGCCATGTACACCAACAGCACGCATCATATGCGACCCTCCACCAAATCCTACTACACACACTATTCCTACTACATGCGTGGAGGCTTCGCAATTAATGCGGCCACTTCAACGTATGTGGCAGTCTTCTAAGCTTATGGATCTCCAACGTGATGCTTGCAGTAACAACCTTAATTATCACGTATTCCTAGTCAGATCGAGATCATCTCTGTGCTCGACGCAGCAGGTTTAACCATTTATATTTTACTTGGGTGAGTTCTTGAAAAAAATCATCTTTGGGTTTTTCCTCGTTTTCAGAGTTCTCAACGTCTCTTTTTTATCTAATACCTAAAATACCTCTTAACTATCTATCACGTTGCATCTTTTTTTCATATAGACGTATCCATAGGGTGAACATTTCCATTACAGTATTTTTACACTACGTTATAGAATTTTCAACAATATTAAAAAAAATATTATATTTTTCTAGTGTCACTGAAAATACTATAACATAACATAAAAATTTTGTAACTGGATCGATTCACCCTATGCATAAGCCCATAAGAAAAGAGAGGAAAAAATGATATTCTAGGTATTAGGCAAAAAAGAGGATGCTGTTTAGGAAATTTTTACCTAATACCTAGAATATCATTTTTCCTCTCTTTTCTTATGGGCTTATCCATAAGATGAATCGATCCATTTATAAAACTGTTACATTATGCTATAGTATTTTCAGTAATGCTAGAAAAATATAATTTTTTTTCGTATTATTGAAAACACTATAACATAGTGTAAAAATATTGTAACGGAAATGTTCAACCTATGGACAGGTCTATGGGACAAAGGGATGAAAGTGATAGATAGTTAAGGTATTTGATAAAAGAGACGTTGAGAACTCTGGAAACGAGGAAAAACCCAAAGATGATTTTTTTTCAAGAACTCGCCCAAGTAAACTATAAATGGTTAAACCTGCTGCATCGAGCACAGACATGATCTCGATCTGACTCGGAATATGTGATAGGAACAGTTAATGCATTCGCAATTAATGCAGCGCGTTGGAGATCCATAAGCTTAGAAGACTGCCACATACGTTGGAATGGCTGCATTAATTGCGAAGCCCCCACGCATGTAGTAGGAACAGTGTGTGTGTAGCAGATGAGGTGGAGGGTCGCATATGATGCGCGCTGTTGGTGTCCGTGGCACCTCATGGATTTCTCTTCTTGCTGCTCTCCATCGAGTCGGTCTCTATACCGTAGACTAATACGTACAAATAAGAATGTCATATATCCTCGATCGTTCTTGTAGGTAACTTTGTTGCATGCTTCACCTGGATGAAGATTAACCTGAGCAGGAGACCTGTAGGGCTCGCTGGTGTGTCGATCAGTACTGTTTCCCATGCTTGCATACAGCGGAGACGTACGAGCACCGGTGCGCATGCATCGTTGTCATCTCATCGACTTCTGGTAGCCGCAGCAGTTGTACGTGCTGAGCACATTCTTTTAGTACATGGAGATCGTACATGTACTAAACTAAACTGCCAACCCCATCGCAGCCAAGGGGTGTTGTTGCCGCCTTGGGTAAGGCCAACCTCTTCGGTCAATCCTTCGAGTCCTCCTGCTCTCAACGCATCTATTCTCTATACCATAGAGGACCGATGCAGATCTGTCGTCCACTATGTTATGCCTTCGTTGCTTCATTTTGTTGAAGAGTGCCCCAATTAGTAGACTGTCATATGCTGCTTGGTGACGGATCCCTACGGGTTCAAAGTTCAATAACCTTGATAGTCCCACCAAACCAATCTCTCCCCGACGCAGTCCGCAGCAAAATCGAGATATATATTTGAGATCATAAATCTGGCCGAAGATGGTCCTCACTAAATCAGAGAACTCGTTCAAGGTGTTGGGCAGTGGGGCTCGAGTGATCATCTTTATCACAAATGCCACGTCGTAGGTTCCATGAAACGTAATATACTTGCAGCTGTAGGGTTGGCAGAAGATATTCACGCATACCAGATAGGCGCACCGCTGCGCGTCGATGTCATCTCGTCGGTTTTGCTGGAAGTCGTGCCCGCTCTGTTTCAACAGCTCGATGGATTCGGGAGAGGAAGCATCCACATCGGGATCGAAATCCGAAAAATTGAACTGCCAACAGCACCCCGGCCATGGGGTGTTGCCGCCTTCGTCGAGCAAGGCGACGCCCAGCTGGATCAGGTGCATGTTGTCCACGTTGTGCTTCACGTCATTGTATCTTTCTTCTTCGGTGGCGTTGCGAGGGGTGTCGCGAATGAACCCCGGGAACTCTGTATCGATTGCCACTATCGGGTAGGAACCACGGAGACTGAGGATGAGCTCCAATTGCTCCACAAGGTTTGCCTTCCCCACGTTGATGGCCATGGCTAGCTGCGCCACTCTTCCTGTCGCTTTGTCTTTGTCTCTCTTGCTCTCTCTCTCTTTCGCTTTCGCTTTCGCGCTCTCTCTTCACTAGCAGTACTGTATGTACTTTGCTGTCACCCCCCCTTTGGTGTTTATATAGACGATTTCCCATTCAAATTTGGTACGCATAATACCGATTTCTAATTTACATTTTTTACATTATTCATTGTATTCAGACGATGTTATAATTATTTTTTCTATTCATTTTGTATTGCCTACATTGCTAGCTACCTTTCATCACCAAAAATTGTTTGCCTAGCAATTGGTTCTACGTTCCATATTAACCTTGTTACTACATTGATTTCCTTCGCTTCTCTAACAAAAATATGTGTGATTCACCAGCTTTCTCAACTTATCCCTCATTTTATTCCTCACGTACCACAATGGATTAATTTTACTGCTCATCCAGCCCCTCCGTCATCATCGTCATTAATTCTACACTGGGCTTTCCTATTTAACGTATATTTGACATCTATTTCCCTTACATTCCTTCAATGTCTTGGATACCTTGATGATTGAGGACAAAGTCCATGATATCACCATTCTCAAAATCTTATTATATCTTTTGTGTTTGACACTCCTTAGATAACCTGTTCAACTAAGCCTACTATATTCGACACTCTTACATTGTGCACTCTCTATGTGCATTGTTCAAATTAGCACGCCTTAATTTAGTTGTATATCTCTTGTGTCCGACACTCAATACAGTTAAGTTGGTTGTTTATGTCCACACACTCTAATGTTCTCAAGTGTCTCCAAGTCCCATGCACCCTATACGAATAGAGCATGTGGGTGTTCTATAAAAATATTTATTGTAGGTAATATTTGTTTGAGTTCCCGTATCTAACATATTCCAATACAGCCGACCCTTTTGCCATACATAATTTTCAGCAAATGATATGACTTTGCTTGACAACTAATTAAAACTCGATACATGGTATCTATTCAAACTATAGACAAGCAATCAGAGCTCAATGTGCATCACTTATTGAGCCCTAACGATCCGATCAACATGTGATTATGTAGCACCACCTAAGCATGTATAGTTAGTATGATAATGATGTGCCCCTACCTACACATACCTAGTCATCATGGCATATGAAAAGTATATTTTATTTAGATACCCTAGCTTCGGGCCTATAAAAGGATTACTTCTCTAATCATACGCAAACCCTCTAATAATTGTATTTTAGTGTGCCACGTCTTCAAGTAAACAATGCATTTAAATGGTTGTTATGTCTCTGACTATTGCATCACCAAGTCACTTGTGACATCTTCGATTGCTACCTCATCATGTTTGGTGTGATGTCTCAATTCCGGCACATCTTTGAGACAACCAAAACACCTTCTTTCAAGCAGCATTGATGTCTTATTGTATCTCCTGCATTAAAGTACTATATCCCTAAGATGGATAATTTAAGTTGGTATACCCTAATGCTCTTATCTGCTTTCTTTATCCAACAATTCTACACAAGCAATTGAAATAGAAAAACAGTAATGCCCTTGTGCATCTCCTTCAAAACTCTCTACCCTAGCAATTCAAGTCGACATGCCCAAAAGATCTCATGTGGCCCCTACATCTATATGTATCTATATTCATAATTCAAGTTGACATTCTTAATGTCTTACCATGTCTCTTGTATCCGACACTCCCTACACAAGTGGTTCAACTAGGCACAAAGCTCTCGCACATCTTTTACATTTGACACTCCCTATGTGGTAAGTCCATGTTGGCACATGTTATGCTATCGCTCTTCTCTTTCATCCAATACTCTATAGGTGTATAGTTCAAGTTAGCACACCCCAATTTCATTGTGCTTCATATTCATCCAATACTCCTTGAGTATGTTAGCATGCTCCGATGATCTCAAGTGTCACCACATCCCATGCACATTACATTAACAGAGCATGTGGGCATTACTTCACTACTTTTGATGCAAGTAATAGTTGTCGAGTACTAGAATCTAAATACAAAGTAAGGAAAATAATATGGCTATATTTGATAACCAAATAGAACTCAACATGTGGCACATAATCAAACTATAGACAAGCAACCAAGGTTCAATGTGTGTCGCTTATTGGGCCCTAAGGGCCTCACCAGCATGTGATGATGTGGCACCACCTAAGCATGTATAGTTAGAATGATAATGATGCGCCACTACCTACACATACGTAGTGATCATGACATCTAAAATTATTTTCCATTATGATACCCGAGCTTGGGGCCAATAAAAGGATTGTTTTCTAAATAAACACAAACCATCCAATAGTTATATCTCAATCTACCACATTTTCCAATTGGCAATGACATTCTTAGTACACCATATATTTAGATGGTCATTAATATTCATTGAGTTCCTGAATCCAACATATTCCAATACAATTGACCATTTTCTCCAAACATGACGCAAGGCAAATGATATGACTATATTTGACAACCAAATATAACTCAACATGTGCTATATAGTCAAATTATAGAAAAGCAACCTAGGCTCAATATGTGTCACTTATTGAGCTGTTAGGGCCTATCTGTTAAATCTCAAATTTTGATGATGAAATTAATTGATGAGTTTATAAACTAATGAGCATATGAGAAAAGTGACATAAGATAAACCTCGATTATGAAAAGACAAATCACTGGAGCAGAATCAAACATTGGGCCAGGGAGCATCATGTCAGAGATTGAACGTCGGGCCGGAGGATTGATCGACAGTGGATGGACTTCGTGCCATGAGTTCAGGCATCAGGTCATAAGGATCAGGTATTGCACTAAAAAGATCGGATGCTGTGAAAGGTCAACATGCCGATAAGTCAAGCAATATATCAACCACCTAAGCATAGTGATTATGTAGCATCACCTAAGCTTGTACAAATATTATAAGATGATGTGCCACCACTTGCACATACCTAGTCATCATGATATCTAAAAGAAATATTCTTTTTAGATACCCTAGCATATGGCATATTAAAGAATCGCTTTTCTAGGCAAACATAAACCCTTTAACAATGTGATATCTTATTTTTTCACATCTTCAAGTTGGCTACGACATCCCAAGTATCACAAACATTTAAGACGATCGCTATGTTTTTGCTTGTTGCATCACCAAGTCACTCATGACATCTTTAGTCACTACCTCTTCAAGTTGGGTGAGATGTCCCAATTCTGGCATATCTTTCAAAAACCAAAACACTTCTTTCCAAGTTGCACTAGTATTCTCTCATATCACTTATATCTAAGATACTACATACATGTAATTCAAGTTAGTATGCCTCGATGCCCTCATGCATCTCATAGATCTAACACTGCCTATGGAGGCAATTCAAACTAGCATATGTCAATAACCTCATATGTAATTTTAGTTGACACACCTTAGCACTCTTATGTGCCTCCATGACACTTCTACATAGTCAATTGAGTCAACACGACCTGCTGTCCTTTTGCATCTCATGTATCCTATACTCCATATCCTAGCAATTCACACTAGTATGCCTTGATAGCCTCACATCCTTCTCCCTTCCATTCGTTTGATGTTTTGGTTTCCTTGATGATCAAGGACAAAAGTTGTGACATTACCATTATCAAATCCCTTTTATGTTATTTGCATGTGACACTCCTTACACAATCGGTTCAATTAGGCATGACTTGATGCCCTTACATATCTCTTATATTTTATACTCTCAATCTGGCAAGTTTATATTGGAACACATTAATTCCCTCTTAATTCCCTCGCTCCTCTCTTGCATCCCACACTCATTATGTGGGCATGTTAAGTAAGCACACCCCAATATTATCATACATCTTTTGTGTCCAATACTCCATACATTGGTTGCGCATGTCGACACACTCTAATGCTCTCAAGTATCCTCATGTCCCATGCACCCTATGTAAACAAAGCATGTGGGCATTGCTTCACTACTTTTGGTGCGGGTATTAGTTGTACACTTCTTGAATGTGATGTATTCCAACACAGCCAACCCTTTTCCCCAAATACAATGTGAGGCAAATGATATGACTATATTTGAGAATCAATCAGAACTCTACATCTATAGCATCTAACAATTATACAGAGGTAGTTAAAGCCAATATGCCATAACGTCTTTGTGCATCTCCAACATCTTATACTCCATATTTTAACAATTCAAGTTGACATGCCCAAATGACCTCATTTGACCCCTCCATCTAAAACTATAAACATTGGTAATTTAAGTTGACATTCTTAATATCCTACTATGTCTCTTGCATTCGATACTAACTACACAACCAGTTCAACTAAGCATAGCCCAATGTCATTATACATCTTTTGCGTTTGACAATCCCTATATGACAAGTTCATATTAGCATATATCGATGACCTCATTTCTCTTTTACATTCAATACTCTCTACATGGATAGTTCAAGTTAAAACACTCCGTATGCTAGCTATTTATGTTAGCATGCATTGATGCTCCCAAGTGTCTCCACATCCTATACGCTCTACTCAATTAAAAATTATGAATGTTACATAGTTGTTTGCAATGCAGATAACAGTTGTCGAGTTCTCAAGTCCAATGTTCTCCATTACAATCAATCCTTTTCTCCAAACGCGATGTGAGGGAAACGACATAACTAGATTTTATAATTAATTATAACTTGTCATGTTGAATCTAGTCAAATTATAGGTATGCAATCAAGGCTCAATTTGTCACCTATTGGGCCCAAGTGCCCAATTAGCATAGTGATGATGTAGCACTGCCAAAGCATGTACAAATATATTGACGATGATGTAGCACTGCCAAAGCATCTACTTGCTACACCATTAATGTTGGCAATTTTAGTTAACACACTCTAGCACTCTTAGGTGCCTCCTCCGCCAACACTTCTACACAATTAGTTGAAGTTGATGTGCCCCGATATTTTTGTGCATCTCTTGTGTTCTATACTCCCAATCCTAAAAGTTCAAGATGGTATGCCTAGACAGTCTCGTGTGGTTCTTGCATATGAAACTATCTACATTAGTTGTTCAAATTGACATTCTTAAAGTTCTAGTTTTTCACCTACATATGACATTTCCTACACAACCAAGTCGAGTAAGCATGCCCCAATGCCCTAGCATATCTCCTGTATTCAAGACTCCTTATGTGGCAAGTTCATATTAGAGCATACTATCACTCCTCTCTTGCATCCAATGCTCTCAATGTAGGCTTTGAAGTCATCACACCCTACTGCCATCATGCATCTCATAGGTCCAACACTCCATATCTTGGTTGTTCATGCCGACATGATTTCTATTGCCTTCACGTCCCATACACCCTATGCAAATAGAGGTTGCGGACGTTGACTATTTTTGGCATAGATAATGATTGTCGAGTTCTACAGAGTCTGACATGCTCTAGTACAACTATCCTTTTTCCCCATACACGATGAGGCAAATAATATGGCTAGATTTGATAACTAATTAGAAATTGACATGTGGCATCTAGTCAAACTATAGGCAGGTGATCAAGGCTTGATGTGTGCCACTTATTGGGCCCCAAAATCACATTTAACATGGTGATGATGTGGCATCATAGACAGTTAGTATGATTGCAATGTGCCACCACTTACACTTGCCTAGTCATCGTAACATCTAAAAAGAATATTCCATTCAGATACCCTAACTTGCAGCCTACAGAAGGAATATTCCATTCAGATTCCTGCCTCTTATATCTCTTGCAGACAAATCTTCCTACGTGAAAGTTCAAGCTGGTGTATGTCGATGCTCTTACTTTTCTCTTGCATTCACACTCCCTACTTGGACAGTTCAATTAACCACACCTGAATGCTATCACATCTCTTATGTTCAACATTCCATAAGTAGGTTGTTCATGTCTAAAGCTTTTGAGGATGGTGACAAGATCGATAACTAGCTTGAGTTTAGACCATTCATTTGCTCGACAGTCTATCTAGATGGATGACCTGGTAACATCCTATTGATCAAAGATGATCATTCACGAAGGTTGCAATCTTTCTAAATCCCCGACTATTTGGTTGGTTGCTAGGCCCTTCGATTGGACCATGTACACGGGACATCAGGCAATCGTTGCCGAATGCCAAAGATCGGATCAAATCTATCAGGCACAACAACCAAAGCAGCACATCGGTAGGAAATCGAGGCAATAACGATGGCTTGCATATGCTGACAGATTTGTCATGCAGCCGCACACCATATACCAAAGAAAAACATTAAGGTGTGTGGTGCACAAGAGCTTTCGAGGGTAATAATTCCCGATATCAACATGGATAAATAGGCCATTGAACGCTATGGTACGATGACAACATAGTTGAATCGATCATGAATAACTATGCTATAGTGACACCAAGACCGAATCGATCATGAACTGCTACGCTATGATGACATCATGATCGAATCGGCAATGAAGTATTGTGCTAGGATGGTAACACCACCGAATCGGCACCACGAAGTTGATCACGTGATACAAACACTGCCTCATGTCTTTTGGGTTCCTTGTTGTACGATCGCACATGTGGGCAGATGGAACACGAAATAGTTCGTCATTAATCACAGTCTCGAACCCAACAGTGGTATGTCATACTCAAAAAGAATCCCGACGTACACCGTAAAAGAATCCCCACATATGTCATACTCTTATATTATTGTATTTCTATAGATTCGCTACAATAATAAATCATCCAAACTAAAAACTAATTTAAAAATCAAAGGAAAATTTTCAGGTATGCCATATTGTAGTTTTATAGGGTCTGACTCTTTGCTCGCCCAACACCATGTTGGTTGGATCTACAGTAGACAATGAACCCATTGATTCGCTCTTATTCTACTGCATTTCTATAGATTCGCGATGTAGTTTCAAAGGCTCTTGACTCAAACTCTTTTCTCACTTAACACTAAACCATTTTAAAACAAGTACCAAAGAGAACCTCTGTTGAATCCAAATCAACATCTATATTGAACAACTAGAATTTAATATATGATATAATTTGTGAAAGCTGAGGTGAAAAACATGTCCATTCTAACCTGACTAGGAATATGTTGGAAGTTTGATGGAATATCACTGAATTCAGATGGAAACATGAATCATAAATTAAATTCAGAATCCGATCATGGTTGGGACATTAACATGGATGGAAATATGTATCAAATGGTATAGTTGTTTCAAAGTCAAATTAAAATAGATATAAAAAGTTCACTTGAATGGAACATGTTGGAATGGCCAAATCCTTCACAAATATATGTTTACATAATTCCGGATGGCCAAGCATGGGGGAATTCTACGTATTGGTACTATAATAATACTGAAATGGGGGAATTCTAGAAAAAAACCTAATTTTTTGGATTTTTCCCCAGAAGCATCCCACATGTTCAGAATTTCCAAACAACATCCCCCTTTTTGCCTAATACCTGGAATATTATTTTTCCTCTTTTTTCATAGGGGCATGTTCATAGGGCGAATCAGTTCAGTAACAAATTTTTACACTATGTTATAGTATTTTCTATAATACTAGAACAATAGAATATTTTTCAACGCTATAACGTAATATAAAAGCAATGTAACTGAATTGTTCACGGATCGGTCCAAAGAAAAAAGAGATGAAAAGTGACAGGTGGTTGGAGGTATTTCAGGTATTAGGAAAAAAAGAGACATTGAGAACTCTGAAAACGAGAGGTGCTTCTCGGGAAAAAGCCAAAGAGGAATTTTTTTTTTTCCAAGAACTCGCCCGAGTAAAATATAAATGGTTAAACCTCTCCATCTGACTAAGAATATGTGATAATTAAGGTCGTAACTGCAAGCAGCGGGTTGGAGACCCATAAGCTTAGAAGACCGCCACGTGGGTTGAAATGGCTGCATTGATTGGGAGGAAGCCTCCACGCATGTAGTAGGAATAGAGTGTGTAAGCAGTAGCAGGATGAGGTGGAGGGTCGCATATGATGCCGGCTGTTGGTGGACGTGGCACCCCTTGGATTCCCCCTCTTGCTGACCGCCATCGAGTTGGTCCCTATACCATAGCGGAGACTAATACGTGCAAATAAGCATGCCATATATCCTCGATCGTTCTTGTAGGTAACATTGTTGCATGCTTCACCTCGATGAAGATTGCCCTGAGCGGTAGACCTGTAGGGCTCGTTGGTGCGTCGACGAGTACTGTTTCCCATACTTGCATACAGCGGATACGTACGAGCACCGGTGCGCATGCATCGTCGTCGTCTCATTGACTTCTGGTGACCGCAGCAGTAGTACGGACTGCTGAGCACATTCTTTTAGTACATGGAGATCGAACATGTACTAAATTAAAGTGCCAACAACCCCATGGCAGCCGAGGGGCGTTGCTGCCGTCTTGGGTAAGGCCGAACTCTGCGGTCAATCCTTCGAGTCCTCCTGTTCTCGACGCATCTATTCTCTATACCATAGAGGACCGATGCAGATCTGTCGTCCTCTATGTTATGCCTTCGTTGCTTCATTTTGTTGAAGAGTGCCCCAATTAGTAGACTGTCATATGCTGCTTGGTGACGGATCCCTACGGGTTCAAAGTTCAATAACCTTGATAGTCCCACCAAACCAATCTCTCCCCGACGCAGTCCGCAGCAAAATCGAGATATATATTTGAGATCATAAATCTGGCCGAAGATGGTCCTCACTAAATCAGAGAACTCGTTCAAGGTGTTGGGCAGCGGGGCTCGGGTGATCATCTTTATCACAAATGCCACGTCGTAGAGTCCATGAAACGTAATATACTTGGAGCTGTAGGGTTGGCAGAAGAGCTTCACGCATACCAGATAGGCGCACCGCTGCGCGTCGATGCCATCTCGTCGGTTTTGCTGGAAGTCGTGCCCGCTCTGTACCAACAACTCGATGGAGTCGGGAGAGGAAGTATCCACATCGGGATCGAAATCCGAAAAATTGAACTGCCAACAGCACCCCGGCCATGGGGTGTTGCCGCCTTCGTCGAACAAGGCGACGCCCAGCTGGATCAGGTGCATGTTATCCACGTTGTGCTTCACGTCATTGTATCTTTCTTCTTCCGTGGCATTGCGAGGGGTGTCCCGAATGAACCCCGGGAACTCTGTATCGATTGCCACTATCGAATAGGAGCCACGGAGACTGAGGATGAGCTCCAATTGCTCCACAAGGTTTGCCTTCCCCACGTTGATGGCCATGGCTAGCTGCACCGCTCTCTCTGCCGCTTTGTCTTTGTCTCTCTTACTCTCTCTTTCTCTTTCGCTTTCGCTTTCGCGCTCTCTCTTCACGAGCAGTACTGTATGTACTTTGCGGTCACCCTCTTCGGTGTTTATATAGAGCATTTCCCGATCAAATTTGGCACCCGGAATACAGATTTCTAATTTACATTTTTTTACATTATTCATTGTATTCAGACGATGTTATAATTATTTTTCCTATTCATTCATTTTGTATTGCCTACATTGCTAGCTCCCTTTCATCACCAAAAATTGTTTGCCTAGCAATTGGTTCTACGTTCCATATTAACCTTGCGACTACATTGATTCCCTTCCTTTCTCTACCAAAAATATGTGTGATTCACAAACTTTCTCAACTTCTCCCTCATTTTATTCCTCACGTACCGCAATGGATTAATTTTACTGCTCATCCAACCTCTCCTTCGTCATCAACATTAATTCTGGACCGATCAATATTAATTTGTGCGTCCGTTGTTTAGGGCTTTCCTATTTATCATATATTTGACATCTATTTTCACATTCCATTCCTTCAATGTCTTGGATATCTTGGTGATCAAGGACAAAGGGCGTGACATCATCATTCTCAAAATCCTACTGAATCTTTTACGTCCAACACTCTTTTTAAAATCGGTTCAACGAGGCTTAGCTTGATGCCTTCGTATGTCTTATACATTCGACACTCTCCACATGGCAAGTTCACGTTGGCTTAGGTCAACATGATCACTCCTCTCTTACGTTGTGCACTCTCTATGTGCACTGTTCAAATTAGGACACTTTAATCTAGTTGCACATCTCTTGTATCCAACACTCAATACACTCATGCCGGTTGTTTATGTCCACATGCTCCAATGCTCTTGAGTGTCTCCAAATCCCATGCACCCTATATGAACAAAGCATGTGGGTGTTATTTAGAAATATTTATTATAGGTAATATTTCTCGAGTTTCTAAATCTGACATATTCCAATACAGTCAATCCTTTTCTCCAAACACGATAGAAGGTAAATGATATGACTATGCTTGGCAACCAAATAGAATTTGGTATCTAGTCGACTATAGACAAGCGATCAAAGCTCAATGTGTGTCATTAGACCCTAAGGGGCCCATAAACATATGATGTGGCATCACCTAAGCATGTATAGTCAGTATGATGATGATGTGCCACTACCTACACATACCTAGTCATCATGACATCTGAAAGGTATATTTTATTTAGATACCCTAGCTTGGGGCTTATAAAAGGATTGTTTCTCTAGTTATACACAAACCCTCTAATAACTGTATCTTAATGTGCCACATCTTTAAGTACATAATGCATTTAAATGATCATTATGTCAGTGACTATTGCATCACCAAATCACTAGTGACATCTTCGATTACTACCTCTTCATGTTGGGTGTGACGTCCCAATTCTGGCACATATTTGAGACAACCAAAATAACTTCTTTTGAGTAACACCGAAGTCCTCTTATATCTCTTGCATTCGACGCTTTGTATACAAACAATTGAAGTTGACATGACTCGATGCCCTCGTGCTTCTTATTGGGTCTAACACTCCCTCTATAGACCATTCAAGGCAATACATGCCAATGCCCTCTTGTGTCTTTAAAAGACTATACCCCTAAGATGGACAAGTTAAGTTTGCATGCACTAACGCTCTTATCTGCCTCCTCTATCCAACAATTCTACATAGGTAATTGAAGTAGATATGCAATAATGCTCTTGTGCATCTCCTTCATTCGATACTCCCTACCCTAGCAATTCAAATCGACATGCCCAAACAGCCTTATGTGGCCCTTGCATCTAAAACTTTCTACATTGGTAGTTCAAGTTGATATTCTTAATGTCCTACCATGTCTCTTGTATCTAACACTTCTGATACAACTGGTTCAACTAGGCATGACTCGATGCTCTCGCATGTCTCCTGTATTTGACACTTCCTATGTGGTATGTCCATGTTGGCACATGCAATGCGCTCGCTTCTCTCTTACATCCAATACTCTATATGTGTACAGTTCAAGTAAGCACACCCTAATTTAATCGTGCATCATATTCGTCCAACACTCCTTGTTTATGTCAACATACTTTGATGATCTTGAGTGTCGCCACATCCTATGCACACTACACTAACAGAGCATCCCCATTACACTACTCAATAATGCCCTTGTGCATCTCCTTTGTTTGATACTCCCTACCCTAGCAATTCAAATCAACATGCCCAAATGACCTCAAGTAGCCCTTGCATATGAAACTTTCTACGTTGGTAGTTCAAGTTGACATTCTTGATGTCCTATCATGTCTCTTGCATCTGATACTTCTGATACAACTGGTTCAACTAGGCATGGCTCGATGCTCTTGCATGTTTTCTGCATTTGACACTCCTTATATGGTAAGTCCATGTTGGCACATGGGATGCCCTCGCTCCAAATACATAGGCATTATGACACCTAAAATTATATTCCATTTGGATACCTTAGCTTGGGACCTATAAAAGGATTGCTTTTCCAAGCAGACGCAAATCCTTTAATAGTTATATCCCTGTCTACCACGTTTTCTAGTTGGCTATGACGTTTCAAGTATACTATGCATTTAGATGGTTGTCATGTCTCCACCTATTGGATCACCGAATCACTTTCAACATCTTCAATCGCTAGCTCTTCATGTTGGGTGTCACGTCCCAATTTTGACACATCTGCGAGGCAATCACAACACCTTCTTTTGAGTAACACTAATGCCCTCACATGTCTCTTGCATTTAATGCTTTATATATAAGTTGATAAAGTCGGCATGCCCTGATGCTCTCATGCATCCTATGGGTCCAATGCTCCCTAGGTATGTCATTCAAGGTAGCTCATGATAATACCCTCATGTCTTCTACGTACTATACCCCTAATTTAAGTTGGCACGCCTTAGTGCTCTTATGCATCTCTTCCATCCAACAATTCTACCTAAGTAGTTGAAGTTGACATGCCATGATGCCCTTGTGTATCTCTTGTGGCCTATATTCCCTATCCTAGTAATTCAAGTTCGCATGCTTGAAAGACCCCATGTAGCCTTTGCATCCAAAATTTTCTATACTAGCACTTCAAGTTGGCATTCTCAATATCATACTCAGTCTCTTGCATTTGACACTCCCTACACATTTGGTTTAACTAGGCATGGCCCGATGCCCTTGCACAGCTCCTACATTTGACACTCTCTATGTTACAATTTCATGTTGGCACATGACTGATGCCCTTGCTCCTCTCTTACATCCAACACTCTCTATGTGGATAATTCAAGTTTTCACACCACAACGTCATCGTGTAGCTTCTGCATCTAGCACTCTATAGATTAGTTGTTCATGTCAGCATTCTCCAATGCTCCCAAGTGTCTCCATGTCTCATACGCTCTATTCAAATAGAGGTTGTAGACAACTATTTTTAGTGCAGATAATGGTCCAATGTTCTCCAGTACAACCAACCCTTTCCCCAAACATGATGTGAGGCAAACTATAGGCATACAATCAAGGCTTGATATTTGTCACCTATTGGGCCCTAAGGGACTAATCAGCATGGTGATTATATAGCATCACCTAAGTGTGTACAAATATTATGAGAAGATGTGCCACCATTTACACATACCTAGCCATGACATCTAAAAGAAATATTCTTTTCAGATACCCTAGCCTAGGGCATATAAAAGCACTGCTACTCTAGTCAAACATAAACCCTTTAACAATGTGATATCTCATTTTACCATGTCTTCAATTTGGCTTTGACATTCCAAGTATAGCAAACATTCAAGATGGTCACTATGTCTTCACTTGTTACATCACCAAGTCACCCATGACATCTTCTATCACTACCTCTTCAAGTTGGGTGTAATGTCCCAATTCTAGCACATATTTCGAAAACTAGAACACCTCTTTCTGAGTAGCACTAGTGCCCTCTCATTTCTCTTATATCCAAGATAATATATATATATATGTAATTCAAGTTAGCATTCCTAGATGGCCTCATGCGTCTCACAGGTTCAACATTGCCTATGTAGGCAATTCAAACTAACATATGTTAATAATCTCGTGTGTCTTCTATGTTCTACACCACTAACAATGACAATTTTAGTTGACACACTTTAGTACTCTTATTTGCCTCTCGTGCTTGAGACTTCTACATAGCCAGTTGAAGTCGACATGACCCAATACCTTTATGAATCTCCTACGTCCTATGCTCCATGTCCTTGCAATTTAAGTCAGTATACCTAGATAGCCTCGCATCCATCTCCCTTCCATTTGTTTAATGTTTTGGTTTCTTTAATGATCAAGGACAAATGCCACTACATCACCATCATCAAAACCCTTTTATGTTACTTGCATGCAACACTTCTTACCAAACCAGTTCAACTAGGTCAACTCGATACCCTCGCATATCTTCTGCATTCGATACTCTCAATGTGGCAAGTTTATATTGTAACATGCTGATTACCCATACCTCTCTTGCATCTAACACTCTTTATATGGGCATGTTAAGTTAGTACACCCCAACATCATCATGCATCTTCTATGTGCAACACTCTACACACTGGTTGTGCATATCAGCATGGTCTGATACTCTCAAGTGTCCCCATGTCCCATGTGCCCTATGTAAACAGAGAATGTGGGCATTGCATAACTGATTTTGGTGCAGGTTTTAGTTGTATTATTTTTTAATCCAATGTATTCCAATGCAACCAACCCTTTTCCCGATGTGAGGCAAATTATATGACTTTATTTGACAACCAATTAGAACTTGATATATGGCATCTAGCTAAAATATAGATGAGCGATCAATGCTCGATGTATCACTTATTGGGACCTAAGGGCCCAATCAATATGTGATAGTGTGGCACCACCTTTGCATCCAAAATTTTCTATACTAGCATTTCAAGTTGGCATTCTCAATGTCATACTCAGTCTTTTGCATTTGACACTCCCTATACATTTGGTTCAACTAGGCATGACCCGATGCCCTTGCACAACTCCTACATTTGACACTCTCTATGTTACAAGTTCATGTTGGCACATGCCTGACACCCATGCTCTTCTCTTACATCCAACACTCTTTATGTGGATAGTTCAAGTTTTCACACCACAATATCATCGTATAGCTTATGCATCTAGCACTCCATAAACTAGTTGTTCATGTTAGCATTCTCCAATGCTCCCAAGTGTCTCCATGTCTCATTCGGTCTATTCAAATAGAAGTTGTAGACATTACTTAGCTTTTTTAGTATAGATAATGGTCCAATGTTCCCCCGTGCAACCAACCCTTTCCCCAAACATAATGTGAGACAAACTATAGGCACATAATCAAGGCTCGATATTTGTCACCTATTGGGCCCTAAGGGATTTATCAGCACAGTGATTATGTAGCATCACCTAAGCGTGTAGAAATATTATGAGAAGATGTGCCACCATTTATACATACCTAGCTATCATGACATCTAAAAGGAATATTCTTTTCAGATATCCTAACCTAAGGCATATAAAAGCATTGCTTCTCTATGCAGACATAAACCCTTTAACAATATGATATCTCATTTTATCATGTCTTCAATTTGGCTATGACATCCCAAGTATAGCAAACATTCAAGATGGTCGCTATGTCTTCACTTGTTACATCACCAAGTCACCCATGACATCTTTTGTCACTGCCTCTTCAAGTTGGGTATGATGTCCCAATTCTAGCACATCTTTCAAAAATTAGAACACCTTTTTCTTAGTAGCACTGGTACCCTCTCATATCTCCTACATCCAAGACACTATATATATATATATATATATATATATATATATATATTATATGTAATTCAAGTTAGCATGACATGATACTCTTATGAATCTCGTAGGTTTGATATTGCCTATGTAGGCAATTCAAACTAACATATGTTAATAACCTCATTGTCTTCTATGTTCTACACCACAAACGATGGCAATTTTAGTTAATACACTTTAGCACTCTTATTTGCTTCCCGACACTTCTACATAATCAATTGAAGTCAACATGACCCGATGCCTTTATGCATCTCCTACGTCCTATGCTCCATATCCTTGCAATTTAAGTCAGTATACCTAGACAACCTCGCATCCATCTCCCTTCCATTTCTTTGATGTTTTGGTTTCGTTAGATGATCAAGGACAAAGGCCATTACATCACCATTATCAAAACCCTTTTATGTTACTTGCATGCAACACTCCTTACCAAACCAGTTCAACTAGGTGCAACTCGATGCCCTCGCATGTCTCTTACATTTGATTCTCTCAATGTGGTAAGTTTATATTGGAACATGCTGATTACCCCACTCCTCTCTTGCATCCAACACTCTTTATATGAGCATGTTAAGTTTGCACACCCGAACATCATCATACATCTTCTGTATGCAACACACCACACACTGGTTGTGCATGTCGGGATGGTTTGATACTCTCACTTGTCCCTATGTCTCATGCGCCCTATGTAAACAGAGCATGTGGGCATTGCTTAACTACTTTTGATACAGGTTTTAGTTGTATAGTTTTTGAATTGAACTTATTCCGATGCAACCAACCCTTTTCCCCAAACACAAAGTGATGCAAATTATATAATTATATTTGACAACCAATTAAAACTTGATATATGGCATATAGTCAAACTATAGATAAGCGATCAAGGCTCAATGTGTCACTTATTGGGACCTAAGGGCCCAATCAATATGTGATAGTGTAGCACCACCTTAGCATTATAGTTAGTATGATGATGATGTGTCACGACCTACACGTACCTAGTTATCATGACATCTAATAGTTATATTCCATTCAGATACCATAGCTTGGGGCCTATAAAAGGATTGCTTCTTTAGGTTGATGCAAATCTTCTAATAGTTATATCTTAGTTTACCACATCTCCAAGTTGGCTATAACATCCCAAGTACACCATGCATTTAAATGGTCGTTATGTCTCTAACTATTGCATCACTAAATCACTAGCAACATGTTCAATTGCTACTCATCCAAATTTTAGCATATCTTCAATTTCTACTTATCCCAATTCTGGCATATCTTTGGGGTAACCAAATGTCCTCTCATATCTCCTGCAATCGACACTTTGTATACAAGCAATTTAAGTTGACATGATACTCTCATTCTTTTCATAAGTCCAACACTCCCTCTATAGGCTATTAAAGATAGCACATGGCAATGCTCTTATGTGTCTTCTATTTACTGTGCCTCTAATATGGATAATTTAAGTTGGTATGCCCTAGCACTCTTATCTACCTCCTCCATAATATACTTGTGCATCTCATGCATCCTATACTCCCTACCTTAGCAATTCTTGTGTGCCCAAATGACCTCATGTGGCCCCTGCATCTGAAATATAAACAATGGTAGTTTAAGCTGGCATTCTTAATATCCTACTGTCTTCTACATTCAACACTCACTACTCAACCAGTTCAACTAGGCATGGCAAAATGTCATCACATGTCCCTTACATTATACAATCCCTATATGGCAAGTTCACGTCAGCACACATCGATGCCCTCACTCCTTTTTTACATTCAATACTCTCCATGTGTACGGTTCAAGTTACCAAGCACCAATATCATTGCACAACTTCTATATCCACACTCCAAATCATTGATGTCCAACACTCCAATATATTTGAAGTAGCACTAATATCCTCTCATATAAATACTTCATATGTGGACAATTCAAGTTAATACACTGCAATGTCACTACACAACTTTTACGTCCAACACTCCATACGTTAACTATTCACGTTAGCATGCTCTGATGCCCCCAAATGTCTCCACGTCCCATACACTTTACTCAATTAAAAATTATGGATGTTACTTATCTATTTTTAATGCAAATAATGGTTGTCGAGTTCACAAGTCTAATGTTTTCTTGTACAACCAACCTTTTACTCCAAACATAATGTTAGGGAAATGACATGACTAAATTTGATAATTAATTATAACTTGTCATTGGGCACCTAGTTAAATTATAGGCACGCAATCAAGACTCGATATGTCATCTATTGGGTTGAAAGGCCCAATTAGCATAGTGATGTGTATCACCACCAAAGCATGTATAAATATATTGATGATCATATGCAAAAACGTACACATACTTAGTCATCATAACATTTAAAAAGAATATTCTTTTCAGATAGCCTAACCTGGGTATACAAAAGGTGCTTCTCTAGGCAAACATAAACCCTCTTAACAGTGATAACTCATTTAACCATATCTTCAAGTTGGCTATCACATAAACCCTCTAGGGTTTATGTATGCCTAGAGAAGCACCTTTTTTAATAACCAGGCTAGGGAATCTGAAAAGAATATTCTTTTTAGATGTTATGATGACTAAGTATGTGTAGGTGTTTGCATTCATCCTCAATATATTTGCATAAGCTTTGGTGGTGCTACATCATCACTATGCTAATTGGTCCCTTCGACCTAATAAGTGACACATATTGAGCCTTCATTGCATACCTATAGTTTGACTAGGTGCCACATGATAAGTTATAATTAATTTTCAAATCTAGTCATATCATTTCCCTCACACTGTGTTTGGAGTAAAAGGTTGGTTGTACAAGAAAATGTTCAACTTGAGAACTCGACAACCAATATCTGAATTAAAAATAGATAAGTAAAATCCATAATTTCTAATTGAGTAAAGTGTACTATCACGTACTTAGCTGAAATTGCTTAAGTGATGAGGCATCCTTGCGACGAGCACAGACTTAGCTGGAGTTGCTTAAGTCGAGAAGCACCCTTACGCCCACTTCGATCAGACTTAGCTAGGATTACCTAAGTCTTGAGGTGTCATTGCGACATATGTGTCCGCAAAGGGTCAGCCGGGCTGCAATCTCATGCAGGTCCTATAGGACCTGTAAAATAGAAGTTGATTAGTTTTGAAATGAGCGACAGACAAGTCCCGACATCTCGCGAAGAGGGAAGCTTTACAAGCAATTGAGTGAGCACTTGGAGTGCAGGAAAGCAAAGAAAGAAAGGAGGAAAACAAGGCCTTTAGAAGAATGAACGAACAGTTGCAAGTCCGTAAACAACTACTCCCCGAGTGCCGAGCGCGAAGGCAAGTTTCTATCAAGTTGACGTGCAAACTTGTGAAAGTGTTCAACGTCCGACACTACCCCGAAGCCCCATCCAGCCCTGTGCCATCCGGGGGGTTCTAAGGTGCTAAGATGGCTGACGTTTTGGGGGTGGCCATAGGCTGCAGAAAATAGGCCATGGCACACAAAATGGAGCAATTTTGGGGTAGTTTTACCCGGTACAGCGAGCAATCATCTGCAGCGCTGTAAGCTACCGTTTCTTATATTTTTCCAAGGAAAACATACCAAAACTATGACAAAATAGGCTGCCAAGGATATGTATAAGCATGAACAAGCGATGAACGGTTCGTTGAATAAAGTTACTATGAGAGTGTGACGACCATTCGTGACATTCTCCCCCACTTAGACTATTAACGCCTTTGTCGACGCTTGTTGGTAGGTTTTGATGGATGTTTCTTCATGTCAGAGGGTATCTTTTGGCTCCCAACTGGCTTTAGTTCTAGGAAGCTTCTGCCACTTTACTAAGTACTCAATCTGCTCAGCTCCGTTGGGTAGCTTTATCTTGCGATCTACTAAAATGGTCTCAACTCACTTCTCGTATGAGGCTCTGGTAGGGGGTTGTCGAGTTGAAACGCTTCGAGAATCATCCTACGGATCGAAGTGGTAGGCTTTCAAGTTGCTGGCATAGAAGACATTATGAATTTTGAGCCATACTAGCAATTGCAACTTGTAGAAAATGTTGCCCACCCTACTGATAATTGGAAAGGGTCCATCATACTTGTGCACCAATCCTTTATGCACCTTATTCCTAAAGAATTGGAGTGATGCTGGTTGGAGCTTCACCAACACCAAATCGTCGACTTTGAATTCCTCTGGTCGCCTTCCCAAGTCTGCCCACTTCTTCATCTTTTTGGTCATCTTCTCCTAGTAAGCTCACACAATATTTGTATTTTGATGCTATTCTTTTGTCAAGTGATATGCGGACAGACTACTCCCTATATATCCAATAGCCAAAGTGTGAGGAGTCAACGATTGTTGTCCTGTGATGATCTCAAAGGGGCTCTTGTTGGACGCAGAGCTCCATTGTAGGTTGTAGGAGAATTACGCTATGTCCAACAGCTTCACCTAATCTCATTGGTTGGCACTCACGTAGTGCTGAAGATACTGCTCTAGGAGCGAGTTTATTCTCTCAGTTTGGTCATCTGTCTAGGGGTGGAGGCTTGTGGAGAAGTATAGCTTCAACCCCAACAATTTGAATAGCTCAATCCAGAATCATCCCAGAAACTGAGTATCTTGATCACTTATGATATTGTGCGGGACTCCCCAATACTTCACCACATTCTTCATCATTAGCTTAGCTGTTTCATTTGCTAACTAGTGAAGGAGTGCAACAATGAATATTACATATTCGAAAATCGATCGACCACCACAAGTATCGATCCGAGTCCCCCTACTGCCAGCAAGCTTGATATGAAGTCCAGAGAAATGCTCTCCCACGATCTTTCTGGTATAGGCAACTGCTCTAAAAGTCCCACCAGCTTTCGCTACTCCACCTTATCTTGTTGATAAGTTAGGCACGTTCGAACATATTCCTCCACACCCGTCCCCATCTTCGACCAGTAGAAGGCCCTCTCCACGAGGGCCAATGTTCGATGAATACCCAGATGTCCTGCCCAAAGGGAATCATGACACTCCTTTAAGAGTTCACGCCTTAAATTGTCCACTCGAGGGACATAAACTCTATTCCCTTTGGTGTAGATGAATCCCTCCTGGACCCAAAATCATCGTGCCTTGCTTTCTTGGATTAGTTGCATCAAGGTTACTACTTTGGAATAACTGTATAGTCCATCCTTGATCCGAGAAAAGAATTTGGAGTGCAACTGACTTGCTTGGCCTTTGCCCTCCAATCGTATAGCATTCACTCGCTCCACTTTCTGAATCAACGCATCGACTATGACATTTGCTTTTCCAGGCTTGTACTCCATTACTACATCAAATTCCAATAGGAAGTCCTACGATTGTGCTTGTTTTGGAGAGAACTTCTTTTGAGTCTGAAAGTAACTCAAAGTGATGTTGTCTGTCCTTAGTACAAATCGCGATCTGAGAAGGTAGTATCTCTACACTCGTAAATAATGGATTATCGTTATCATCTCCTTCTCATGCATTGGATACCGTCGCTCGGTCTCGTTGAGCTTACGGCTTTAATAGGTCGCTGGGTGACCCTCCTGCATGAGTCCTCCCCTAATAGCGAAATCTGAAGTATCTGTATGTGCTAGTCATTGTGTCTTGCAAGCTAATCACATGAGTGATGGCACTTGTGACTTGATATACACTTTATCTCTTTACTTATTATTAGGTATTTTATCACTTTTCCTTGCGTGCTGCATATAATTTGATGTCCTTAGATCTGTGCAATGGGAATCGGAACATAATGAGATCACGATAATGAGACCGATTCACTTTTAAACACAGACCCTAAATTATCCTGGTCATAGGTTACTCGAGAAGGACATCGAGATAACCGGATAGACTGGTGTGTTATATACCCATTCATATGATGAAGGTAGCTGGTCTCATAGCTATTTGTGTGAGGACACTAAGGGTACAGTGCAGGTGCTCATTGGAAAATGAGTTCACTGATTGATCCGTCTACGGAATGTTGGATGGTTATTGATACCTCACGTCAGACAGCGATTCCGTAGTCCTAATAGTGTATTTAGTCCTTAGACTTGATATACCGATGATGTTCTATATGAGTACTTCACTCTTTGATACCGGACTTATAGGTTTGGAAAGTTTCAGATCTAGTACAACCGGTCATTATGAGTAGTAGCCAACCTTACGAGGGCTATTGAGTGTCAATAGAGGATCATTCACTCTCGGTATCATGAGAGGAATATCTCATGTATTCTTGCTTAAACAAATCCTTGGCCAAGGTTATTCGGATTAAGAGAGAAAGGGTTCTCCGGGAGAATCCGATAAGAGCAAGACTCGATGAGAGACCGTTTGGGCCTGACAGCACCATGCCCGGTATAGGATCTCTGGGATATTAGATTGATAAGGGACTATAGATACATGGTAACTGAGGACAGATAGGTCCAAAGGATTAAATTCTCCTGTATCGTTTAGGGGCCACGGCGTAGTGGCCTGGTACGTCCGCAATCGATGAGTTGGGTGAATTATTATAGAGATAATAATTCACTAAGTCAGAAGGAGTTCTGACAAGTATGACTCACAGCCAACTCGATATTGGGCCTAGAGGTTCACACACATATGGTAGGTGTTGCGACGAGTAGAGATTCAGATATAAGATATCTGCTGAACCCCCTATCTTATTGGATATCCATTAAGCCCCTGAATTATTGGAACCTGAGATGAGATCCAATAATTGCTAATAAGAGATTATTGGGTAGAGACCCACTAATCCAAGAGGCTTGGGTAATTGGATGGAGATTCAATACCCAATAGGGCAAAAGATCCATTAAGGTTTTCAGGGAGCCTCTATAAATAGGAGGGAACCACAGCTCTATAGGCTGAGGGTTTCTTTTGGTAGCCACCTTCTGTTCTCCTCTCCCTAGAGAGAGAGGTGCATCATCGCAATCCCTGCCGTGTGGATACCGCTAGAGAGGAGGACGCTTGACCTCCTTCATCCTCTCCCACAGATCTACAGATATTCACGGATATACGATCTCTCTAGGTATCTTCTTTTACACGTGCAGTTTTGCGGATTTATTTTTGACACACCAATCTTCGCACGATGACGGAAACTTTCTACGAGAAATCTGAGGTTTTGTTTTCTATTCTTTCACTGCGCATGTGATGTCGCTCTCCTTAAGGATTTCCCAACAATGGTATCAAAGCCAGGTTGTTCATGCAAAGATCGGATCTTAAACTGCGTGTGTTGTATTTTGGATCTATTTTTGAAGCCAAAATCGTTGGGGCAAAAGGCCAGGAAGGGCAACAATTGTTCTTTGCCCTTCTTTGTGCTCGTCTGGCAATGACAAGTAAAGCTTGCAGCCTTGCTACCTGCACAAGTAGCGCCATTGGCCGTCGACGCGCGCCGCGCTGCACGCCAAAGACACCGCAGAGGCTCACGCTCACTTGCGGGAAGCGGCGACGACGCCGTCGCCCTCCCCCCGTGCAAGGGGCACCGCCGGTAGGGTGGCGACAGTCGCAGGCATAGTAAGGGTGAGGGATTAGGGTTTTGGGGTAAAAGATGATTTTACCCCTCGAAATTTTAGAAATTTTAGATTCTGTCCCTTTGATAGAATTACTAAAATGCCCCTAGGAATTCAAAAATTCCCTTTGTCCCTGATTTCAAAAAAAATAAATATATTAATTAAATAATTTAATTAACTATTATTTTTTTATCTAGTAGTCTAATAAAATAACATATACATATGATGTATGATGTGGACAGATGATCATGGACTTGTGATGTGATATGTGTATATGTGATTATTATTATTGGGGCCTGCGAGCCTCTATTATTTTCTCATTTACTGCCGGGCCTGCGTGCCTGTAATTATGTTATAATTACATGAGGAGGCGTAGCGGTAGAGTGACTCACGAGGCCGAAACGGACGATTCGACGTATGGAGATGCGTTGAGATACCGACAAATCCGACGAAGCGAGATGGACGATCACAAGGCATAAAGATGCGCCAAAGTACACATAGATCTTGATGTGAGTGATTTGGCCCATTGACTCAGGCCTAATCACATTAGGATGTGGTCCATGATCATCTAGTGTGATTGCTCATGTGATATGTGATTAGATATACACTTACTAGATATGTATATATATATATATATATTTGCATGCGATGTAGATATATATATATATATATTAAATACGTATGTGTGTGACATACTATGTTAGGAGACCAAATCAAAAATCCTCTCCATTAATAATATTAAGTCGGTAAACATGAGGCAATTAGATTGACCCACGTGGCCTTCCATCGTTATAGCTAGGAACTGATTTCCGGTATAGGTTGAGTTGGTCGAGTCCCTCGAGACTCACCTATATCGCATCTCGCTATCTTATCTATGACATAGAGATGTCATCGATGACCTGAGGACATGGTATGCTTGGTCGAGTCCCTCAAGAGTATATCATCGAATCAGACTCATCTTGTAACGATGGTGATGACTTAACCGAACATCATGGTTGGTCGAGTCCCTCGAGGCCATGGTGGTTCGGAGGCCGAATAGGATGAGAATCACAAGGAGTTGTGATTGGCAAGAGTTGTCTACCTTTACGGGCTTAACGTGATTGGTCGAATCCCTCGAGATTACGTTAAGACGCCGATTGGATCCTGATCCCCACTAAAGATCTATCGGGGGTCTCCGATTCACATACCGGAGGGTGTTGCGTGTCTCGCGAAAAATTAGTGGGTGTACATTAAGATAGAAGTCCTTATCTTAATTGTTTAATTTTTGTAAAGTCTGCATGTTATTTATTTCTGCTACATCTTTAATTTCAAAAAATATCGCTTTCAAATCCTTTACGTGGCATACTTGATGCCAACCGCCTCACTGGTCTAAATTATACGAATTGGCTTCACAATCTGAGAATTATTCTCACGACGGAGAAAATCATGTATGTCCTTGATACAGTGATCCCTACACATGATGAAGGGGCAAGCGAGGATGAGATCACTCGTTATGTGAAGTACATAGATGATTCCACTCTTGCTCAGTATTATATGTTAGCCTCTATGACTACTGAGTTATAGAGGCAACATGAAAATATGGATGCTAATTCTATACTCCTGCATCTTTGTAAACTATTTGAGGAACATGAAAGAACTCAGCGATATGAGATATGAAAGAGTCTTTTTCGTGTCAGGAAGACTGAGGGGACATCAGTTCAGAACCATGTCCTTAAGATGATTGAGTGGATCGAGAAACTCACAGGTCTAGGAATGGTCCTAGAGGATAACCTATGTGTGGATCTTGTGCTTCAGTCCCTACCAGATTCCTTTTCTTAGTTCATAATGAATTTTAATATGAACAAACTTGGGGTGACCCTCCTAGAGCTCCTCAATATGTTAAAAGAAGCAAAGAGCACCATCAAGAAAGAGAAGTCGGTTCTCTACACTGGTGAGACCAGAAAAAAAAAAGGAAGGCTGAGAAGACCCTTAAGAAGGGCAAGAGCAAGGATAAAATGAGTAAGGCAAAGGTTGCCAAGAAAGACCCAACAAAGGACAAAGGCTAGTGCTTCCACTATAGCAAAGATGGGTACTGGAAGAGGAACTGCAAAGAGTACCTTGCAGAAAGGGCAAAACCGAAGCTTGTAGAAGCTTCAGGTACATTCATGATCAGTCTCCATTTGTCAGAACCTTATGATAACACATGGGTATTGGATACCATGAGTGTTTATCATATTTGCAATTTATTACAGGTTCTGGCAAGACCTAAGAGATTGAACAGAGGCGAGATAGACCTTAAGATGGGCAATGGAGCAAAGGTTACTACAGTGACTATTGGCAAGGTCACTTTACATCTACTTGGTGGAGCTATTATTGCATTAGATGCATGCTATTATGTTCCTTCTATTATCAAAAACATTAGTTCCATTTCATGTTTGATAGTTAATGGATATAAATTAGTTTTTGAGAATAATTGTTGTTCAATAATATTAGATGATGAGATTATCACGAGAGGAACAGTACATAATGGTTTATTTATGCTAGATATAGCTCCACATATCATGAGTGTAAGTGAGTCTAAGAGGAAATGAGAAGTGGAGAACCAAACAGGAAAGAATATTATAACCCTTCGATCAGATCGAGGAGGTGAGTACTTGAGTACAGAGTTCACCCAGTTCCTCAAAGACTATGGGATCTTATCCCAATGGATACCTCATTATACACCATAGCTTAATGGTGTATCAGAAAGGAGGAATCACACACTGTTAGACATGGTACGTTCTATGATGTGTTTCGTCGACCTACCCATCTCATTCTGGGGATATGCCCTAGAGACCGTAGCTTACCTTCTGAACAGAATTCCAACCAAGTCAGTGATGTCTACTCCATATGAGATATGGAATGGGAAGATGTCTAATCTTAAGATTGTTAAGATTTGGGGCTGCCCTGCCCACGTTAAGAGACACAACCCTAACAAGTTGGAATCAAGAACGGAACGGTGCAAGTTCGTGGGATACCCCAAGGAAACTTGTGGGTATTATTTTTATCACCATGAGGACCAAAAGGTCTTTGTAGTCAAGAAAACAGTGTTCCTTGAGAAGGAACACATTCTTGGTGGAGACAGTGGGAGCATGATAGAATTAAGTGAGGTTGGAGAACCTAGCTCAAGCACCATTCCACAGCCAGAGTCTGTTCAGATACTTAACATACAAGCTTTAACTTTACGTAGGTCCGATAGAGTATCCCATCCTCCCGAGAGATATGTGGGACATATCAGAAGAGAGGATATTGAGGATATTGATCCTCAGACCTATGAGGAGGCTATTATGAGCATAGACTCCAGGAAATGGCAAGAAGCCATGAATTTAGAAATGGATTCTATGTACTCCAACAAGGTTTGGAACCTAGTTAATGCACCCGAAGGTATTGCACCCATTGGCTGCAAGTGGATCTTTAAAAAAAAGATTTGAGTAGATAAAAAGGTAGAGACCTATAAAGCAAGGCTAGTGGCTAAGGGGTATCGTCAAAGGCAAGGTGTTGACTATGACGAAACTTTCTCACCTGTAGCCATGTTAAAATCCATTCAAATTCTATTGGCTATTATAGCATACTATGATAATGAGATCTGGCAAATGGACGTTAAAACTATATTCCTCAATGGCTACCTCGAGGAGGAGGTGTATATGATACAGCCTAAGGGATTCGTGTCCAGGAATAACCCAGATAATGTGTGCATGTTGCTTAAGTCCATTTATGGATTGAAGCAAGCTTCCCGAAGTTGGAACATAAGATTTGATAGTGCAATCAGATCTTATGACTTCATTAAGAATGAAGATGAGCCTTGTGTGTACAAAAAAGTAAGTGGGAGCACTATCACCTTTTTGGTATTATATGTGGATGACATCCTGATCATTGGGAATGATGTAGGAATGCTCTCCATAGTAAAGACTTGGTTATCTAGGCACTTCTCCATTAAGGACTTAGGGGAAGCATCATGCATATTGGGGATACGGATCTATCGATCCAAGAGGATGCTTGGCTTGTCCCAGTCTAGGTACATAGACACCATTGTCGAAAGGTTTGGCATAAAAAATTCCAAAAGAGGTCTCATACCAATGAGATATGGAATATCACTTTCTAGGAGTATGTCCCCAAAGACTCCTAAAGAAAAGGTACACATGGGTATGATACTATATGCATCAGCGATAGGATCTATCATATATGTTATGCTATGTATTAGGCTTGATATAGCGTATGCTCTGAGTGTCACGCGCAGATATCAGGTAGATCCAGACTTGGAGCACTGGAAAGCAGTAAAAAGTATCCTTAAGTACTTGAGAAGATTTAAGGATCTTTTACTGGTATATGAAGGTAGTAGCCTCAGGGTTGAGGGCTACATGGACTCGAGCTTTCAATCCGATGTCGATGATAGCAAGTCTAATTCAGGGTATGTGTTCACCTGAATGGAGGAGCAATATGCTAGAAGAGTTCCAAGCAAGACACTACTGCTGACTCGACCACACAGGCGAAATATATTGCTGCAGCAGAGACAGCAAAGGAGGGAGTCTGGATGAAGAAGTTTATCACAGATCTAGGAGTCATCCTGAGCAGCGAGGAGCTTATTCCTTTATATTGTGACAAATACAGGGCGATTACTCAAATAAAGGAACTTAGGTCTCATAAGAAGTGTTCTGAGGAGGTTCCAACTTATTAGAGAGATCGTGGTCCAAAAAGATGTAGCAATGGAAAGAATTCCATCCAAAGATAACATTGCAGATCCATTGACAAAGTTATTAACTCAGATTATTTTTGAGCGTCACAGAGGTCTGATGAGGATCAGACATGTTGGTGATTGGCTTTAGGTCAAGTGGGAGATTGCTAGTCATATGTGCCCTGCAAGCTAATCACATGAGTGATGGCACTTGTGACTTGATATACACTTTATCTCTTTACTTATTATTAGGCATTTTATCACTTTACCTTGCGTGTTGCATATAATTTGATGTCCTTAGATCTGTGCAATGAGAATCGGATCGTGATGAGATCACGATAATGAGATCGATTCACTTTTAAACATAGACCCTAAATTATCCTAGTCATAGGTTATTCGAGAAGGACATCGAGATAACCGGATAGACTGGTGTGTTATATACCCATTTATATGATGGAGGTAGCTGGTCTCATAGCTACTTGTGTGGGGACACTAAGGGCAAAGTGCAGGTGCTCATTGGAGAATGAGTTTACTGATTGATCCGCCTACGAAATGCTGGATGGTTATTGATACCTCACGTCAAACAGCAATTCCGTAGTCCCAATAGTGTATCTGGTCCTTAGACTTGATACACCAAGGATGTCCTGTATGAGTACTCCGCTCTTTGATATCGGACTTATAGGTTTGAAAAGTTCTAGATCTAGTACAGCCGGTCATGGGAGTGGTAGCCAACCTTACGAGGGCTATTGAGTGTCAATAGAGGATCATCTGCTTTCGGTATCATGAGAAGAATATCCCATGTGTTATTGCTCGAACAAATCCTTAGCCAAGATTATTCGGATTGAGAGAGAAAGGGTTCTCTAGGAGAATCCGATAAGAGCAAGACTCGATGAGAGACCGTATGGGCCTGACAGCACCATGTCCGGTATAGGATCTCTGGGATATTAGATAGATGAGGGACTATAGATACATAGTAACTGAGGACAGATAGGTCCAAAGGATTGGATTCCCCTGTATCATCTGGGGGCTACGGCGTAGTGGCCTGGCACGTCCAGTAGTCGATGAGTTGGGTGAATTATTATAGAGATAATAATTCACTAAGTCGAAGGAGTTTTGACAAGTATGACTCACACCACTTTCGATATTGGGCCTAGAGGGTCACACACATATGGTAGGTTTTACGACGAGTAGAGGTTCGGATATGAGATATCCGCTAAACCCCCTATCTTATTGGATATCCATTAAGCTCCTAAATTATTGGATTCTGAGATGAGATCCAATAATTGCTAATAAGAGATTATTGGGTAGAGACCCACTAATCCAAGAGGCTTAGGTAATTGGATGGAGATCCAATACCCAATAGGGCAAAAGATTCATTAAGGTTTTCAAGGGGCCTCTATAAATAAGAGGGAACCAAAGCTCTATAGGCTGAGGGTTTCTTTTGGTAGCCACCTTCTGTTCTCCTCTCCCGAGAGAGAAAGGTGCATCGTCGCAATCCCTGTCATGTGGATCCCGTTAGAGAGGAGGACGCTTGATCTCCTTCATCCTCACCCACAGATCTGCAGGAATTCAGGGATATACGATCTCCCTAGGTATCTTCTTTTACACGTGCAATTTTGCGAATTTGTTTTGACGCACCGATCTTCGCACGATAACGAAAACTTTTTATGGGAAATCTGGGGTTTTGTTTTATGTTCTTCCGCTGTGCATGTGATGTCGCTCCCCTGAAGGATTTCCTAACAGTATGGACTTTGAAGGGCTTCCCATAGTTTGACAATTCGAGTATCAGTTCTTGCAAAACGGCAGCCTTTAGGTCTTGGAATGCTATCTCACATTTGTTAAACCATCTTCAAGGCTGCTCCTTTTTCAGCAACTTCGTCAGTGGAGTTGCGCGCTTCGAATACCCCATTATGAAGCATCGATAGTAGTTCACAAAGCTAAGGAAGGATCTTAGTTCTGGCATCTTCCTTGGAGTTCTCCATTCTACCACCGCTTGCACCTTTGATTTGTCCATTCGAATAGAACCTTTGCCAATTCGATGCCCTAAGAATAAGATCTTCTTTTGAGCAAAGTAGTACTTCTCCCTTTTCACGAATAATGTATTCTCTTTGAGAACTTTGAAAATTATTCGAAGATGCTAGATATTCTCCTCAAGTATTTGATTGTAGATGACAATATCGTCCAAGTAGACGATCACAAACTTGTCCAAATACTCATTGAATAGTTGGTTCATGAGAGTACAAAATGTGGCTGAAGCATTGGTCAAACCGAAAGGTATCACCAAGAACTCAAACGCTCCATACCTAGTTACGCAAGTAGTCTTCACTTCATCGACTTCAGTAATACGCACCTGCCAATACCTCGATCAAAGGTCGAGTTTGGAGAAATAATTTACTTTACCCAGTTGGTCGAACAAGTCTGCAATGAGTAGGATGGGGTACTTATTCTTTATTGTCACCTTATTGAGGGCACGATAGTTGACACATAGTCGGAGACTCCCATCTTATTTCTTTTGAAAGAGAACTGGAGCTCCGAATGGTGCTTTGGAACTGCGGATGAGACCATCACTTAATAGTTCATCTAACTATTTTCTGAGCTCTACCAATTCGAGAGGGGACATGCGGTATGGTGGTCTCGCTGGAGGCTTCACTCCTGACTCCAACTCAATATGATGATCCACGCCTCTACGTGGTGGTAGAGTTTTTGACAACTCAGGCGGCATAATATCTGTGAACTCCTTCAGAACATTCGCCACTGTAGCAGGTTCTTGAATGGCCTACCCGTCAAGTGGTTCTAGCTTCATAGCCGCCACGAAGGTTACCTCTCCTTTGTGTATCCCTTTCTTTAGTTGCAATGTCGATAGTTATTTGTGGTCCTTATTTCCTCCCCGAGAGACGGGAACCATGTAAGGGTTGTCGCCTCCCATCAAACATAAGGAGTTTAGGAACGGCATTGGTACCAACTTCGTGGTGTACATGAACTCCATTCCGAGAATCACTTGAAAGTCGTCCAATGGCACTGCCGTTATGTTTATGCTCCCGCTCCAAGATCCGATCTTGATAGGGACTCTCTTTGCTAGCCCGGAGATCCGCTTGGCCTTCGAGTTCATCGTCTTCATTCGACTTGGGTTCTTCTCAAAGGTCAGCTCAAGTCGCCTTGCTTCTCGGTCAATAATAAAGTTGTGAGTAGCGCCCATGTCCACTATTGTCCAGGTGGTTTGGTCATTAAGCCTGATATCCATATACATTAACTCACTACTTCCTGCTTTTTATTGCTTCGGCTTTGTGTTCTCCCCCACTTGACCCCACAATGCATTCAATAAACGCATCGCTCCCATCCGGGGTCCTTGCGACTCCCCGTCGTCGCTACCAGATTCTGAGCTACTTAAACTGAGAGCAACTGCCTTGCCCTTATCTGGCTTGGGGGGATGGATAGAAGCCGACAAGGCATTGAGTGCCTACTTCTGTGAGCACTCTCACACCCTATGTGGTCCTCTACACTAGTAGTATCCGTCGGATCTTGGGGTCTTGCCTTTCGAGTTCGGCTCCTTTTGGAAACTCTTTTTCTTTTGCTCGCTCCTAGGTTCCTTTCCAGGTGGATGTTTTGGATAGTGATTTCCTTAAAACTATTTCTTCTTCCTTGAATCCTCTGAAGAAACAAAGTCGGTGAGCCTTTCTATGACTGCAATTGCTCCGATCACATCGATGACATTCCGTCGATGAAGTTCCTATTGAGCCCATGGCTTCAGGCCATTAAGAAAGCTGAATAACTTATCTTTTTCAAACATGTCTTGAATGTCTAGTATCAATGCAGAAAATTGCTTCACATAGTCCCGAATGGAAGTCGTTTGGTGGAGTTGTCTCAACTTCCTCCTTGCGACAAACTCAATATTCTCGAGTAGAAATTGAGTTTTCAACTCTCGCTTCAAGTCTTCCCATGTGTCCACTTAGCACCGACCTTGTTGAATCTCCTCCCAACGGGTTCTCTACCAAAGTTTTGCATTTTCGTTCAGATACATAGTCACTATCGAAATTTTGGTGTCCTTAGAGTTTGGCCTCATGGCTCAAAGTATTGCTCAATATCAAACAGGAAATTCTCGAGCTAGCACCCCCATAACAATGTTGGTTGAGCACTCTGAAGCTTTGTGTCAGCACAATGCCGGTGTTACTCCCTCCCGCATTTAGCACCTTTATGAGCATCGTCACTCTGGAAATGAGTTTCGCTATAATCTCTTGTAGACGTTGCACGAAGTCCTTGGTGTCATCCGTTAGTCGATCGACCAGGGCTTCAACCTTGTCGATCCGGGATTCAGCTTCTTCTTGTGAGCTCTCTATACCAAGAAGCCTATGTTGGCCTTGGTAGAGTTCCTCCAAGCTCGCTTCAAGAACATCCAAGCGGGTCTCTATCGCTGTGAATCTCTCTTTATAGTTCTTTTTCCTCGTTGGTGCACCAGATTGTGCCTCTTCGGCTCGCGACAAGTAGCCAACTTCTCGCTCATCATGTTCGTTGTCCTGCTCCTCTTGAGTGGCTCCAACAGTGAGGGAACGAGTTTGCACATGCAGCCCACCTATGGTTGCTTGGGGCAACTGTCCGACTTACCCTATCTTGCGCGATTCACCATGATGTTTCGCCATGGCGAGATTGCAAAGTTTCTTTGCTGCTTGCTCGAATTGCTTACCTTCTCTGATACCATAATGTCATGCACTTAGCTGAAATTGCCTAAGTGGTGAGGCACCCTTGCGGCAAGCTCATACTTAGTTGGAGTTGCCTAAGTCGAGAAGTACCCTTACGCCCACTTCGATCAGACTTAGCTAGGATTATCTAAGTTTTGAGGTGCCCTTGCAACATACACGTCTACAAAGGGTCAGCCAAGCTGCAACCTCATGCAAGTCCCGTAGGACCTGTAAAATAAAAGTTGATTAGTTTTGAAATGAGCGACAGACAAGTCCCGATGTCTCTCGAAGAGGGAAACTTTACAAGCAATTGAGCGAGCACTTGGAGTGTAGGAAAGCAGAGAAAGAGAGGAGAAAAATAAAGACTTTAGAAGGGTGAACAAGTAGCTATAAGTCCGCAAACAACTACTCCCTAGGTGCCAGACATGAAGGTAAATTTTTGTCAAGTTGACATGCAAACTTGTGAAAGTGTTCAACGCCCGACACTACCCCGAAGCCCCATCCAGCCCTATGCCACCCGGGGGGGTCCAGGGTGCTGAGATGGCTGACATTTTGGGGGTGGCCGTGGGCTGCAAAAAATAAGTCGCGGCACACGAAAATGAAGCTATTTTGAGGTAGTTTTGCCCGGTGCAACGAGCGATCGTTCTACAGCGCTGCAAGCTACCGTTTCTTGTAATTTTTTTTCAAGGAAAACACACCAAAACTATAACAAAACAGGCTGCCAATGATATGTACAAACTTGAACAAGTGATGAATGGTTCGTTGAACGAAATTACTGCGAGAGTGCGACGACCGTTCGTGATAATACGGGACGTGGAGACACTTAGGGGCATCAGAGCGTGCTAACATGAATAGCTAGTGTATGGAGTGTTGGACGTAGAAGTTGTATAGTGACATTGGAGTGTGTTAACTTGAATTATTCATATAGAGAGTATTAATATGAGAGGTCATCAGTGCTATTTCAAATATATTGGAGTGTTGTGCTAGTTATAGATATCCTATAAACTAATCGCATGAGCGATAGCATATGTGATACGCTACACACTCTTTTTGCTTAGTGTTATTTATTGATATTTTTCTCACTTTATGTTGCTTGTTGTCTATAGATCTGTGCAATAAGAATTGGATCATGATGAGATCGTAATAATGAAATCAATTCATCTTTAAACACATACCATAAATAATCCAGTCATAGATTACTCGAGAGAGGCATTGAGATAACCAGTTAGACTGGTGTATTCTATACCCATCCACATGATGGAGACAACTAGTATTATAGCGCTTGTGTGGGGATACTAGAGGTATAATGCAAATGCTCATTGGAGAATGAGTTCACTGATTCATCTACTCATGAAATATTGGATGATTGATGATACCTCATTATCAAATAGCAATTCCATCATCCCAATTGTGTATCTGGTTTTTAGACTAAATATATCAAGGATGTCCTATATAAGTATTTCACTATTTGATACTAGACTTATATGTCTCGAAGTTTTAGATCTAGCATAATCGGTCATCGGGGGTGGCAACTAATCTTGCGAGGGTAATTGAGTGTCGATAGAGGATCATCCGCTCTCGGTGTCATGAGAGAAATATCATATATATTCTTATTCAGGCAAATCCCTAGAGTAGATTCCATTTGGGCCTGACAACACCATGGTTGGTATATGATCTCTTGGATATTAGATGGATGAGGGACTATAGATATACAATAACTGAGGATAGATATGTCTGATGGATTGAATACCCCTATATCATCTGGGGACTACAACGTAGTGGTCTAAGATGTCCATAGTCCATAAGTCAAGCTTCATAATAATTCACTAAACAAAAAAGAGTTCTAATATGTACGACTCACAACCAGCTCGATATTGGACCTAGAGGTTCACACACATATGATAGGTGTTGCAACGAGTAGAGATTCGAATATAAAATATATGTTGGAGCCCATATCTTATTAAATATTTAGTAAGTCCCTGAATTATTAGATCTTATGGATAAGATCCAATAAGAGCTAATGAGAGATTATTGACTAGAAATCCACTTATATAAGAGGCTTGGGTAGTTGATTGAAGATCCAGTACCTAATAAGACAGGATCCATTAGGGTTAAGTTGATATGGACCTCTATAAATAGGAAGAAACTAAAGAGGCATAGGCTAGACTCTTTTTTGCTGTCACCTCATATACTCCTCCCTCTTTCTCTTCTAAGCCGACAACCCTAGTAAGAAAGGCCGATCCCTTCTTGATCACATGATACATGTGGAGAGGAGGATCATTCAACAATTTAAAGAGTGTCTTCATCACATCTACCATATGGATCACCATTAAAGAAGAGAACTATTGACCTCCTTCATCTTCTCCTACACTTATGCTAGTTTTCAATGACATACAATCTTCTTAGGTAATAAATCTTTTACATTTGTGCAGTTTTCGATTTTACAGGTTTTTGCGCACCTTCACATGATGACGAGAAATTTTTTCTGTGAGAAATTTAGGATTTTTTTTTTGTTCTTCTGCTGCATATATGATGCTGTCCTAGGTTTCCCAACATGTTGGACATCAGTGATATGGAGTGTGAACGTAGAAGCTATGCAATGATAATGGAGTGTGTTAACTTGAACCCATACATATAGAGAGTGTTGAATACAAGAAAGGAGTGAGGGCATCGATGTGTGCTAACATGAACTTGCCATAGGGATTGTATAACACAAGAGCTATGTGATGGCATTCCGTTGTGCCTAGTTGAATTAGTTGAGTAGTGAGTGTTGAATGCAGAAGATATAGTAGGACATTACGAATGTCAACTTAAACTACCAATGTTTATAGTGTTAGATGCAGGGGCCATATAAGGTCATTTGGGCACACGAACTTGAATTGTCATTTGGGCACACCAACTTGAATTGCTAAGGTAGGGAGTAAAAGACACAATAGATGAACAAGGGCATTATGGCATGTTAGCTTCAACTGCCTATGTAGAATTATGGAAGTAGGTAAGAGCGTTAGGGTATGCTAACTTAAATTGTCCATATTAGGGGCATTGTACATAGAAGATACACGAGGGCATTGTCATGTGCCATCTTGAATGGCCTACAGAAGGAGTGTTGGACTCATGAAGAGAACAAGGGTATCCGGGCATGTCAACTTAAATAGCTTATATACAAAGTGTTGAATGCAGGAGATATGAGAGGACATCAGTGCTACTCAAAAGGTGTTTTGGTTGCCCTGAAGATGTACAAGAATTGGGATGAGTAGAAATCGAAGATATGCTAGAATTTGGATGAGTAGCAATTGAAGATATTGCGACAGATACGGTGATGCAATAGTCGGAGACATAACAACCATCTAAATGCATGGTGGACTTGGGATGTCATAGCCAACTTGAAGATGGATTAATATATAACTATTAGAAGATTTGCATCTACCTAGAGAAGCAATCCTTTGATAGGCCCAAGCTATGGTATCTAAATGGAATATACCTTTTAGATGTCATGATAACTAGGTATGTGTAGGCCGTGACACATCATCATCACACCAACTATAATGCTAAGGTGGTGCTACACTATCACATATTGATTGGGCCCTTAGGTCCCAATAAGTGACACATTGAACCTTGATCGCTTATCTATATTTTGGCTAGATGCCATATATCAAGTTCTAATTGATTGTCAAATAAAGTCATATAATTTACCTCACATCGGGAAAAGGGTTGGTTGCATTGGAATACGTTGGATTCAAAAATAATACAACTAAAACCTACACTAAAATCAGTTACACAATGCCCACATGCCCTGTTTAAATAGGGCGCATAGGACATGGGGACACTCGAGAGTATCAGACCATGTTGACAATCACAACTAGTGTGTATAGTGTTGCACACAAAAGATGCACGATGATGTTGGGGTGTACTAACTTAACATGCCCATATAAAGAGAGTTGGATGCAAGAGAGGAATGGGGTAATCAGCATGTTTCAATATAAACTTGTCACATTGAGAGTATCGAATGCAAAAGATATGCGAGGGCATCGAGTTGACCTAGTTGAACTGGTTTGGTAAGGAGTGTCGCATGCAAGTAACATAAAAGGGTTTTGATGATGGTGATGTAATGGCATTTGTCCTTGATCATCAAGGGAACCAAAACATTAAACAAATGGAAGGGAGATGGATGCAAGGATATCTAGGCATACTGACTTGAATTGTAAGGATATGGAGCATAGGACGTAGGAGAAGCATAAAGGCATTGGGTCGTGTTGACTTCAACTGGCTATGTAGAAGTGTCGGCGTGAGAGGCAAATTAGAGTGCTAAAGTGTGTCAACTAAAATTGCCATCGTTAGTGGTGTAGAACATAGAGGACACACGAGGTTATTAACATATGCTAGTTTGAACTGCCTACATAGGCAATGTCGAACCAGTGAGACGCATGAGGCCATCTAGAAATGCTAACTTGAATTACATATATATATAGTATCTTGAATGTAGGAGATATGAAAGAGCACCAGTGCTACTAAGAAAGAGGTGTTCTAGTTTTCGGAATATGTGCTAGAATTGGGACATCACACCCAACTTGAAGAGGTAGTGATAGAAGATGTCATGGGTGACTTGGTGACGTAACAAGTGAAGACATAGTGACCATCTTGAATGTTTGCTATACTTGGGATATCATAGCCAAATTGAAGACATGGTAAAATGAGATATCACATTGTTAAAAGGTTTATGTCTGCCTAGAGTAGCAGTGCTTTTATATGCCCTAGGCTAGGGTATCTGAAAAGAATATTCCTTTTAGATGTTATGGATAGGTATGTGTAAATGGTGGCACATCTTCTTATAATATTTGTACACACTTAGGTGATACTACATAATCACCATGCTGATTAGTTCGTTAGGGCCCAATAGGTGACAAATATCGAGCCTTGATTATGTACCTATAGGTTGCCTCACATCATGTTTGAGGAAAGGGTTGGTTGTACTAGAGAACATTGGATCATTATCTGCACTAAAAATAGTGAAGTAATGTCTACAACCTTTATTTGAATAGAGCGTACGGGACATAGAGACACTCAAGAGCATTGTAGAATACTGACATGAACAACTAGTCTATGGAGTGCTAGATATAGAAGCTACACAATGACATTGTAGTGTGAAACTTGAACTATCCACATAGAGAGTGTTAGATATAAGAAAGGAGCAAGGGCATCGGGCATGTGCCAACATGAACTTGTAACATAGAGAGTGTCAAATGTAGGAGCTATGGAAGGGCATCGGACCATGCCTAGTTGAACCAAATATATAGGGAGTGTCAAATGCAAGATACTAAGTATGACAGTGATAATACCAACTTGAAGTGTTAGTATAGAAAATTTTGGATGCAAAGGCCACATCGGGTCATTCAAGCATGCGAACTTGAATTGCTAAGATAGGGAATATAGGACACAAGAGATGCACAAGGGCATCATGGCATGTTGACTTCAACTGCTTGGGTAGAATTGTTGGATGCAAGAGACGCATAAAAGTACTAAGGTGTGCCAACTTAAATTAAGGGTATAGTACGTAGAAGACATGAGGGCATTGGCATAGCTACCTTGAATGGCATACCTAGGGAGCGTTGGACCCATAGGATGCATGAGAGCATCAGGGCATGCCGACTTTATCAACTTATATACAAAGCATCAAATGCAAGAGATATATGAGGGCATTAGTGCTACTCAAAAGAAGGTGTTGCCTCCCAGATGTGTTGAAATTGGGATGTCACACCCAACATGAAGAGGTAGCGATTCAAGATGTTGAAAGTGATTCAGTGATACAATAGGTGGAGACATGATGACTTTTTAAATGCATAGTATACTTGAAATGTCATAGCCAACTAGAAAACGTGATAGACAGAGATATAACTATTAAAGGGTTTGCATCTGCTTGGAAAAGCAATCCTTTTATAGCCCCCAAGCTAAGGGTATCCAAATGGAATATAATTTTAGGTGTCATAATGCCTATGTATTTGGAGCGAGGGCATCCCATGTGCCAACATGGACTTACCATATAAGGAGTGTCAAAAGCAGAAGACATGCAAGAGCATCGAGCCATGCCTAGTTGAACCAGTTGTATCGAAAGTGTCAGATGCAAGAGACATGATAGGACATCAAGAATGTCAACTTGAACTACCAACGTAGAAAGTTTCATATGCAAGGGCTACTTGAGGTCATTTGGGCATGTTGATTTGAATTGCTAGGGTAGGGAGTATCAAACAAAGGAGATGCACAAGGGCATTATTGCATAGTGTAATGGGCATGCTCTGTTAGTGTAGTGTGCATGGGATGTGGCGACACTCAAGATTATCAAAGCATGTTGACATAAACAATGAGTGTTGGATGAATATGATGCACGATTAAATTAGGGTGTGCTTACTTGAACTGTCCACATATAGAGTATTGGATGTAAGAGAGAAGTGAGAGCATTGCATGTGCCAACATGAACTTACCACATAGGAAGTGTCAAATACAAGAGACATGCGAGAGCATCGAGTCGTGCCTAGTTGAACCAGTTGTATCAAAAGTGCTAGATACAAGAGACATGATATGACATTAAAAATGTCAACTTGAACTACCAATATAGAAAGTTTTAGATGCAAGGGCCACATAAGGTCATTTGGGCATGTCAATTTGAATTGCTAGGGTAGGGAGTATCGAATGAAGGAGATGCACAAGAGCATTATTGCATGTCTACTTCAATTACCTATATATAATTGTTGGACGGAGGAGGCAGATAAGAGCGTTAGTGCATGCAAACTTAACTTGTCCATCTTAGGGGTATAGTCTTTTAAAGACACAAGAAGGCATTGGCATGTATCGCCTTGAATGGTCTATAGAGGGAGTGTTAGACCTAATAAAAAGCACGAAGGCATCGAGTCATTTCAACTTAAATTGTTTGTATACAAAGCATCGAATGCAGGAGATACAAGAGGACTTCGGTGTTGCTCAAAAGAAGTTGTTTTGGTTGTCTCAAATATGTGCCAGAATTGGGACGTCACACCCAACATGAAGAAATAGTAATCGAAGATGTCATGAGTGACTTGGTGATGCAATAGTCACTGACATAATGATCATTTAAATGCATTATGTACTTAAAGATGTGGCACATTAAGATATAACTATTAGAGGGTTTGTGTATAACTACAGAAACAATCCTTTTATAAGCCCCAAGCTAGGGTATCTAAATAAAATATACCTTTTAGATGTCATGATGACTAGGTATGTGTAGTTAGTGGCACATCATCATCATACTGACTATACATGCTTAGGTGATGCCACATCATCACATGTTTATGGGCCCCTTAGGGTCTAATGACACACATTGAGCCTTGATCGCTTGTTTATAGTCGACTAGATACCAAGTTCTATTTGGTTGCCAAGCAATCATATCATTTACCTCCTATCATGTTTGGAGAAAAGGATTAACTGTATTGGAATATGTTGGATTCAGAAACTTGAGAAATATTACCTACAATAAATGTTTCTAAATAACACCCACATGCTCTGTTCATATAGGGTGCATGGGATTTGGAGACACTCAAGAGCATTGGAGCATGTGGACATAAACAATCGGCATGAGTGTATTGAGTGTTGGATACAAGAGTTGTGCAACTAGATTAAAGTGTCCTAATTTGAACAGTGCACATAGAGAGTGCACAACGTAAGAGAGGAGTGACCATGTTGACCTAAGCCAACGTGAACTTGCCATGTAGAGAGTGTCGAATGTATAAGACATACGAAGGCATCAAGCTAAGCCTCGTTGAACCGATTGTAAAAAGAGCGTTGGACGTAAAAGATTCAGTAGGATTTTGAGAATGATGATGTCACGCCCTTTGTCCTTGATCACCAAGATATCCAAGACATTGAAGGAATGGAATGTGAAAATAGATGTCAAATATATGTTAAATAGGAAAGCCCTAAACAACGGACGCACAAATTAATATTGATCGGTCCAGAATTAATGTTGATGACGAAGGAGGGGTTGGATGAGCAGTAAAATTAATCCATTGCGGTACGTGAGGAATAAAATGAGGGAGAAGTTGAGAAAGTTTGTGAATCACACATATTTTTGGTAGAGAAAGGAAGGGTATCAATGTAGTCGCAAGGTTAATATGGAACGTAGAACCAATTGCTAGGCAAACAATTTTTGGTGATGAAAGGGAGCTAGCAATGTAGGCAATACAAAATGAATGAATAGGAAAAATAATTATAACATCGTCTGAATACAATGAATAATGTAAAAAAATGTAAATTAGAAATCTGTATTCCGGGTGCCAAATTTGATCGGGAAATGCTCTATATAAACACCGAAGAGGGTGACCGCAAAGTACATACAGTACTGCTCGTGAAGAGAGCGCGAAAGCGAAAGCGAAAGAGAAAGAGAGAGTAAGAGAGACAAAGACAAAGCGACAGAGAGAGCGGTGCAGCTAGCCATGGCCATCAACGTGGGGAAGGCAAACCTTGTGGAACAATTGGAGCTCATCCTCAGTCTCCGTGGCTCCTATTCGATAGTGGCAATCGATACAGAGTTCCCGGGGTTCATTCGGGACACCCCTCGCAATGCCACGGAAGAAGAAAGATACAATGACGTGAAGCACAACGTGGATAACATGCACCTGATCCAGCTGGGCGTCGCCTTGTTCGACGAAGGCGGCAACACCCCATGGCCGGGGTGCTGTTGGCAGTTCAATTTTTCGGATTTCGATCCCGATGTGGATACTTCCTCTCCCGACTCCATCGAGTTGTTGGTACAGAGCGGGCACGACTTCCAGCAAAACCGACGAGATGGCATCGACGCGCAGCGGTGCGCCTATCTGGTATGCGTGAAGCTCTTCTGCCAACCCTACAGCTCCAAGTATATTACGTTTCATGGACTCTACGACGTGGCATTTGTGATAAAGATGATCACCCGAGCCCCGCTGCCCAACACCTTGAACGAGTTCTCTGATTTAGTGAGGACCATCTTCGGCCAGATTTATGATCTCAAATATATATCTCGATTTTGCTGCGGACTGCGTCGGGGAGAGATTGGTTTGGTGGGACTATCAAGGTTATTGAACTATGAACCCGTAGGGATCCGTCACCAAGCAGCATATGACAGTCTACTAATTGGGGCACTCTTCAACAAAATGAAGCAACGAAGGCATAACATAGAGGACGACAGATCTGCATCGGTCCTCTATGGTATAGAGAATAGATGCGTCGAGAACAGGAGGACTCGAAGGATTGACCGCAGAGGTCGGCCTTACCCAAGACGACAGCAACGCCCCTTGGCTGCCATGGGGTTTTTGGCACTTTAATTTAGTACATGTTCGATCTCAATGTACTAAAAGAATGTGCTCAGCAGTACCTACTACTGCTGCGGTCACCAGAAGTCAATGAGACGACGACGATGCATGCGCACCGGTGCTCGTACGTATCCGCTGTACGCAAGTATGGGAAACAGTACTCGTCGACGCACCAACGAGCCCTACAGGTCTACCGCTCAGGGCAATCTTCATCGAGGTGAAGAATGCAACAAAGTTACCTACAAGAACGATCGAGGATATATGGCATGCTTATTTGCACGTATTAGTCTCCACTATGGTATAGGGACCAACTCGATGGCGGTCAGCAAGAGGGGGAATCCAAGGGGTGCCACGTCCACCAACAGCCGGCATCATATGCGACCCTCCACCTCATCCTGCTACTGCTACACGCACTATTCCTACTACATGCGTGGAGGCTTCCTCCCAATCAATGCAGCCATTTCAACCCACGTGGCGGTCTTCTAAGCTTATGGGTCTCCAACCCGCTGCTTGCATTAACGACCTTAATTATCACATATTCTTAGTCAGATGGAGAGGCTTAACCATTTATATTTTACTCGGGCGAGTTCTTGGAAAGAAAAAAAAAAATTCCTCTTTGGCTTTTTCCCGAGAAGCACCTCTCGTTTTCAGAGTTCTCAATGTCTCTTTTTTTCCTAATACCTGAAATACCTCCAACCACCTGTCACTTTTCCTTTGGACCGATTCATAGGATGAACAATTCAGTTATAGTGTAGAAAAATATTGTGTTTTTCTAGTATTACTGAAAATACTATAACATAGCATAAAATTTTTGTTACTGAACCGATTCAACCTATGGACATGCCCATAAAGAAAAGTGAGGAAAAATTATATTCCATGGATTAGGCAAAAGGGGGGATGTTGTTTGGGAATTCTGAACATGTTGGATGCTTCTGGGGAAAAATCCAAAAAATTAGGTTTTTTTCTAGAATTCCCCCATTTCAGTATTATTATAGTACCAATACGTAAAAGGACGACCATGCTTGGCCATCCGGAATTATGTAAACATTTATTTGTGAAGGATTTGGCCATTCCGACATGTTCCATTCAAGTGAACTTTTCACATACATTATAATGAAACACATATACCATTTTATACATATTTTCATCCATATTAATAAAACATAATTGATTCAAGTCCCAACTGATTCTGGTACGGATCTGTATTTAGTGATTTTCTATCAAACTTCACACGAATTCCTAGTCACGTTAGAGTGCACATATATTTTCCATGTCAACTTTAACAAATTGTATCATAAGTGCTAAATCATATGGTTGTTCAACGTCGGTGACGATTCTGATCCAACCAAGATTTTATTCTATATGTCTTAGGAGGGTATGCTGTCAAGTGAAGATAGAGTCCAAATCAAGACCCTATAAAACTCCATTAAGGGCATGGTGGATAATACCCCTTCGATGTTTAAATTAATAATTTATTCGAATAATAACGTTAAATATCAAATATATAGAAATACAATAATATACGAGTGAATTAGAGAGTTTATGATATACTTATGATCCAACTAAAGTTCTTTTCTTCGTCTATCTTAAAACGGGGTGGTGTTGAGCAATGAAAGAGTGTGAATGAAGACCCTACTAAACTATATTAAGGGCATACCTAATAATGATCAACCAATGCTTTGGCTAGTTTCTTGTTTAAACGATTAGGTCAAGCATCAACTATATAGAAATATGATAGTATAAGAGTGAATCTAAGATTTCATGGCATACTTGAGGGCCCTTTTATAGTTCAACATGTGACGGTTGGATCCAAGGACATAGTTAATGGCATGAACAATTACATGCTCCATCCAACCAATAGTGTGATCGTGCAAGGGTAACAATCGGTTGAGTCACCTTCCTATTTGTATCGTGTGATCAAATTCATGAGGCCAAGTTAGCCTTTTTGTTGGTGCAACATTCCACATCGTTCGAATGGAATTGAGGTGTCGATCAAGTGAGGATGACAAGCTAAAGAAATGATGTATTGATTTAGCATCCGTCAAATGAGGGCAAAGTGTTTGGCAATCATCCATGTCGTAATCCCCATATCATCTACCCCCATCGTGTTCGAGACACACGAAGCAAGGTCGAAACATAATGCTAGCTCTGATGGCTACCGACCACATGGAGTTTCTAACGAATGCTTTAGCTTTATTATCATAGATGGGAAGCTTCGTGACTAAGTCAACCATGCCGACATCATAGCATAGTGCTTCATGATTGATTTGGCCATGTTGTCATCGTAGCATAGTACTTCATGGCCAATGTTGTCATATTTCATGGTCAATTCGATTGTGCCGTCATCATATTACAGTGATTCATGGCTAATATGACCATGTTGTCATTGTAGCATAGTATGGCTAATTCAGTCACGTTGATATCAAAAATCATTTCCTTGAAAACCTTATGGTTCTTATGCAGAGCACACCTTTTCTTTTTATCGTATTTGGAGTGTGGTTGAACGACAAACCTGTTAATGCGTATGGCTTGTTCATGGTAGTTGCCTTGGTTGCTACGGCTGATCAGATTTGATCTGATCTCTGGCATTCCATAGTGATTGCCTAACATCCTACATGCATGCTCCAACTAAAGAGCTCTGTGTAGTGGCCAATCAAACCATTAGAGATTTGGAAAGATGGCAATCTCTACGACCGATAGGATGTTGCTACGTCATCCATCCGGATGGATTGTTGGGCCAACAAACGATTTGGCGGTGGCAGCCCAAGGGTGACCCACACTTTTAATGCATTCAGAGCATTTGAACAATAAAGCTGAGAACACTTAAAAGGATTCAAAATCTCTCTCTGAAAGTTTTGGAATGTTTTCCTCCACCTCTTCTTCTTCCTCATCTTGTTGGGACTCGGATGAGTCACTAATCCCGTCACTACCCTCGAGTATCAAAGCACCTTAACACAATCACTATTTGTTTCTAGCTACGCCATCACCTTATCTTGGCCTCCACTATGTTGGATTTTAGGATAGGTTCGTGGGTTATTTACATTTTATTCTCATTCTTATAGGATGTATTTACATTCTATTTTATTTACTATATTCGTGTACAATGTTATATTTATTTCTATAAATAAATATATATTTATTTCTATAAATAGGATGTATTTATTTCTATATTCGTGTACAATGTTATATGTATTTTCTATTGCCTATTGGTCCTTTTTCCGTAAACAATCTTGAAGATAGCCAGAGTATAAGGATTTGTCGGGGATCTGTAAATTCCTTTATTCCAAAAGATAAAAGGGTTATTTCAAAAGCTACCTTAGATCAAACCAAAAGATATACTTTAGGAAGCCATTCTCCTTATCAAAAGCTGTCAGTATGTTTGGTTCTTCCAAACTTTTGTTCGCCAATTGATAGATATTGAGTTCCTTCTAAAAAGACTTGCGTGATTCTAAATGTCAGAAATTTTCCCAAATAACAAAGCATATCACTAATTTCATTCCTTATGTACCATGGAGGATCATATTACTCTTCCATGCATGCATGGATTCCTCCCTAATGACAAGGGTTTACACTAAGTATTTGGCTTCTAAAATATGTATCTGCTAACAATCCATCACTGTTGCAAAAAAAGGAAACGATCTCCTCCTTTCTTACCACTAATTCTTTATCCAGTAGGGATATATATATATATATATATATATATATATATATATATATATATATATATATATATATATCTCTTCAGTGTTTTGGATTTCTTGGTGATCAAGTGACAAAGGCAAGAGCTTTTTAGAAAACCACAGCTATGGCTCTCAGACCAGACCAGATCATATTAACCGATTAGAGAAATACTAAAATTAAATACAAATTCTCTGCTGACACATATTCCAAATAATTCTGAAAACATATATTGAAAGAAATTATAATTGATAGATTCTATTTTTGTTAAATATAAAGGACTTAAGTATTTTAGGCTGGTAATTCAGGCAAAAACCAAAGAGTCAATTATTCTATTAAGCTATGATCTCATAATATACATAAATCAAAGAACACGTCAAAACGTAGAATCAGCTTCATACTAAGGTTTGATCATGTGTTAAGTCTTACTTCACAGATAGATAAATGAGACAAACACAAGCGTAAGCAACAATGAAATGAATAGGAAACTGTCATGCGAAACTAATCAGCAAATAATACAAATGTGAGAGGATTCAGAGGAAAATATGATTTAATCCCGCATCAAAAGTTTAAAGACTTCGATTGATTTAAAAAGCCTAATAGATGTACTAATATTAATTTGAATTTAAGCATCTTACTAATACTAATGTTCCAATATCCTAATATTGAACCATCAATATAACATAATTGAAAGATTTCCACTAATTTGACTGGTGCATACGATTGTGAACATGACATATTAATATGTTTAATAATTACGATTGTAAATATGGCATATCGGATTATATATTTAATAGTTATTAGAATTTTAGAATGAGTATTAATATTAGTTTATATTATTTGTAATCATGGATGCACTACAGTATGCATAGTCGAAAATGAAGTTCAAGCTTGCTGTGTGATAGTAATCTCAAATAACCATAAATTATAGTAAAATTTGATGTACACTTGTGTGAAATGATCAATAAAAATTACACAATAGTAAAAAATTATTTATCGAAGTAATGGACATAGGATGACGTATGTCAGTGTAAACGAAAACGCACCACGACTCTTAAATAATATACCAAAAAATTAATTAGGTGATTTTATTGTAAAAACAAGAATCAAGATAAATCATTCGTGTTAATGGAAGATAAAAAGGTAACAAATGAAAGTGGAGAGGATAACTAAAAATATTTGAAGAGGGATATTCAAGGGGATGATTAAGAAGGATATAGTTTGATTTGATTTGATCAACAATATATTCACTTTTACCAACTAAACAAATTGTAAGTTTTGTAGCTACCAGATAATGAGCAAATAACAATAATTCCACACTAAAAAGAAGGGACTAAACTTGTGAATAGAGATTAAGAAACCAATAGAAACTTATATGTAGAATTCCTTTGGACAAATAAACTATAACCCAACAATCTAACCTACAACATAAGCTATAACCAAGAAACCTAACATACAACTCAAAAACAAATAAAAAGGCTAAATAATTGGTGATGCCAAGGCAGAAACGAAATAGTGACTCTGGTAAGGTTGACACTGCAACCAGGTTGGAGCTCCATGAGCTTGGAAGGGTGAAGCCAGAAGACCTCTATAAGATTGAAGTGATTGCATTTGTGGAGGACTGCTTGCTGCTACTGGTACTGCTACTGTACTCTACACCCTCTTCTTACTTTTCATGCAGTTGTTCTCTAAACCATAGAGGACCGATACAAATCTCTCGCCCTCGATATCAAACCATAGCTGTTTCATCTTGTTGAAGATTGCCCTGATCAGCAGACTGTCATATGCTGCTTGGTGACGGATCCCGACTGGTTCCAATTCCAGCAACTTTGACAGTGTCAACAAACCAGCCTTTCCCTCGTGCAGTCCTTCACAAAACCTGGAGATGTATTTGATATCGTAAAGATCATCACCGAAGACGCTCCTTGTTAAAACCAGGAACTCGTTCAAGGTGTTCGGTAATGGGGCTCGGGTGATCATCTTTATCAGAAAAGCCACGTCGTAGAGTCCATGAAACGTGATGTACTTGGACTTGTAGGGATGGCGGAAGAGCTTCACACACAGCAGATAGGAGCACCGATATGCATCGACGCCATCCCGTTGGTTTTTCTGGAGGTTGTGGCCGCTGTGTAGTAGCAACTCGATGGAGTCCTCAGAGCAAGCATCCGTATCCGGATCGAAATCCGAAAAATTGAACTGCCAGCAGCACCCTGGCCACGGGGTGTTGCCATCTTTGTCGAATAAGGTGAGGCCGAGCTGGATCAGTTGCATATGATCGACGTTGTACTTCATGTCATCGTATCTCTCTTCTTCGGAGGCATGGCGAGGGGTGGAGCGAATGAACCCCGGGAACTCGGTATCGATTGCAACGTAAGGAAAGGAGCCACGAAGGCGAAGGATGACATCCACCTGCTCGACCAGGTTATCCTTCCAAACGTTGATGGCCATGGCTACACTGATCTCTCAATAGCCTATGGTAAATAGAATCCCTCGCTTGTCGATAATCTATATGGAAGACTCGCTCAATAGGAGCGGTGACCCCTTTGGTGTTTATACAGAGACGATTCCTGTTGTTTACGGTCCGGATTAGGAATACAAAATAAAATTTAGTAGCCTACATTTTACATTATTCATTAAATTCAAATGATGTTATTTTCTATTGTCTATTTCATGAGCAAAATACATTTTAGAATGGTTGGTTGTAGCAAAGTTTGAATTCCTACTCTAACAATATGTGATTCTAAACTTCACAAACCTTCTCAAATAACGAAATATATCACTTAATACATTCCGTATGTGCCATAGAGGATTGTTATTATTTTTTGGTTCAAACTTTGTTTCATGAATACATTAATCCCTTCCTAACTGCACATCATCATTATAATTAATCTATTGGCCAATAGCGAAAACGACAATCCCATACAATTGACCTATTGCCCTATAGCAAAAACGACAATCCCATACATCTTTATCCCCATTGAGACAAACTACGATTAGATTAGTGCATTATTGCACAAATAATAAGTTTTATGTTTGAATTTATATTTGAGCATCTTGTACGTCATTCAATATAATAAAATTTAAATTAAATAACTCCTTTCTTCCCTACTATTATCAGTATTAAATGTATGCCACCCTTTATCTAGCTTTGCCTGTTGGCCCTGACCACATCATATTAACGGGTTGGTTCAAACCCTCTCCTTGAGCATTTGTCCATCTGACCAATTAGAGAAATACTTAAATTGAATACCAATTCTTTGCCCACACATATTCCAAATAATTTTGGAAAATATACAAATGAAAGAAAAATATGGTTAAAAGATTCCATTTCTCTCAAACACAAAAAGGCAATTGCTAGCATTTCCAACACCCATATTGGTCATTCTATCTAGGATTGGAGACGAGAATCATTATCGTGTTAAGCTTTCAAAGGTCGACGGTGAAGATCCTCAAGGCTAAACCACACGTGAACGCCTCCCCATCATGCAGATAGACCATTACTTACATCTGTTTGTTGTCCCACCACAAAAGATAATATGACACCATATCGTATATAAAGGACAAGAAAGTCAAGCAAGCAATACATTAAAAAAAAAAGATTTTATTTCGCACATAAGGAACTTGCAAATGAACTAAATGATCACAAAAGCTAAGTGTTAACTCAATTTTCACATAGCACTACTATCTAACAAAAAGATAGTGGACAACCATCTAAAATCGATGTTCCATCTGGCATAAAAGATAAGAGACATATAATCGATGTTCCATCCGGCTCGATATCATCTAGGGTTCCAAGGTACTAAAATAACTTATATTTTTTGTAAGAACATTATCAAAAACAGCTTATGTCACATGAAATCAAGGTTATTTTGATGGTTTCCCTCTACACAATGTCACTCAGCCTAGAACACTTGCACGCTTTATAAAACAGACACAAAACAAAAAGCGCTGCCAACCAGACAAAATGGGACTACCAAGTTTATTGCACACCCAGTACAAGCTAAGCACCAAAAGGGAGTAAAAAAAAAAAAGATATTGCCAAAAAGGATCATGAACATGCACCTAACACCTTGGCTGCAAAGCTTGCGATTGAATAACATCAAAGGAGGCAAGGCATGATCATGAACCCTTTCATTCATCTACATCAATCGCAAGCAGCGCTAACTTTCTAAATTTAATTATCAATTACTAATGGATATTACTCATGTTATTAGCCACTTGTCGTTAAACTTAGCTTTACCACTGTCATTAGTTTGCTGGCCTTAGTGACCCACATCATCAATCCCTAATTGTCAATCATGGTACTTCCCATAGTATGTTAACATGGAAACTCCAATATTCAATGATGATATTTCCTCATCGTCACCACGGTTAGAGATGTGGGTTCTATTTCTAGCTTGTTAACTGAAATTTGATCCTGGAAAGTTGAATTGATCTGACTGTTCTTGTTTTCTGCAACAGTGACAGACTGACCTTGTTCTCACTGTTCTCTGTTCTTCAGTAATTTTCTGGTCACCATAACAATGGGAGGTCAACATTGGGAGATGCTGCTGGTTGCATCTGCTATCATGTAATCGAACTTTTCTATTTGTCACTTGAAAAGTTCTACCATGCCATGGTGAGATCGAGGGGATCGAGGGAATTCCATGATAACTGAACTGAATGGTTAATTCAGCTGAACTCTTTCAGCTTTCTTTTCAACATGTCCATTGACTTCTTCCGGGATTTTTGCTCTGTGCTCCAGTTAGAAAGGCTCCCAAATAACTTGTCTGATGAATCCTTGAATTTTTCAGAGATAATCGCAACTTTTTTGTAGTCCAAAGCACCATAACTTTTCTCCCTCAGTACAGGATTCTTGAAATTCTCAGGCTGATTGCTTAGTACAAGGTTCACCAACTGCCTGGATTCTATTAAACAATCTCGGAAACTGCAATCTTTTCTTAAATCGCTGAGACCTGTGCTTTGAAATCTTTCATCTGCAAACGATTCCAACATTTTCAAATCATTGTCAATGCCAATGATGGAATTAAGGTTGAACCTTTTTAGACTATCGCTAAGAAGAGCTGCCATAATAGAATCAGAAATATGATTCAGAGCACCAACCCCGACTTTGTAGATACCATCCGAAGGCAAAATCTGTTGAGCGGTAGAGATAAGGGAGTCGAGAAATATAACGGTTTCTTGGATATAATCATTTGCATGTTCTGGGGCTTTGTCAGCTGTCCATTCAATGCTGTTCATGAGAGCGAGGTACACGTCCAACTTAGAATCAACCACATTCAGCAATGCATCATAAGCAGCATTCTGTGATGCCGTGAAAACAGCCTTGGCAGTCAATCCAACATGAGGCCTTTCAACTAAGTGTAAAGAGCCCGAGCAAAGCTGGGAAGTCTGACATAGGAAAAGATCACAAGTGCACTCCAAAACAGCTATGTTGGCAGCAATTTGCATCGCCTGTGATACTTGTAAATTACCTGTATGGATCACCTTTAGAAGAGCCTCATTCAGATCATCAATCATAAGCTTGTTGAGATACTTCTTTAGAACATCAGCAAAGTTGACGGGACCTCCATATGATAAATAGTTGACAGAGTCCTCAATGAAGGAACGCACTACACGACATATGTCTGGAACAGAGGAAGAGAATGGCGCAATATATGGAAAATCTGGCAGTGTATCTGAGGACTGGAGATGGAACAACACTACATTCATATTGTACTCATACTCTTTCTTGATCACCATCTGTTCAAAGGTATCATTTGCAAGGGTGTCTCCTATATGCTTGCGGCATTCACTGAGGAGAAGTTCATGGTACTTGTCTCTGTTGTTATCAAGAACCTCAAGCAAAGGTGTTAACCCATACCCATGGCGCGTGAGAGTGTCAGCAACAAGAGTAACAAAGTCTTTTATAAGAAGAAGGTGGTTTGCGGTGTCCATCCGAGAGAACTGATCCTCCAGAATGGATGTCATCTTTGAGATGGCTGTATTCCATAAGGTCTCCACCTGGCTCTCTGACAACAATCCCCCAGCAGTTTGTAAAATGCGGTTTTCCACAATGAAAAACCCAGCAATTTGTGCAAAGAAAGGTCTGTGAGATTCAAGAAAGGAGTGAACTGACGGCATCTGCAAGTCCAAATTCAGCTGCATTAGCCGATTCTTGTAATAGTTCTTGCGAAATTTATCCTCAAGACTGAGGCAGCTGTGTATATGGTGTGCCCGATATACTGGGGCCAGATCAAACTCTAGCACTGAATCTTCATCAAAATGCTCAACATCCAATGTGTACACAGGATCACCAACACCAAACCGACTCTGCTTTTCAGCTTCCTCCTGGCGAGCACGCTTTTCCTCTTCCCTTTGTCGGGCTGAGGAAGCATGTCCGATAGCCAACTGCCCAATCTCCGCAGCCATGCTCCTTATGTGAACAAGCCAATCATCGAACTCGCTACACACTTTCTTTTCAATGTGCAGCTTAATTGCAGGTATCTGCTTCTCAATTGCCTTCCTGAGGGCCTGAAATGGAGTTTTTTGTATGTAATCCTTCTCAATCAAGTCCAAGATCCTCACTGCAGGGTAGAACCAATTGTTTGAGACATGCATGTTGCATGTCAGGCATAGTTTTGAGAGTTGCACACAGACCTCCAATGTTTCAATGGCCTTTGTGACATTTTTCTTGATCGAGTAAAGCTCAAGGAGCTCATCAAACTTTGGTAAAAGTGTACTTGCCACCTCTTGTAGCTGGAAATTCTGGTTCGACAGCGAGCTCTTGAGTTCATCAGCATCGGCCAACACATCCCGTAACTCATCAACTGCAAGAATGAATTCCTCGTAATGAAGTCTACACAGCTCTTCTATCTCCACTTCCTTCTTTCCAACCAGATTCACGAGTTGGTGCAAGAGGACCTCCGGCTTCCCTCTCTCAAATGCATACCTAACAATGGGGCCCACGTTCTCATGCTCCCCATTTATGATCGACCTCACAAGGACCACATCAATCCCTCCATCCCCATTCTCCACTACATTTCTATTCTTGGATGGAGTATGCATCTTTGTCCCAAAATCTGAAACAAATGTGAATAACATTACTATAGTCTTTTCACTAGTAATAACCAAAATCAGATTCTTCTTTTTTTTTATTTTTTAAACAGACAGACAACTCTATAGACAACTTAGAAAGAAACAAATAGAAGATCTCTCCATTAAAGCTTTTAATCTCACGCCACAAGACTCATTCAGAAGCACGGTTTTTTAACCTCAAAGTTCTAAATTATAGAAACACAAAATATTTTCACCCCTGCGCTGATCTAAACATCAAGAGAACTATAATCAGCAAGAGAATGATTAAATTACCAAAAAAATTATAATGCCTTAGGACTTCATTTCAATGAAAAATCACTTCTTTTTTCTCTAGAAAAAAGTATACCTAAAATGATGTATAGCCTTTGGAAAAGATAAAGTATAAGAAACATTAAGGGTTGAATTCCGAGTGGAGATATATATGGCCATAGAAATCGATCGAGCAAGCACATCCAGGACACCAAAACACCCAAGCGGGCACACTCAAAAGCATCTCCGTTTCATCAGCAATGCAGAGGACAAGAATCACAAGGAAGATTTCTCTCCAGAAAATTTAAATGGATCGGGTAAACCCATCGAATATAAACCACCAAAAACCACAAGCGAACATACCGAAAGACGGCTCCTTTTCCCCAGAAAATGACAGAGAACAAGAACCACAAGAATGACAAAAATCACAGGCAACCGTTCCGAAATGCAGATACTTTATCCCGGAAACGCAGAGGACAAGAATCGGGATGAAGGCTTCGCTCGAGAATCACAGGCGAGGGCAAGGGAAGAGGAATGTGGGGAGGCTTCCTTTAAGCTAGGGCTTCCTAGGAACTGAAGAAAGGGAGTGTATCTTTGATCCCCCCTTGTCGCTTTAAATAATAACAACAATGAACCAACCACATAGTGATATCTTCTGCCAACGTCATCCTCATCGTCTTCGTCGTCGTCTCGTCTCATCTATTGCTCCGCGAGTTCTTCGCACTGCTGCTAACTCGCAGTTCGAGTGCGCGCCCCCGGAAATCGAACACACCGGAGCCCGAGCCACCGTTCGACCGGCCCGATCAGACCATCCTGGACCGCATGGCTTTGACCACGGACCGGACCGGTCTAAGGAGATGATGATAAGATTATAAGATTACTGTATAATAACGATTAATTAATAAGGTGCAAAACACTATTTTATAATCCGTTTATTAATCCATGAGTACATTTTTGCTTGAAAGCACAACAGGAATTGAATGCAAAAAAGTATACATAATAAACACAAGAAAAGTCGAATGCTGCCATGGATAGAATGTCTTGCAAGTTTGACTCCGTCGGCTGCACGTAACTCATTTAGCACATTGGGATTAGATGCCCAACTTCTCCTGTGCTGAAAAGGCTCTAAAAGAAGAGGCAACGAGGAACCAAGAAGGAATAAAATTGATGGTGGTCAGATACGATGTTAGAGGCCTTTTTTATTTCCTCTGATGCTTCACACTCTCTTTTATTTTTCATAATTTTTTTTTTACTTTTCCATAAAGCATCCTTGTTTTTATTTTTTTAAATGATATGCTTACCTTTTATAATCTTATAAATACCCTCGTCATCTCTATCCCACCACTTTCTTTTTATTACTATCTCTATCCCACCACTTCCTTTTTATTACTATCTTTTTATTACTTTTCCATACCCTCGTCAAGTCCTCCTCGTGCTTTGTAATCATCAATATCGATAAAAGGAAAAGATAATTATAATCAAGCTTTCCCTCCATCCTCCCTTACATGACCCATCGCATAAGGTATTATCCATATGAACTTATTTGTTGCTTCACCAGTCATCACTTTTACCTAGAAGATATCTTCCCCATCATCGCTAAGACCCTCCTCACCATCTCCAACCTGATCCTTATCTTTAATGGATCCTACTATTACTTTAAAGACTCACGAGCGCTTCTACAATGCCCAGCCCATTGACCTCTCACCCCATAGCTTTTCACTTGACCCTCGTGCCCTTGCTTGTAATTTCCATACTTACCTCGCACATACTCTTAAACTTGTCACAAACTTCCATAACAAGATTGGTGTCAAGTAATTCCTCCTCTTTGTAATGTCTATGGCTAAGCACAGTGGGATTAAAAGTGAGCGATGATGAAACTCAAGAAAAAGAAGAAGTTCCAGGACGAAGACAATCATGGAGAGGCAAAAATGATAAGTGATTATAATATACAACAATAAGGGATATTTATGATATTAAAATAAATATGAATACCGTTTGAAAAAAACAAAAACAGAAGAATAGTTGGAAAAAAATTAAATTTTTTAAAGAAAAACCATCCTACTTATAACAAATAACGGGAGCATATGTTGGGAATAAAATGTACTCTTCACCCTATAAAATTTAAGGTGTAAATATATTTCCACCTACATCAAGTTGGCCACATTGGAAAAATAAACCTTCTGATGTGTACATGCTGCAATGAAAGAAACACAAGATTGTTTGACCCATCATCCTATTTTCTGACCCAATCCAATTAAATGATGTGGTACACCATGTGAAGTGAGAAAACGTTTGACCTCCCCCCTTGACTTGTGTCCACTCTCTTGGGTCAATGGTCAGAAATAGTATTGAAAGGAATAGACAAGGACTGGAGTCTCCCTACCTTGAAGAACAAACACCACATAAAATAAAGCAGCATGTTATTCTAATGTTTGTTGGATATGAAGAACCTCATGATCCTTTTGTCATGTAATGTGATGACTTCTTTATCCATGTGCTTCAGCTTTGATATTAAGAAGCATAAATAACTGAGTACTTCTTTTTTTCATTGGAGAAAAAGAAGAACATTGTCAAACATTGACCTCTATGTCTTGATTATATTAATTACACTATCCATTGGCATCTATTTTGTTTCAGAATATTTTTTTGAATTTAATTTCTTCTCTACAAAGTTGACCAAACAGCAACAAATTTGTAGTTATTTCAAGTCCAATTAAGAAATGTAACCTTGACGTAAAGTATATGCACAGGTAAAAAAATTGAGGCACTATAATTAAATAAGTAATAATAACAATAAAGAATGAAGCACTAATATTAAAGTAAATTAACGTGGGAGAGAGAGAGAGAGGGAGGAAAAAATAGGTGGGATTCCTACCGTTCCTTCTTACCATTTTTTTCTCCTTTATTGTATATATGGAAAGAAAAATTTATATTGCTGCTTGCACCGCCTCGTTCGCACTGCTGTCCGCCACAATTGGAAAGGAGGACTCGACTCCCCCGATTGCGCCTCGTTTCGCCGGAGGAGATGTGAGAACTCCGGCGCCGGCGGCGGAGGAGGAGATGGCGCGGGAGGTGTTGGCACTGGCCGCGGAAGCGCAGGCTGCGCTCAAGAAGAAGACGGCGGCTGCGAGGAGCTGGATTCTGCTCGATTCCAGCGGGGAAGGGACAATCTTGGACGTCGACAAGTACGCCATCATGCACCGGGTTCAGATCCACGCGCGCGACCTCAGGATCCTGGACCCCCTCCTCTCGTACCCTTCCACGATTTTGGGACGCGAGCGAGCCATCGTTCTCAATCTTGAGGTAGCGTTCTTTGTTGAATTCGGTTGAATCGTCTTTCACCTTGATATGGGGGGCGTACGATCTTTTTGCTAATTTGCTTTCTTTTGGCTTTGGGATTCAGCACATTAAAGCGATCATCACCGCGGACGAGGTAATGGCGCAAAGCTACGGTTTGTCTTTCTTTGGTGATTAGGATTTTTTACTTCCCCGTACCCCAAAAGCTCCTTTTGCTTTAGCTGTTGAAGTTTTCTCCAATAATAACTCCTAATTAGATTATTTCCGTTAATGCAATATGCAAGACCTTCTATTTTGCCTTCTCTGTTGATGCATTAATGTTCTGTTCACCGCAAAAGTTCTTTGCTACATGTCTTTTACTTTTTCAAGGTTTCTTCTTGACAAAGAGCAGTAATCGTTTTCCTATCAAAAGAAGAAGAAGAAACTAATCAGCTACTAATGTCATGATATGAAATTGTATGAATAGGAAACAGATTTTAGTTGTTTTGGAGACTGTTTCTGGCAATTATGGTTAACTGGAACTTGTGGTTTCCTCTGCATTATTGTGCATGTTGTAAAATTAAAAAGAAACCTTAAGTTTATAGTAGACAACCTTTATCCATCTATAAGCACTAGATTTTTCGAGTATTATGTAGTGGCTTTTGTCATGGTATCCTAATTTGTGGTGTTTTGTGGACTAGGTTTTGCTTAGGGATCCTGCAGAAGAAAATGTTGTTCCAATTGTGGAAGAGCTTCAAAGACGATTACCACTGGCAAGCGTTGTCAATAATGCACATGGAGAGGGGAGAGAGAATGTTACTGGACAACATGATGTGGAAGCTGTTGAAGAAGATGGTATACCATACTGACTTTTGCCAAGTTTTTCAATAACTTTCATATCTGCTATGTGACAATGCATCATAGTAAAGAGCTGATGCTAATTTTTTTAATTTGAAGACCAATGTGTTCATGTGTTAATGGTCTGTAAGTACATAGAGGAGTTTACCAAAAAAAAAAAAATCAAGGAAATTGGTGCCCCAGCAAGAAGATCGCCCCTCTACTCATGAGCACTACTAGCAAGATGAAAGATGATGTCATTTAGCATGTCGTGAATGGCTGAAGGAATCACTTTCAAGCTACTCGGCATATTGATAATCTGTAATGAGTCTGAGCGAACCCATATGTTGTAGATCTTGACATGCCTAGTTTACTCCCTCCCTAATGGTCTAACATTCCGCCCGAATAGGTTTGATGCCTTGCAAAGGCTGCAGCCAGCTGTGAGGACATTCCCCTGGAGGATCTTGATGATGTACCTAGCACCTGTAAGGTCATAGTTAGGGTTAAAAGACCCATCACAGTCCAGGATTAAAGAAGCCTCTATCAGTAAATTAGATGGAGAAATAGTGCTTGGTGTCCTCTGCACCCCCTCATATTTGTCATGGCTGTAGCACGACACCAAAGAGAGGTTGGATGTTGTGGTGGTAAAATAGACAATCATATCGTAGAATTCTATAAGCAATTGGAATCCTGATTTTATAACCTGATGTTTTATCCAAATCCTGACTATTATCTAATCATGCAATGCTAAGGTCAATCATACAGAAACTTGAAAACAAATGCTTAGTTTGGATTTAACAATGATCCGGTAAGAAGATGCATAAGTGTACTAAAAAATCTATGATTACAGTCTTGGAACATGTGGTAGATAGTACAAGTTTCTATTTGATTATTAAAGGATTTGGAAATCCAAGTAGAAGTTGGTAAACTATGCCAAAGTAATTTCCATAAAGAGAGTTGAACATTAAGAATCACTTTCCAGCTACCCCAATCCTGTGAAAAATCAGAAATGCTTCTTTATAAGTATTGATATGCACTTCATAGTGTGGTTGCGCCAAGAGGATGAGTCCAAATTTACTAGTCATCATAGGAGCCTAGAGGAATATGGATAATGTTAATTATTTTTTTCAACTAGAGAGGAGCAAAAGAAAATATTAGGAATACTCAGCTTCCACTAGTTCTCATGGATTAATCAAACACCACTAGGAAATTCCTCATTTTATCCACTTTATTAGAGCAGGTCATTTAGTTAAGGGAATGTCGTCAATCTAGTGATCATTTCAAATGTCACTAAGAATTCCATTCCAATACCACGAAACTTTCTGAAAACCCTTCCTCCCCTTTTTAATTATAAGTCAAACAACATGTTCCTTTCCAGGCACAAGAGGTAGAAGCAATGTTATTTTGGAACATATATATATATATATATATATATATATATATATATATATATATATATATGTATGTGTATGTATGTATGTATGTTTGTGTGTATATATATATATATGTATGTATGTATGTGTGTGTGTGTATGTATAAATGTATATATGTATGTATATGTATAAATGCATGTATGTATATATACATATACGTATCTATATGTACATATACATATACATATACATATATATATATATATACACACACACACACACACATATACTGGCCATATTTTGCATTGAGAATTTTGGACCCAATATATTTGTCTTTGGGTACAGGATTTAACATATGTTGTCCAGGTTAATTACTTTGTGGAAAATATGTCATAAAACCTGGGTAAAAATGATATTATGCTTACAGTTATTGCTTAAGGTGAAAAAGAAAATAGAATGCTTAAGAACATCTTTAATTGGTTTATTATAGAAAATAATAATGCTTTTGGTATATCCAACTTTATTAATAATATCTTTGCCTAAGGTAATAAAGTTTTTTTTTGTAGAATCTCCCTTTGAGTTTCGAGCCTTGGAAGTTGCTTTAGAAGCTATTTGTAGCTATCTTGATGCACGCACCAGCGAACTAGAGACTGCTGCATACCCAGCCTTAGATGAGCTGACTTCCAAGGTAAGAACCAACTTTTCTCTATTCATACTTTCACTGTATTGGTCTGAATTCTTTATCAGATTACAACTTATGTTCATGCATATCCTTTTCCTATGTCGCAAAAATTGGTGAATCACTTTTTACCAGACTATCTTGGTTAATGGTGTTGGGATGGATCCTTTCTAATGGATACATATGAATTGGAAGATTGCAAGTTGTATGAAAAGGCACTTGTTATATTGGTGGCATAAACCAGCATATCAGAAGATATTGACCATTTCTATTTTATTGATCAGCGGTAGAAAATAGCTTGTGGCAAATTAGTATCTGATTGATACAAGAGTCATTGCCCTACTTTCTTGTTCATCAGTTGTGATAGATTTTCCACTCCAATCAAGGATCTGAAATCTTCGAGAGAAGGTATCTTCTAAGAAATAATATTGAGAGAGAAGAGGGAGAAAGGACAGAAGAAAATATAAAGGTATAAGAAGAGTCAAGAGGAGTGGAGAGGATTAGAAGAGATCCTATTGATAACTTTGATTCTGATCTGCCACCAGCCTACGGGACCTTTATTTTTAGATTCTTATCCTCCTCTGTCTTATTCCTATACAATCTGATCTGCTGACTCAATCTAGATGAAGTTTCGGTGTCGGAAAGTTCATGTCGTCGTCGCCTCTTGAAACTGAGATTGGACCTATTGCCATGTCAAGGGGTCTTCAGTTTCTATATTGTGTCAAGGACATAGCTAACAGAGTGTTGATGAGGGCTACCATGTTCTTAAAAGGTATTGACTGGATTATGAGACCCACCAGTGGGCTCTCAAGCCTTAAAACTTTTGTAGAATCTTATGGGCTGTCATGACCTGGAAATTCTGTCATCTAATCTGTAGAGGTGGTCTTCTATTACCTTAACTAAAGATGAACATCAAGTTGTTGCTTTAATTAAATTTGTGTTGCTTGGAGCCTTGGACCACTTGGCTACAGGTAGATGGTAGCTTGCACCCCTTTTGATTCTTTGGTATGGTAAATGGTAGTTTAGAGTCTGGAATAGATGCAGTTAGTTTGTTGCATTGTGCTATTTTCTGTTTTTTTATTGTTTTTTCCTTTATTTTAACTACTATTTTGGTATTTGTTTCTCTCTATGTAAATTAGGTTCTTCCTTCTTCCATTTGATTGTTTGACAATTGCAAATACATTGTGTAGATTAGTAGCCGTAACTTGGATCGAGTGCGCAAGTTGAAGAGTGCTATGACTAGGTTGACTGCTCGTGTCCAAAAGGTTTGTCTTACTTTTCAATATATCCAATTCTTTTTTTTTAATCTTTAGTTAATTTTTAATTACAGTTTGCAAACCTACATTTACCTTAATTTTATTAATATCATCAATTAAGAATAATTGAAAATTGTTTTTCTGTTTCATCATTGATTTATCATGATGCTTTAGTGCTTGAGATATATGCAGATTTGTGGATCACAAATCAACTTCTTTTTTAGATCAACATTGGTGGCATGGAGGGTGTCAGTGGGCTGCTATGTTTATGTCAGCACGCTAAGTTATGTCTTGGCATGATGGGGATGCTAACAGCACAAAAGACAAAATAATTCCATAGTTGCTATACATGCTGTTATTTGAGTCGTAAATGAATAAGTCTATATTAGATCTATTTATTTACAAACTTCAAAAGAAAATGGAAATAGAATCAAATGCTACAACAGTGCATAACTTCTCTCCAAGAGAGCCCGTCTCCAATGATCTCCATGTTTAAATCCATTCAGGGCTAGTGATGATTTTCCAGCTGTGTAATTGCTGTCTCGTTGATCACCTCCTTTTCATTGCCAGGGTTATTACTTGTGCTTGAGAGAGAATAGCCATTGATTAAGTAAAAAGTTTGAGTTCATCATGTCAACCATCGTATCATTTACCTTTTGAGAAGGAAAAAAGAACAGTGGCATAGAGAGTATTTTGTATGAAGCCAATATATTTATCAAATAACCAAAAGTGTCAATGCCTCTTCTAGTTAGAAGTACCATAAACAAGACATAATGGTAATTTGGATCAGTACAAACAGTGGTACCATGTGCAACTCCAAGTCATATGATTACATCTAGTCAATATACTTGGCAATGGCTTTGGGAAAACTAAATATAGAGATAGCAGCTATAATATCTTTACTAACGTTAATTAATTGGTTCATGATTCAATGGCGATTATCTATTCTGAACTTTTATTCATCTAGAGTCTCTTGCATTATCCTTCTTATTCGACATTGAAGCCAGTTGAGGATCTTTTAAGAGTTTCTACTTTTGTTCTGTCATCTATACTTATATAGATACCATTTCAAAATTTAAATTTAACATCATTGACTTCGATAATGAGTAAAATGAAATTAGTTTGTAAGAGATCTAAAAGTTGGATTGCACAATAGATATTCTTGATTCTTGTTATTAAACGTCATTCAAGCATAACAAAGATTGAATAGCAAGCACAAATCCTGCATCATGTTGGAATTGTAATTGTATGGTGACTAGTGCTTCCTGTGTAATGACCCGTATTGCAGGTTGTTAACCTTTTTTTTTCTAATCTATTTTGGCAAATTATTGTGTTCACCAGGTAAGGGATGAGCTTGAACAGTTATTGGACGACGATGATGATATGGCAGATCTTTACTTGTCAAGGAAATTGGCTGGAGCGTCCTCGCCTGTCAGCGGTTCTAGTATGCCAAACTGGCTCCCTGCTTCACCAACAATTGGATCTAGGATATCCAGAGCAAGCAGGGCAAGTGCAGCAACTATACATGGAAATGAGAATGATGTTGAGGAGCTGGAAATGTTACTCGAGGTCATAGAGTAACTCGTCTCTTTATTTATGATTCATATACTTTTAGGAGGAAGAAAAGAAGCTAGATGAGAAGTAACTTGTGCATCAATATCTAATTCTAAGCATTTTCTTAATCTATGCAGGCATACTTCATGCAAATTGATGGCACATTGAACAAGTTGACTACTGTAAGTCTTTATAATTATATTATTAGTCAGTATCTAAGATCATATGTTCCAACATATTTGGATTCCTTTTCTCAAAATAAATTGTCAGGACATGCTATTCTCATTATAACATTTCTTCACCATTCATCTGTGCAAATTGTGGAACTAATTGAATTGCTATTACTCAAATGCAGAATGGTGGTATGGTGAATCATATAGCCATGACAAAAACATGTTCATTATCTCATGAACTATTGTTTAAAGAAATCTAAGGCAATAATTCCAAATGAAAATCTGAAGCAAAAACAAATGATAGTTACATCAACCCCTCTCCATTTGCTCATTTGCTGCCAGCTTTATGATAAGAATTGAGCATGTCGGAGCGGTGTAAATTTATGTTTGGTTACTTCAACTGTGAATAAACTAAGATTAATGCACAGAATGCCAGAAGTTCTAATAATAAAATGTTGCTTATACATAATCCATGTGAAAAAGGAGTTCGGATAATGAAATTGAAACTAGGAAGAAAAGAGTTGATATGGTAGAGGACTAGCAGGAGCTGCAATGATATATGATAAATAAATAATTCTGGATTGTCCAGTCATGCATGTCAATAATCTGGCGACTTCAGTAGTGATGTTTACTCAAATCTGTTTTGGAGAAAAAAAATGGAAGACTATGGAAACATGCATAGAAATTGTATTTTAATTTATAGAAGAATCAATATTAGGCTGCCCCTTAGCAGGAGCAATTGGTGTTTAGGATTAAGAATGACATTAGCTGGTTTTGACATTGTCATCATAGCAGTTGACTGTGGTGATTTATATCTTGAAAGAGGAAACTTAATCAGATACTAGAGCCACTTAGCAAACTACAATGGTTTTTTTTTATAATTCCTTTGATAATTTCATTTGTTTTCTTTGTACCTTTGATAACATTTCTGTGCTTATGCCCATAATTTCTTTTATTTTCTTAACGAAAGAGTTTTTTGTGATCAGGATAACAATCAGACTTCCATGTTCACTCTGCAATGGTCTAGCTATAATGTGTTCAATGCATCAACTTTCATCTCACTGTTTACCTAGATGTCCTCTGCTTCATGCTCCCAATGTGTATGCAACACGAGTGTCATTGCATCTTTTTTGGGTGTCATCTTATTAAAAAACATGAGCTTTTTAGGTGTATTGATTTGCTGATAGTTTTATTGTTTTATTGTTGTATGTTACCTGTTTATTATGTTTATAATCAACAATTATCATAGGATCAAGTGTCTCTTTGCCTGGTTAATTTACATGATCTAAATTTTCTTTCAGCTACGCGAATATATTGATGACACAGAGGACTATATCAATATTCAGGTAAGATTTGGTCAATTGACCCAAGAAATTTGGTAGAAAGAATAACTAATATCACTTATTTCTTCTTGGCAGCTTGACAACCACCGAAACCAACTTATTCAGGTAATACTGGTCGAAGTCTTCTTCACCATTATTTTAAGCTGCGAAACAATTAAAGATCTGCATTTTGTTTGTTGTTTCAGGTTCTTGAGCAAACCACTACTGTTTTTCCTTCTGAATCCTCATATTTGCTTTTATCGTTGTCTGCTGATCTATTTCCGTTGTGGTACTGTAGCTAGAGCTGTTCTTGAGTTCTGGCACAGTTTCCCTCTCAATATATTCACTGGTTGCTGGGATATTTGGAATGAACATACCATATTCATGGAATGATGACCATGAACATGTATTCAAATGGGTAAGCTGACCAGTGAACAAAAGGCTTCTATTAACAATGTACATCCACATTGATATCTGGCTAACATTTGTTCACTTCATAGGTGGTCATTTTGTCGGGACTTGTCAGTGGCTTCCTGTTCATTTTCATCATTGCTTATGCTCGCCACAAAGGTCTTATTGGGTCATGATCTGCACAAAGCTGCCCAATTTGGAGGAGCTAGTTTTCAAAACAGTGCTCAGATCTTGTTTCAAGTTTCATCACATTACCCTTTGAAATCACCTGCTCCTGCAACAAGTCAAAATCTACAAGCTTGCACCCAAAGAAAGATCAAATGTGTTTCTGTCTCGTCTCAATTACCTATTTGCCATCGTTTCCAGACCGGCAACCTGCAGCTTTACAATTCTTCATTGGGGATCCAAATGCAGGTAAGACTTAGCACTCAAGTCTCCTGTTTTGCATAGTGACTAGAAGATCTAGTTTTGATCCGCATTCAGAAATAAAACTGCAAAGCATGTTGTTTGACCAGCTCATTGAAATTTTCATCGACCCTTCATTTTTATTCTTTGTTGTGGGGATCACTCGAAGTCCTCGAACCCTAAGTGTTGTTTACTAGCTCATTCACAATTTTCATCAATCTTCTGTTTTCCGTCAAGATGGATCCAAGCTGAATCCATTAGCATTTATGTTTATTTGATCTTGCCACCTGACAAACCATAGCTGGTGCAACATGACATTTGTCCCAGTGGCCGAGAAATAATTCCTCTCTGTACTGCTTGAGTTACCATACAATAACAATTTCTTTTGTGATATGAGATCGGAATAAAGGGCTCGTTTGCTTTTGTTCTAAGGATGTTTCTGTGTTTCTTCTTACAAATTTCTATTCAAAAGTATTATATATATATATAATGACTTTGTCTTATTTTTTTATTGGGGTGAGTTCATATTGCCGTATCAATATCTTATATATTGTAGGATGATACTGGGAAAAAGTAAGAGATTAGATGCCTGATGAAGTAGAAGAGTGACCGAGGACATGATTGTAGTTGTAGATATCATTCTGACAACCATGGAAACTTTATTATTTCATCGCGTTTATTTCCTTCTCCTTTTTCGGTTCTTATTGCGTTGAGACAGATGACACAAGATGGTCCATGATATGCATGCATGAGGAGAAGATGTAGACACATCAGTCACCACAGTCCACAAACTGGTAGTTCACGATCAGATGGCCCTGAGCGATGCCACTCCCATCGGTGTCCAGCTGAGAGAAGACACCCTGATCCAGATCCAGCCCTCCATTGGAACACTGGTCTACGATCCTGACCGTCGCCTGAGTCCCTGTCGCAGTGTTGGTGACCTGCAACACCCCACACACCTTCAGTTCGCTTCCTTCATCCTCCCAACATGGGAATCTGTCAACTACGTCGCGGACGTATAGCCATAAAAAGGTTAGCTGGAGGCTGTAACTCCGATGCTTACCAGCAAGCACCTGCCACAGGCAGCTTGGCCGGTGGGCCCGACAGGGCCGCAGAAGGCCGTCCACCCGTACTTCTGCCGCCACGCCAATGGCTTATCGGCGTCCCACGTCGCACAGTACGCGCTGACGGCGTTCAGGTCCCAGTTGTTCTGCGCCGGATAGTAGTAGTTGTAGGTGGCGCGGACGTTCGACGCTTCTTGGGCGGTCGCCGCCGCGGCCAGGCACAGCAGCAGGGCAGCAACGATGGATCTCGGAGTCCTCATCGCAGCGGCCTCGATGCAGATGGGGCGCTTGCGGTGCTCCGAGTCGTCTATTTATGGGCGCCGCGGGGGTTCTGCAACCAGCCGGCGACGTGTCCCTCACGTTTGGTTCAAAGCTAAGAAGTCTCGATTTTGTGTGCGTTGCATGTGGAAGATGAGGTGAAGGTGGCGTTCACTCGAAGCTACTCTCATGGCGGCTGGACGTTGGATCGTGTCTATGCTTTGATCTTGTCTGGAACTTGCGGGTTAGACATTTCAGATCCTTCAACGGTGCTCCAATCGGCTCCATGCCTTCCGCTGTCTAGTCTGAATTCTAGAGGATTGACATCGTCTAGAAGAGAAGACCGGAGATTAGGCGCAAGAAGACCGGAAAATAGGGAGGAACGATTAGAGAACATTATTAGTATTTTTGTTTTAAAAGGATAAATAACTTATCTATCATCGGTTCGAAAACATATGATAGAAACAGTGCATGCAAGTGATGAATAAGTAACAAGTCTCTTGATTTATGTGTGGACTAATTACATAATTAGCTATTTTTCACATCTTATTTCTTATGATTTACAAAGTTATATTGATAGTTTTACTAACGAAAACATAAAAAACAAAAGATAAAAAAAATAATATTAATATTCTAATTGATAATGATGAATGATGTCGGTGGGGCGGATGATGATGCCATTGGGAGGCTGTATATGACTATTGTGAATGAGAAAAATAACGATAAATAATAAATATTACTTTGTATCTATATCGGCATTAACACAATTGTCAAGCGATGTCACCCGACATCTATATTGATGACCCTTTCGTTACTCAATATCTATATCGACGTCGAGCGACGTCACCCAACATCTATATTGATGACCCTTTCGTTACTCAATATCTATATCGACGTCGAGCGACGTCACCCAACATCTATATTGATGACCCTTTCGTTACTCAATATCTATATCGACGTCGACACAATTGTCGAGCAACGAAAGAATTGTTCGATAACTATATCGATGTCAATATAGATACAGAGTGATCCTCATCTCTTGCTATCATTCTCTTCATCTACAATACCCACTCAACCCCCAACAACATCAGTCCTAATGTCATCCATTAGTATCAATTGAAATGTAAAAATTATTTTGTTAACATATGTTTTGATGTTTTGATTAGTAAAATCAATGACATTAGCATAAATAAATTTAGATATTTCACTTTCGTAATTAACCCTTATGAATATACCCCGACTGCCTTCAAATACAATCAATCCCTCCAGACACTTTGGGAAGCAAAAGAAAGATCCAAGAATCGAACCCAGCCAAAAAAAAGGGAAAACCATACCCTTCTCATCGTCGGGAAGCTTTGATGACTTGAGCTACTCACTAATCCATTTCTCAACCTACACACAGTGCATAGAAACAGACACGGAGAACACGGAATCAATTTAACTTTCTGATGTCACTTTCCTGAGCATAAATTTCTGTCATCAATTTCATCATGATGATCTTATGCTTGTTTAATTATGACAGATAACATGTATTGGAGTTGCAAATACTGATAGCTTGATGATAGATGATCTAAACCACCTTTACCAGGCACATTAAGTTTACTAGATCACGAAAGTAGCCACACAAGCACTCAATGTATGATGCTCAAGTATCTTGTCCTCAAGACAATCGATGTAGGTGATAGAAAATTCCTAAAAGCAGCATCTTCATCCTCAAACTTGAAGACTAATTTTTTTTGAAAAAGGGATGGAAAAAGGGTTATATGAGTGGCAACATCAATCAAAATCTCTTTAGGCAACCAATTAAGCTACCAGAGAAGACTTGAGTCCATGAACAATCATCATATGGAAACCTCTAGTGCTTGAGCTGTGAAAAACATGATGGCAAACCGATCGACTAAAACTGAAGAGAACACATAATTACAAGAATTAAGCAATCTTCATTTATCATTGTATAAAAAGGGAAACAAACTGTTACATGTTATGGGTACAACAATTCCAGGTAATATTTCAAGCCGTAGTTATACCAGCTCGAAATATTGTGGACAGGATCAATGAAAGGTATGGTAACATCAGATCAGAGTATCAGTCAGACAAGAAGAAATGAATAGTTAGTACAAACCGGTAACGAGCACAGCGGAGACCGTTTGACTTTGTTAGGAACACAATGAATGATTGGCTAATGATACAGTGGATCACCATGGACATTACTGCAAAGCAGAGCAACAAGGAACAGATTGAGTGATAAAGAGAAATTTAACATGCATAATTATTTAGATTACCAGCCTTCAAATTTAACTGGAAAATAAAGTATTCTATTCTACATTCTGTAATATCCATTTTTGCAACAGATGGTGCACACATGCTTTTCGATATGATCATCAGTAAACCATTCTAAGTAACATCCTACTATATCTCCATAGGAATATGATTTATACAAAAAAAGAACTGAAAATAGGCATGGGCATGGGCATCTAAAATCCATGACAATGAACATAATTTCCCAAAGTGAAAAAGAAACTGGTTTACTGATGCTTTATGTAACTAGCATTACCTACACAATGTGTATATGGTCATAGGAAATCCCAATCTTCTTTTGACATGTCAATAACTTCTACATGTTCATCTTCATATATTATCTGCCAAAAGAAAATTACAATAAGATCAGTGGACATTGCGAAACTAGTATACTACCAAGCAAACTAAATCCTTACTGTGTGCTTTCCAGAGAAACAATCAAAATCAGATATGAAACCTCCATAGTACCTGGAAAACAATAAATAGCAATAAAATGTCAAATAATATATTTCAGTAAATATTATTTCCTCGAAAATATATACCAGAAGCACTAATGTAAAATCATTTTAGTAAAGAAGCATATGCTACCATGTACCGATTAACAATATTTTCAAGTAGATGAGACAATCAATTTGAAATCTTGTGGAATTTGTCAATCAAAAGAATGACTGCAGATGTGAGATTCAGGAAATAATATCAAATTAACAGAACAAATATATCCAATAATCCAATTCAGTTTAAGTGAAAGATATCCACCTGAACATCATCCTTCTACAAACTATTTTACAAAGGTGCCCAATATGATTTTTCAAAACAATCTACAAGTTACTCGTCAAGTAGATCACCAGATTTTCTTATTTCTACATTTAAGTCACTGCTTCTCTAGAAAATCATTGGGAAAAAAATAGGTATATAAGTGCAACTATGGACAAGTATGATGATAATTTTCAACCTAATAATTTAAGAAGTAAATAAAAAATGGCCTTCATCATTTCTACAAGGATTGCATATTTAAGGAGACAAGTATCTATTCTGATGCTACCAAAGAAGGTCATGGCAACATACTAAATGAATCACAAAGGATGTTACTGGACAATTGCAGCTTGACTGTAAAGATATATAACATGAAAGAGGAAACCTATGCAGAATATGAATTTATTAAACTATCATGACTACTCAAATAAGTTGCACTCCCAGCTGGTCATTTTCCGTCAATAGGATTGCTAAAATTGTCCTTCTGCAGATACTTGGAAATGAACAGAGGCTGGGAAGTAATCCATTTTCTCTTTTGCCCGAGCTTTTTTTATTGTGATTTGCTGAGAAAATTGCACCTTGTTTGCAGCAAGATTGCTTCGAGATTATCTTAATATCTACTGATTGATTGAAGCATGCTGGTAAGAAGAATCCTGCTCAAATTCAATTGCCAAGTGGGTCTCTGGATTGCATCACTGGTGCATTCTTCCTTGTGTTTTTGAAATTTGTAGTTGCAAGTTCTTCAAAGAGGAAAACTGGACTCTTCAGTAGAAAAATACTTGAATTTTATTTTATTCAATAAAATCAATAGTCTTTTCTTATGTAGATTGTTTATTCTCTGGTTTTATGTATTCGGATTGAATGCATTGTTATTCTAGTGTACAGTGTCAAAGAAGTATTCTGAGAGCATTGAGGATAGAATATATGTTGTTTTCTGAAAGTTTCATCATTAATGTTAATTTTTTGGCTGTTTAATTTGGGATGGTTTCATGAATATCCATGTACACAGTTTTGCATTGTATTTTGAAAGGTAATAAACTTTTACTCTACCAAAGAAGAATTATGCTTTTGCCTCTATATTAATAACTGAGAACAGCATGTCCACCGACTAATCACATGAGCTAAGCATATAATTGCACACCCAAATTTAAATGAACAATATTTTCCCTTTTGTGCAAGACAATAGTAACCATATCTTCAAATTGGAGATTACCATCAACATCTTTAAGAAAAAAAGGATAACTGAGGTAACTAGAATGCAAGGCACTTTTGTTGATAGAGAGATAGTCTGCAGTTATATTTCTAAGCAGCAAGATAAATGATAATAATTGTACCAAATTGAATTATATTGAACCCTCTAATATCAAGAATGTATCACGGAACACTATTTTAGTACTGTAGATCTTCATTAAGCACCTTTAGGCCCTAAAACAAAGAACATAAATTAACTAGTTCAATAAAAGAAATTCACACCAAGGAAAAATTTGTAGAGATGATACCTAGCAAATGCAGTATACAGATATAACCTGTAAATTAAGGCACATATCTCTATAACAAGCAATGTGCAGCCAAATATCCAATACAAGGTTTATAAATATTACATGGCATAAATACTGTAGCCAAGAAATTTTCAAGGTTTAGACACACCTCTTGTCCTTTGAACGCCACACACGTACAAGCTCCCCGATACAGTTCTCATAGTCGGTTTTCCTTTTATGATGCACCGTATTTAAACTTCCTAATTTGCACATGGAAAAATAATATAAGAAAAGGATTTATTGTATAAGAGAGAATACTAAAAGAAGACTACTGCTTACTAGGTTTATTGCCTAGTTTTTGCCTGCAGCTATGAGTACCACAATGACAAACTTGATCTGCTCCAAATTGAACAAACCTGAAGATTTCATTAAATGAATAGAATAAGTAACATAAATCACTAAGGAATGGCAAAACAAGACAAATATGTACTTGGCCAACATTGATAATATTACCAAAGAAGGATGTGCAAGAGGCTAAAAGAAAGACTGCCAAGATAAATGGAACATACTGATAGTCATAGGTTACATCTTTGCCTCTTCTTATGTCACATAGGGCAAAAATTCCAACCCTAGTCTCTCCGTCAACTCTCCTACAAATAAACATAAATTATAACAAAATTTACATCATGATGGAAAAGATTATAATAAAATAATGAGAATGGAGGATTGTATAGGACCATTTCTGCATCTCGGTATTTGGCTCACAACTGTGGTTTATAAACCTTGATTTATTTCCTTTGTATGTAGCATCAATCACCATATCATGATTAACCTCACATAAGTAGAAGTTGGTATCTCCACGGTGCTTCATTTTCCAGAGTCTTTCCTCACAAGTTTTGTCATCTAGAACTGTCAAATATCAAAAAGATGAGTCAAAGATTTGTATGACTCAATCTTTCTTTATTATCTTGAAGGACAGTGGAGATAAATGGAATAGGGAGAAGTCACCTTCTCCAACGTACTCAATCACAAAATCCCCTTGTTTTATGTCTTCATCTGCTACCAAACCAAAGCCACATTTTTCTGTCTAGAGGAGACAAAATCTTTTAAAGGTCTAGATACAAGCAAATGCTATTATATCACCATATAGAGAACAAGTGGACACTAAATCTCTTCCATAAAAAGAGAAACAACAAGATGTCGTTCCAAACTGCCATCAAAAGAATAACAATTTGACTATGAAAACAGTTCATTGAATATGACTAGACGATGACTAACCATGGAGCAAGAAAATTTAGCCAGTTTAGAAACTGTATAAAGTACAAAGGGTACTATATTCTCAGAAATATGCATGTACATGGTGGGATTAGTAGCTTTCTAAAATTTATGATGTACAGAACTAAATATGGAAGACAAATAATGAAGGATGATAAATAATTCATCTTCAATCACAAGTTTTTACTAAACTTGCACTTCTAGATATGAATAATCATTTTGGTCTATAAAGAGACTCAGATACGCATGCAGAAATCTGAGGTATTTAATTAAGCAGCATCAATATCAGCAGCAGGAGTATGAAAATCTGTGACATACTATTGAGTATACAATATATAAAAGGTTCCTAAGCTCCTGGTTGGAGATTAGCAGAAAGTTCACGAAGTTAAAACTAACAATATGGCATCACCTTTTGAAAAACAAAATCAGAATTTAAATGTAATTTATCTCAGCTCAATCCTCTGCAATTTGTCTGAAGAGTACAAGTCCAAATCAAAGGTAAGAACTGCTTAGTGAGAATCAATATGTACATGGTACAAAGCTGCATAGGCAAGAGACACAACCTTATGCTTTTGACAACTCCTGAGAGAGTGCCATAGCAACATTGATAACTTGGTTTTAAAGCATAAGTTGACAATTTGATTCTTGCCATTCGACATCCAAAACATCTGTGTTTCTCCAAATTAACAAGATTTAAACAATCTCAATTTGAAAGGTATCCTTTATTTTCTAATCAAATTATAATTGGTTCCAGCATTCCAGGTTACTTATATTGTCACATATCCTAACTATCAAAAACAACAAACAGTGAGGTTCCAATCTTCTAATTAGTGACGATCAACTACTTGAATCTTTTTCAGACACTGATCTCTATCAAAGGTAATATAACCAGTCAAACTAAGATTAAACAAAGGATAACTTACTATACACAAGAATAAGAGAAATATTAATTTTTTGCACCCTACTTAGCAAGGTATGCAATTTCGTAACGTACCGGAGTTTCGATAATTCTCTGGTACGGTACGGTATACCGAATAGTACGTTTCGATATACCGTTCGGGTGATGTCAACATCGCATATAAAAAAGAAAAAGAAAAAACGATGTCGCCCGTGCAACGTCGCCTCGGGAGACGTCGCCTCCCTTCTCGGGCGACATCGCCGAGGGAGACGTCACCTGTGCGATGCGACATCGCCTCGCTTCTCGGGCAACGTCGACATCGCATGTAAAAAAAAAAAGAAAAGAAAAAATGACGTCGCCGAGGTAGACGTCGCCCGTGCAACGCGATGTCGCCTGTGCGATGCGACGTCACCTCGCTTCTCGACATCAACATCGCATGTAAAAAAAAAATGACGTGACCTCGGGAGTTGTCGACTCCCTTCTCGGGCGACGTCGCCTGAGCCTCGATGACATCGCCCATTAAAAAAACAAAAAAAAATGATTTTTTTTTCTATTAAAAAATAAAAAACACAATACCGAGCGATAGCGGATGGTCCACGTACCGGTATCCTGTCGGACCGGTACGTATCCCCCATACCGGACGGTACGATTCGAATTGCATACCATGCTACTTAGACAATTCTTGGCTTCTTGCATCTTTTAGCAATATCTAAATGTCGCTCTACCATCCAAAATCTTCCGATTTTAATTAAAGATTCAAATGGTCTCCAATGAATTTTGTAAAATAATAAGAATCTATAATAAGTGTCCCAACATCTAATAATCCTCAAAAAAAAAATCAAGCACTTAATCATTCAAGGCAATATAAAGAGTTGGAAATTATGGCTAATTCATCCATAATCTATAGTTCAATGGATAATTTGAAGGCCATTAATAAACAGCACTGACCAAAGGTAGCATGGGCTGATTATTTTTCATAATTTTTCTAGTCATAGTAATCAACATCGAATTAAGAATTATGTATGTTTTTCTACACCAAGCAGCTGAGGCCAAATCATATCTTAAATTCCCACCTGGAATAAATTCTCTGTTAGTCATCCATCAACTTCCCAACCATAAGCTCTCATTAATGAGGATGGCCTTAACATAGAATGGTCAATTCCTTGTTCAAATTCAAGAGAATATGTCAATAGAACTAGGAAAAGAGGCATCTTGCAATCTATGATTCTATATCAAACCATAAATTCAATGTAGAATACTGCATGGCATCTTTAAGTTTGCATGAAGGTCAGAGTAACTCGAAGTTGAGTTCTCACCAAAAATTTACCTAACATCACATGATCTAATGGCACAAACACAACATAAGCACCATGTCATGCCCATGTCACTTACATGGCAATAATTGCATGTGGGCACAATGACCAATGAATGCCAAAGTTGGAGGTTGCATAAACAAAAGAAGCAAATTGAGGAGCATGACTAATGAGGGAAAACTATGGTATAAATCAGATTTATTGGCATTAAGGATTACAACATATTAAAAGTAAACATTAAAAAAATTGTTTGAGAAACCCACATCTTCAACACCATGAATCTTGAGAAGCATGTACTAACATGAACCATCATAGAAGACAAGTTTGATGAGCAAAAAGGGGATAGAGGAAAATAAAATTGGATTAGCACCTGCTTGATAGCAGTAATGCCTACTTATGGATGTTATTATATACAAAATTAAAACATTGCTCATGCTGAACAATGATTAGAATTGGATTAGCACCTACTTGGTTGCAGAATCATCTACTTGGTAATTAATATTCAATTCATTGTACTTAAAATGAAAGACTCCTTATAACAAAGAGACTAACTAAATTATCGACATAACGATTAACTCATTTTTCAAATTAAGAAACATTAACTTATAAGAAGTTAATTTGGAATAGAAAATGATATGTTCAACATCAAAAGTTCCTGTATCTTAAAATCAAGATTTAGAATATCAAAAGTCTCAATTCTAATGGTCTAGAGTAATTTTAATTAGTATCTCCTCCATAATTCAAGTTCCATAAAGAATCACAAATCATATAAACAAAATCAGCATATTGTAACTAAGGTCAACAAACGTCATATGTAGGCCTAGATTAGGTAAATCTCATCTACCAACACATGCAATGTCTTAAACATACAATGTTAGTCAAAAATTGAATTCCCAAGTAGTTCTTCATGCAATTCAAGTTCAACTCATTTCAGATTGTCTATATGACTGAAAATTTGCAATATTAAGCATTAAAAAATGGTAGAACAAAAGTAAATTATACCTTTACAACTTTCATTTTCTTCACATCTCTGTGCTGAAAAGGTTTGTTAAGACATTTGTCACCACATTTGCAACTAGATGAGCAACAAGAGAATAGCATCCTGAAGAAAAGAATTGGGGAGATCATGAGCAGTACAATCTTATCAATGTATGTTAAGCAAGTTTTCTCTCATTGCAGCAAAAATTATCAACCATAGATGTGTTGATTAATGAAGTTGCTAAAGCTACATAATTGAGAAAACATGTTTGACGACTTCATTGACTGAAACTGAAGTTGCTTACCCACAATGACAATCTCCATCACAGACAGTTGATGATCCTGATAATTGAGTACAGGAACAGAAGATTCCATCATCCTCAATTCGCCTTTTGGTAAGATAGACATCTTCTCAAAGGTCATGGACAACGATAAGTTCTTTAGCAAATTAACCAAGTCATGATTTCTATGTTTATCATCCCTCTAAAAAACAACTTCAAATATATATCTCTTAGAACCCATTTCCATGTTTAACAGAATTTAGATATACTCATCCCAAAGCAAAAGAAACTTGGTACATCAATGAAATCCCAAAAATATTCAAAATGCTCACAGCAAATTTAACTGCAAACTCTTTGTGATATCTTTCTGTGTTATAGTATGTAACATGAAACTGTCAGTAATATGATGAACTGGCTCATATATGGAATCTAGTACATATCAAAAAACATAAAGTATGAAAGGAAACATAAGTTAGTAACAGCATGAAAGAAAGGAATCAAGAGATTATGTACAATAATGATAAAGTTCCGATCAAATTAATATGGATACTGCGCTTTATGCTTATATACTGTGCAGGTTTCCATTTCTTCAGCCAAGATGGAAGATCAAAATCCACTTGATCACCAAGCTCCGTGAGCATTTCCTCAAATATGCGTTTGATGCTCCCTTGTTCTTGCTTCTGTTTACAATTGAATTAAAAAAAAAATCAGAGACGAAATAAACTCCCAAACCATCTCTCATTGTACAATAATAAATGCCAGAAAATATCTTTGGAAATCGAGAAAAGTTAATCTGATATGAAGCTATGAACAGTTAAGACAAACCCATGATTACCATATTTAAATTTTGACCAAAACACAAGCACCTAACACATGTTCTAGCTAATGAATTAACTAACAAAATATTGACATCCCATAAAAGGCAAATGAACTCAAAAGCATTCTGAACTTCATACTTTCAGAATTAGAAAGAGAAGTGTTTCTATAGGTCACACAACCAATATATATTGTGTACAAGACATCATAGTAGACATTGAGGCTATACATACCAGTTTTGGGACTTAACATATATGAAAGGAAATGACTACAGAGGACCCATATTACATAATTCGTGGTCTTGAGAGTCACCAGAAACTGAGAACCAAGTACCATAGGATATTTTTTACTTTCGTTCAATGATGCCAACCACCTGAATAAGCTTAAGAGAGAACAAGGAGTATTTCTCTTAGGATGTTAAGATGACAATTTTGACAATCATTAAAGACGAGAAAGTTCATTCATTTAAAAAAGAGACTTTTTATTTCAAATAATCTAATTCTTTCACAAACAATTAGATGTGAGACTGATAGAACACAAATTCATTCACAATTCAATTAATTCAATATGACTTCTGGACAGTTCAAATAA